>OY728134.1:1177450956-1178104318 GCA_963277665.1 Viscum album | reverse complement strand
CGGGCTTGGCGTAGTCATGGCACATGCCTAGGGGGATGGGTCCTGACAAATTGGTATCAGAGGAGTCGGTTCTACTTCCGAACTAGGACAATGATCTTTTCTGTGATGCAATAGTGTTATGGGTAATTTGTGTTGTTTTCATTTGAGGGAGTCTAGTATTGCTGCAGCGGCGGACGAATCCATACACCCGGACCCTGACTTTTGATTTCTGACACAGTGCACAAAAAAACTGATTGCGTGTGTGATTTCAAAATTTTTCTTTGTGATTTTTTGAGTCATCTCACCAAGTATAACTTTCAGCTCACCATGTATAACTTTCGACCATGGCACACTTGATTATTTTCATGATGCCTCCATGAAGACAGCCATCTAGATTTTTGAGAGATGTAGGCACTGATATCCCACCAAGAGATGAGGCCTCGGTGTAGTGACTTTTTCTAGTAGAGGCACCTATGGAGGCATAAGAAGTGTCACTTTCCATTGGGAAACTAATGCACCCAGCCCCAGAAGAAGATGGTGCACGCCGCTAGAGCGCTTTGCATGTGTTCCAGTGCTAGTGGCCACCCAGGTTCAGGGGAGAGATGGACCCACATGTGGTTGAAAATTAGATAGAGGGTGTGGTGAGAGTCTTTCGAATTGTAGGGACACCAGCCAATCTCATGGTGATCCTTCCTGCCAGCCTTCTATAGGAAGCAGTAGGATGATAGTGGAGCTTGATGATCCAGGTTCACAATAAGGTGATGCTTCTCTGGGCAGACTTCGAGAGCCTATCTCGGGCAAAAGTTGTCCCAGCGACTCTTCGCATAGTGTGCATACATGAGCTTCTTCATCTATAGTAGGGAAGCATGACTATAGCTCAGTACTCATTGAGGTTAACTGACCTCACATGCTACTCCACACATATGGTTCAGAACACTTTCTTCAGGGCCTAGACCTTCGAGCAGGGTTTGAAACGAGTGATCAGGGCTTCGATGATCTCACGCCGCATCCCAATGTAGGTGGGGGTGTTAGATAGAGCTATCTTGGTGGACAGTTTCCTTTCTGAGTAGTCACCAGTGGCGAGACCCACTACCAGTCATCACGTAGCGGAGACTTCTATAGTTGGCAGTAGGCAAATGTCACAGAGGTCCAAGAGGACCAGACCTATAGGTGGACGACTGCATGACTTAGGATTAGTTGTGTGAGGTACCCGAAATGGAGCTAGTCATTCTAGGAAAGAGAAATTTTATGCATGCGGAGGATAGGGTCACAAGGCTCATGACTGTATGAACTGCCTTTCGGATTATCAGCAGACGGTCAAAGGACTGCCCAGGCAGACACATAGGTTCTACCTTGGAGGTCCGCAGGGAGCATGAAGAAGTCACAGAGGAGCTGATCGTGCAGCAGGCGGGGGGGCGACAATTTGAGGTGTTATCGCCACCACCACCAAGAGGTCCACCCTGACCATAGAAAGTAGGTGGACATGGGAAAGCTCAGCTCAAGGAAGCTGACGCTTAGGATCACAACGCTCTAGAGAGGATACGAGATACGATTTATGTAAAATCTACCATAGAATCAATACTTATATACACAGGTTCCATTAATTATTTTATTTCCACCGCCCTCGTTCAGATATCGAAGATTCCGATGGAGCTGTTGGCTCGATCCTTATGGCTAGAGACTCCCACGAGAGATGATTCGATTATTTCACAATGGTGCTGGCGGTGTGAGCTTACTCAAGGAGGAGAGAGCTTCGACTGGGATCTCATTGTAGCGGCATCGAGGCCTTACAATGTCATCTTTGGTATGGACTGGTTATCTATAGTCCATGCTCAGAAATACTATATTAGGAGCAAGTTGCAGTGTGTCTGCATGGATGGGACCAGGTTTATCTTCACCGGTGATAAGGGAGCTTTTTCATCGCAAGATGGACTTACCTGAAGAAGAGTGTAGCCGACCAATCATCAGTCAGCTAGCCTTACCCTCAGAGCTATTGATGTGGATAGTTTGAGCTATACTATAGTAGTAGACATGTACATTGATGTTTTCCTTGATGATGTTCTAGTCCCACCTCCTCGTAGAGAGGTGGACTTTTATAGTGACTTGTACCCCGAGACGACACCATTATCTACACGAACGTATCGGATGGCTCCCACAGAGCTTTGTGAGATGCGAGTAACACTAGAGGACCTGTAGGGGATGGGATTAATCTAGAAAAAAATTTCACCTTCGGCAACCCCGATTCTATTCGCAAAGAAGGAATATGGGAGCTTGGGGGTTTGTGTTGACTATCAGTGCCTGAACCAGGTGACTGTGAAGAATAAGTACCCACACTCGAGGATTGATGACCTCTTTGATCCACTGAAGGGAGCATGCTGGTTCTCGCATATAGAACATAGATTAGGCTATCACCAGCTAAGAGTATGAGACGAGGATGTGCAAAAGATGTCTTTCAGGTGTCAGTAAGACCATTATGAGTTCTTAGTTATTCCATTCAGTGTGGCCAACACTCCAGCAGTGTTCATCGGACTCATGAACATGATCTTTCAGCCATACCATGATCGCATTGTAGTGGTCTTCATCGACAACATTATGATCTACTCAACTATTAAGGATGAGCATACCTATCATTTGTAGGTAGTAATGGACATAATCTAAGAGCACCATCTTTATGGTAAGCTCTCGAAGTTCTAGTTCTAGACCCGAGAGGTTCACTTTCTGGGTCATTTCATATTGAAGGCTATAGTTTGAGTAGATCCAGTGAAGATAGAGGCGATACATTATTGGGAGACACCAAGGAGTGTGACGGAGAAGCTAGCCACTTTCTATATATCCATCATGGAACGTGATGGAGCAACATTTCTTCAGTCTCTTACAGTCACTCCCCCACTTCTTCAGCGGGTCACAGAAGAGCAGCAAGGGGACATTGACTGCGAGGCACGACATGCTCAGATATCCCCAGGACAAACAACTGATAGATTTTCTAAACGTGGGGAGCACGTAATCCTATTTAAAGGACGTACCATGGTACTAGTGTCATATCATGAGGAAGTGTTGAGGGAGTTCCACAAATCCCCATAGCAGTAAATCTAGTAGTAGAAAAGATGTACCAAGATCTCTGACGATAGCACTGGTGGCCTAGGATGAAGAAAGCAGTTGTAGAGTTTATTTCTCTGTACGTCACTAGTCAGTAAATAAAGGTGGTGAATTAGGTACCAGCATGCATGGTTCAGCCTTTAGTTGTCCCAGATTGAATGTGGAATGAGATATCCATAGACTTCGGGAAAGGACTTCCACGTACATCCAGGGGACATGACTCGATTTGGGTGATAGTCGACAGACTCACCATGTCAGCCCACTTCCTAGCAATCAGAGAGTAGGGTTCAATAGAGTCCTTAGGATGCCTCTATGTGTAGGAGATTGTGTGGCTACATGAATTACCAACGACGATTGTCTCTGATCGTGATGCACATCTTACTTCCTGGATATGGAAGGGGTTACATGAGGATTTTGGGACACAACTTTGTTTGAGCAATACCTTCCATCCTCAGATGGATGGAAAGACTGAACAGACTATTCAGACCCTCAAGGACATGCTAAGTGCATGCGTCATAGTCTTCGGTCACAGATTGGAGGATCAATTACCTTTGTTGGACTTTTCATACAACAACAGATATCACTCCACCATTAGGATGGCACCTTTTGAGGTGTTATACCGGCGACCTTACAAATCACCTTTGTGCTGGACTGACCTAGGGGAGTCAGCACTCATGGGACCAGAGATGGTACGGGCTACCACAGAGAAGGTGTAGATCATCCAGGAGAAGATTAAGACTACACAGAGTAGTCATAAGACGTATTCTAATAATAGAGGGTGACTTCTGGTGTTCGAGGATGGCGACCACGTCTTTCTACGGGTCTCACCCCGATGACTTCTATGAAGACTTGGAAGAGGAAGCAAGTTATCTCCGAGATTCATCAGACCTTTTTAAGTCCTCAGTAGAGTTGGAGAGGTGGCATACCGATTAGCTCTTCCAGATTAGTTTCGCCGGGTGCATGACGTCTTCCACGTGTCCCTGCTGTGGAGATATGTCCATGGCACTTCTCACATCATCGACCATGGTGAGATGGACGTCAAGAATGGGGCGTCTTTTATAGAGGTTCTAGTAGAGATTTGGGATCGACAGGAATGAGTCCTTTGTGGATGGTCGATACCTCTGGTGTGCGTTTGTTGGAAGCACATGAGCCTCCAAGAGAGCACATAGGAGCTGGAGGCTCAGATGCATGCTTAGTACCCCCACTTGTTTACCTGGTTATGAGTTGTGACTTACGGGGATGTAAAGCCCCGAGGTGGGTAGAATTTAAATACCTAGAATTTCCATTTAATTTTTTTCATAAATAAGAATTTTACGAGTTCGTGAAATTTGACGGCCTTTGATTCTGAGGCCCAAAATGCCCGGAATGAATTTCATAACATTTTTTTCAGATACGTTCAGTAAATGTACGAGCAAGTTTTTCTAACTTTTGAACTGGTGCTCATTATTGAAATCTGATGGCACCATTAAACTCACAACACATGTATTATCTTAAATAGACTTTATCCTCAATGGAAGTTGGTCGAGGGTGGAAGTTAGTTTTTGGGTTTTTCATGAAATAATAAAATACAATAAACACACGTTTAGTTTTATTTTTTTGTAACCACCCTCCATGTGGAAGTTGGTAGTGGGAACCACCAAACCATAACCTCACAAGAGAGGTTATCATGGTGGGGACCACCCGAGTCTAACCTCCCATGATTTGTTATGGGGGTGGGAAGCACCCAAGGTCTAAACCACTTCAACTCCCTAATTAATGTGGAGGAGCCTCTTGAGCTTCCTCCACATTAATTGTGCCAACCCTTGGTATCCTCAAATTTGAATTTTAGGACAACACAACTCATTTATTGATTCTAATTAATTAAGAAAACTTTTATTTCCATAAAATTTAATAGATAAACATATTTTATTTGGTTGGCTATTCATTTGTTGGAAAAGTATTGGAAAAGGAGGATTGTGAGAACATGGGAGAAAGCTCCTGAACGAAGAATGCTCCACCAACGAAGAATGATCCCAAAAAGAAGAATGCCTACAACCATCCACCTTCTTCCTCGGGACTTATTCTGATGTAGTATTTCCTCATCTATGGAGAATCGATGACTATACTACCTTCTCGTGCCATCGTCATCAAGGGAACGAGGTAGGGGTTTATTTCTATTTGTTTATTTCATTCCATGTTAACCCATTCGAATTTGTTTGTGGCATTGGGAATATATATTGATGTGGGTTTTGGGAAATGATGTTTCAAAATATCTTCCCAACACGTTCATGCTTAGTTCTTTGTGAACCACTTTCGACCACTCTAAACACAGAGGGTGCAGGCCAAACAGACAAGGCCCAACCCCGACACAGTTCTTCTTTGATTTGTTCTTCGAAATGGATGAAGGAGATGAAGATGAAGAAGGCAACGACATCGTCACCAGTGGCATCTGCGACCCACTCCGCCCTACTTCACTTTTCCCACCCATCTAAACTGGGCCTGCGCCTGGCCATGCCACCTGCGGTCGGACCGAGTCATCACACCGCCCTAGGCTGAGCCCCCTCACAGTGCCGCCGCCATTCCTAGTCGTCGCGCTGCTACCGTTCGTCGTACCGAGCCGCCATGCCTCCACCATCTTCTGTGCCAAGCCACCGCGCCCCTGCCATCGGCCTGAGCCACCTTCCTCCGAACAACCGTGCCGTAGAGCCACCAACCGTCGAACCGCCACCGCCGAACAGCCGCCCCACGGCCGGACCGCTGACCTGCGGGAGTTCCGCCACCCAGCGGCTAGTTCGAGCCCTCGCGGCCAGTCCATACCCTTGCTTCCAGTAAACACCCTCATGGCTGGTCCGCCTACCTCATGGCCAGACCGCACCCTTGTGGCTGGTCTGTGCCCTGTCGCCGGTCTGTTGCCCTCGTGGCCGGACCACAGCCTCGCAGCTAGTCCGCGCCCTCATGGCACTCCTCGTCCGATCCGCCCTCGCGGACCTCACGGGCAATGCCAGACCCAACAGGCCGGGACGCACTATGGTGCTGGCTAGAGCCAAACCGGGTTCGCCCAGGCCTGGTCAAGTCAGACCGAACCATGTCCTAGTAAAACCCGGTTACTTTGTTTTATCCATAAATTTGGCACCGAATGTCCGTTTGACGAATGGTCAGTGGCGCTGGAAATCACGGAGAAAGAAGGTCTCGTTGAGTGATACCCCACTGATTTTTGTTTTTGATATGGGGAATGATGTGGTTGGATCAATCACGAATCCAACCCGGCCCTCGGGACAAAAAGGCTAATAACTCATAGACCGAGCACCCGATTAACGTGATGTATGTTACGATGAGACACATATGATGAGGCAGACCTTTGAGATAATTCTTCGCAAGACTTCATGGTAGTTAGAGTATAGACCAGTATCTTGTGGAGTGGATCCTCCTAGAGACAAGCGAGTATAGTGAAAATACCTAGTGGTTGGCTTATACATGGTGACTTCTGACCGTTTCGACTCGTAGTGACTCGATAGGCCTAGTGGGGAGATCCTTGATGACGCGGAAGACCCACAGTGGGGTGCGCCTTGGTGGGGTAGTAGAACAATGATACTCGATAGGAGGATTACATCAACAAGCCTTGAGGGGAAGAACCTCTGTGTGACGTGGCTGACCCACGATATTCGACAAGAGGAGTACCTTAGCAGTCCAAGGTTTGTGGGAATCACATCTATGTGACGCGGCACACCCACTGTACTCGATAGAGGAGGAGTTATCCAACAGCTGAGGTGATCGAGGTTGTGTTCAGAATGTTACTTGATACCACCCCTTGAATAAATCATGGTGTGAGCTGAGTCAGAACCCCTGTGTTTTCCTCCTGATTGAGATGGATTACATGATAACATAGGTATATGTATGGGAATATTCCAAAGTACGGTTATCTCTTGATTTCATACTTTGTGTTTTATACTTATTGGATTTCAGAGACATAGAGGGTCTCGGGGTCTCTACTGAGTATCATTATAGTTACCCCAGCAGAGTCTATGCCTGCACCTTTTTTTGTTGGATTCAGATGACGAACAACGCTAACTGAGGACAAGGGTACCAGGACTGGACGATACCCAGAGGTGGACCTTACAACGAATCGGTACATAGAGGAGACGGACGGACGAGGAGTGCTGATGAGGAGATTTGAAACTACCCTTCAGGTTGGAACCTTAGAGGATGACCCAGTTTTTTTCTTCCTTTTTATCTAGTCGTACTTGTACTTTCAGTTTCGTGTACTTTACAGTTGGGCGTTCATTCCATCCCCCATTTAATTTTAGTACTCTTTTGTTATACAGTTTAACCTGGTGTTTCGTATCAAGTTGTGTTCTTTCTTGTGTGTGTATTTACAAATTATAAAGGCAATGCCTTCCAAATTTTAGTGAATTATGCCTTCGGTGCTAGTCACCAGCCCCTGGCCAATGGAAGGCGGGCTTTGGGTAGTCACGACATGGGCCTCGGGGGATGGGTCGTGACATTTGATTAGTTTTTTGTGGATGTTCTATCTTGATATTATTCCTCGGACTACTCAAAATGGTTATTGATTGTGTTTATAAATTAGGTAATGTTGTTTACATATAATTTTTATATGATGTTTTTGTTATCCCTATTCATATGATGAATGAATTTTAATTATTATGTTATGGTTGCATCCCTATATATCCCTAATGATTCATTGTTTGTTCTCATGAGATATACTAGACAAGGTTTTTACCCATTACGTATGGTGTCTTGGATGAGGCCATAACTGTATGATTATGATGTTCGTCATTATGAATTACCGAATTATTAAACTAATAATTGATAGTACATGTAATTATTAAAGAATTATAATATCCATGGTTATGTTTTATTATGAAATTATTTATTCAGGTTTTATGCTGGTCATATTATGCTCATGATTATGTTTTAATTGCATGTGTTATTATGTTATTCATTATGCCATATTATATAAGAAATATTATTCTATATTACATACCCTTACTAAAAATATAATATAAAATATGTTTATGTTATATTTTTTACCAGGATGAAAATAAGTATATTATGAATGAATTACAAGGATTATCTAGGTGTTTTGGATGTTTCTAAAGAAATTTCTATATTGTATTTCCATTCATGTTCTTATGTAATAATCATGTATTTAATCTAGTTTTCTAATTCTACATAACAATTTTGTCCTTCAGGAAATGAAATCTGTGTATCTTTGCCAATGTAATTAATTAAGGAACAGTATCTATAAATGTTGGGTGAGGTCTTTATAGTTTCATACATTTTGATTTAGTAAGGGGTCTCTTTTTTAATTTCACTTTATTAATTATGTTAGTTATCACAGGAACCATATGAACCAGTGGAATCCTTTTTATTAAAAAAATGTATGTGTAAAACTAATAACATAATAATTGACATCAACAACCATGTATCAAGCATGCATATTACCAACCATCAACTTGTTCACAAACAAGGATCCCCAATTTCAATGATTTTCATTTTTTTATTAGCCCAAAATATTCACAACATAATTTTTTAACAAAATAAAAAGATCAAACCTCATGTTCTACTTTCCATTATTTTTTATGTTAGAGGAATTCTACTATATTTATGAATTAGGAATCAATTAACGTCATAGGGATAAAAATTTATATACCCATACGACATCATACACCATCAATAAAGATGATGGAAATCATAACTTCAAGAAAAATTATCCACAAAACTTTATTTCATAAGAAATAGATCTTCCAAAACACCCTGTAACATTCTGGGGAAAAAAAGAACTATCTCTAGTGGCCTGGTTACTTGACTCCAAGAAACATGGATTTGGGATGTCTATTCTCAAGATAAATCTAGACCAAAATAGATAATAAAGGATATTTTATTTAGTTGTTTTAGATCCTAAACGTTTGGAATGAGATAAAATTTTCAATTTCCCTTAAAGAATATCTCATCAATACCATGCATTTTATACATTTTGCAGGCTTATAGATGCGTAACAAAAATTTAAGACACAATCAATTCATTTAAAATTGGATTTGAATCAATTTTTAATGGTAACTAAACCCATTTTAATCATAAATTTAATAATATAGAAATTATTTAATTTTTCTGGAGAACTAGATTATTATAGAAAAATGGAATGTGGTTAAAATGATTCACCACCACAATGAGTCCCCAACAGAAGAGTCACCACAAGATGAGTATCTTCTAGAGGATTCACCACCTAACAGGTTACCACCAAGATGGTTCACCACCATATAAGTCACTACAAGATGATTCACAGCTAGGAAGAGTAACTTAGAGATTATTCACACCCATGATGTGTAAGCGTTGTTGGAGTCACTACTAGAATAGTCACCTTCAGATGTGTCATTACCAGATGAGTCACTGCCTTGTTTAGTCACCATTGGAAAAATAGAAATTTGGTCAATTATTGAAATTACACACCATTTAAATTACTCACACGACCAAAAAAACAATGGACTAACACTGGACACCTCAAACATCATATTTTTTGCAATTTAATGGGTTGGGATATGTAATCCATTATATTAGATACCAATCATGTTATTATTTCCCATGAGAATTTAAAACCAACCGAGTAGAACATAGGGGAAGGTTCCCAAAAACCATCCCTTGAGATAGCTACCAAGTATAATATTACAACTAAAACATAGCCCCCAATAAATCCTTGTAACACAAACACTCATAATAGATAAATAACTAAACTATATCGGGCATAAGAATCCCGGAATTCCATCCTCCACGTAATGATAATATCATCTCAAGGCGTCACTAGCTTTCTTAGTGGGGATTAATAAAATTGTTGTAAAATGTGTCCATATTTGTAATTAGGTATTCCATTTTTCTCATGTCAAAACATCATCACACATCATACATCACACATCACAAATAAATTCGTTGGTAATAAAAATATCTCATAAAACAAAAATATCTGAACGAAACATCACAAGGAAAATAATGTGATGGGAAAAAATAGAACAACACCAGTTACAGGGATCTCGCATGCGTATCAATCTCCTGAATACTCTCCTTTAATACACCATGCATCTATATAACCCGAACAAGGGTAATGGTTTGTCCATGAAGAACCTTATCTCGATGGTCATGGATCTCCCCCTTATTCTCTAGGAAGGTTATGTCATTCTCAATATCAAACACTCCCCAGTCAAAGACATGAGAGTCATCGTGAAGATATCGATAGAGTTAAGAAACATGAAAGACATCATGGTCCCTTCACAACAATTATGAAAAATCCAATTGATATTCCACCTCACCAACATTCCCCAACACCTCGTAAGGTGAAACTAACCAAGGTGATATGTTAATCTCCTTCCCAAATATCCATTGTCCATATTGAGGTGAATCCTTAATGAACTCATGGTCTCCAACCTCAGACACTGGGGTCCTCCTCTATCAATTAGCATAATACATATGATGGCCTTGTGTTGCTTTCATCCTCTCTAAATCAAATTGAACCTACTCTGTCATGCTCTTCACCACCTCAGGACCAAGAAATTTTTCCTCCCCAAAATCATCGAGGTATAACAGAGAATGACATGATCATTCACTCACATCCTCGAATAGGGCCATTCCATTGGAAGAGTAGTATATATTGATATATGAAAACTCGGCCAAGTTAAGGTTTTGTGCCCATGATAAGGTCAATGAAACATTCCCGTAGCATATTCACTAATTTTTGGGGAGTCTACTCTGACTTACCATCTGTATAAGTGTGGAAAGCAGTGTTGAGGTGAAAATGGGTGCTAAATGAATATGGAAATCCCCTCTAGAATCATGAGGTAAGAATATAATACTGATCAAAGATAATGGACCTAGGAAATCATTGAAACAACAACAACTCATCACCATACATCTTAGTCATGGAATCACCAACACCCAAATCCTTGATCGTTATGAAGTGGGACGATTTCATTACCGTTCCATGATCACCCAGATAGTATCACAACATCCCTCAGATACGGGTAACCCAATAATTAAATCCATCGATATGTCATCCCATTTCCACTTAGAGACATCAAAGGGTTAAAACAAGACACTAAGGACATAATACTCTAGCTTTACCACCAAGAAATCTAAGTACTTTTCCACAAACTCAAACACTTCCAGATTCATCCCAAGACACCAAACTTGCAGCCTCAAGACACAGTACATATTATTCATTCCACAGTTTACCAAAAAAGGTCATCTATGGAAATCAGGAAGAACTACCATGTTAATTTATACTATTTCAAACTGCCTCCATTGTAATAACAACTGGTTCTGACTATCCTTCAACCATCCCTCTAATGCATCACCACGACCAACATTACCATGAATCACATCTACATATGAGTCTCCATATTGAGACTCCTCCACTTTCTATGACATAGAAGTCTAAACTATCTTCTGGAACATGAATCATATTCCATTGACCACCATTTAATTCAAGTGCAAGTATTTGAATTCCCCCATTCCTCTCCATGAATATATAGACTCCTGAACCACACTGATTCAAAACATCCTTATCATTGAATAATCTATGAAATTTACCCTTACAGATTTATAAGAGACCTCTAAATCATAGTCAATAAGTTACTCCATCGACCTCCACTATCATATATTTTAATCATGATGGGAAAAGATATACCTTAGACTATTGTGATACATGAAGACCATAAATAACTCCCCAATAAGATCATGTCTCCACAACTTCAGCAAAAAAAATGATTATAACTCATGGAAATGGGTGGAATATATATTTATGTGAGTGCATAATTATAGATACCCATATGAAATCTCTTTCTTCTACTACATAATGACACACCCAAATCTTAGATGGGATGAATCAATGAAAAACTAAAAAAACACACCCTCCTCTGAGAGCTTTTGTCCTAGAGAACTAGAAAATATCTTCATTATGTATCTTCATAGTTCCTCATAATGATCGGAGAACATAAAATCATGTCCTTTCCTATCCAATGTTGTAAGTTTGTCTCTAAATCGACGAAAATCAAGAAACACCTTTGATAATAGCCTATGAGACCAAGAATTCTATAAACCTCTGCCACATTCATTGGTTTATCCCACCAAGTGATAGCCACAACCATTTTTGTGTCAACATAGACACCATAATGAGACCCCACATATCTATTGAAATGGGCCAGTAATGCCTAAAACCAAAAAATGTATAACATTCCATAGTGTTGGTGGCAACGAATAATATTCAAGATAGCATGGAGATTCCTAACATGATCATCTTCGAACATTGACTACATCAAGATATAATCAATTTATATGATGTTAAACGAGTCCAATAACTCCAAAACATGGATTTCATGTTCCCCATGGATATAGATGGTGCATTCATAACACAAATTTGAAAGGATAAAAACTCGATGTTCCCACACCTACATCATATATTATCCTTCAGGATATAACCCTTCTTCACCATTTAAATGTGATATCCTAACCAAGAGTCAATATAAGAAAACCATCTCACCCATATTAGTTGGTTAAGAAGATCATCAATCCTTGTAAGTGGGTAATAGTTCATGAATTTAACCTGATTTAACCTATGGTATTCTTTGCACAACCTTAGACTTCCATACTCTTTCTTGGTGAAAAACACTGGAGTTCCACATGGTGACACATCAGGCCGAATGAATCCATTCTACATCAGATCAACTATATTAATTCTTAACTCCCTCCATAGAGAGCGTCTCATTTAATTTGAATCCTTCAAAATAGGAGAATCACTAGGCTCCAAGTCTATCACAAACTCAACATCATGTCGAGGTAGTATTGTCAAAACAACCTTTGTAAAAACATCCATGAACTCCTCGATGACCCTCAAAACAACTAGCTTCCAATAAATTAATGATTATCCCTAAAAATCATCGAACAAATAATGAATGGGATCCACATACTGAATTCCCACCATATAATTTCTCTCACCAATGAAAACAATGAACTGTACACGAACATCCAAAAACACAACTCGCCTCTAAAATAAGTTAGGAACAACATAAACTGAATATATACACTCGATTCGAAGGATGATACCATATGGTTTCATATCAAGCATGAAAATATTGCGATGGGAATAATCGGTCCCAATAGTCAGTTTACACCCCCAGAACACGTCAGAGAAGATGTTATTCCCTATGAAGATTGTTGTCAACACTAAAGGTATGGGAAGCCTCTATACGCATATCCTAAAGAACAGACTAGATTGGGTGCCACAAAGGATTTAGAAAATAATGAATAAAAAAATTAATAGAAAAGTATTGATAATAAAACTATCATTCCTCTAATGATATCTGGAACATCTGGTGATTCTTCCTCCACTAAAGGAGACTGACCCTTCCTCGCTCCCCTACATCTCCAATGATGGTGTCATCCAGGAAAACACTAAGTTCGAGGTCCTAAAGAACAAGGAACATCATGAGGATAGCCTATACATGCCTCATCATGTCTAGATTGAACATAAGACTTCTAAACTTTTTGTTGGAATAGCCCCACTTGTAATTATTGTTGACACGAATTCTGGTATCTATGATCAAGAAGTTACTAGGAATTGGTCATAAAGAAGGTTGGGAAGCCCACATAAGAATCACATTAGCATCAATCCTACAAGAAATGATCATAAACTATATGGGTGAAAGGGAAGTTGTTGATGTTGATTCTTGACTAAAAGAGACCTCAATGGCCCAAGCACCTAAGGCTTGTAACCGAAAACTCTACTCTTTGTTGAACTATATAAGTTCCCCTCTCATGGAAATACTCCTCATTAGAGAACCCTATTAATATAAAATTCCTTATTCTAAAGCTCTAGGTGTTTCTTCAATGTAAAAGGTGTCAATGCATACAGGATAGAATCATAGAGTGCCTCTTCAAGACCCCTCACACCAGATTAATCATATGGAAAATGATATGGGGTGAAGCGCAATAGATCCTTAAACAGAATTACATGATCCCCCACAAGAATATTTCCATGATTAAGGGATAGTATATCTTGAATCTCCTCATCCTTCATGGCCATTAAGAGGAACACTTCTCGAAAAGCCTTTTGGAAGTTCGCCGATGAAACATATTCCTCCCTCTCCTCACCAAGGTACAATGTCCACAACTAACACATAGCACCTTGTATCTAACTAACTGACATGGGGAACTTGTACTCGGTTAGGGATCGTTTCAAACAAAAAATAATCTAACTATATTCTAAAAAGCCAATGATTCCATAAAAAAATAAGCAACTCAAAATTTTCTAATTCAATCCAGTGAAATTCCTGAAGCATACTCTACCATTGGTAATCATCATCATATATATAAACATTTTTTCAATCAACCAGATCGGCCTACTGGACCTCCAATGCCTGAGCCACATGAGGATGAAAATTGGGATCCATAACTAAAAGAGAAACAAAGATTACATAATATCAGTAGTATATAATTTCATTATGATATATTGAGTTAATATTAATCCATTTAATTCATTTTAACATATTAAAATTTCCCCAAACAAAAAAACATTAGAACAAGAACACAAGCCATCATGATTCATGCACATCTCCTATGTATCTACCTTTTTTGTAGTCTAATATCATGTGGTCCTTCAATAAGCTCATAGTTTTTTCACCTAGACATGGGGGCCCTAAAATCTCATGTTATAGCTAGTCTTGATATCATGTGTCACACACCATGGCCAACTAACACTGTTTCCATTCCAAACCATGGAATCGACATCATTCCTAACTCCAAACTCTGTCCAATATCTCAACCATCACATTTTCTACCACTCTATCGTTACCCCCTCACGCCAAAAATACTACAATGAGGGGAGAGAGATCATGACCTCTGAGTCACACCTCTAGTATCCCCGAGATGGTGAGTAGAACCAAGGGTGTACAACTCTCTAAATATGGTAGGCATTAAGAATTATTAGGAAACAAGATCGGGAGATAGAATGAATAAACCAAAATCAATTCCTTGACAAATATATATAATGAAACCAAAAACCATCCCATATTCTATGTGTAAATAAAACTAATAAAAATAAATGTCTCTGAAGTAAATAATGAAAACAAAACTTGAGCAGTAACATAGAAACTGTCCAATGGTCTGAGCTAGTAATGCATTACACAGTCCACATAATCCTCGTGGAAATTTGTAAATGGATTTTTAATCATTGGTGAGAATACAATTAAACATAGTAGAAACACCAATGTATATCATACAGAAGTTGAAGGAGAAAACTAATTCACTCATGAGAAGACAGAAAAAACAATCAGCACCTAACAAGTAGACAAAATATAACCCTAACATCACCAAGGCTTGATTACCAAATAGTGAATCCATGTTATATAATATAATATATATCAGATCAATTATAGGGTACCCACATCACATTTACACCGATTATTCACTATCGCACCCCAATGTAAATCATCCCTTTTATCCCACCTCTTCTGAATATATCACTTTACATCCCACCTATGCACACTTCGGCCACAAATCACAACATATCCCACCCACCAATGCCTTGTCCATCTCAAAAAATCACATCCCACATCCACACACATGGGCCATCAGAACACATATCATCTAGAAGAAACTTAAGATAGCAAAACATAGCCCATCCTAAAGATTACTGGGACAACACACAACAACTAATCCCAAACCCAATTGGGACTACACAACATAATCTTCTGAGGACACTAGATGCATTATCGCCAAGAAAAGGGAGAGGGGAAGGTCGGGTGGATATCTATCCATAATTTCATCAGGATATTGGGAATGAGAGCCTCCCACGTGACTATGTGAGTGTCAACACATGCATCTAAATATGGGCGGGGTGTATAAAAAAATCAGGGCAATATACAACGTATTTACATATAAAGAGAAAAATCACACAATCCAAACATAAGGGATTAAAAAACAAAAAATTACTAATTACATCCCCGCATTGCTTCATCCTATAAATATATAACAGCAAACAAGAATAAAAAAATGCATAATTTATATTTCTATCTTGAACTATCATTAATCAATTTTATAGATTCCTCATGTATGAATTATTCCATTAAGCATGTAGTTTTAACTGTACATAAATCCCATCATCAATTCACCCTTTAAACAAATCGTTTAAATAATTGTCATGTAAAAATTATAGTTCATGGTTATTATCCATTTTTCCATTGATACCTACTGGGAAACTATCATAGTATAAAAAAATAAGTAGTATAGTAATATAATTCTCAAAGCCATGTCCAAATTCGACATCAAAGTTAAACCCACTACATAACCACATCAAAACCATAAAAACTATTATGTAATACCATATCTCATACACTACCCCCCTGATGTCAATTCACACACCACAACACCACAACACAACATATATTCATATTTAGAAAAAGGGATCTCTTATTCAATTTCACATTTTTAATAAGTGTGTTACCAAAAAACACTTATGAAACTGGGGAACCCATTTTAGTAACCAAATACATGTGGTTGACCATTTACATAATAAGTGACATAACAGACACACAAAGAGCATGTATTCCACATATCAATAACAAGTGAAAAATCAAGGACCACGAATGGACAAAATTTTCAAGGGGTAATTATCCAATAAAATTCACAACTTATATCAATATCAATAAAATATTAAGATCCAACACCAAATTCCCATGCCAATTTTATTCATTTTAGATAAGTTATATTATATTTATTAATTTGTAATCCACTATATCATCAAGGATAAAAATTTATATAACCATATGTAATGATACACAATATATATTGATGAAGGAAATCCAACCTTGAATAAATATGATCAACAAAGCCTTGTATCACAAGAAATAGTGGTCCGAGTACAAGAGAAAACTCTCTAGGGGAAACATGAATTGACCGCAATAATTAGGTTACTCAATTCCATGAAATAAGGATTGGGGATGTTCAGTGTCAAGAGAAATACAGGCATACAAATAGAATTAATGATTTTTCCTTTACAAATATTATGTCTTGAATTTTTAGAATTTGATACAGTTTTGAATACCATTAAATTATATCTCATCAAGATCACTCGTTTTAAACATTTATAAGGTTTCAATAATTGTATAAAAATTAAAGATATGATTAAAATATTTTAAAATATACTTAAACCACTTTTTTTAATGAATTTAGTCCAATTTATCTTTATAAAAGATGTAAAATGTAAATTAAATTTTTTTTCTAGAAAGCTAGAATGTAATTTAAAATTTAGAAAATAGTTGAATTGTTTCCCCTCCAGATGAGTCACCAACAGATGAATCACCACTATATGAGTCACCTCCAAAATAATTACCATAAGGATGAGTCACTGCCATACGAATCACTTCTTAATGAGTAACTTATAGATGAATAACTTCCACAAGAGTGACTGATAGATGATTCACCGCTAGACAATACACCACCAGATATTTTATTACCAAGATTTTTCCCTATAAAATGAGTTAATGCAGGAGGAGTTATCACTATACAAGACACCACTATGTGATTCAACGAAAGATGTGTCGCCAAAAAATGAGTCACTACTAGATGATTCACCCCTAGATGAGTCACCAGTTGAAAAGTCCCCAATAGATCAGTCAAATATAGAAGATTCATTTCCAAATGAGTCACCTCGAGTATGAGTAACCATTATAAAAATGGAAATTTGGAAAACTATTGAAATTAATCATTAATTAATTGACTCGTACATGCCATAAATACCCTGGACTACCCCAAAACCTCTCGAACCTAAGATATTTTTTGAAATGTAATGGGCTAGAATGTTTGGGCCCTAATAATGTTAAATTAAATTTTCATTAAAACTAAATCATTTAATTAATTGGTTCATGGTTTCATATTCTTCAGTAATTGAAGTAGATTAAGAGACTTCCATTTTGTGGGAACACTATTTTTGATTTGAAACATTGATAACAACATTTATCCCTAAAATCCTCTCAAGAATCCAAATAATAACATCATTGAATATACCATTTTAAAATTATATTCTATTATATCACTCAGCTAAACCACTATATTGTGGGGTATATATCTCTATCACCCAATGTATGATACATATGAATTATAAAATTGATTTAATATATCATCATCATCCCTTGATAAATGTCAGTAATTTGTTTATAACCCCACAATTATTTTCAACTACATATCATCTGATTTTAAACATTCCAACTACATCATCTTTTTAATGTAAAATATTAACAAAACAAATATGGATTTATAATCAAAAAATCTTATGAATTAAATTTTTGTATGTATGGGGTACTTAACATGAAGACACATACAACCCTATTTATTAATTCTTAAAAAATACCTATAATTTCAATGGATGGAAATGTTTTCTTAACTATTTTATTTTTAATGCTAGTTACACATTTGGGATCATTTTTATTTATATATGGTTGTAATTACATTATTGAAATTACATGAATTTTATAATAATTTATTCAATATACATTATTATTCCAAAAATAAAAATTCTCTAGAGTGCATGCATAAAAAACATTTATATTCAATTTGAATAATCCATGGTATAAGTGAACCTTTTCCAAATATGCATCACACTTAAAAAAATAATTAACATACCTTGTACACAATATTAAACACATTATGTTTTAATAATATATCTCATAATACATCCCTACACACCTCAGGATCATACGAGACATATTTTATAGTGTGTACCATTCTTGAGGTAAACTCAAGATAAACCACACAATTAACTTTTTTTATACTTTTATCGTTCCAAATTTAGAGAAACATGTTCTGTATGGTTATTTTTTTCATATTAAATTTCATTTCATCAAATTTGTGCAACGATAAGACACTTTTTATCATTACCACATCATTTTTGATATATTTTACTCTTATGATTACTGGTGATATTAGTGGGTGGTGATATAGGCTTTCTTTAATTGTTGTAGATGAAGGCAATTGAGAAACACAATGATTTCACACTCCTTAATAATAGAATCCCCCAATAAGATTATTTGTACAATATCATTCATGTTAATTATATTTAGGAAAAAATATGGAATCATTACTCAAAACTTGTATATAGTGGAGAGTAATCCTCGAAGAGGCTTTGCAATTAGAGAGTGTTGAATGGTTTTTGTTGTTCTTCAGCAATTAAGTGAATTTGATACATATATCCGGATTGAAACAAATATCAATATTTGAGGGTGATTTGAGTGAATGAGAATTAATTAAAATTATTTTTTCATTAAATGAAGACTCTATTTTATTGTAATTTGAATAAACCATCATATAAGGAAACCTAAGAAATGGAATTGGGTATAAACCAATTCTAGACAAGAATATCCTATATTAATTAACCAATCAAATCAAATCCCACTTTCACACACAAACCTTTGGAATAATTTTATTTTATTCTTATCTTGGATTTAGAAATTCTAGTTGAGGTTTGGGTTGTGAATCAGATTAATTTTTATTGTTTATATTGAAAAAGGGATGTTTTGGCCTTGTTAGAAAGTGGAGAACGAGTACCACATGTTTAAGTGAAATTGTGAATCTTCACCCATGTATCCACATGTATAGTTTTTGGTGTCCAGTGTTGAGGCTCATGGGTTGAAAATAGATTATGAAACCATATAGAAACCATGTATATTTCTTCTAGAAGCCGATGGAGGTGTTTAGAATTGATTGGATACCGTGCAGTCAGACCATGAGGGGTTCCCCTATTCTCTAGTAGAGTGCACTTAGTTTGCACCTATAATAACTAATCATTCAGTCTAACCATGTGACATACCAATATAATTATAATTTTAAATTCCATGTATTCCCCTCAGATCATTTAACACTATTTCAGGTTTTCTTCCCCTTCTCTAAACTAGGCACACTAGGGGAATCACTGTGACCATCCTGTCATTCTCCCCAGTCTTAATTGATAATTCTTGAAATTCTATAGGTATTTTTCATAGAGTTTATGTTGATTTTCCTTTACTCTTCTCCATTATATCTTTAGGTCTTGGTCTCTCTTGGTTTGAATATAATTATGATTAACCCTAATAGTTAGTGTTAATTTTTAGTTTGTTTTCATTGATGTTTGGGTGTAAGGATTATGTATCAATCTAGGATCTTCTTTATCCCAATGTTTGGTTATGTTTTCAAGTCATTGAGGTTGGTGTTTCCATCCATTTTATTTTCTGGAACATTCCATTGATTTATGATCTTTCCTTTAATAAATTCAAAATTTCTTAATCATTCTTTTCATTATTTAGTATGACCTATTGTGGTATTTTAATGATTTGATTTTTGTGTGAAATTTTTTTCCAAGATTTTTCTTACATAACCTAATATATTAATGCACCCAAGGAGTATCATTAAATTCATATTATTTTACAAAAGTGGAATTGGGAACCTATGGTGTAATTTTTCCATGATTATGTTTTGGTATTTTTTTGGTAACTATGTATTGAGTTTGTGGGCTTTTGATTCATCTTATGGATTTGGAATTTGTGTATTTTTTTAGAAGGGATATTCCAGCTTTCAAATTCTAATATCGGGACCAAATCATTTCATCAATTGTTGTGTTTGTTTGTAAGCATATGATATTTCTTTAAATAAGTTTTTTGGTTGATGTCATGAATAATTGAATTCTTCCATTGGATATGGTAATATAAATGTTTGCATAGGGTGAACCCAATGATGTGCAGTAAAATGGTAATGGTCTTGGAAACATTACTCACAATAAAGTCTTCTATTTAAAAACACTTTTCCCTCATCATTGTCCCCTTAATCAAAATATTGATTACTTACTAATGTCACCCTAATTCTAAAATAACATGAATCTGTTTTCAAACTATATTTGAAATTATTTCCCTTTTGGTACATTGAAAAATGGATGGCTTCTAAATGGTATGAAATATTTTTTGGAATCATTATATATTTTTTGTGATTTGATCAAGGTTTTAAAATAGGGTTGTATGTGGAATTGGTTTCCGATTAATAAAGACTATTTGTAATTTTTGGCCTAGAAATTTTGTTTGATGTTGTTTTTGAAATTATTTAGAAAAAATTTTGTAGATGTTTTTTAATAGGAAACATTGAAGTCCCAGTTGGAACTTTATAATGGATGTGAAATAGGCAAGGGTCTATAAATATAAATTTATTGTCAGAAACATAGCACATTTTGAAAAATTGTTTGACTAATTGTGTGATGTGAATGCAAAGAATGAACTTGTAAATGTATTTTTGTGAGATGGAAACCTCTATAAATGATTTCCTAAATATAGGGGCATCACATAGGTGGTTCCAATGATTGGGGTAGGAATGTGTGGGAGCGGTAGGATAGTTGAGTCACACATGTGAGGGCCTCCTCTCACTTTGTATTATTATCATGGGATTCATGGGAATTTTTTAGATGGTCTAGTTATGGTTTTTTATTGACCACAATTAGATGAGTTTGTAAACATTGGATGTTTAACAGTCATATAGGATTTTTTACTAGATATGATGTCATAATATCCAAATAGTTATTAACTATAGAGTTGCACAATATAACGGAAGATGAGTCAGATATGAGGATTATCATTGATCTCTTTATGGGTTTTTAGTAAATTCCCTTGATTATCTATCTCTATGTTTAGATTATTTCTCGTTTCACTTTGGATACTTTCACTACTAGTTTTTTCTTCTCGTTTTGTTTCCATTACTTTTCATATTTCGCTATTTGGTTGTTGGTTTTGGATTTAGTATTTCAATTCTACATAAAAATGGGTTTATGAATGTGAAATTGTTTTTAAAGAGGAAATATACCTGTGTGGATTCAAAAAAAAGATCATGTGGATGATTTTTTTTATTTTCATAATATTATTAAAATACTATTATGTAAAAACATTTAAAATTGTGTTTGTGGACAGTTTCAAAAAAAGAAGGAAATATAATTTGTGGTTATTAGCTACTGATTTGTTTAAACTCTCTCCCAAGTTATGCCACTAGGAATTAATAGAATTGTTTTTACGGTTTCAGGTATCTGGTTTTTGTTCACTCCTTGAAATAAGTTAGTATTATGATTGGTGGTTACCAAGAGGTCACGTGGATAACATGTAGCATGTTTGGTCTCAGTTTTGTGGTCAACTTATTTTTTATTAATAGTTATTTAATTTCGATCATTTGGTATATTTATTTGATATTTGGTTGTTTTCGTTTCTTCTACATGTTCAGTTAATTATTTGATTCTTATTTATTGTGAAAAATTTCTCCTATAATGATTACATTGATATACGACACTAGTTTCTTGCCTGTGGGGTAAGGACCACACATTGTTTCATGAATCGGACTGGATCTGAGGGTGTATTGGGTGGAATCCCATAGTGTATTGTGAGAAAATTCAAATACAGAAGGCTCTTGTTATTTGGTATGTCAGGTAGATTAGATACTAGGACTGTCTAGACATAAGAGGTACTTAATTAAATGTTTTAATGGACCCTTTATCATTCTATTCCTCGAATTTCTAGAAGTATTATAGGATTTGAGTCTTTTTGATTTTATTTAATATATATATGGGGAATCATAATGTAGGGGATCTAGTGTAATGTTGTGATCTCATGTTTAGTAGTGACCCATGTGAAGTCGGAGTGCATGGTTTAATTCCCCCTTAGTTGTTGATAAATACATGGGGTGTGACCCACTAACAATGTTTATAGGTTATGCATGGAAACTAGTTCCAGATTCATAGACAATTGTGTGAGTTTTTATTCTATGGTTTCAGTTACTATGTGTGGGATTTTATATTAATGTTTTTTTAATGGAAAAAATTTCATACAAGCTGTTTTTTCCTTGGAAATAATGGGAATAAATAGATTTTTTTAATTGAGAATTAGGTAAATGATTATGTTAGTTGATAATGTGACTAGTGTAAACATTTTTATTCATTATTAACGTTCACATATGTGTGGGTATGTAAAGAATGTGAATAATGGAATGTGTTTAATAAATATTTTAGTGAAAGGTAGATAAATTCATATGTGGCATTTCATAGGATTATATGTGGGAGTGTTTGAAAACAAAATGCTTCAGGTTTTTTCTTTTGAAGAGTAGGATTATTTTTTGTGTAAAATTGATTTTGGAATTTTGAATGTGGATCTAGAAGAAGTATTCTTTTTTTATTTAAATAGAAATATAATTTATATAAAGGTATTTTTTTGGTTTTTATTTTAGTTTTTTGGTATGGGAGCATATTTTTTTTGCATGATATGTTTTTTTGTATTGTGGTTTAATGTTGGTTTTTATTTTTTATTTCATCTATTATTCCTCAAATGATGAAATGAATGGTCCCCTAGATTTATTGTGATTGTCATCCTATTTTTTTTCTTCATAGTTGTGAATTTCCTACTGTGATGATCGAGGTCCATTATAGGTAGTGGAATGGATTGTGTAAGTTGAGCATGTATTCTAAATCATTCGGAACACTCAATGCTGTTAGATTATGTGATATTTTTGGTTTGATTGAGGGTCCATAAATATATTATGGTATGTTGGATTCTCCAATATTGATGAAATGTGTGTTGATGTGGGATGATTTTAAGATTATTTTTGTTTGACTGTTTATACCTGAGGATGGGAATATGAATTCAGTGGAAGATCTCATGAATATTCCTCAGGGTATATGGACATTGAATTCATATGGTGATAACATCAAGGATATGGTTTCTTTCACTTTAGAAAAAACATCAAAATATATAATGATTTTTTTTTTCATTTTTGGTCTTCATCCAAACATCAAGGAGAAATACCTCTCATCCAAGGATATCAGTTTCAAGGAGATAGAGGATAAGGACTTTTTAGTCGAGATGGTCATGGGAATGTATTCAGTGGTAGGAGGGTCCTATGAAGGTTCCCCATATGGAGATCGGTGTGTTCAAAAAGAAAATTATTTTACGGAGTCTCTTATATTGGTTCTCATTTCTTGTTTTTTAGGCCTTTATATTTTGTGCTTACAGTATGTCCAGTTGGGACATTTGTAGTCATCATGTCGTAATCGTTTGATGCCTTATACCCATTATGGAATTTTTGGTCATCTCTAGAAATTTTTTAGTAATCCATTGGAGAATAATATGTTTTTCTTAGAGGATATTTGTTCATTTTTTTGAGTAAATATATTGTACAGTCATCAAGGCTCTACACATTAGTCCCAGAGTGATGCTCTCATGTAGTAAGGGATCTCTAAGGGTGTGTGAGTGAAACATATGCTAGTTTTGTCTCATTATATGAAGTGGATACATATGAAATTTCTTGTTATAGTTTTCACTACTGTTAAAAATAAATCACTTCTTTATAAGATTTTGATGGATCTTTCCATTCAGAACATTAGTAGTTATGTTTCTTTGGATGTCTATCTCAAACTGTTATACCATTTGGGAATTGATTTTTATTTTCAGTTCTTTCTATTTTGAAATATTTTTTCTTTTAGAAAAGTACAATTAAATATTGGGTTTGGGTTCTCCATTTTTTCCCTGATCCTTTCATGTGTTTCCCCTTGGGCTGGGGATTTTTGGATTAGGTTGGGAGTTCCTAGTTTTCATTTTGTGGGTTTCTTTCTATTTTTTCCACCATTCTTGGGTTTAATTCTAGTGGTGTAAGGATAGTCTTGGTTGTTGGAATAACCCTCTAGTGTTCTCCCATTATTCATTATGCTGTGCATTTCTCTATTGTTGGTTGGGTGTGAATTTTGAGGGAATTTTTAACAATATTTCTTAGGGTTTTAGGCCATATTCTATTTTGGGGTTGAGTTTTTTTATCATTTGGGTAGGTGAAATTATTAGGGTATAACATTTTTCTAGTTGGGAGATTTGTCGCACCCCATCGTTCTAAATTATTTTACATTATTCTTTTCCTAGCTTTGGATATTTTGATTGAGGATCAGTTCAATCCCTGATTTATATTTTTGAATCTCTTTTGAAAAATAGTAGTTTTGGTTTTGGAATCAAGGGGCACACAGGTACCACATAGTTAGGGAAACTTTGCAGCTATGCCCATACTACTATGCATATTGTTTTTGGTTTCTAGTGGTGAGGTGAAAAGGTTGTGAATGGTTTCGGAAACTATGTGGAAATCATTCAAGTAAGCTCTGGAACGAGATAGAGGTGTTTTTCATGTTTGGTCCACATTTTGCTAAATTTGTAGCTAACCAGTGTAGGTTCCACTCTTCTGTATTATATGGTGCACAGTTGATGCATGCTTTACCAAACAGAGCATCACGACTGTGAGAGTTTATCAAATCCTTAAAATTTTGGAATTCCACGATTTCCCTTCCGACCATTTAACCCAATATCAGGGTTTCCTCCCATACCCTAATAAAGGTTCACCAAGAGGCTCTAGAAGACCCTCCACCCTTTCTCCCAAACCTCCTTGGGTGCTTCTTGATGGTCCATAGATTTTTTTCTTTGATGGTTGGTCTATTTTCATATTTTCTGTTTACTTATCTCTTGTAATATTGTTCTATCATGGAAGGGTTTCTATTTTCCCCAATCCTTAAGAGTTAGCATTGATGTGTTCCTTGATATCTTGTATGATTGGGTTATTGGATTGTTTCTTGGGCTTGGATCAACCTTCTCAAAATTTAATTTTTACTGTTCTTAGATCATTGAGGTTAGCGTTTCTATCCATTAACTTTCCATTATTTTTTGTGGACTCTTAAGAATTCATTTATAACTTTAAGAATGTGTTAATCATAATATTTTTAAATGTTAGTTTGAACTATTGTATTATTTTCATAATGGGAATTTGGATCCAAATGGTTACTAAAGGGTTTTCTTAAATAATCTTACATATATATTCACTCAAGGTGTTTGATTAAATGCTTCTTGATTTCTAAAAGTAAATTTGATTTCATCTGGTGTTAGTTGTCCTTTATTATGTTTTGGTAGATTATTTAGAATTATGGAAGACGTTTGATGTGGGGTTTGGATGCTTCATATATAATTTTAATTTGTTATTAATATTTTGGAAGGGTTTTCTGGATTTAAAATGCTTTTTGGAGACCTTGTCAATTTATAACTCGTTGTGCTGATTTTCTAGCATGTTGTGATTCATTAACGATATATTTTGTTGATTTCATGATAAAATGATATTTTCCATTGTATGTGGGAACATACATGTGTCCACAGGGTGTTCATATGGATGGACACACAAATGATAATGGAAATGGATGAACTTTATCAACATGAAAACCCCGATTTCAAAACATTTACCACCCATCCTTTTCTCCTTATTCAAAATATTGATTATTTAATTATGGTATTTTAGTTTTAAAATGACTTGAAAGTGGTTTAAAAATATATTTGAAATATTTTCTCATTTTTTACATTGAAATATAATTTTTCTCTAAATGTTATGAAACTGGATTTGGCCTCTTTAGATATTTATTGTATATTCAACTTTGTTTTAAAATACGGTTGTAAGTGGAATTGTATTAGGAATAAAAAGTATTTTTACACATTGTGCACATGTATGGGGTGTTTTATATTGTTTTAGGAAATAATTTTTAAATATTTTAGTATATGTATTACAATAAATAATGTTAAGGTGATAGTTGGAACTTTATAATGGTTGAGAAATAGATGTGGGATTAGAAATATAAATGACTGATAGATATATTAAAAAGTTTTGAGTAATGTTTTGAATGATTGTGTGATGTGAAGGTCAAATTAGTACTTGTTCAAGTCTTGTTATGAGATGGGAACCTATATAGAGGACTCCCCAAATAAAGAGGTATCACATAGGTTGTGTTCGTTTTTGGGGTAGGCATGTGCGGTGGTGGAATGTAAGGTGAGTCGCACGTGAAAGGGCCTTATTCTTTCACTATGTATTATTATCATGGGATTTATAGGAATATATATTAGGTTTGAGTGATGGTTTCTTTCCAAACACGATTAGATGTTTCAGTACTCCTTTGATGATTTAGAGTCTAGGTGGATTTAGGCCACTATATTGGCAGTTAGAACGGCTAGTAAATTATTAACTATAGAGTTTCACCATATGTCAGTAGGTGGGTTAGATCTGAGTACCTATAGGGATATATATAGGGTTTTTTTGAAAGCTCACATGATTATATATGTATATAAAGGGTGTATTTCTGTTATGCTGTTGATATTAGCACTAGTAGCTTTCGTCTTCTAATTTTTTTTCCTTTCCTTTCTCTGTTTCCTAGTTTAGTTATTTTATATATTTGGTATTTGGGTTTTCATTTGAATATCGATTGTTGAATGTGAAACTATTTCTTATAAGGAAAGATTCATGAATTGATGCATAAAAAAGGAACATATTGAAGATTTTTGTGTTTTCTTAATTTGACTAAATCCCTATTTTGTAAATTTTTTTCAAACCGGTGTTTGTGGGCTGTTTCGTGAAAGGAATTTCATGGACACTATAGTGATTATATAAATATCTATTTAATATCAAACTCTACTTGTGACACTCAGTTTCGGTATATCTAATCAATTTTGTATGTTCAGGTCTGTCGTTAGTGTTCCCACCTTGGCGATGATTGATCTTGTAGTTTCGGTGAACAAGAGGTCACGTGGAGATCGTATAGCTTGTTTGGTCTCAGATTAGTATTTAGTTTTCTTTTTTCACAGAAGTTGTTTTGTAAAGATATTTTTTTTATTTTTATTTGAGATTTATTTGACATTGGTTCTTCTGCATGTTTACTTTTTTTATTTAATTCAAGTTTATTAGGGAATAATTTTTCCCATAGTGATTACATTGATACCCATCAGTAGTTACAAGCCCATGGGGATGGAAAATGTCATTTGGTTCGTGTCTTGGATTGGGTCAGATGTTTGGTTAGATGGAATCTCATTTTGGTTAATGAAAATCTAATAGTTATATAAATTTCCCAGATCACAACCAACAGATAATGAATTTGTTTGGTAGATCATGACAAATATGATCAGCTACCTTGATTACACATGTTTAATGAACTTAGTTTACCCACCCGACATACCCATTTTTCTTATATTGATCAATTTTTATCTACCATTCCACCAGAAAGCCTAAAAAAATTAATCAATTTGTTTTGATGTGAAATATGATGTGATGTTCACCATAAAAGAACAAAATTTCACTTTTTAAAACAAGCATTAATGGATTATTGTACCGACCCCTATCATTTTCCCTCAATAATTTTTCATTTTTAATATTATTGAAATAATTCCTTCTCATAATGATACCACACTCGGATCAACATTCCTATATGGTATTGTAAAAATTTTCCCCCTTAATATCAAAAAAAATTAATTTTAAAAAACCCAAGAGATTATATGTTTTTCTTCTCTATTTTCTTCTGGTATGTAATTTATATTATTTGTTCTCAGTCCTTATCACTTGTACTGAATTTACTATTTTGAACCATTATAAACAAATGTGAGTTAGATGATTCATTATCATGGAGTACTACTAATGAGGCTCAATCAATGTTAAATATTTATGATCATTATTCTATAATGTTATTACCCTACTTCATTCACTTATTTAGTCATCATTATCTTCATTATTGTTTTCGGATAATATAATCATCAATTATCACTCAATAAATGATCTTGAAACCACTGTGTATCCATTACTCATAGACCATCCCCTATGGAGATCATCACAACAGGAAACATAAAAATTTTAATTACATGTTTTTATAAACATATATTAATACATATAGTTATATATCAATTAATAATTAAATTATAATTCAAGAAAATTCATTGAATCCCTAATTTACTATGCTAATTACTATGTTTTAGATCAATTTCACCTCAATGAATTATAATTTAATAATAATTTAATTCATTTTGGTTTTACCCATATGGAATTTCAGTTTAAAAAATACAACATAATTACTATTTAATCACATTAAAAAACTTCTATGAAAATCTAAACTATCATATAAAAATGGAATCTCAAAGGTTTAAAACCACGTCACCAAATTGGAAAATGATAAATGAAAAAAAAATCGAAGCATATATATCTATTGATTTTTGGAAACAACCCAAAAAATGATACACTTCATTTTAAAAAAACATTATCTATAATTTATTCAATATTGGTTATTGTTTCTTACATTATGGTTATTTTAGGACACCTCATTTCATTTATCATAATGTTAGTATATTAGGGTTTTCCATTCATTGGATTTTTATGGAGCCATTCACATCTGTCAAGACTTATTCTATGTTGTATACTGAGAATTAATAATATGTTTTGGACTAGAAAATGGATATTCATATAAAAAGAATTAAATCAATTGGCATTGTATTCCACACAAAATGGCACCTGATCTGTTCTCCCACAAGTCCCATGGAACCTTTTTTATCTTCATGGGATAGAGAAAAGATCCATGGCCTCACATGTAAGTGTTGGGCAATGAATAAATCCTGAATAATAATATGATGGATAATGGCTTCTAACTGGGAACTATAATTGAGATTTCTATGTATTGGAAAAAAAATTCAAAAATAATTAAGTAGTTGCAAAATAAGAACATCCAAACATGTGAAAACAATAAATGAACTATACCAAAATCCGTATCCAAACATTTTTACACATAAAAGATACAATTTTTATATAATGAATGTATAAATCCCCCATTAAATAAAATAAAAAATAACAATACTAGAGAGGTCGATCAATCACATTACCAAACTGGTCCAACGATCAAGGGAGACAGTCCCCAAAAACACAATGTGACTATTCAGTCACCACCATATAGAAAAGTACCCCTTATCAATGATTAGTGTTTCAAAAAAAACAAAGAATATATAAAGATAGAGAATACAGAAAACACAATGTCTACATACCAACTAATGTGACTGTGTTAGGAATGATCCAAAGGATAGTAGGATACCCACATGATTCTACTAAATTAATTTTATAATGAAATAGATTTGGGAAGCTTGATTTTAAAAAGAAAAAAAATCATTTCATTATAACAAATTGGATGTAAATATACAATAAAAACATTCATTTCGTAAAAAAAAGTTTTAATTGATCCTCAAAGATATTCTTCCATGTTATAATCATTTAAAAAACATACAATTACCTTTTAAAACACCTTTTATTTACAAATGAAATAATTTAGAAAACTTGATTCAAATAATCAAGGCATTTTTTTAAAAAAATATCATTGTTTAGAATACATTTCAGAAGAATAAAAATATATTACATTTATTTAAAAAATAACTAATTCTTTTCCATTTGTCAAATATTAACACAAACAGTCCTGAAAATTTTTATGGAACAAAGTAATATTATAATAAAATGCATTACATGTAATGTAATAATAAATGATAGTAATAACACAAGGAATTCCATATAACATAAATTATTAATCATAATAAACCAATACACAATGAAGATGCCTAATATATGATACATATCATGAGGAAACATCACAATGATTAATGGGATAGTTAATAGATGTGGAAATGGAACCACCTACTATAAAATTATAGGTAACACTACCCATCACCTAAATTTCTCTCATAGGTAACATTAATGACACCCCTATCCAGGTCACAATGTTAATTTAGGATCTAGTAGATAGTACATAAATATCAACTATCATAGAAAACATCCTTTGAATCTCTACTTACTATCCTATGGATCTTTATGTCCTAGTTGAAAGATGTTGGATTCTATTTATTCAATTTAAATAATATGAATAACACATTGAAAAAGAAAAATATAACACTAAAATCATATAAATCCCAAATAAAACATAACCCCTTAAAAAATGATCCCCGAACTGAAGTCGCATGACATGAATCACAAATAATTTAACACATGCATGAAATCATAAGAAAATTATAAAAATATGTCCCAAATTGGGTGTAACCATCCGCAAATGAAATTCATTCTTCTCAAAAGGTTTCAAGGGGTACATTTCATTATATCAAAGAATAAAAAATTTATAATTCATTTTTTAAACCATATTTGAAAATAATTCAATTTCTGGGAATCAGAGAACAATCATCAAAGCATCAATAAGAAAAATAAAAAAAATTACAATAAAAATCCAATATATGTTGAAACACCCTTAATTTTTAAAATTAAGAAATATCATTAAAATGTGAACACCAAACTTATGAATTCAAATATGCACGAAATTATCCTTGAAAATATATGTTCATCAAATAAAGAAACCAATGAAATTTTATCAAACACTTAAAATTAATAAAAAAGAAGTTTAAACCAAATTACCATTGAACTATGAAAATTTTAAATTTTTAGAAACCTAATAATCATAGAAAAAATTGGATAACACAAAAATAGATATCTTATAAATATTTAATTTAGTTTAATAACTCTTTTAATACATCTATAATTCCAGAAATTTTTTATAAAATTGAAATTTAACAAAAAAAATTACATTAGTTTAAGAAATAGGGTCACCATTGATGGAAACCATAAGAAAAGGTCTCCTATGATGGGTCACAACCAATACAAACTAACGATCATAATTAAAAAAATCCTCTTGATGAATATCATCTTACATTTATCACTATGGTTAAGAAATCGAGAAATTGGAAAAAACAATGATGGATAGTTTGAGAGGCCCCAACCATTCGATTCTAATGGAATGATGCTATGAAATAAGAAAATTCCATCCTTAGAAAGTTTTAGAAGATGGAAATAGACCATTAGGTGGAATCTATGTTGATATTGGATTATTGGGGAATATTTTTTGATAATCAACCTATTATAAAAATCAAATATACAACATTTAGAAATCACAGGTAGGTTATATTGTTTAGTCACATGGTTTACCCAACTGAGTGGTGGTACTGTGGTCTCCATTACTCATAAATACTAATGCCTCATGATTCCCAATAGAGGGTTTTTGAAACCATTATCATAAATATGAGGGTTTTAAATGTTTCCAGAACCCATAAAAATCACTTGGGGGAACCCTAACTTTAATATATAAATATGCTATAAAAATATAATCTAGAAAATGGAATTTTCCGGTGTCATATGGTAAAAACATGACCCCACATGAATTAAACAACACTAATATAAAGACTAATGTTTTAGTATAATGAACAAAGATTTCTTTTTTAAAATTTGGAAATCCTAAGTCATTATGGTGCTAGTGGTTTTAAAGGATATATGTTGAATTTATCTTAGTATGTGCACACATATATAGAATTACATAAAGTTATGGTTCAAAATGGTTTATGAGAGATATTGTTTCATTATATGACCATTGGATTTTTTTAAATTTTAATAATGTAAAATTACTTTTGATAGAGCACATGGACAATGTTTCATCCTCATACTCCTCCTCTAGTAGACTGTACGTTTATATTAATAAGTTTTTAGAAAATTTCACCTATATAAGACCTATATGAATATGTTTTTGATGAATGAGTCTCCTAATAACCAATGTTCCACACCCAAGAATATATCAAACACACATGTGTTTCACGTGGGTAGTGTCAAATAATGAAAATATTTTTTATGTATTGATTGAAATTACCCTATTCTAACAACTATCAATTGGATTCATGATCATCTCTAACACCATTTAAAACAATGGGGATAAAAACAATAAACATTTTTATTTATATTAATGTGAAATGATTTTGGATTTATGTTGGGATATATTTTAATGACAATATCTCAAAAAAATAATTTTTTTATTTTTATAAATTATTAACCATTTTAATTTGGAATTAGGTATCCCAATAATAATGGTATTATTTTCTCACTCTTTTAGTTTATGTAAAATAAGTCAAAATTCAAATAATGTTTTAAAGAGGAATAAAATTAATATCAAAATAAAGATATGAATTAAACAAGATTTTAAATTTTATGTTACATTGGAATGTCATGATAAAAAACATTGATTGAAACTATAGGTGCCTTTAAAATACATTGGTTTTCAGAAACAATATCACAAGTTTTATAATAAGAAATATGATGAAACCATAGTAAATTTTGATGGTCTTCTCTAAAACTACATCTTATTTTTATATTATAAATAAATATTATCACATCTTGAAACAACATGAGATTTTATTAACTATTAATTTCTTCAAAAACATATCATTTTGAATAACTTCCTTCACAACCAACCCATTACTAACACGAATCACGATACCAATTATTAAGATATAATTTTAACTATTAAATATGACCATTGTAGTGCAGATAATGATTTCATAGAAGAAATAAAAGTAACAAAATGATGAATAATATTTTTAATATCAATGCATTAATAAATTTCAATTATTGTAGAAAAATTTGTAATAAGATTATTCTTTTCATAAAAAATATTTTCACCAAAAAATACCTTCATAGGTACTATGAGTTGATTATTTTCAAAAAATATATTTTATTGTTAATTGGTGGTAAAATATATTACTGTATGAATAATATGGTTGTGAATATTTCATTATTAATTGACATGAAATAATAATAAGAATTTATAATATTTTAAAAACATTATTCTCTTTTAACAATACTTTTCTTTATATATTATAAATTTATTTATAATTTAACTTCTTTTATTTTATAATTATAATATTGAAACATGAAATTAATTTTTGGGTTTTTTATATAAATATATTTTTAGGATTCAGTTTTTGTATATTTCATAAAAGATAAATTTTTAGGTCAACAATACAAAATACAATTATTACCAACATAATATATTTTTTGAAATAATTATAATGTTAAAATGGAATTAAAAGTATAATATTGATTTATCAGCAAAATTTGTATTTAAGGATTAAAATTATACTTTTATAAAAAAATGTAATGATTTTATAAAACTGATGTTTAACATTTTGGAACTAAAGTATATGATTCTAGGACTTTTCTTTTAATTAAATATTCACATTTTTTATTTTATTTTACTTCATTGAAAGAAACAAAAGGCTTATTTTTCAGAAAAAAAATTAATCAATGTTATTAATGTAAATAAAATTTATAATTTAATTCTAAATATACTTAATTCATAAAAATGATTTTTTTATAAATAAAATTACTCTTTATGTGAACTAATATTAAGATAAACTTTTCTCCCCTATAAATTTATTATAAGATTAAATTATTTTCATTTTTCTAATTATAATTAAAAATTTCTCCAATAAGGGTAATTTTATTTTAATTTAATAAAACAATTTACCAAAGTTAATGAATACTTAATGTATTAAAAGTAAATTTTGGGAAATTTTAATAAAAAAGGATAAATAGGCTAAAATCCCTTAGAAAATTTATTGAAGTTTGTGTTTATGTTTTTTTATTGAAAAAAATCAACCTTCGTATCTTATACCATATTTAAATAACAACACAAGTATAATCTATATATATATTTTTTATTATATTTATTGAATATCCAATATCAAGTCCCCTTCTAATGTTTTGATAAATGGGAATGTTGTTCATGTTACGTGCACACTACCACCACCATGAGCAATGTGTTCCGTTTTATTTTATTTTCTATAAATGGTTGTATAAAAGGGTGATTTTAATGAATAAATAAGATATATATATATAATATTTTTAAAAATATTAAAAAATATATCAAATTCTAATTTAATTCATTTCAATGAATTGTTTTTCTTCTACGAGTATGTGTAGTCTATAGCTTCCATAGAGAAACACATTTTGATATTTATCACCACCCTAAAGGTCTAGTAATAGAAATAATCAAAGAATATAAATAATACCATAGAGAAAAATATATCAACAACTTGGTTTATAGTGCATGAAAAAAATTGATGATAACAATGAAATTATATGTTTTCACTAGAATATTAGCTGAAATATGCTTATCATGGATCTCATTATCTTCAACCATGGTCATTATTCAAATAAAATTATCATGGGGATGTCTAAATAACATAAAAATTATTTAAATATATTTTATAATATGGTGATTATGAAATTAGTGTCATTATATAGGTTTTTATGTTTTAATTTGGAAAAAACTATAAAACTAATGGATGTATCATATATGATAATGATAATAATAGATAAATATATAATAAATTAATAATAAATTATTGTAATGAAATATAATAAAAAAATAGAAATTCATTAAATTATAATTTTATTAACATTATTTTTTATTATATGGGAGGTTAAACTACTTTCCTATAATCTGAGATTTAACCAAAGGGTCTTCATCTAGATTTTGATTCGTTGAGACGTGTTTTGTTTTATGATAATATTTCATTTTTTACCACATCTGTAATACCTATGTGAAATATTTAATAATGATAATATTTTATTCATGGTAATGAATGTTTTCTATTAATTGTTATCAATCAATGGAATTTTATTCAAATGTTACAAAGTCATAAGTGGGTTTTTATCTATATTTTTTCCATTGATTCTTATTCAATATCCACAATTTATTTACGTTTTTATGGTGGATATACTACCCAATTAATTTCATTATATAATACATAAAATTTAAAAAATTATAAATATATATGTATCATAATTTTTAACCTCTATGATATATTTGTTTAAGGTTTACAAAAGCCGTAAGATTTTATTTCAAATAACATTTAGAATATTGTTTGTTATGTAGGAAATTCCATATGGGGTAGAATTTAGTGAAATTTATTTCTAATACCCCATAATAGTCATTAATTTATGGTAATTTATAATATTTTATATTAAATTTTACAATTTCATTTCTAATGGTAAGTAATTTTCCCAATTTGACTCTTATATATGAAATTATCCCACCTATACTTTTTGGTAATGAACATACCTCCTCTACTTATATATTAATTGGAAGAATGGATTTCCATATTTATAAATTAGTAATTGATTTTCTTAATTTTAAGATAATTCAAATTTCTTAAAAAATGTTTAAAATTAATATTTCAATATTTTCGGCATGACTAGTTTCTATCAAATGTATAAAAGGAAAATCTTTTTTACTTTTCAATGTGGACTCATTTTTTTTACAACCATTCTTCTTTAAAAATAATAAATTTATTGTTTTTAATTGTTTTTTCAAATGGTCATTAATTTATAAATAATTTTATGAGAAAAAAATATTTTTATTTTTTTGAAAATAAATGTTCTATTTTGAAAATAAAATCTTCATTTTAAAATATATTTTAATGTGTTTTATTTTTAAAATATAATTCATTAGTGTCTTTATGCCTCCTAAAATATATTTTATTCATGAATATTTCATTGCTAATGTTTCTGAAATATTTTATCATTTTTATTTTATTTATTTTAAAAGAATACACATAGATTGAGATTTATAGAATTTAAAAAATAAGATATTTATTAATTATTAATGGATTTATCCAATAATCATAAAAGGGTGTTTTTATTCTGTATAAACATCCCCTATAATTCCTTAATTTATACTAAGGATAAGTTTTTATTATTCTATACAAATTAATTCTCTATATATAATATGATGATGATATTTTAACAATGTTTTCATGTAATCAATTTCTTTCCCTGGAGTTAATTAATATATGATGAAATTACTATTGTATTTATGATATTGTTAAACAATACTGGTTTGGTTTAATAATGTGATTTGTGGGTTTAGAATTACATATACATAAAAAAGATTTGGTATTTTTTTATATCTCAAGATCTAATAGTGTATATACATAGTTGGATCGATCCTTGGAGGTCATAAGGGTGGTAATCTCTGGCCCAAGACGGTTCAAGGATTGATACCCCATGCCTAAGGGTAAACTATTTGTAAAACCTTAAAAAAATGAAACATTTTTTAATAGTTCATTCTTACTAGGTGATGAATATTTTAGTAGATAGCCTCGACATATTTTATCCATGCTTATATATATTCCACACTCTTATGCCTTATTATTATACCTATCGTATACTCTTATGGATCATGTTTTTTTTGTTATTTCACACTCTTATGAATTATATTATTTCATACTGATGAATTTTAACATGATAATGAATTTTTATGCATATAATGGGTATTAAAATCATGTAAATGGGCCTTATAAAAGGAAATGATTTTGGACACATATGGTTTCCCATAATATTTTGTTTTGTAACACTGTATTCATTTGTTGACTCGTGTATTATGCTTTTTTCCGATCCTTATCCCAAGATAAATTTTTTATGAACATTATTTATTTTGGTATGATTTCTTATTTTTAAGTTAACTGAAATTTAATATCTATAATACACACATATTTGTCTTATGATCAAATTTTATAACAAATCATTGAATCTTTTTAACCTTACTAAGCATATTAACTAACCCCTTTCTAATATATTTATTCCTGTGGATATGAAGATAAATATATATTATCAAAATTTTAAATTTATATAGATACTGGTATTATTATATAGGAATACTCACAATTATTAGTAATTAGGGCAGTTATATATCTAATCTCTAAATACATAAAACCTTCTAGAGGATATGTTATCAAATAACAATAGAATTTTCAGTCAATATATTGGTTCACCTTAAATTATATAATTTTTATTGTTGAATTTATTATATTTTATCATTGGGTCATAGAGTTCATGTTTAATTATTTTATATTGGTGTCACAACACAGTTTATTAATTTTTTAGTGACTAATTTAGTGATTTATGGGAATCATGACTTGATATAATTATTGAAACCCCTAAATATATTCCAAAATGAATTAATCAACCCAAATTATTTACTAAATTATTGTGTTTGAGGTTCTCTATAATTAACATCCATTCTTGCATATAATCTAGTTGATGTTGGATATGGAATTGGTGATTAAATGGGTAATAACCATGAAAAAGGACGGTTGAGTATTATCTCATTACATACATTATACAAGAAAAATTTCCCTAACTAAAAACATGGTTAGAAACTCCAAGGGGATATTCCTGGGTTTATTTACATTCACATTATAAACCATTATGAATTATTTGAATGTATTTTGAGGATTTAAGATATAACATTTTATTGATGACAGTCTAAAATAAATTTGACTATAGATATTTCATATTATAACTTATAGAATCATATGATATGTTTTGAAGATCATTTATGTGTTACTTATCCTATTTTTTTAGTTTTCTTTTATTCACTTGTTAATTTTATTATACCTCAACAATGGCTTATTTATTTAATGATTAGATCAAGGATAAACTATGTTAATATTGGATTTCATGTGAAATTTACTGATTTTCCTCATAAGAAACCAAATGAGATTGTAGATAGAGTGAATAATATTGATTTTATACCTTACTATGGTTCATAAATTCTGATTAACCGTATGAACCTACTTGTTTCTTCAAAAAATACAATGAAGATAAACATAGGTATATGTGTATTTTATAATGATAATTAATTTCTAGAAATACTAATTCAATATCCACTAGGTCTAGAATATAGGGAAAATCAACTCGGGAAATGTCTCAATATAACTCAAATATTTTTTTTGTCTCGAGAAGGTGGGAATAGGTAAAGTAATTATAGGGGAAAAATAATGAGTTTAATTTATGAAATTGGTTGGAATATATTTCATCATATTATATACCTAATATATCATTGTAAAAAATGTTGGGATCTGAGGAATTATCCAAGTCAATTCCATATCCCAGGGTCTATTGAATAATAGGTATGAGAATTATCCAAGGGATAAAACAATAACCTATGAATTCACTATCACTGATTAAGATAATGATAATAAATGTATGTTTATCCTATAATTTAGAAATACAGAAGTTTTATATTTTTCTAGTAAGAATACATTAAATTTTATCCTGAATTTCTTTATACTATATCAAATCAACACCCATAAGATTTAACAATGATTTATCTTAGAAAATTATGTGTTATATGATTATTGTATCTTATGATTATTTTGTTAGGAATTTTCCTCGAGAAAAATATTATTAATTTTTAATAAATCCATATATTTTATATTTTAAATTTTACAAAATATAATTCATATTTTGATTCATCATGGAAAAATGTTCTTAGAAATTGTTTTGTTATATTTCACCAGTGAATGTTATTAGTTGAATTGTAAAAAATAATTTTTTTACCAAATACATTGCTTCTGTGTTGTTATAATAATATAATGATGACTTAAATTGTATAAAAAACATCTCAATTAAAATTTGGTTTTAAAATTAATAATATGCATTAAACTATATATCTACTAAAGATAATTTAATTCTTTTAAAAAAAATAATTCATCTGGTGTACAAAAGGGTTACCATGGAAAAAGAAAATTTTCTTACAAAGTTAAAAACATCATAAATTTTTTCTAAAATTCATTAAAATATATATATCTAAAATATATTCAATATTTTGACTAAAAAAACCATATTTATTATTTCCCTCTTTTTGAGCTAGTTTTATTGAATATGATACCCCTAATTACCCAAAATGTCACTCCCCTCATCTATAATGGGAGACTTTCACCACCAAAATTATCATTAAACCAGAATACCCATATTTGGACCATAATATAACCAAATAAATCCCTAAAACACTTATAATCAAATAGAGTTTATCTTATCTACAAATTACAACCCCTCAAATTCTAAATCCAGTTTTTAAAGGTGTTACTTCAATGCGTAAGGTAACATTTCTCTGCCACTCCATTATGTTACTATTTTTTAAAATCGTGTTATTATAAATCAATGTATAATATTTTATAATAAAATAATAAAATAAGTAACAATAATAAAATAATGTGTTTTTTTATTTATGTAAAAACCATACTCTATTCCACTCCAAACCATTCAGAAAATAAGAACATCTTTCGTGGTACATGCAAACTACTACCTTCATAACAGACATATTTCGTTTTCCGTAACTACCTTCCATACATGGATAAAATGGGTAATTTAATAAATAAATATGATATATATTTATATAATAATTATTATAATAATTAGTATTCAATAATGTTAAATAAATTTATACATTCTTTCTGTTATATAAAAAATGAATTATTCGTCAGTTTGTACATGTGGACGACCAGCTCAATGGGGGAACAAGTTTCATTGTTCATATTTACCATAAATGGATAGTTATAAAAAAATATATCTTGAATATATATGATATCAATTAGAATTATGTATCAAGAATAGTTTTTAATTGTATGACACATTAATTAACAATCAATATGAAGTGATCTATTATTATCGGCAAATTACCCAAAACAAACTCATCATCTAACTGGTTCTCCCAAACCATGTCTATATTTCCCATAACCTTAAAATGGGGATGAATAAATCAATAAAACATATTAATCTAAATATATTTAATAATATAGGTTTTGTTAACATAGTCTCATATAATTATTCTTTTTTCATCTCAAATATCAAACTTGTGGGAAACAATTAGAATTATTTAATTTATTAATGAAAATAAGAGATAAATACCAAATGAATATACAATAGATTAATATAACTATTGATTAAATGGGTTTATCAATATGAATAATTTATTTAATGAGTTATTAAAATATTTATGTTTATTATACATGTATGTAAATAATATTATTGGAATCTGATAGGTAAGGTAATGGTTTCCATCTAAATTTAGATTCATTAAGATAGATTTTATATTTTGAAACTATTTTTCTATATATGGTGTATATATAAAAAATATGTAATATTATAATATTATTCTATTAAATTCATTGTAAATAATTTTTTATTTTGTTTTTTATCTTTCAATGTATCTTTATTGAAAATTTAGTACAGTCTTATGGGTTTTCGCATCTAATGTTTTCCCTTTGAGAGTTATACCTTTTCCAAGACTTTTTTTTTAATTTTTTGTTTTAGATAAAACCTATTAAAAATATTTGTATCATATATATAATGATTATAAAATAGATTTAATATTCATCACAATTACTAATTCTTTTTTATTTTTTGTTCATGGGTTACGTAAGCTATAAGGATTTTTTTCTAATCAAATATAAAATATATATTTTTATGAATGAATTTATATATAGAGAATGATTTTGCACACATTATCTCTCATAATAAGACCCTTTAATTATCCTCTATTTAATGTTTTGGTTTTATTTTTCCTTTATCAATTTCATTTCCCTTTAAAAATAATATTTTCGTTGTTACACATGTAAGGGAAAAATTTTCCCCTCTTCTTTTAGGTCATGAATTTTTCTCCTCTATGCACATAAACCTTGGATGATATTATGGATTTATATATCAATGATTCAACAGTTAAGTAAGTTCATTTCCTCCAAATTTTTTTCAAAACTATTAAAGAAAAGTTTTAATACTTTTGAGGCTGGTTGTATTCATTTTAAATTAGTGAAAAGAACCAATGTTTATCATTTTCAATGTGGATATATGTTTTTACAACAATTATTATTTATGAAGATTCATTTTCATTTTCATGTCTCTTCATTGATAGTATTTAAAATAATATGTCAATTGTAAAATTTGTTTTATGAAAAAATTGTTTTAATGTGTAATCATTAAAATATATTATCACAGTTAATGTATTTTATATCGATGAAAAAATATTAGCGAGATTTCAGGAATTTAAAAAGGTTTTATCTCATATTGTTTTTCAGTTTGATTTATTCAATAATATTCGATCTATTTTTGTAATCTATGAAAATATATAATGATAATTTTTATGTTAAATATGAGATATGTTTTGGTTCCATCCACCATTTATCCATGGATTTATTATGATGATAATTATTTAATAATGATTTCATGAAACTTATTTATTTACCTTTACGTAATTAAGATATGAGGAAATTATAAATTTATTTATGTTCACATAGAGAAATTATGTATGGATTCATTATGTTATGGGTGGGTCAGAATTATATATCCCAATGATGAATTAGGTATATATAAATATTGCATGAAAATTAAACGGTACACTGGGGGTTAAGCCAAACCCGAAATTGTATTTATATGGTGAACCTAATCCCAAGAGGGTACATGGGTGGTCCTAATAAGCCCAAGAGTATGCAGGTGGTAATGCCAAGCCCAATATGACACAGTGGTGGTTAACCAATGATTACTATTTGATGAAGGTATTTATAATTTTATTTAACTTCCTAGACATTCCATTATGTTTTAAAAAGCCTTGGTGGTGTTGAGGAGGAGTTTGGATGAGTTTAGAGGCCTCTACAGACATTATGTGAAAAAAAGGTTTACACCATTGATTGATGTATGTTCTAGTAGAACTGGTTTTCCCATCCCTTAATCAAGGCTGAGGGAAATGGATTTCAAGGCTGTTTTAGAAGCTATTGTGGGTGAAAAACACCCCCGGTGAGGGAATATTCCACGTCCTAAGATGTTTTTCATTTTTTTCAGGATAAACACCATGTATATGGCCAGTCCCCGAAGGAAGTTATAGTGGAGGTCAATCCTTATTTGAAATGGATAAAATGAAACATGTTTCCTCATAATTTATTGTTTTTAATGGTCAACCATATATAACATGATATGGTATAAAATGAGAATTTAATTCATTATTTTCCCCTATAAATTAATCCAAACACACCTCATGATTTATTCCTCAGATTTCCTGACATTCTGAATAACTTAGGGATTTGTTGAATTATTTCTCATGTTGTGAATTCATTAGTATCAGTTATCACTATGCATGTGTTGGTCATATATCCTTTAGAAACAAAAAATTGACTCCGTGAGATTCTTGCAACTTTTTTCCATAGGGAATCGAATGCTACTAGTTCAAGGTACCCCTTTTTCTCCTATTTTATTTTCCCCTTCAATATTTATTTTCATGGGGTGTTAATATTAGTAAATCCTTTATCATTGGTGATGGAATGCTATATTTAATGGTAGTGTTTTTTTAACAGTAGGTGTCATGTAATATATATTTGACTTTGTGGTTCTCATTCTGATTTTTGTTGACCCTTTATTGTCTATTCTTTTTAAGTGAACATGGAACTTATAAATCTAGAAATGGGGTTCTTTGCTTCTCCTATTAATTTGTGCACAATGGTAATGTTATCAAGCTTCGTTTCCTTAGTTATGAGTATAATTAATCAAAATAAATATTAAACTCAAAATAGTAAAAAATTGTTTATTTTGGTAGTTATCTCATGTGATTATACTATGTTTTTTGTTTTGCACTTGGTCTGGTAGATAGTGTTATATTATTTTATATTATGGTATGAATTTTTCTCATGCTATGGTTTAAAAAAATTATGTTCTTAATTGGATAAAGACAATAATGTTGGTAATACTTGTTGGATAAATATTAAATTATATTGAAATTCATGTTGTTTAAAAGCAATAGAAGGAATGTTGATTGAATTTTTTATTCCATATAGTTTTGTGAAACTTTAAGTGTTTTTTCAATTAATGATTATATATCATGAATTTTTTGAAATCCGGTAATTATTTTTTATGTGCTTACAAACTATAATAATTTAATAATTTAATTCAAGATAGTAATGAAGTAGTTTCTTTATAATGATATATGTCTAGTGCAGAGAAATCTCATTTTAAAATGAAGGTTTGATGACATAGTTTCAAGACCAAGATAACGTGTTGACTATTTATATTTCTCTTTCATCCTCTTTTTATTTATCATTATGTGATCATTACATCTGTTGTTCTATGTTCCAAGAATTCATGAGGGTTTTTTGGGAATGGGTAGGGAGGCAAGAGTTTGTGGTCGTAATTACCACCTAAGATAGAGAGATGCATAGTGTTGCTCATTGTATTGTTGGGGATAAAATACTGACTAATGTAAAGGTTTCAAACTATTCATTACCCACAATTATTGATGAATTATGGGATTAATTTATTTTAGTGAATCTATATTAATGGTTGGATTTTAATGTTTCTTTTTGATTTATTCCATTCCCCACAACATTAAGTATATTGGTGGGCATTAGTTTTGCATCTATTGTATTATTTTGTAGTATAAATCCTGACTTCCTACAATTATAGAATGATAATAAATGTTAATTGTTTTTACCCATAGGATTGGTTGTTTTGTATAATTCTAAATGATTTGAACTCTAGATAAATCTTGCAATCAGTTGGATTAAGGAAAGATATTGTCGACATAGTTGATAATTAATGTAAAATAGAAATTAAAAATTCAATTAATTAATATTAATTAATATATGTTATAAAAAAGTTAACAAAATAATAAATAAAAGTTTTTTTAATGATTTTGTGCTTGTAGGACTGCTAGACCATAGTAGTGACAGCTGAGTTTCTAAGAGACGATAACTATTGTTTGGTATATGGATCATATTTTTTCTAAAGTGTGGTTATGAGATATATATATATATATATTCCTATATTATGTGACTTCATATGTTACCCCAATCTTATAGTTAGGGATACTGACACCCAGTTGACTATGATAGTGTGTTTTACAAAAAATAATTTTCAACGAAGAACATATAGCTAACTACCATCTCTTTACCTGATCTTATCTCTCGATAGTTTTATGTGGTAGATTTCATTGATGTTATATATATTGTATATAATATTGTATAGGTATATCATGGATTATGGAAGTTTCACAAAAATAAATCTATAGATATATTATCCCAAATGTTATTTTAGGTATTTTGTATATGGGATGTGATGGTCTATGGTATAATATAGAATGTACAGTATGTAGTGGCTCTAGAAAAAACATTGTTAATACCTAGATATGTGAATTATGTGATGAATGTGGTGTATGATATGTGGTTATGATGGGATATTATTATACATGAGTTCATGTAGTGACATAGTTTGGGATACTGGAGAAATGGATCAGGACATGTGTCATTGGGGAGGATTCGAAAATATGTAGGGTTGTATAAATGGGGTAACTCCAAAGATATTATGTTAGATAGAGTATTTTTTAATTGAATGGGATATGTTGTGAAAGATATATTTTCTATCTAGGAACAATGGATACTTAATTATTTTATGAAATAGATTCCCCTGTATATTCATTGGTGTTTATTAGTTATTATTTTTCCTTTGCATGAGAGTCTCTAGGGAGAATCTTATTTAGTATACATGTTATTATCTTGCTATATATATATATATCAGGACATTAGAGGCTTTTCTGGAGACTGATCTAGATATTAATAGATCATACATTGGTAAAAGAGTTGTTTCGTATTCAAATTAAAAATTTTGGATTAAATTATGGAATTTTTATCTCTTACTTTCTGTAATTTTTTTGAAATTACATGCAAGTATTGGGGATCTTTTTTTGCCTTCAGAAGGATTATTTTGGTGGTCTTATATTATCTTTCATTATTCATATTATTGTAGAGTGTGATTGCTCTATTTTTTAATATAATATACACTATGTTCTTATCACCAACACATATACTATTAGAGGTGGTATTTATACATCATTATCTCCCTTATACCCTTTTCATCCGATTAGATGTTACATTGTATAATGGGGTCATGTGAGAGTGGTATTTAATGTACCATTTGAGGGATATGATAGATTTTGAAGTTAGTCACATCTCATGACTGTATAAGTTAATCAGAAAACTGTTTTATATGATTTTAGTATGTGATGTAATTAAGGGACACTGACTATGAAATTAATATTTAGGGATAATTGTGATATAATGTAAGGAAATTTATATCTATTGATTCTACTAACTAATGTAATATTGTTTATGGAGTAGAGACCAAGGAAAGGATCATGCATCAATCTTTTTGGTGATTTTTTTGATTCGGTAAAAATTGAGAGTAGGTTAAATATAAATTAAATAATTAATTAATCTTAAATATTCCATATTATTAGATTATGTATCCCTAATAGTTTTTATTTTATATTTATTCCCCATTTATACATCCTCATTAGGATCAAGCCAAAGATTATTACCAAGATAAATCTTGTGATCACAATGGAGTTATTTTAATGACAAAGACACATGGAGGAGGAAACTCCAAGAATTCATTTGATAGTGTCTACATATGTAGCAGGGATCCATTTTAGACATAGTGATAACTGAATGATTTAAAGTGGCAGAGATATCCTTTAGATCAATACATGCATAAAAGGATCCCCTAGTTTCCTTATAGGTGACAATGCAACATGGTGAAGCTAGGGAGTTGTTGTTATTATTCCTCAGGTATCATAAAGTGTTATCTGTATTTTTTGGGAAGTATCGAGACCAGATCCAAGTTGATTTCCTTTCTTCAACTACAATGGTTTATGGAATCTAGGATATTATAACTCTTCTACATAAGTGTCCTACCAAGTGATAATTTGTTTCCAAACACATATCTATTTTGATTGAGATATGTTTCTGAATGTGGAGTATAGGGAATGGAATTTTGAGGACACTCTTCATATGGATATCGAGTTCCATGTTAACTTTTTTTGATGAAAAAATATCTTGAGGTACTACTGATATAATGTTCATTGAGAGGATGCTATCTATGACAATTTTTTAGTGATAGGTAAACAATTTGGATTTTCCTTGTAGAAGATTTGTGATATAGGGTTCCCAATTTACTAGATATATTTATTTTTTGATAGATAGGAGTAGTTAACAAGAGTCATCATATCATTTCATGAAGGGTGTTTGCTCTAAAGACCCATCCATGTGATCAAATTCTTGTCTTTATAAGGGTGGGTATGTTAATAAGTGGAAATAGTGCCTAGGAAATTTTTTTTATGAATCATTCAACAAGAGTTCCACTTCAGATTCCTCCACTATTGACATTCTATCAGTGGAAGTAGAAGAAGGGTGATCTATAATTCAATCAATTGAAGGTATAAATGGTAGTAAGATCATATCCCCCAAATTCTATTCATCCCATTTATTACAATTTGGCCATATATGTGTTCATCATCGACTTTTGAGAGGTTAGGTATTAGATCATATCCAATTTTATGCTTCATAGTTTCCAATGTAAGGAAATTTTTACATGTTTTTTTGTACCCTGATCATGTTTTTTACTTGGATACATTCGTTTTTTATTCAATATATACACAATTCATTCATATTAGCTACCCAGGTTTGTTTTTCAGGACATTAGGTGGTGATACATACAATTCCATTTTATTTTTCTAAACTAGTTGGAGGTATGGATTTTTTGTATGATTTTTTTAGATACCATGATCTACAGTTGGGAAATGATAAATTTTGTGAAGACTTCATATGTTTATATATATACCCATAAAATATCATCCTAATCATGGACATGTTTTATTTGGTTTAGGATTTCATGGAATTCATTGTGAAGCATGTTATGTTCTATGATGCTAATTGTAATTACACAATGCGTTTTAGAAAGTGAGACCATCTGATCGAACAAAAAATAATTTTTTCCATGTCATCCATAATGGATGAGATGATGATGAGTTTGTTAGAGGTACATTTGATGATTTTTCCTATGGTTATGGAATATTACCTTGATTTCATTCCCAATAAGTTTGCGGCATTACCTCACCTATGGGATATTAAGATGGCGATAGAGATATAGATTATAAATTGACATATCTCATTTTATCTATATTAGATGATGCCTTCAGAGCTATGTGAGATTAAAATAAAAGCAAAAAATATAATATAGTGAGGTTTTTTTCATGCAATCTAGTCACCCTAATGTTTATTTGTTTTGATTATAAGTGATTCTAGTGAAAGTCTCCATCTATGTATCGATTAATGTTTCTAAAATTAGGTGATTGTGAAAACAATTCAATCCTATTATATGGAATGATGATTAATTCAATCATTTTAAAAGGAACACTTGATTTTTATTTATTAATCAATTATGGGGATATCATATTATGTGGATAAATTTTAATGATATACTAAATACTATATTCCTATGACATTAATGGAATTATGAGGTCATTTTAATTTCATTTGTTGTGTTGAAAAATAAAAAAATGTTCCCGGATTTTATGAATAAAGGGTTTCTAAGAGTTCCTTGGTTGGTTCTAGTGGTTTTCATTGAATGGAACCTTATGTAAAAAGTTCTTAAGGAAGATAATTCAAGGCATCCGTGAGTATTTTTGGGATCCCTTTGTCATCATTAGCTGTTTGGAATGTCTTTGAAATATGATTTATGATACTGTGAAGTTCCTTTTGTAGGTCATGTCTTGTTCAATAATTGAGTAGTCTTGGGTCCTTAAATGATCTATGGATTTGTTTCTTATCTATCCCAAAAGAATTTTGTAGAGGAGTAGGGTTTCCTTGGTCATATATTCTACTATACGAGTTATGTACCTGAATTCTCTCAAATCACGACTCCTATGATGGCCATTGCTAGATAAGATCTTCCATTTTTGAAGACTAACATATTCTAGGTAAATTTTTAGTATTCTAAGGATAAGTTAGTCATCGCTCATTAAATCAATTCTCAAAAGAAGGATATCATTTTGAAGTTACCTGTGATGCATCACCCCTTTCATTTAGAAGGGAATTAATGTTGTGGATATTAGTTATTTCATATGGGCCTTGGATGTTATTCCCTAATTAAAATAACTATTTCCCCCATGATTGAGATCTAGAATTGGTTATTTTTCCCTGAATGTTATGGTGATATTATCTCATCGATTATTGATTTTTAGTTTTCACAATTTACTAGATCCTGAAGTATGTCATCTCCATGAATCACTTAAACATCTTACAATGTCATTGGCTGAAATAGTTATAGGATGCTGACATTGAGATTTATTATCGACAGTGAAAGGGATATGTAGTAGAAGATAAGCTAGGTATGAAGTCACACCATGATATTTTCCATGAGTTCGGAGATTCATTTAGTGTAAATGAAGATCTATCGATGATGCACCCCTATATGGGAGATTTTTGAGTTAGATGATTGTTTTTTAAGATATTGGTGTATTATTTTTCATGGAAGAAGGTTAATAAGTCTAAGATAAGGGATTAATTAGTGGAAATAAATATTATTGTGTTATCTGTGGTCATTTCCCTAATGGTTGGTTTTAGGATGACCTGCAATAGATTTGGATCTGATGGAGGCCTTTCATTCCATCACTAATGAGTGTTGTGGTTCTTCATGAGTTCAATAACTCACTATTCACTGTACATCCTGGTTTAATGATGATGCATCTTGCTCTAATCGGCCGTTTTTGTTGGTATAGGTTACAGAGATTGGTTTCAGAGATTGCTTTTCAATGTTTAGACTTAAAAAATGTTAAGGGTGTACATCATGTTCTTAGTTGTTTACTCAAGCTGTTAGAATTCCCTCAGTGGATGTTGAAAGACATTTATGTTCACTTATCCATTGTTTTAATTCAATAAATTTGAGTTTATGATTCTATTTATGTGATAGTGGACCCTCTGAAAATATTTTATCTATTCTTAATGATCATGGAGGGAATATTAGAGGTGGTTATGTCAATGTAGTACCTGGAGGAAGTTCTTAAGATCTATGAGGTCTTAAGGAGATGGCCTCTAATAGTGATATTATTTTCCCCTTAAGGGTATAGATATGTATCCATTATTAATTTTCAATTATTTCTAACTTATAAATACTATTAATCCAAATACAGATGGGAAGATATAGTAGATAGTCACAACTCATGATGATGTTTTTCTTGCATGGGTCCTGTATTTTGGAGGATCATGGATGAGGAGCATGATTCTCCTCTATTTTACCTACAACAATAGTTTTCACTCCACTATTGGTATTTCACCATTTCAATATTAGTATGAATTAATTTTTCATTATCCATATTGTTTGGATATGGATTGAGATTTAGTAATTTCCTAGACACCACGAGTTTATAGCACCATACAGATAGGTTGGGTGACTTGTGAGATGAAGAAGGATGTTGAGGGCTTCTAAATGTTCTAGGATGGCCATAAAATAATGCATATAAATTTTATTGTTAAGGATCATGGGTTCTTGAATTTTTCTCCTCATCATGGGTAGAGATGGTTTGTTCGATGTCATAACCTTTCACCCTTTTTGGGCCTTTCAAGGTGTTGGATCACGTTATAGATATTGCGTACTAGATAAGACATCCCTCAAAAATTATTTGGATACATTATAGAAACCATTTATTTAAAAAATTCCAATATCCTTATGAATATTATCATATCATCGATTTGTGTTATATTTATGTTGATGAAGTTGATCCCCTTGAGGAGTGACCTGTTGAAATCTCAATCTACAATGATAAGGTGTTACACATGAATTCAATTTTTTAGTCTATGACCTCTAGTTTCATAGTGGTTTATTGGGATATACCTAGGAACATTAGTCACATATACGCTCATTGTATCGAAATTTTCTAGATTCTTCTCTCTTATTTTATATCTAATTTTTTGGGTCATTAGAATGTAGCAGAATTACAATATTGTATAATCTTAATTGAGGTTTTGGTTTTTTCATTCTATTTTTTGATATGTATATTCCCTAACGGACTATTTAAGCGATAATTATTATTATTTCATAGCTTTATACCATGTTCTTCTATTTTAGGTTTTTTATCTCATTATATAGATATATTTTTGAGTGGTCTCTCTAATGGCGGTTGTTCAGATGACCGCTTGTCTTTTTCATCGATCAATGTTGGGTTTTTAATTCATAATATAGACAATTGTTTTTGAGGCATATAATATAATTAAATATACCTTAAAAACATTTAATTTTGGTTTTCCATGTTTTGGTGGCGTCAAGAAGCATTTTGGAGGATTTTGGAGAATTGTAGTCGCCATTGGATACACATTAGTCTAGAAGGTGCTAAACCATGACTTAAAAGAAGCTGTGTTGGATAGGGCCTCCTCTTTTATAAAATAGGGATTAATGACATGGTTTACCAAGCTTTTTTAAAGTCTATAATGATGGGAGAAACCTTGAGTGTGGTTAACATGCCTTACCATATGCAGTTTCAAGATGATAAGTTATACAAGACCCTAATCATGGCCATGACATGGTTGAAGCCATAATTGAATCTTTTCTTACATTGAAATTGAAATAATTACCACCTTATTACATGGATTTTTAGTGGTTTAATTGGGTAAACATTCCCAACATAATATTTGTTCTAAATGAGATTTTAATTATTCATTCCCCCAAAAAATTGATATTTACACCACTCTTGATTCATTCCTTATAATTCCTTCCATTCTATTGAACTTATGGTTTGATTGAGAGATTTATCATGATGATTCTTCACTGTATTTTTTTTTTAATTATTTAAGAGTTTTTTAAACTTCATTTGGGTACCAATGACTAACTCATTGAGATTCTACCCCTGGGTTGTGAAGAATAAAATGAATTTGGTTTAATTTACACATTTTACTCATATTTTCATTCACCCTTCATTATACTTTTTCCCAGGCTGTTTGTTTTGTGAAATCCCATGGATTTTGGGCTCTAATAATATCATGAATTTTCGTGTTTTTTGTATTCTATGTTCCATATATTTTTCCTTTATCTTGGTTGTTCTTATTCCTGTGGTGGTTATGAGTAATCATCCATTATTATACTAATAATGTTGAAAATATAATTCAAGGTATTCAATTTATTTAAAATCATATTAATTTATATCAAATTAAAATTTTATCATGATATATGTCATTGGAAAATAATGGATTTAATTGTAAAGGAGATTACACCATAAATATTTAGAATGGATGTTTTGTGTTTATATTGATCTCATGTGTTTATAACGTGTTAACGGTTTGGATATTTTTTTATATATAGTTTTTTATCCCTTTTTAGGTTAGGGTTGGAATGTTTTTCAATCATTGGTTTATCATGATTGTTATGTTAGAATTCGGATAAATAATGTGAATCTAGTAAGACTTGTCGGTTATATGTTAATGGAACTAGAAATTTTTTATGTTTACATGAAATTAATGAAATGATAATTGTAGTTATTCTTCCTTGTATTTTTATAAATCTAGTTTTGATTATTGTAGATATATTTTTAAATCCCATATATATTGATAGTTTATTCCTTATGTTTAATTTGGTTCTAAACTATAATAATTGAATCATTTAATTCAATATGGTAATGTATTGTAATTTTTTGATAAATTTGAATATTTGTGGATAAATGATAATAAATACATATGATGGTTTGACGCCTTATTTTTAAATAATAGATTCCCAATTAGATATGTGTTGGTTTTCTTTTTTATTTTTTCATTTATCATGATAGAAGACTTGTGATTTTATGTGATTTAATGTAGGGGTGACATATTGATTAGAGAGAATGTGTGGGAATGTCGAGTTTCATAGTATTTGTCATCTCATATGATGGAGGGATGAATGGTGGTTTTAGGGATAGACCCCTAACTGATGGAATGTGTTGAATCTGATCGTTCCCATTTTTATGTTGAAATTTTGGACTCGTTCATGTCGATGAATATTGTTTTTAGACTGGAGGACCAATTTTCTTGTTTTTCAGGATTACATTCCCCACTAGTAATAAAAATAATTTTCTAAATTATGACTAAATTATAAAAATAAATGTATTTTATAATTGTTATTTTCTTATATGATATCTAGTTATTAGTTATCTAAGTATGGTGTTTGATAGATGATAGTTTATATGAGTTATAAGGTTATGTTTTTTCATATAGTATAGTTGAAAAAATATATATATACTACCATGTCATATGATTACGTAGTCTAGTCCATCCAGGTTAGTAGGGTGACTGATACCCCATAAAAATGGGAGGTTTTTTCCTAAATATCCATGTTGGTGCGTAATGGATGGGTAACTACCCCTTCATTCCATGCTCTCTTCTCATTGTAGTTTTATGTGATGGTATTCATAGTGGTAACATTATAAATATATATTTGTGTAGATATATTTAATGTGTTATTCTTATTTCACTCATAAGTATATTAAAATATATTATTCAAAATATTATTATCTTTATGTCTTGTCTTAACTATGGTGGCTTGAGTTATAATACCCAACATGTGGGTTGTAGTGGAAACCATAAAAAAGTCAATCAATACTTTTATATGTGGATGACATAATTAAGGAGGTTCATGATTTGTGGTGATGATGATATAGGTTGATTCATAGTTTCATTGTATTATACAGTTTCTTAAGAGTCATTTGGAATGTTCCTATATTTAGAGAGATATGTCTCAAGTCCCGTGACATTGGGGAAGAGTATAAAATCAATGGAGAAGTGGTAGTGAGGAACCTTGTTTTATATTATGTGGAATGTTATATTTCTTTTACTAATATGAGTTTCCAAGTGATAAATATGTTATGATGATTGTAACATATCACACATGATTAAGAGACTAGTTAACTTTACTTTTTTATTCACTGAAATATTTTATGTTTTCATTATCATTTACATGAGAGTCTCAATGGAAAATCCTACAAAGTATGCAAGTTTTCATCACCCTATATAAATATAATATTTTTTTGAGGATTTAAGTAGTTTATTAGATACTTGTCTTAAATCTACTAGATCATGGAGATGTTTTGATGTTTTTTGGATCGTAGTATTTTTTCATGGATTTATAAATAATACATTTGGTTTTTTATAGTCATCCATTTTTTTGGCATTACATTAATCTATTTGGGATACATTATTTTATATTTTTCAAGAGTTCCTTTAAATTTTCTTCTTATCTCTCATTCCTTATGTTCTCTTATAGTGAAATGAACCCCTTTTTGTGTATGATATACCTTCAATTCTTGATTCCTACCCATGACCTATTAGAGGTGGGATTCTGGATTCATTATCACCCTTCTCTCATTTCCATCATAGTATGGGTACATTTTTGGAGGAGGGTGAGATATAAGTGTTGGTGATTACTAATTAAATATGATTTTTATTCCTATTACTAGTTCCATGGTTTTTTTTTCATTTGGAAACATAATGTTTTTATGTTTGTTTTCAATCCCCAATTCGTGGATCAATATGATGTCAAGACAAGTGATCGTATAGTGCAGGTAGATTCAATTACTATCGTATAATTATTTCAATGTTTTTTATTAATTTGGGGAGCTTGAATTTCTATAAGAAGGGAAAATATTTCCAAATTATGAATTTGTTGTATAGGATCATTGAAATAAGGAAAATTCATGGATTTCATGTATGTTTTATTTTCAAAATACTATAGAGGTTAACCATAATATTTATTTTTTTTGATAGAATCTGGTGTTTCAATGGTTTGAATATCTAGTAAAAAGGTTTCGGGATGAATGGATGAGGTGTAATGGAACAATGGTATGTTACACTATTATTAGAATCTTAATTAATGGGAAATTTTCACTAATGTTTAGAAAATAAATTAAAATTCATGATCAAGAAAAAAGAAGTTCGAAAAAAGATAGTGTGAGTTAGGGTGTTTCATAAAGGCGGGGTTGTTTATAAATATGTGGCCTCTAATCATATGAATATTGAGAGTGTTAGGAAATTGTATAAATCAGTCTAATTTCATGAAGCTATTACTAGAAATTTAATCATTCATGAATCAGGATATTTTCTTGAATACAAGATTTGTGAAAATAATCGTTATGAAGTAATTAATTCTAAGGCATTTCAGAAATGGTATTTCCATATTGATTGAGAGTTTCAAAATATTTTTATGATTTGAGAAATCCAACATTTTTGCAATTTCTTGGAGATTAATTAATGTATTTAGTTTCTCAAAAGATAAAATTTATTATAAATAAAATAGGGGTTTCATGAAGGTTGTACTATAATGAAAGAAAATTACATGTAAACTATTGTTTAAACATATTGATTTTTGGGAATAATATATTCTAGTTACTCAATTTAATATTATGGTGAAAGAAGAGTCTAATTTTAATCATGGAAAAATACTTCTCTTCCTAATATATTATTGTAACCCTGATGTTGATAAAATGTGTAAGACTTCACCCAAGGGGGAGAGAAAGGTGGGTCGATGGATGTAATCTGAGGGAGGTAGTGTTTTATCCCTCAAGGTTTTGTAATGTCAGTTTTCTTGGAATGGATTGCCTATTCATGATATTTTGTAATCTATATTATTAGTGAATGTTAAGGGATTAATGAATAATTCACAGACTATTGGATTATTCTCCTTGGACTATCCCATAGTGTAGAACAAAGTAAAACAATTTTGTTCTGTTTCTATTTCTACTCAATGGTGTTTAATAATTTCTTGATTCCATCAGACATATTAAACTAGTTACTACCAACATGGGGAAAATATTTAATATGGAAATCGGAATTTGACACCCAGATTCACCCCTCCTCTATCAGGGTTTTCTAGGATCCTATATTTATTCTTTTTCTCAATTATATATCATATTTGTCTATCTATTTTATGCTATCTTTACCAAATATTGTTTGTTATTTAAAACTCTTACAGATAGAGTCTTATTTATTAATAATTCTTTTTTACTATTGACTTGATATGATATTTGATATTTTCATCAATGGGTGTGTGCATCTTGGATCTGATTCTTGAAAAATGAAATGATTTATGATTGTCATGTTTTTTCCATATTCATATGTATTTCAATTTTTTTCATGTTATAATTACTCATTTTTTATGATTATCTTAAATAATTAAGATTGATTTATTAATGATGGTCCATATGTAATTAGTGATAATATTAAAATCATATATTCATCGACCTAGACAATAATATCAAACCCTAATACTTTTCTTATACTCATTTGAGATATACAATTTTTATATCAAATGTTTATCCTTTCTGAGCATCTATACTCAACACTTTATATGTTTATATTAAGTAGGTTACAAATACGAATAAAACATATAATAAGTCTATAGAGGTCAATATAGGTACAATTATAGGGGAATGTTTACGTGTACTATAAAATAAAATGTTTATACAAATAATCTCTAAAGGAAGTAAACTTAAAAGTCCTTAGTTTTCTGTGAGATTATTTTATGATGTAATGTTATTATGAAATATGTGAAATGTTAAGTTTGGTAGTCTCGTATTACATCAAATATACTATATAAAGTATGTATTTTGTAGTAGATCTGAGAGTGTGGGCCCGAGGAATTTCAAAACACACCTCACACCATTATGAAGAGATGAATGGAGAGGAAATTTGAGATACTCTGACATTTTATAGTTAGTGCCATTATTTTTCCCCATTTTATTTTTAAGAAACTATAAGAATAATTAATAGATGATGAATTATCCATTAACCTTCTTAGTAAAAAAAGGGAAGATCAGAATTTTTATTCCACTGCTATTGAATATTTTCCATTAATGGTAATAATTTTAACTAATGGGATGTTTCTGTCCATTCAAAGATCAAATTAAAAGACTGATATTAAAAATTATGTTTTCCCATTTGGTTTCACATATATTATTAAGGGTAACAAGATATTTTTCATCATATTTGGTGCCCAAACTAATAATTTATATGTATGGACGTTGATTCACCTCTATGATTGTTGATCACTCACCATTCTCTATCAATAATTAGTACAAACGATTACACTCAATGAAATAGTGAATGTTTCATATTCATTCTCATTTGACATGATTTAGCTTTCATGGTCTAAATATAACTTTTTATTGATTAATGGGCCTTAGTAATTATTATAAGTATGTTAATTTTTTATTTTTATTTATTTCCACCTTTAATTTAGTAATTTATATATCATTTTTATTGTTTTATCAATCATTTTTCATCCACACCATTTTATCTATAAATGTAACCACAATAGTAAAGAATTGTTTTTGGTAGTGGGATGCCAAAAATGGTACCCATTTACAATATCAAAATATCATAAAAAGACTCAGATACAAGATTTGGAATTCATTTTCATCCATTATTTCATAAAAAATATTACATATACAAGACAGAAAAATGTTCATAACTGATAATAATATTAATTTATAAATAAAACTCTCCATATATATTTTCTGGTTAATTGATAATTATTGGGATTTATTAATCACATAATAGGTGGCATTGATTTCTTCCAAATTTCTTTCTTTTTATTCCCCTACAGTCCTCACTAGTCCCCTAGTTCTATCCAACATGATCATGTTCATTCTATATGCCACCCATTCTATTGGAGAGTATATTCCACCATGAAAAATATTTTATTTCCATTGTATTGGAAAAAATCATAAAGCTTGTCACTTATATATTCTCAATCACACACATTCCTATAACACTATATATTTTTGTCAAGTTCAATTATATTCATTGTTTTAATGTTTTAAGGACCATAAAGAAATTAAATTCCTTTTGATTTGGTAAACCTCACATCTCATAGAATAGATGTTGGTGAATAAAAAAATGTTTCAATCTCATCCAAAAGATAAATTAACTATAATCAATTTTAAAAAATTAATCAATTATAGGATATCATTTATACTATTTTTGGCCATTACAAAGTATATTGTTTTTTGAACAATGTTCTTAAAATAGCATTGATACCATTATAGTAACAAGAGTCTAATTATGATCCAAATGAATATTTATACCTCAATAGAATAAATGGAAAGGTATTCTTGTAGTATAGTCATCAATGATTCTGTTGATGTAGTTTATTTATAAAAACATTCTATCACCTTTCAGGTCAAACATAAAAACACAAAAATTATTGTTGGTATCTTCTCCACTTTCATAAAACAAATCACACCTTTTATAATATTCATTGGGCTTTTCTCTATCTCAGTAATGAATATAATTTTTCTAAATTGACCCATTGATAATATAATATTAATTAGTCCTATCACACAGTTTAATCCTTGTATATTTTTCATTAAACCATATTACATATTTTTCACAATGTTAACAACACTAATTATCTCCATGGTGTAATCATTTCCCTTGTATAGAATTCCTTTGTATGTCAATATCTGTTAACAAATTCCATTGAAAAAATAATATTTCATTTTTATTCATTGATAAATATCAATTAATTTTTGATATGTTGTCTCCCTCCACTAACTTTCATTACTTCAGATAATAGTATGTCCCCTTGGTTTAGAGTAAAAACAATATTCCATTTAATGTTACTTTCTATACCATTATTTTGTAAATTCTCTTTATATTGATTCTTCATTCCATTTTTCAAACATTAAAAATTCTCATTCATTCATATAGACTGGGATATTCTATGAATTTTTCTTTGTTAATAGAAATAGGGTCTCAGTCATTCTGATTTTATATCATTTTATATAACCCGATGTTATTATTGATGTTAGTAACTTTTAATGTAAGTTTTTATAAAACTAACATTAAATGAAATAATGAGAAAATTTTAATATAAACTTCATAAATGTATTTTGTTAAAAAAATTAAATATAATTAAAAAAATTAAGATAAAACTGTTTAAAAAACATCAGGATCTTGAAAACCACATTTTGGTTTTTATCGAATCCCAACCTCTTGACCAAGGAAAGAACCCGATGACACTCAATGAACTTTTATGATGCGTTATCTTGTATTTTAGTTTTTTTTAATGATCATTTCACATTGTATCTAATCAATATTCAAAACTTCAATATTATTTCATGATCCTTTTAAAATCTTGTTCAACCTACAACTGATGTTTAAGGTTTTGGTTAGATCATTCTGTTTTTATTTATTTTTTTACTTAATTTATATTTAATCTTGTAACTTTTTCCGTGTTTCCACCAACATCGAATGATTTGATCAGAAATGTGGATATATATTCCTTTATAAACATTGAAAAATTATATCATTTTATTTTTATGTATGATTTAATTTTCTTTTATTTATAAATTTGTTTCATCTATTCAATTTTTTATGTGAATTTGTATATCAATTAAACTTTTTGTTTATTTTTTTAATATTATGTTTTATTTTTTAGTATAAGTTGTATGTAAATATATATTTTTCCATTATAGAGTGGTTTTTATTTATAATTTTCAACATAAAACTTTTAATTATTTTAATAAGTTTGTGGTAGAATGAATGTTATTTAACTTTTTCATTTATTAATCGTTTTTGTAATTTTTTTCATTTTTAAATTGTTTTTAACAATTAAAAATTTAGAAATTTATGAACATTTATTTTATTTATTTATTTATGTATAATTACTTGTGATTATGTTTTCATTAATCTGTTTTTATTATTATGTATATGTTTTTTTTTGATCAAATAGTTATCAATAATTTATTGTTTTGATTGTATATTATTTTTTTTAAATTTATCTGTTAATATATATTCTCAAATATTTATATGTTTTAATATTTTCACCTTTTACATTGTGATGTAACATAATTAAAGGACCATAATTGGATAAATTTATAAATAAGAACTATTTAAAATGGAAAATTATTTGATGATATCTTGGATTTTTTTAAACAAAATAAAAAAAATTATTTTCTATCCATACATGTAGTGTTTGAATATGAGAAAGTTGAATTACAGATTGATTTAGGATAATCACATTATATTATTTTCAGCCACAATTTTACATTTTGGATCTAGATTTGTTAAACTAAAAATATTTCATTATATAATGTTGATGAGAATATTCAAAATGGGATATAGGGTGATATTGAATTATTAATTCGGTATGTAGGATTTGAAACCATTGAAAAAACTATAATTTTTTAATGAGTATATGATGATTATATGAGACAAATATTCTCATCATTCACTAAATTTATTTCATTATCCAATGTATATAAATTAGTTAACCTCAAATCATTCAATGGGTGGAGTGATAAATGTTTTTTAATGTTTCGTGAAAATTATAAAAGCTACTTCCAGAAAGCAATCTTCTTCCAATTTCTAATTATGATGAAAATAACATATTTTTTCCAATAAGATCTGGGTATAAATATATACAAGTTTTAACAAATGATTTTTTTTATATAGATGATTATTAATGTACATAAAATGTATTATAAATGGTACATCACGATACAAGATGGATAAAAATTTGATCTATTTTTTATTCTGAAGTACCAACAAAAAAACATCATAATAATAAATTTGTTTCCTTACAATAATTCCTTATTTTAAGAATATTATTTCTAATTCAAATTATAAAATAAGTTTTATATGCAATATAGATGATAAAATCTCTAATTGATACTTCTTTTACTATATTGATTCACCATATTAGAATATAATTGATAAAAAATCTAGATTTTTGATGTGATGCTAGAAAATTAATAACTGGCTTGTGAAAAAATGAAATAAATTTGTATCAGTGAATTGATATCCAACATAGTTCATGTAATATTTTTTGGAAGTTTACATTTTTTCACCATAGAGTTGTTTGAAAAAATATATTTTTTTTGATGACCAAGATGATTTCAAGACCAAAACAACAAGGAAATGTTATTAATTTTTATCTTTTTTTCCATTGATTTATGATTTGAAAAATTAATTATAGAAAGAAATAAAGATAATTTATATGATATATCAATGATTTTAGAGAATTTATCTTCCTTATCTTATTTTGAAAAAATAATTTAATATCTCACAAGAGTAAATTTGACCCCACAACAATTTTCAACTTAATAATATTACAACAAGGTAAAAAAATTGATTTCTGATTTGAAATGAATAGATGTAGTGGTAATCAATAAAATAAATCTAGAATCAGTAATCAATCTTATTCTGAATACCTTATGAAATATCTATTTAGGTAAAACGTAACATAGACGTCATATATGTTAATAATTTCATATTTAAACATTTTATTGTAACTTTTTTTGAAATACAAGGAATGATACAAATATGGATTTCATACTAGATTGGAAATTTTATCAATGGAAATATTATTGGAGTTCCCCCCCACTATTAAAAGAATCAAAAATTATTTACCAATGATATGTCACACATTAAGAAATAGTGATAAGATGCATTTTTTCAATGACTTTATGGTATCAATGTAACCTGTGGATTATCATCAAATGTAAGGTATTTTGTATTATTAAGTTATTGAAAATTAATATATAGGAAATCTAATGTATGTCCTGTATTGATGGAAAAACAACTACCAGAAAAACATTATAATATATTTTTGGCATCTTTCAGAATAAATTTCTTCATGTTATGTTATTTTTTCAAATCCAATTATAGAAATGTACATGATATAAACTTTTAGATGTGATGGAGAATGAATATATGGTCATACTTTGTTAACTAGAAGTGCATTTCTAACTTTTTTTTTCATATAATGGTGTTTCAATAAAATAATTTTGTGAGTCAAATAAGAATATGTTGGACTGGTCATTTACATTGGATGCATCCATTTTAAAAGGAATATGAAAATATTTAAGGGATATGGTAAAAATAATCATCGACTATAGGACTCAATTGTTCATAAATATTTATCTGAATAAGTAATTGAGTTTATTATTGATTATTTGTATGATGTGATTCATATTGGTGTACTTATATCTCAAAATTTAACAGTAGAAAGTGAAGGTAGATGGATTGATGGCGTAAAGGTAAATTCTATTCCTTACATGGATGTGATGAAAATGTATTTATATATTTTGTGAAACACAAATGATGTTCCAACATATATATTATCATATATTTCTTGATTAAAGATACAATATCTGAAAATAAGTGAATATTTTATTATGACTGAGTATAAAAAATATTTGTTTCATGGATTAAAAAAAATAAAACATATTTAACTGTATCAGAAAGATTAAAATTTTTGGTAGGGTGTCTGTATATTAATTTCATCCCATTTTATTGTTTTGATATTAATGGTTACACATTATATAAAAAATTTAAGATGAAAATATTAATTTTCAAAATAGTAGGGTAATGGTCATCGTTGAAGAAATGTATTTTTCAATTGCAAAAGGCAAAACCCAATTTCTTCATCAATAACATATTTGGAGTTCTTGAGGATATAATGGAAATTTCTTATAAAAATTTTTGAATAACAATGCTTAAGTGAAACTAGTTTTATAGAAATATCTAATTGAAGCATTATGAATGTGGACTTATAGTCATTAATTTGAAGAGAATTATTTTCGAAGAGGAACCATTTATCATGAGAAAATGTGAAAAAAAATATTTTATAATAATGGCCCTTATAATTATTAGTCCTCCATTGTTTTTCAAGGGAAATAATTCATAATGGTGATGTGGATGATGATGATGTTATGGATTTATGTGATATTTCTTCAACTATTACACTATTTCTGGATGATAATAATGACTATAATATAGAACAAGTCCTTGCAGTATGAAATGATGATGCATAAAGGAACTAGGTAATCATCATATTACTCTCTTATTTATTTAGGTAAATGTTTATCATCTATTTTTCAATATTGACCTTCAAATATTATATGTTATATTTTTCTTAAATTTATATTCATTTATACTTTTTTCTTTATAATGACTTGTGATAAATTATTATCTGTAACTAGATTTTTATTTTTAGATTATTATGAGATATAAATTATTTGTTAAAAATTAATTTATGTTTAAATTTTATATTTTTATATCTTCTTAAACGTTTCACTTCAATATTTTAGCGTAAACCCTATTTCTACTACCTTTGAGTGCATTCATTGGAATTTATGTTCTATTTACATTGAAATTTTATATGTCAATTATTTTTATTATTGATGATAAATTATTTTGTTTTCATTTTCTAATTGATTTTATCCGAACATTTGTTTCAATAAATTTTATTATAAATTATAATTTTTTTTAACTTTTTTAAAGCTATAAAATTTTTTATGAATATAAATTGTTTGCGACTTTAATCTTTTATGTTACTTTTGTTATATATAATTTTTTTTATTTACACATTTTTTATCATTATAATATGATTTTGGTTGGAATAATTTTTTTCATTTTTCTAATTTATAAATTGATTTTATTATTTATTATTAACAATAATAATTATTTTCATTATAGTTATTTAGTTTCAATAAATTATAGGTATTAAATCTTTTTCGAGGTTGAATACATCCTTCAAAATGAAAGAATGTGAGGTTGGGGAACTGAGGTAGGTATATTTACTCATTTATTTATATATATATCTCTCTATAGTAATTAAAATATAAAAATAAATTAAATTAATAATTATTAAAATTGATTTTATCTCTTCTTCTTCTCTAGATTGGATGGTACCTAAAGATGGTATATGTGGGATTTCATATTAAAAAAAATGCGCAGTTGTACTAGGAGTGTGATGGGTGAAAATTATCTTCGACAAAAACAACTTTCAAACTATCCCAAATGAAATTTTTTTGGACTTACATAACTATACATGGTAATTGTAAGGTAAAAATTTTATACACTCATTAGAGGAGTGTTGACCAGTTGGTGAAATATATTTTATTAGAGTACCAAATAGTAATTTTTTTAAATTTTTTTATTTATTTTTTCAATTTTATAAATATGATACATTTTATAATCCTTTTTCAATGAATTAATGATGATTTTAAATTTGAAAAGAAAAAAAGGAATTAAAAATGTATGTATCTATTTTGGAAATAATATTGAAATAATTTAAGATAAATTTTTTTTGAAAGTATATTTTTTTGATAAAAATAGTTAATTATGTATATATTATCCATGGGTTTATAGATAAGGGGACATTGGAAATGTTTGTATATGTTCTGCAGGATGAATATTTTATGGTTTATTTTGTTCATTTAAAATTTTATTTTTCAATAAGTTATAATGACATTGTAACCTTTTGTCTTATATAATAGTCCTCTAGAAAAACTCACCAAGAGGAAATTATCAAAATTTATACCACAATACGTTGTCTTGGGGAGGGTATCTATTATTATTGGAACAAATTATAGTTAAAGAACATAGTGAATTATGACCCAGGTCATGTAGATGCCCAGAAAAGGTTACACTGCACCCTCCATATCCCCTCACTAAGCATTACAAATGGAAAAGGGAGAGAATTTCAAAAAAGGGAAATCATATTAATAATTCAGAAAAATATTTAGATTATAATATGGTAAGTAATTAATTGATAATTTTCATAAATATTTATAATTTATTAATTTATATTACTAATAATACATTTCAAAATATTATGTCATAACTCCCTTCAAGAAAAAATGACACAATGATCCTTTATCCCTGATGGTATGGAGGATATTAATATTGTTTCTTTAGGAAATTAAAAACACTTTTTCCATGTCAAAGGGTGTAATATGGGTTATACATTTAAAAAAATCACCACTCACCTATTGAAACATTTATAGGGTAAGAATATAAAAATAAAATATATTCTTTGATTTTTGATCCATGAAACTTGAATGAGTCAATATAGGATATGAATAAATCAATTTTTTCATACTTTGTGATGTGGTGAGATAGATGCATCCAGTTCATCATGCATAGTCATCTATCTAATTAACCCTTCTCATTGTTTACACTAGACCATGTACTATGAGTTTCTTGTTGGGTATCCCCTTTTAATAATTATAGCATATAGAAATTTACATCATCTTGAAGAATATTTAGATCATCTCTTTATGAAATATGGTCAGGTAAGAGTAGATGTACATGATATTATTGATCCAACTGCTCTAGTTCCACTACCTACTGAGGAGTTTTCCATAGTTGGATGCAGTGTTGGATATTTTTTACTTTGGCCAGCTGATTATTTCCATTAGTTAACATATGGATAAATATTTTATAATCATTTATTATTTATAATTAATTTAAAAATTAATTATAATACTTTATTAAAAAAATAAAATTTATTGTATTTTTTAGCGAAGATATCACTACAAAGGAAAAGAAATATTCAGATTCCACTACCTTTATATATTCCAAAAGAAGTTGATTGGGTATCAATGTTATCACATGTTTTCCCATTGTAGTTAATTATTATAATATTTCAATGTGTAATTACATATTCAGAGTACAATATGAAATATATTTTAAGAAAATAATAGCATCGATATTCTAAAGGGTGACCAGATTATTTTACCTATTTTTTAGTTGTTTTCGGTTTAATTAAATTTAAATTATTAATGATTTTTCATTATGTAAACATATATTACATTGAATTAATTATTTATATTTATTTTCATGTATCAAAACAGTATTTTCATCCAATAAAATTTCTCGTTGGCTTATGTTTTCATCAACCTATAAATTATTTCCACAAATGTGAACTATTTTAAACAAGAAACCAGAATTGAATACATCTCTGGAAAATTCAAAAACATAGACATTATGTGGTTTTTTATTCTTTAATGGGTAAAGAAACTTATATAAATATTAATCACTATTCATTATAAAAATTATAATGATTAATATTATAATATTTTGATAAAATTTTATATTATGTATATTTTTCCAATAGATAGTAAATAAAATTGACCATTCCTTTTGTTGGTGGGTACTCGAAGAATATTTAGAAACTTTTTAATGAAATAATTTTTATTCCATACTTTTAGGTCATTAATATAAATTATTTCAATTTATATTGGTATTGAATATTAATATTTGAAATTAAAATAGGTTGTGGAAGGGGTTCATCCAGTTTCTATATCAAATGATGGAACTAGACAAAAATTATTATGTGAAAGCTCACATAAATTACTTTTATATCGGTGAATATATGGTTTTTATTATATATCTATTTTTTTATTTTTTTATTATGGTTTCTTAACAACATTTTCATATTAGAAAATGTGATGGATAATTTGGATATTATGTTTTATGACTCATTTATGAGAAAATCATTATCTTAAGAACTATAAATTTTGAAATGGTTGGTTTTAGTACAACACATGTAATTTAAACAAATATGTTATTTTTTAAATTTGTAACCCTAAAATTTATACATTGATTATGATTTTTATCCATATAAGTTCAATTACCAAAAACCCCATTAAAAACTTTTTAAATATATTTTCTATGTTTGATTAATTTTGATAATTATTTTCATTTACCTATATATTTTTGAAATTATTTAGAAAAGTTCTTAATGAGTTTTATTTATTTTATATTGTATCTGCTATATGTTTTCTATTTTTCGTTCAATATTGATCTTATTAGGGATGTATTATGTAATTTTTGGTATATTTTTAAAAATAAATTCAATTTTGAATGACGGTTTTATAAAAAAAAACGTTCAATGATCCTTGGAAGGCATTCTATATTGGTTTTCACTAAAAACCTACATCTTATGCATCAAAAGGGTTTCATTCCATGTTAGTTTTTTGGAAACCAAATGTTGAAATATCTTTAGATATCAGCTTGAATTTGATATCAGAGTTTTATAACATTGATGTTTAATATTACTTATTAGAGCATTAAATGCATGTTTTGTTAAAAAACATTGTCCAAATAACTCATGGTTTCCATTCCACATCAGTTTTATAAAAAAGTGATTCCAAAATACCTTTATAATTTATCTTCTTTAAGGGTTTTCAATTAATATTTATGAAACATATTGTGTAAACTTATACATTCAATTCATTCCATATTAAAATCAGTCATAATCATATTTTAAAATGGTGTAAATAGATTTTAAATGTGATCTTTTAACCTGTTATTGAACAATTAATGCCCTGACCAAAACCACAAAATCTGAATCCGAGAGAAATAAGACCACATATGAACCTCCCAATAAGAGAGATATTCTGAATTAGAAATTTGGGTCTAAGTCCGTCAGTGGGAGATAATACCACCAATATCATTTCCCAAAAATTGAATAAATATATAATAAACAATTAAATTAGTCATACAAGACTAATAGAATTAATATATCCATATAAATAAATAAATTTCCACCCAAAGTGAACATGGAAACCATAGAAAATATGTTTAATGTAATAAATTAATAATATTATTTTAATTCTACATTGTTTTTTCCTATAATTCTCTTATATCCATGCTTCCCAACTCAGTTATCTACTGTGATCCACTTTCCCTTTCATGGATCCCTATACATAATGTATTCACTCACATGAAGATGTCCATGCTATATGTGTGTAATAAAACCCTGTAGGAAACCACTAATCCATACTAATAAATGTGTGGACAAGTATAACAAGTGTATTCTAGGATAATGATAAATTAAAAATAAACCATAACAACAGACATTATGTTATATAGTTTATGTGCACTACCAAGGATTCTATAACCCCTAACTATAAATACATTGGATCCATTTTAGAATAATGAAAAAACTGTTTGAAATGATTACAAATATACATAGATCTATTGATGTCTAATTTGGTATCCATTAGGAATTGATTGGAAACACTACCCAAAATTCATAATTCATCTGGATGTTAAGCTACATAGTTTCCAAAATGCATTGGGTTTCAACACGTTCAATGAAATCCTGAATGCATTTAGTAATGTGTATCTATAAGACTATTATGCTAAAAATTCATCAATTTGGAACATTATTCTCACTCCCCCTATGAGGGTTAGTCATAACATGATGGCCACTTTTCATGTGTATTAGACACCATACATTCAAAGGTTAGACAACACATAATATGGTAATGCATGATAAAAATACATTACATGGAATGATGGGAAATATGGTAGATCACAAACATCTTGTAAACCAACACCAAACATGGAGATAAAATACTGTTATAAAACTCATGAATCATGGATCATGCATGCGTGACACTGGGAAATCGACTCATAAGAAATCACCATCATTAGAGGAAACAAATAATTCTAAAATGTGTATAATTAAATTAATATCATGTATATGATAGCTCAAAAGGTTATACGACTTCCTACCTTAATCTTATCAATATTCAAATTATTTTTTATTATGGAAACAACAACCAAAACACATATACATAACTTTTGGCTCAAACCACCAAAAAAAGGATTCCATGAACGTATTCTAACCTTTAATTATAAAAAATAAATAATGTGATCATATGTTTTACTACATTATCCCTCATGGATAATTCCAAATTATCATTTTATGTAATAAAAGGATATAACCTTTCATATTATGAGTTTATCATAATTTAAAAATGAAAATAATCACTTCTCATTACAATAATAATGGATAAACTTCAGATTGTAAATCATTTTTATTATATGATAAATAATATATTATATTAATTTAATAATTCATTATCCTTATTTATAGAATCATAACGATAAAGATATTAATATTTTTTATAAGAAGGATTCCAAGAAAAGATATCCCATTGAGAGTGGTTGTTCCCAATAATAGAGGAGATAAAGAATTTAACTACGCCTAAGAAATTAAAAAATGATCCTATTTTGGTAAAGGAGGACATAATATAATATGGATTACGGGATTTTGATACTACATAGATAGAATAAGGGTATCTGGAAATTAAGATTGTAAGTTGTAAATATTTATAAGTAGGCTAGCAATGTACTAGTTTTCAACATTTAGAACCACAAATTAAATTATTCATTTAATATGTATTTTATATGTTTTTTAATTGTGGAATATTTAAGACATTCAATAATATGAGTCATGAATTTTTAATGAGTTAAATAATTCATTCCAATAATTTTATACTTTTGATAGAGTCAAAAATTTGTAACAATTATGAACATGGCAGAAGGGGAGGAAAAATGAAGGGTTTGAATGAATATTTTTCAAAATAAATTATGGCATAATTGTAGAAGGGTTTATAATTATATAGCACACATACCAAGTGTTAGGGTAAGAATTTATACCGTTATACATTGAGTAAATCTATTTACCATTAAAAAATTAATTTCCCTCTCGTAAGGGTAAGGAGTTCCACCCTTATAGAGTGGATGAATCTTCATCCTACCCTTATATAGTAAAAATTACCATTACATAACTCCCATGTAGCCCTATTGTAATATTTAAAAACTCATAATGATATTTAAATCACCTTAAATATCATTAATTCACCATTACAAATAGGATATTGTACCATTTTATAATGTATGGTACTCTAGCGACCCTTACGTAGAAGTTGTGGTACCCTTACATAGATATGGGTTACATCTCTGATGAAACTCATCTCTACCCTTTGGTATCCATTTAAGAACACAAGATAATATTATGAAAAGAATAATATTTATATATGGGTAAGATTAAACTTAAAAATTTTAAATTTATAATAAATTTTGAATTACATAAAAAATTTGTGTTTTACGGACATTTATAAATTTATTTTCTTAAAATTATCCCCCTTTAATCACTTATCTTATTTTAGATTTCTTCATAGAGGTATGTTGGTCAGAGTTAATAACTCATTATGGGGGTGAATTGATATCCAAATAAAATTTCAGTTAATAATAAATCCCTTTAACAAAATAAATTGACCAGTTAAACAAAATATCATATTGATATATGATCTGCCCATTTAAAATATTTCTCAAAGAGTTATTATGTCTCTGTTAAGATAATGTTAAAAATATATTATTTTTTAAAATAAATTCAATTTTACAAAATCATATATAAACAATATTTTTTATTAACTAATAGAGTAATAGTTTAATTTGTATATTAATAAAAATTTAGTTTTGTTAATAAAACAAAAACATAACATGGAGGAATAAAAAATATGATCATTATTGTAACACCCCAGGATTTCATAGTGTGTTATTTCTTAAAAATAATTCAATAACTTGCACTACACGCAACACCGAGTTCAATCACACCTTATCTTACAAAAAAAAGGCCATTAAAAGAGGTCATGAATAGTATTAACTAAATTTTAAACTTTATATAATCCTTATAATTTTAGAATCCATATTATGAGTTTCTTAGTCATAATGCAAGAACAGATTCATTTTCAGTATTTCACTTTTATCAACTTCTAATAGTGAAACCTTTTTAAATACAATATTTTAAACTTTTTGACTAAATGGGGACATCAAAAAATTTAAAATGAAACACCCCAAGCTTCCACGGTACGTTTCCCTTTGAATAATGTGATAGCGTGTGTTGTACGCAACACCGAGTTCTAACACACCATAACCAATCAAACTAGCCGTTATAAATAGTAATACCTACTTTTTGAAAATATATATATTTTATATTTCAAAATGGACTTCATTTTTGGATTCGGAATATCAAATTTAGCCTAAGGTGAAATATTGGTACTTTTCGGATAACTTTCATATTTTGATGAATAGTGAAAATTACTAAATTTTGATTAAAAACAACTTTTTTAATAAAAATAATTAATAGTGATAAATTGTGAATTTGAGTGGTTTTAAAGTATATTTAGAATATATTTTTACCATTTAATATAATGTTGGTCATTGGACATAATTTTACAATTAAACCGAACATAAACAAGTGTCAATCTTTTGATAGTTATTACCTCTTAAAAACACGCTTTTTGTTTTGACAGCGGGAATTAATTTTAAATTAATTTCTGCCACTTCTGTGTTTTGAATTTAGGAAAATGGATTCCATATTTGGAATCAGGATTTTCAAATTGTGTAAATAGGTAAATTTTATTTTTAGACATTTTGAATAGTTACTGTGGTAAATATTTTATTTACCATGGTTAAAGGGTAAATCCGGTAAATAAGGGTTAAAAAAATAATATTATAATAATACAAAATTACCCTAAAACGTGTCCTAACGTTATTGGTGGACACATACCCGACCATGGGCATCCTTGGGTCAATTTGGGGACCCCTTGGAGCCACTTGTAAGTGATAATGACACATTATATTAATAAAGTTAAAATAAAAATAAAAATGGCATAGGCTTACATCTTTTAGAAGAACAATTTTTACATAGAGTTATACATGTTGGATTTTCGATTATAAATATTCATTAGAAAGCTAAAAATATTTCCTACATAATGATATTTTATTTATAATTTTTAGACATCAAATAATTTAAATTATTAATGACACAATAATGATGCAATGTTTACCTCATTAATAAATCATTTAAATAAATAAGATTATAATGATTAAAATATTATCTAAAACCTGTCCAATTCTTATTGGTTGATGTTATTTAGAATATGAGTCATCTTATCTTCGACCTCAATGATTTTTGGACCATTATAAACCGAATACAAATATATTATAAAGTAATACTTTCACACTTTCCTAAAGAGCCCCTCCTCTCCCTTATAAAAGGAGACCACTTCTACTCATTCCTCACACCTCTCAAGACACTTGGCTCGTCCAAACTCTGACCAACTAAGCTCCCCACATCCCTCTCCTCCTCCTTGAAGCTTCCCCTTAGGCAGAAAGCATTTCAAGAAGTCCTTTGGTTCCAACCAAAGTGAGTTACCTAAATTAAAGGTAACAATTTCTCTTAAAGTATTTTCATTTATTTTGCTTCTCCAACCCCCAAAATCTTTTTATTTCCTTTATTTTGTGACAACACCAGTATACTCAATATACTAGGATGTTGTTATAAGAAGGATTCAAACTACACATACACACAACTTCATCTAATGGATGATGAACATAATGTTTCTGTGGATGGCAAACTAACGCCTCATGAAACGATGATTGTTCAAATACATCTTACCGCCTCTCATGGTGGCCATTATGATGGCACTGTAATTAAATATTATATTAATGATATATATTTTATATATAAGCTTCTGTAATTCCATTTTATTTCATACCATTATTCGTTTCATGTTGTATATACATACGATAATTTCATTTGAGGAAGTGCGGACTACCGCCCCCTTAAAATGATATGACTCGTTCATACCACACATGGAACGTATAAAGGATGGTGTTAATGAACTTAAGTAACATATATATAATATTATATTATACTGGAATAGTAATATACCTATGTATCATTTGTATTCGATTCTTTTAAAATAAAAATTAAATGGAAGTAGCGTTCGTGCGTACGTACGGACTACCGTCTCCACGAACGCGATGAGATTCATTCTCCATCGTATCAATTCAAGTATAATTATCATTTAATTATTTAAAAATGATTTTTAAGGACTTTATATCATTCTGGATATGAATAAGATACAACAAACATGACTTATGTAACAAAACATATAAAGAAAATGAGTAAGTTAACACCCGAAACGGCGATAATACTAAGATATTATTATCAAATCAATATTAAAAGATCATATATGATATCATATTAATTTATATGATTCTTGTATAATTTAGTAACAATTATTTCACTAATATACAGGAGGTTTACCTACCCCAACCAAGGAAAAGTACAAGGTAAGGGTTTACTTTACAACCTCTTCATTATCCAAGGTTGTTTACACGTAATAATCTACTGGGATCTCTTTATCATCCACATCCATGTTTCTTAAAAATGTATTTCAAAACATTTTTACTATTTACTAGAATATGAGTTAAAGTCATTTATACCATTTTTGACTTTTATAAGTGGTTTATAAAGGAATCTTTCGGTCGTTTTCAAAACAAGGTCCTTTTTAACATTTTCGACAGAATTAAGGTAAGAATGTTTTTTTTAACTTATACGGCGGGTGCGGCTATTTTCCGCCGTTATAAAATCTTCAAAGCTTTCCTTACAAGATTATAAGAATATTTTCAAAGAAAATGTTTTATTGTATATGGATCTTAAATGATTTCAAATTAAAAGGAGATATTTCTTGAAAAAGAATATTGATTTCATCTATGTCAACATCCTTTGATGGATTTTAAGATTATTTGAAGTTGATTTATTATGATACAAAACTTCTATATTGTATTGAAGGTTTTGTGATATGTTTGACTGTGGATGTGCTATTTTTATACCATTCATAGTTTATGGTGAAGTTATTTACATTTCGTATGCTAGTTTTAATACGAATGTTTATGTTATGTTTAAACCTTTTCATATGGGAATGCAGTGGACTTAGTAAGTGACGGGTGGAGCCCGCTATAGCTCCTCGATGCATCGGTAGGTCTCATGAGACAAACTAGTGTCTTGGCACAAGGCCTTGACAAAATCTTATTTGTAGTCTTGGCATGAGGCCTTGGCTATGTGGTTATGATAGTCTGGCATTATGCATTCCAACATTATGAAAGTGGTTATTGATATTGCATGTGATTATTCGATTAGTAGAATATTCATGTGAACAAGTAAATGGCATTATTTCATTTTACTTTTTCCATACTATGTTGAAGTTCAATTTTAAAAGGCTTTTGTTTTAGTAATTCATTGCCTTAAATGTTTATGCTTATTTTGAATGTTCCGCTATATTGTTATCCTTACTGGGCATTTGAGCTCACCCCTTTTCTATGTTTTATTTTTCCCAGGTAGTGAAGAAGTAATTTATGAATGACTTGCAGGGATATTATGAGGGGTTAATAGTGTGGATATGAAGACTTTGTTGTTGTAGTAGTTTTTCACATTGAAATGTAATGTAAAACTTTATGATTATATCTAGTGTTTCCAAGGCTACTAAACCAATCGGTCTTTCGGGATTTGATCTTTCTTGTGATCATGCCAATGTTACGAAGTAATGCACCGACTCTGGGCAGCTGGGGTCGGGGCGTTACAGTTGGTATCAGAGGAAGTTTAGTACAAACCTTGGAATCTAGATTTAGATAAACTCTGATTAGAGCACGTAGACCTAAGATGAACTTTGAGGATTAGTATAGAGGAACTTCCTAGAATTTTGGTATTGTAGAGATTTTGTGAGTTTTCCGAGCAATACATCCCTGTCTGGATACGAGCATGTAGAGGCGGCTCTGGCACAGATGTACCTAGGGGTAAAACCCGAAAACACCGCTTTGAGCTAGACTCGAACGGGAACTGGTGCACGACAACGGGCCTTGCTGCACTCTTGGTTACGACACTCCCGGGGGATATGCTTAGGATAACCCTCACTATCTTTACAAATCATTATGAAGGGTTTATGAGTATATATTTCCTCAAAGAAAACATTTTTATGATTATGGATTATATCCATAAATAGTTCAATTTATGTTAAGTGTTTTATAAGTATGGGATTATGTATTTTGATTCATAAACTGATCTAGTTTATTCCATTGTTTAGAAATGGCGCCCAGTAGAAGGAATGAAAACTCCAGAAATACACATGATTCAAAGAGAAGGAAGGATCATATCTTTCATGGTCTTAAGCTAGAATTTATAAGAGAAATAGTCTCCCATGTATTATCATTATATGAAGAAATAATATCATGTGTTGATAAGATAAGTAAAGAGTTTACTGAGTCCTATGGCTTTGATGGGAATCAAGAGAAGAAAAGGATGGAAGAGAGAAAGATGGATAAAGGGAAAAGGGAAAAGAAGAATTTTCCCATATGTGGTAACTGTGGAAAGAAACACCCTGGAACTTTCCTGAAAGGAATGGGAGTTTGTTATAAGTGTGGAGGAAAAGGGCACAAAGTACATGACTGCAAGGGTAAGAAAATGGTTTCAAATGTACAATACTTCATTTGCAAGGAGTTTGGACACTACACGAACCTATGTCCCAGTGATCAGACTATGCCGCAAATGATGTTATTGGATAATAATCAAGTTATGATACTGCCACAGATGAAGAGGAATGATTAGAGTTCTTATGTTGATTATGTCAATTGAGTGTTGTATCAACAATGTACTTGTTACAATAATCATGGAGTATATAAGGATTGTACTACAGTACTATTTCATTAAGGACTTGAGATTGTGTGGAACAAAGAAAAGTGACTCAATAGCAGGATAAATTTTTGGAAAATATATGGTTGAGAGAATGATAAATCATAATATAGTTCTGATACTGAGGTAGTGATTTTGGAATAATATATGATTGTTTTGAATAAATTATATTGGATATTCTTGACTACCCTGGAACTGATTAATGATTTGTATATTCCATCATTGTTGGGGTTTAAAACATTTTTGGATTAATGAAGTATATCCAGCATTCTATATGGAATAAGGGAGCATTAATGTAATCAATAAGGAATATGGTAATACATGATGAAGGTATTCATATGCTATTACGGGGTAAAAAGGATCTATATTATGTTTACCTTCCTTATAAATGTTGGACTGTGAGTTTGGACAGAAGTATTTTGGATAGTTCTAGTTTAGATTATTCTGGATTGCCATAAAAGGATAACCCGGAGGTCGGGCGGCAACCCGTCGCGTCCGGCAAGGCTGCGAGACTTGAACCCGCAACCGAAGGGCGACAAGGGTGTATCACCTACCACTGGCCCACGAGATGTCCTGGATTAAATAATGTAGTTTTTATTAAAAGATCTTGTAGATGAATTATAAATTCGTTTATTTTGGAACCCTATACGAATAGTTTAAATAGAATTTTTTTTTTACATTCTATTATCTTTTAGAGTGAAAGATGAGTTTGTGGTAGAAATTTATTAATGGATAAAACTCTAATTATAAAGTAAGTATATCTTCTTATGATCTTAGCCAATCTCATAAATAAATTCCTCAATATTAAGAAAAGAAACATAGAATAAAAATGTTTTCCTAAGATGGTACCTTAAGTCATCACTAATTTATGGCTTTGGGATTGTTGGCCTTTTCATACCCATGTTCTCTACCACTCTCCATCAGATAATTGATGGTTAGATTTCTCCTCCATATCCATATTTTCCTACATGGAACCCTAGTATGTGTTATTTTCGGTAATCTTCATACTTTCGACTTTTTATTTTAAATAGAGTCCTCATTAATTCATTTTTCGATGTGGGATTTCAACTAAGATATTTTGAAACGTCAAAAATGTGTTATCCTAATACCCTATGTTTTGTTGAACCAATGGTATTTCAAATCATCATAGATTGATGAATTTAAGGACCTCAATTTTACACTTGTTTGTGATTTATGACCTCAATCAATACCTATAAATATTTACATTTTTCCTCCAATTACATGTCTCTAAATGCCACCAATGTTCTCCTAATCGAGATCATAATTTGGTGGTGACCCTTTCTTTTCTCTTTTCCTCATATTAAGACTAAATTTTAGTAACCCAATTTCCGATGTGGGTTTTCCCACAAATATATTTTCTATTTTCAACCTTTTATTTTCGAAGAACAATTTCAAATTGCGAGGACGCAATTTATTGAAGGAGGGGAGAATGTAACACCCCAGGATTTCATAGTGTGTTATTTCTTAAAAATAATTCAATAACTTGCACTACACGCAACACCGAGTTCAATCACACCTTAACTTACAAAAAAAAGGCCATTAAAAGAGGTCATGAATAGTATTAACTAAATTTTAAACTTTATATAATCCTTATAATTTTAGAATCCATATTATGAGTTTCTTAGTCATAATGCAAGAACATATTCATTTTCAGTATTTCACTTTTATCAACTTCTAATAGTGAAACCTTTTTAAATACAATATTTTAAACTTTTTGACTAAATGGGGACATCAAAAAATTTAAAATGAAACACCCCAAGCTTCCACGGTACGTTTCCCTTTGAATAATGTGATAGCGTGTGTTGTACGCAACACCGAGTTCTAACACACCATAACCAATCAAACTAGCCGTTATAAATAGTAATACCTGCTTTTTGAAAATATATATATTTTATATTTCAAAATGGACTTCATTTTTGGATTCGGAATATCAAATTTAGCCTATGGTGAAATTTTGGTACTTTTCGGATAACTTTCATATTTTGATGAATAGTGAAAATTACTAAATTTTAATTAAAAACAACTTTTTTAATCAAAATAATTAATAGTGATAAATTGTGAATTTGAGTGGTTTTAAAGTATATTTAGAATATATTTTTACCATTTAATATAATTTTGGTCATTGGACATAATTTTACAATTAAACCGAACATAAACAAGTGTCAATCTTTTGATAGTTATTACCTCTTAAAAACACGCTTTTTGTTTTGACAGCGGGAATTAATTTTAAATTAATTTCTGCCACTTCTGTGTTCTGAATTTAGGAAAATGGATTCCATATTTGGAATCAGGATGTTCAAATTGTGTAAATAGGTAACTTTTATTTTTAGACATTTTGAATAGTTACTGTGGTAAATATTTTATTTACCATGGTTAAAGGGTAAATCCGGTAAATAAGGGTTAAAAAAATAATATTATAATAAAACAAAATTACCCTAAAACGTGTCCTAACCTTATTGGTGGACACATACCCGACCATGGGCATCCTTGGGTCAATTTGGGGACCCCTTGGAGCCACTTGGAAGTGATAATGACACATTATATTAATAAAGTTAAAATAAAAATAAAAATGGCATAAGCTTACATCTTTTAGAAGAACAATTTTTACATAAGGGTTATACATGTTGGATTTTCGATTATAAATATTCATTAGAAAGATAAAACGATTTCCTACATAATGATATTTTATTTATAATTTTTAGACATCAAATAATATAAATTATTAATGACACAATAATGATGCAATGTTTACCTCATTAATAAATCATTTAAATAAATAAAATTATAATGATTAAAATATTATCTAAAACCTGTCCAATTCTTATTGGTTGATGTTATTTATAATATGAGTCATCTTATCTTCGACCTCAATGATTTTTGGACCATTATAAACCAAATACAAATATATTATAAAGTAATACTTTCACACTTTCCTAAAGAGCCCCTCCTCTCCCTTATAAAAGGAGACCACTTCTACTCATTCCTCACACCTCTCAAGCCACTTGGCTCGTCCAAACTCTGCCCAACTAAGCTCCCCAAATCCCTCTCCTCCTCCTTGAAGCTTCCCCTTAGGCATAAAGCTTTTCAAGAAGTCCTTTGGTTCCAACCAAAGTGAGTTACCTAAATTAAAGGTAACAATTTCTCTTAAAGTATTTTCATTTATTTTGCTTCTCCAACCCCCAAAATCTTTTTATTTCCTTTATTTTGTGACAACACCAGTATCCTCAATATACTAGGATGTTGTTATAATAAGGATTCAAACTACACATACACACAACTCCATCTAATGGATGATGAACATAATGTTTCTGTGGATGGCAAACTAACGCCTCACGAAACGATGATTGTTCAAATACATCTTACCGCCTCTCATGGTGGCCATTATGATGGCACTGTAATTAAATATGATATTAATGATATATATTTTATATATAAGCTTCTGTAATTCCATTTTATTTCATACCATTATTCGTTTCATGTTGTATATACATACGATAATTTCATTTGAGGAAGTGCGGACTACCGCCCCCTTAAAATGATATGACTCGTTCATACCACATATGGAACGTATAAAGGATGGTGTTAATGAACTTAAGTAACATATAAAAAATATTATATTATACTGGAATAGTAATATACCTATGTATCATTTGTATTCGATTCTTTTAAAATAAAAATTAAATGGAAGTAGCGTTCGTGCGTACGTACGGACTACCGTCTCCACGAACGCGATGAGATTCATTCTCCATCGTATCCATTCAAGTATAATTATCATTTAATTATTTAAAATTGATTTTTAAGGACTTTATATCATTCTGGATATGAATAAGATACAACAAACATGACTTATGTAACAAAACATATAAAGAAAATGAGTAAGTTAACACCTGAAACGGCGATAATACTAAGATATTATTATCAAATCAATATTAAAAGATCATATATGATATAATATTAATGTATATGATTCTTGTATAATTTAGTAACAATTATTTCACTATTATACAGGAGGTTAACCTACCCCAACCAAGGAAAAGTACAAGGTAAGGGTTTACTTTACAACCTCTTCATTATCCAAGGTTGTTTACACGTAATAATCTACTGGGATCTCTTTATCATCCAGATCCATGTTTCTTAAAAATGTATTTCAAAACATTTTTACTATTTACTAGAATATGAGTTAAAGTCATTTATACCCTTTTTGACTTTTATAAGTGGTTTATAAAGGAATCTTTCGGTCATTTTCAAAACAAGGTCCTTTTTAACCTTTTCGACAGAATTAAGGTAAGAATGTTTTTTTTAACTTATACGGCGGGTGCGGCTATTTTCCGCCGTTATAAAATCTTCAAAGCTTTCCTTACAAGATTATAAGAATATTTTCAAAGAAAATGTTTTATTGTATATGGATCTTAAATGATTTCAAATTAAAAGGAGATATTTCTTGAAAAAGAATATTGATTTCATCTATGTCAACATCCTTTGATGGATTTTAAGATTATTTGAAGTTGATTTATTATGATACAAAACTTCTATATTGTATTGAAGGTTTTGTGATATGTTTGAATATGGATGTGCTATTTTTATACCATTCATAGTTTATGGTGAAGTTATTTACATTTCGTATGCTAGTTTTAATACGAATGTTTATGTTATGTTTAAACCTTTTCATATGGGAATGCATTGGACTTAGTAAGTGACGGGTGGAGCCCGCTATAGCTCCTCGATGCATCGGTAGGTCTCATGAGACAAACTAGTGTCTTGGCACAAGGCCTTGACAAAATCTTATTTGTAGTCTTGGCACGAGGCCTTGGCTATGTGGTTATGATAGTCTGGAATTATGCATTCCAACATTATGAAAGTGGTTATTGATATTGCATGTGATTATTCGATTAGTAGAATATCCATGTGAACAAGTAAATGGCATTATTTCATTTTACTTTTTCCATACTATGTTGAAGTTCAATTTTAAAAGGCTCTTGTTTTAGTAATTCATTGCCTTAAATGTTTATGCTTATTTTGAATGTTCCGCTATATTGTTATCCTTACTGGGCATTTGAGCTCACCCCTTTTCTATGTTTTATTTTTCCCAGGTAGTGAAGAAGTAATTTATGAATGACTTGCAGGGATATTATGAGGGGTTAATAGTGTGGATATGAAGACTTTGTTTTTGTAGTAGTTTTTCACTTTGAAATGTAATGTAAAACTTTATGATTATATCTAGTGTCTCCAAGGCTACTAAACCAATCGGTCTTTCGGGATTTGATCTTTCTTGTGATCATGCCAATGTTACGAAGTAATGCACCGACTCTGGGCAGCTGGGGTCGGGGCGTTACAATTATCAAGTTGATACTTAATCCCATCATATTCGAAATCACCTACTACCATGAGAATTATAATAATAATAAAATAGATCAACAACCTAGATAAGTTAAACACACAAAAGTAACAAGCTATCAAGGATTAAAATCATATTCAACAGTTATATGTGGGATGTAAAATAGTACAGGACACACTATGAAATCTTCTACACACACCATTGGTAAATATATATAACGAGAATGATATAATAACATGTATTCTATAGATGGGGTGTAGTAGATAGTGTTTTATTGAAAATAGAGTAGCAAAACACTGCTGAAATTATCATGTACTAAATAGAAAGTGAAATAAAAACAATATTATGAGAATAGTAACGCTCATCATAGTATGATCATTATGCTTCAAATCCTTATATCACATTTAGTGAGGAATTTAATTTTCATTTTTGAAAGTTGTAGCACAATTATTGATCATAGGAATTTTCATGATTTTTCCAGTTGATCTCTATTGAAATATCTATAAATATCTATAATTGATGTTGTGATTCTTCTTCGATGAATATAATCTTTAATAAATAAGTATTCTTGTATAGGAATATAGATTCAATCACATATATTACTCATATTATTTTCTTATATTTTTCATTTTCATTCATAGAGAGGGATAAATATTTTCATCCCACTGATATAGTAGAAACGTTTGATGTATTTCAGAATCCACATATAGGATTTGACTATGTCAATAAGACTTGGTAAAATGATTATAGCATAATCATTTTTCCTTGAATAAAAATAGTTGTTGCTTCATTAATATCAATGTCATGTGACATCATTGGTATCATGAATCCAATGGTGACTTAGCATCAAATAGTATCTCAGACAGGAAGTACCTCAGGTTGGAAGGGAATCATAGTTTGGCGATTACTCAGAGTCTGTAATTAATAGGCCCTAGTGGTAGGTGATTTCTAGTGGCAGCTCAACCTTAGTGGTGACTTGATTGACAGTGGGAACCTAGTGGTGACTCTGCTTGGGGTAGCTCACCATTAGTGGTATCTCCTGGATGGGAGTAGTATGCCAATATACATAGATGAATTATCATAAAAAATTTCTTATCATATAAAACTCCATCAAATAAAATTTATTTCTTTATTACTATAAGACACATGGTTTTTTATCATTAATATATGTTATATGCACTCTATTCATAATGATCCTCAAACATTCTACCCCATTTCGATGATTAAAAATGGTAGAATTTTATATATCTTGTAAACTAGTCATGGATAGTTGGAGATGTATTTATTTTAAAATTATATAATTAACATTAAAAAAGCTGTATGAGTGATATAAAAAACTATAAAATAAATGAATTTTAATGTAATATTAGAGGTTCACTATTCATATATATCCATGAAAATAAATTTTCAACTAAATTTCTATTTTTTCTCCCGGTTTTTTATTACAAAAATAAGTGAAATATAAATTATATACAATGGACTAAATAATTGGTGAAATTTTATTTCACTAAGTAGAAAACGTGGTGAAGTAAAATTTCAAATGAAACAGAGTATATGAACAATATCACTATAAATGACTACATTTAATCAAATTCACAGTCTATGGTAGGTGTAGGTGTATTATTCTTTTTCCCATTCCCTTTTTATATTCCATTATAGAGTAAAAAATTAGAAGTGGTAGTAGGATAGTTGGTTTTTATGTAATATATTATAGTTGAATGAGGAATCGGTTCACAAAGAAAAATGACTATTAAGTATTGAATAGCATAAACTAGTGATAAATGTAAATGATTATATGGTGGAGGTAGAAAACCATATTATTGTGTAATAAATGTGTGTCTGTATTTAATTGGCTCTATGGATGTTGATGAATGAATAGTTTTCACTGGGATTTTTTCATTTTTAATAGTATCCATACTATTAACATTAATAAAGGGTTTCTCATGTTCATTGAAATGTCTTATGACTGATGGGATTCTCATTTTCTCTTCCATAGAATAATTAACATCACCTAAACTTCTTAAATCATAAATATAAATATAGAATTTTGATTATTTGTAGTAATATATCTTGAACAGTTCTTCTCAATATACCTCTACTTCTTTATAATAATTTTCATCTAAAATTGATTCCAAGGATGGTAGATAACTAATAGGGATAACATGTGAAAAAACCAATTAGAGTAGATTTAGGGATCTCTAGATAACTCCCCACATCAACTGAGAATTATTCTTCTTCAGTAGTCGCTTTATCTTTGTCACTAATATAATCATCATAAAATTCACAAAATTCGTCAGGCTCAAGCCGAGGATCCACAATTTCCTTTGGACTGGATGGATGAAAAATAGTGTTGAATTCATCATATTGTTTATCATTATCTCCCTCAAAATATTTATTCCATGGATTTCAATTTACATCATCTCTATTGGAAAAAACATTATAGCCAAAATCCACAATAATTATCTTTATCTTATTCATCTTTTATGAATAAGCTCCAAACATCTAGTATTGAAGATATCAACTTAGTTTATATCAGATAATTTGACCTTGAACTTTTATATTACATTTCATACATATGTATCAACATAAATATAAAAATATTTATTATATTACAATGTTTCATCACAAATATGAGTTAAACATCCTGATATAGCATAGTACTGATATCTCACATTCTATAAAACACCACATTTGTTTAAAATAATGAATAAAAAAATACACTTCAATGGAGTTTATAATCTATAGGTCTCCACAGAGTACCATTTCAGTTTAACTATTATGGAGATTCTTCATAATTAAACATCACACTGTCATTTGTAATTATACCTTAAAAATCCACAAATACTTCTTTTTGAGGTACCCCTAAGCACCTGGATCATTCCTTTTAAGAGAAATATAACTCTTCTCCGTTGATGCAAATTCTTGATACATCATCGTTTTCATTGAAAAAAAAACATTTTTTGAGAAATCATAAACCAACATCGGATAACAAACATAATGATTTATTGTAAACCAATCCATCCCTCTCTGATATTTAATAGCATTAAGTATGATATTATTATCTAGATAGAATCAATTTCAAATATATTTCATTTTATACCTCAAAACCAAATTTTCTAAATGTGCGTTTCATGAATCAATGATCGAACCACATGAATATGGATTGTGTTTTTTGGTTTTCCACACCTCTTCTAACATCAATTCCACTGGTCACTTTACATGGGCCATACTGATCATCTGAAAGATTAGGTGGAATGAGATAAGAAGAAAAATGATCGGTCTAAGAGGAAGATAAGTGTTCATGTGTTCAAAGGTTAGAGGTTTAAGGGTGTCGATTTGATTTATAAGCACGAGTAATATAATTTATGGAATAAAATTAAAAACATTATAAATCAATAAAAATATTAATTGAGATACAAATCATCATATTAATAAAAAATGGTATCAATTAATGGTGACTCGTTATCAAAGGTGACTAATCTTCGGGGACTCATCAACTGTAACTCAAAAATGGTGACTCATCAATGGTGAATCATCAACACACACTCATCAATGGTGACTCATCAATGGGGACTCATCAACATTTAATCATCAACATTTACTTATCAATTATGACTCATAAATGGTGACTCATCAATGATAACTCATCAATGGTGACTCATCAATGACGACTCATCAATAGTGACTCATCAACCAAAACATATAATTCATAATTCATGTTTAATATATATTAATGTTTCAGAATTCAAAGGCCTTACAATACAGTCATAAATTCGATGTCTAGTTCAAATAAATTATAATGTTATATAAACTTTTTGATAATGGTCTCGTAAAAAGTGACTTATTAAATAAATTTATCTGTTCTACAGTGAGACACAATATTCTTAGTGATTTTTTATACACATGGTTTATCACAATTTATAGTCACGTGTCTAAATTGGATTCTAATGTCCGATGATGTATTTTTCAACCATTGTTTTTTTCACAAAAACATCCTAAATTTATGTTATCAGCATTAGTAGTATATAGTAAAGCCTAAATTTGTTTCTTTATACCCCATGATAGTAGATATTTTCCTATATGATGACATTTTTCAAATGTTCTTTTTATATATAACTTAAAACCACCAAAATCAGCATCTGAAAAACATAACAAGTAAAATGTTCATCCTCTTGGTTTGAACAATCCTACATTTCATGTATATATGACACATTTAAAAAATATTTTAAAAACTAATAAATGTGAATATTTGAAATTTTCATGAAATTGAGAACTCATAGACATAATAAACATAATTTTGGGTTGACTAGTAGTTATGTACAATAGAATTATAGTCATACATATTTAGACAGATTGGTCTACTGATTATCCAGCTTCATGAAGATATATATTATAGGTTTCCCTCATTTATGTTTAAGTACTTTTATTTTTCTTTAAGAAAAAAAATTAAAAATTTATTTTGTATATTTACTCTTAAATTAAACGATTCCTTCCTTATTTTGGAAAATAAAAAATCTAAGAAATAATTTAGTTCATTACATTAAACTCATTTCAAAATATTTTTTCAATAGTTCTAAAAAGCAGTACAAAATGGTTATATTCCATATCCAAAAATAATATCATCAACATATATTTGTACTATTAATATATATTTTGAAATTATTTTATAAAAATAATTGGATCAATAATAACTTTTGAAATTCTTCTAATAATAAGAAAAGACATAATCCTATCATACCATGATGTAAGAGAATATTTTAAACCATACAAAAAAATTGAAGTTAAAATAATGATTCTGAAAATGTGTGTTTTAAAATATAGGGGAATTTTTAAAAACAAAATCAACTATAAAAACATTTAAAATTTTAATTTTAACATTCATTTGAATTTTTTTGAAATCTAAATGTATCCCATAGAAATGTAGTATCATAAAAGATTCATGTCTAGATATAAGTGCAAAATTTTCATCAAAATCAATACCTTCTTATAAATTTTACCCATATCCAAATAATCATGCTATATTTCTTACTATAATTCATGACTTATCAACCATTCTTCTAAACACATATTTAGTTCAAAGAGTTATGGTTTCCTTATGTCTATCAAAATGTTACCATACATTGTTTCATTCAAATTGATTTTGTTATTCTTACATATCTATTTCTCATATATCATGATTGATATTATTTAGTTTTATATATGATAAGAATTCATGGTGTTCAATTTTTTTCCCAAAGGGAATCTCAAGTTTCTGTACAACTACCAAGGATTCCTATTAAATTATTTAAAGGATTTTTACTCTGAATCCTAAAAACTATTTGAATTGAGGGGCTAGATACCTCGAGATTTTTTTTCATGGTTGAGTTATCGTTTTTTAGAAGATTAATTTTATACTTATTTTATAGAAAATTATAATTTTATATAATTTAGATTTATATTTTTCATATAATATGCAAGGTTTTCAATGCTTTTATTATGTTAATTAGGGTTGATTTAATAAAATTTAATGTGAACAGACACTTATATTTTTTAGTTCTTTTATTAAAATGTCTATAATACTTATTTAGTGTTGAATATTCAAGAAAAATTGTTTCATCACACTTGGATGAAAATATATCATGTTTATGATTAATATTTAATATAATGACATTACAACCAAAAACTATAATGTAATTACACATTGAATTTTTATTATTCCATAAATCATAAGTTTATCATTTATATGAGAGGTATAATTGAAATTATATTTATTATATAATAGGGTATATAAGAAAAACCTTCCCAAAAGTAGATAGGTAAGTCATATTCATTTGGCATTTTTGTAGATATCTCTTCAATATTTCTATTTCGTCTTTCTACAACACCATTTTGTTGTGGTGTCCTTTTAGAAGAAAAGTGGTGATTATATCAATTTTTGGAAAAATTGATACAAATTCTTTATTTTCATATTATTGAACATGATCAAATCTTAATTTTTTAATCCTAAGCCCCCATATATTTTCTACAGATTAGGAATAAATTATAACATATGAACAATATTCAATTTTTTTATTTAAAATGAATACCAATTTCAACATAGAAAAATCATCTACACGAACACAAAAATAATGTTTTCCATTTAAACTAAAAACATTAGAAGGTACGAATAGGTCCATATAATCTAAATTTATAAGAAAAGATCTTGAAACTTATTTCATATATTTAAAATAATTCTTATATTGTTTTTCTTTTTGATAGGGATCACACACATTATCATTTGAGAATTGAAGTCTTGGTATATCTTTAACGATCTCTTTTCTAGTAATCTTTATAATTGAATGAATATATAAATGGCATACTCTTCTATTCCAAATCCTCGATTCATTAGATAGGGCCTACAAGAGAGAAATATTTTAAGAAGATAAATAATTTATATCAATAAAGTATATATTATCATTTTTAAAATCAATAAATAATAAAACACTTATATCATTAAAAACATGGAAAGTATTTATTCCAAATTATATATAAAACCTACCATCACAAAACATAGATATTTAAAAAAAAAATTTTTATTCATATACATTTATATCAATAGAAATTAATAGTATGTTAGAATTGAAAATTTGGCTAAGGGAATTAATTTTCCCATTACTATTGTTTACAAATCTGACATTACCAATATTACCATTGATCAATTTTTTTTAATTTGAATAATCAATAGAATTTTTTTGAAAGAACCACTATCCAAATACCACTGGATTTTTTCTAGAGGTTTTCAAATAGGTTTCCTATAAATCAATCTTTATACCATGAATGTTATTGTTACACAAATATCCTTAGGTCCAATTATGATTTTAATAAAATATTTTGACTTTCTTAATTTCTTAACGATTTTCTTATAAATAGACTGAATGCATCTAGAAAAAAATTATTTATTAGGTTTAGTTGACTAGGTTCAAGAAGTGTATGAATTTTCAGAACAAGTGCTTTCTATAAATCATGTTTTTACAATTTTTCCATTCTTGGGATCATATCCCATGATATTTAATTATTTGGGAATATATTTATTTCTAATTATTTGAGATAAAGTTTTCTTAAAATTAGTAAAACATTCAATGAATTATTTAATTATTCTTTTTAAAAATTTAAATTATTGTTTTCTTTAAATAATTAATCCTTATTTTATTACACAACATTGTTATTTATAATATTTACTGTTGAGAAATGTGGTCTCTTAAATGAAATATATTAACTTCTAATATTATGAATGTTATCTTCAATCATGTTATAATATTCATAAATAACCCAACTGGTCATTCTTTTTCCATTATATTTATTTTTAGAATTATTGGGAGTGTTTTTTCGATATGCAAGATGAATGTTTTATACCTCTATTGTACTTTCTATAATGCATATATTTTTTATGTAAGGCATATCTTCTTGATTAGATTATGAATCACTGGAGATATCTTCAGAGGAAATCCAAGTTTCTTTCAAGGATTGTTTGAACCTTTTATCCTTATCAAGTTATTAATTTCATTTTTTCAATTGTGGATAACCATCTTTACCATATACTTTCCATTTACAATCATATAATTTTTTATCACTTTGAATATCATCCTTTTAAAAATCCTTTATCAACATTCCCTTACTGTTATATTTTATCTTAAAAATTGATCTCATGATGATTTTAATAACCTAAATCTTTTTTTTTCAGGTATGGATTTGGATTTGGTGTTGTTTTGAGGAAACGGAAGATATGGGGATTTTATATGTACACTTTGTGTACTACTGAGTACACTCCTTGAACCTGGTTGCAATGTATAGCCATGTACTATCCATGTAATGGCCTTGTACATTTCCATATGATGACTTGGCTAACCCATATAAGTCGGGTGCAGGTTCAGGCTAATACACATTGCATGTACATTGAATATACATGTCACATTATTTTCTTTTTTATTTGTTAAATTGGAGTGGGGTCGTGTATCATCTTCAGAACACCTTCTTCAAGAAGTTCTTTATATAGGGGAGCGATGGAACAACCAATGAAACCTGAACCCCTACTGATTATCCAACTGATCATTTATTGAGATGGTGTGTGGTGTATTTGAATACCACCAATGAGTTCTCCAAAATCGTAGATCCTTTATTTATAATTCTTCCTCTCTTATGAGTTATTCATGGTTGGGAGTTTTTCATGTTTTTGATGATCAATTCTGTTTTAGGACGATTTAATTGAAAAAAATTCTTTATTAAAAATCATTATACATCAAGGTAGGACGTTTTTCCATTATTAGTTCGTCGTTGGATTATATATGATAAAAGTGTCGAATAACCATGTTTTTGGTATTGTGTGTTATGAAAATAAACCGTTCTAATTACCTATTATTTCGTGATAATTGATAAAGTGTTTTTGAATATGCATAAGGTCAAATACATTGTTTATGGGACACCATGTCGGTGTCTTTCCCCTATTTTATAGTTTATAGCCATTTGGTCTATGTTTTCTATGAGGCGTACCTTGTTTTACATTCAAGGAATTTCTTAGGATAGAGTTTTGATTGATTATGAAAAATTAATTGGATATTCATGGGGAATGTTAGCCATGCAGTAGTTATAAATTACATCAGCTAAATTAATATGTTATGCATGCTATGTTCCCAAAAGAACCCTCATAGCCTTAGAAAAGGAAAAATGTGTGGCTTTCAATGTTTATTTACACAGGACTATGAGAGAGTTTGTGTATATAATTTACCTAGGGGTATTTACTATAAGAGCTACCCAGGAAGTCATTTATAATTTATTGATTCCATGTTGACTAAGATGTATTGACTATGATAGAGGCCCAGGTGTTCATTTGTAAATGATTAGTACAATGTTAACCCAATTGAGTTGGACCGTGAGACATTTCCCATAGAGTATTTTATGAATTATGGAGTGGTTTTGAAGAGTCATCCAAGCCATAAAATAAGCTTGGAATTGGTCTTACATGATTTTTTGGATGGCCTTTTGGGTCACTTGTTTAGTTACTGTTACATAGGGGATTTAGATCATAGGCTGGATCCCCTGATTAAATGATTCAACGGATTAATAATAAATGTAAATTAATGTAATCCAAAATAGTAGGATTGTTTACTTTTGAGTACTTCCTAGTTCACATCATTATTTCTGCATATTTACTACTATATATATTAATTGATAGTTATCCATATATCTTTTGGTGGTAACCTACGAGAATTTGTCTCACACCTTAATTGGGTCATTTTTAGACCCAAACAGATTATATGGTTTCCGGTATAGATAAGGGAAATATCTATTCTTCATTAAGAGATTGATTATAGTTGGAGCTAGAGAGCATGGGAATAAATTTAGGTTTTTGATGCTTCCAGAGATTAATTTTTTTCTTTTGTACTTTTGTTTCTATATTGATATCTAGGATTTTGAAATTTCTTTATGTTTTCATATATATATATATTTCATGCATCCTATATGTTGTGGCTTCTATTTGATATACTTTCAGTCCTACACTATTTATATTTGTATAATTACTGATTTCAATATTTCATACTATTTGTTTTATGTTGAATATACTCATCCAATGAGGGAAAAGTTTCCCCATTATCAGAACTTTTCTTTTTTATGCTAACTGACAGCCTCTAGATGTTAGGGAAATGTGATTCATGTCATGAGGCCAATAAGATATGATGCACATGTGGGTGGCACCCAGATCTAGGACGTTACAAAGTGGTGTAAGAGGGGTTTATTTTCTTCTTTGACATTCTATTTGGATCCTATAGAAATGGATAATAAAGAATAGGTAGTTCTTAATAAGTGTTGATCGGGATTATCTAACCCATGTATAGAGAAAATCTATGTTACTCCGAATAAGTCAAATTTTTTGGTTTTCCAGAAGTTATAGTTTATTTTATTTCACCATTTGGAGACACACTTGTTTTGTGTGGTTACTATTAATATCATTGAGGTTCTATTTTTGTTACAACCCGATGAAATTAGGTTATTCCATATCAGGAATCATATAGGAACTAACTAGATATCACATGTCATGCATTCTTATCATGCCATTTTAGATGCATTGCAAATTTCATATTGTTTTTATAGAGGATGTGCTAGATATACATTCCATTGTGATCGATTTTATGATATAAAAACCATCTATTTTGTTATGGTGTTGGAATATATAAATTTTCATTTGGATGAAAACCAATCATTGGTACCTGAGTTGTTATAGGCCATCTTGGATAAAAATTTGGTGGATCATGTTTGAACTTTAATTGAATTCTGTCAAGGTATGATGTGAAAAAGGATGCCAAACATTTACATGGGAGGATTACGGCCCTCACAGATTGGAACATGGAATTCCTTAGTGATATTACATGTTTTTAGGGTTCTAGAGATGTGTCAAAGGATAATTATCTTGAATCCCAGACAACATCATGTGTGATGTTAGGAACATTGGCCATGTGTTCTTCAATTCTGGAAGAACTTGAATTTATTAAGTACACTTCGTGTTCCATATGTACACACACTGTAGTTGTAGACCATGTGACATATTTTTTGAGTAAATGTACGGGGTTGATAAATGTTTGGTAGAGCATTTTGTGTACTGGGATAACACATCATCTTGTAAAAGGCCATGTATCCAGTCGTGTGACTAACAACACGGGTGGATGAATCATAGGGTATACACATTGTGTCTAGATTATACACATGGTGTAGTAAACTACCATGTATACTTCTTTGTGAATAATGAAATTGGTGGACGAATATTAGGTTTCACACATAGTGTCTAGCTTATAAACATAGTGTATTAATTTTCTCTGTATCCCCAATATGGGTGGATAAAACTTATATAGAACACACCATGTCTGGGGGAACATGTGATGTAGTGTTACAATGGTAGAACTATGTAGTTTAAGACATGTAAGAGTTCTTGGGAAGGAGGGGATATTCAAGTACACACCGTGTCTCATATGGAACACACCGTGTGTATGGGGTGTTATATGACCAGGTTGGTAGAGGTACATGCCCATGTTAAAAGTTTAAGGGAAAACACCATGTGGTGGTTATATATGCCATGTACCCATATTTTGTAAATTTTGAATGCAATCATTATCATGTTTCATTCTTGAAGATAAATGTTGCAATCCTTGATAATCGTTATTTGAGGTGTGTGCTTGACGATGTAGATTCATTCCACTAATACATCCTCTGGTTTTACACCATGTATATGGAGATGATTAGTCACCAAAAATTTTAGATCAGGGACTACAAGAAAATATTCCAGTTGTGACTATCTTTAAACCATCTGTTAAACCTGACGTAGGTTCTTATTTACTATTCTGTGAAGGATTTAGGGGAATGATACATAATTTGGAGCACCATATCCTTCACCAACAATGAAAGATTTAATGAGGGTGTTCCAGCAGCAACATCCTCCCATATTATCAATGAATGTAATAGCACATGATGTGGATTCATGGATTGAGGCCATGATTTCTATCATATATCATTTGGAGATACCTCCAGAGAGGATGGTGAAGCTCGCAACTTACATGCTTTGTGAATCCTCCAATAGATGGTGGGATGTTGTCTCATAGGAAAGATGTGATAGGGATATGTCTTGGTAAGAGTCATAGATGAACTTCTATTATTACATTTACCCCAAGACATTAAGGTCCGATCGAGTCGAGGATTTATTGGATTTGGAGAAGGGATCTCTTTCAATGATAGATTACACTTCTCGCTTCACAGATCTTGAGAACCTTGAAACTATTTAGAGAGGTGATGAGTTATCACTTGCTAGGTGAATTGTGGACGGTCTTATGTACGAAATCTGATTGGAGGCTAATTTTTTATGGGATGACATTGGTGAATTCTATATTAAATAATGGTCTGATTACAGTGTGAAATCTAATTGAGTTGAGAGCTGTGACCCTGGATGGTTTTGCATCCAGGGTTGATATTCCTTCGTTTGATAGTAGGGAGTATTGTAGGGAGACTTAGTGTAGAGATTCTTGTAGTATTGATGTATCTTCAGGTAGTCATGTGAGGTGATACCCATGCGAGAAGAGTGTGAACATGATACCCCAGTGCCCAAGAGACCTAGTTGAGTGCTAATTTTGTAAAAAGATGTGTCAACTTTATCATTTTCCAATTTTATCACAAGAAGTTGTGGAGATTATATTGTAAATGACTCCATGATTATAAGGAGGACAACCAATTTCTCCTCAGATAAGGAACTGGAGATCATCAGGTGGTTCTAGTCGAGGATGTGGTCATGGTTGCATTATCCAGGTGAACGCTTTTCTGTGACAGTAGGGTGGACCAGATCAAGGTAGTCTTGTAGGGTTGCAGGGCCATGGAATAGGTCATACTTTTGTGATGGAACAGACCCAGTAGGATTTGGATCTGGGACTCTCTATGGATATAGTTACGATTCTAGCTGCCTCAGTTTTAACATCTGCTCTTTTTTATACAAGGGATTCCCATAGTTTCATATCTGTTGTTGTTGTGGAGAACCTTGGTTTCAGAATCATTAATTATGATGATTTCATGATGTTAGACACATAATTGGGAATTAAGACGGCTAGAGTAAATCATTTCAAGAATTTCCATCTTAAGGATGGTGGGTCTCACTTTTTTAGGGACCTCTATGTCTTATAGATGATAGGCTTCATTTTCATTCTCAGAATGGACTGGTTGGTGTCCATTCAGGCCTTTTTTAAAGCTATCGTTGCAGGTTGATTTTCGTGACTAAAGAGGGTGGGTTTTTCAACACAAGGGAAAATGGGATGTCCTGCGGAGAAGAGCGAGACCCAAGAAACATGGGTTGAGAAGAATTATAGACCATATTTCTAGTTTATATCTAGATGACCAAGGGACGTCATAGATAAATATTCCTCCATTGGAGGATCATTTTATATATTTATTTCGAGAATACTTTTCGGGTCTACCTCTAGAGAGGGAGGTAGATTTCTCTATTAATCATGTTCTAGGAAAGGCATTGGTGTTTATTCCCCCTTATAAGATGGCTACGCCAGTGTTACATAAGCTGAAGAAGTAGTTAGAGATGTTTTATGAAAATGGTTTCATCTGACCATGTATATCTCCTTGGGGATCGTGTGTCCTTATTACATAGAATGAGGGTGGTACCCTCAGAATTTGTGTGGATTATCAAAAACTGAACACGTTGATGATAAATAAACGATGTCCATTTCTGAGGATTGATGATCTATTTTATCAATGTTTACGATACCAGGTGTTCTTGAAGATTTAATTGAGATCCAATTATCATTAGTCGTCATTTTGAAGCAGGTATGGTCAATACGAGTATTTCATTATGGCATTTCATCTCATAAACGTGCTAGAATTTTTCATGGATCTGGTGAGCTGAGTGTTCTATCCTTACATTGATTATTTTGTGGTAGTCATTTGGGATCATATCATGGTGTACCCTCACACTATACGCAACTATTCTTTCCATCATTAGATCATTTTGTAAACACTGAGAGAGAATCATTTATATGAAAATATCTATAAATTCCACTATTGGATGGACCTGATTCACTTCTTGGGCTATGTAATATCAGGTACAAGAGTGTCAGAAAACCCATAAAAGGTGAGATAAGTAGTTTCTTGGGAGAATATGAAGAATTACATTGAGGTACAAAGTTTTCTGGTGGTGGATGGTTACTAAAAAGATTTTATTTGGGAATTTTCACCATTAGTAGCACCACTGATAGGCCTGAATAAGAAGGGTATGAAGTACTTTTGAACTAATTCCTACAATTCACCCTTTCAAGGGATGAATGGGAAATTGACCTCACCACATATACTGATTTCATTGGATCTAGGTAAGATTTATACCATCTACTATGATGCATCTATTATCGAGATGGGATCAGTGCTTATGCGTGGGGAAGGAGTTGTTTCGTACAAGTCTCGACAGTTGAGTCCACATGAGAGGAATTACCTGATACACAGTCTTGAGTTAGGTGAAGTGGTGTATGCATTAAGTTGTTGGAGACATTATATTTTGGGAGATAATTTTGTGGTATACAATAACCAAAAAATCCTCATGTATATATTTACTCAGTGTGAATTGAATTTGAGACAACGATGGTCAATTGTGTCCCTTCAGTATATTGACATTGAACATTCCTAAATTACTAGGGAGGTAAATGTGGTGGCTGATGCGTTGAGTAGGAGAACTCAGATACAAGATGTTCATGAGGCAAACATTGTGTGGAAGCTTGTGTCTCTATTCTCTAAGAAGTAATTGGAGGTACAAAATAGAGAGGGGTATACATTTCTTTATTCTAGAGATGTTACCTCTACTCTATATACTCTAGTTTTAATGAGATATGTATTAGATTATAATGGCCTATCCCTAAGTGAGAGTGTGTCAGGTCAGGACCCTAATCCAAAATAGACCATAGCCGGGGATGGGTTTTTTCATTTTTATGGGAATGTATGGGTGTCAACAGACATACGGGATGACCTATTACAATATTTTGATTCCTCCATATGGGAATCTCATCCTATTGTCACCAAGATGTATTGAGCTCTACATCATCAGTATTCAAGGAAATTCATGAAGAGGGATGTAGCTAGTTTTTTATGAGATGTTCCACCTGTCATTAGGTGAAAGGCGAACATCAGTAATCAGAAGTGTTGTTACAACAATTACCCAATCTAGAGTAGAAGTTGAATGATGTCATAAGATATTTCATGACAGGTTTACCAAGGTCACCTCCTGGAAATTATGTTGTTCGGGTTTTTGTTGACAGACTCACAAAGGTTTCACTTTTCCTTCCAATCAAGTAAACAATCAGTGTTGATGATCTTGAAAAGTTGTACAACCAAGAGATTGTAAATTTTCTAAGGGTTCCAAACACTGTCATTTCAGATAGAGATGAACAAATTACTTCTCATGTCTATCAGAGACTATATAGGTATTTAGGTCCATTTGAACTTCTGAGTATAACTTACCATCCCATAATGATGGCTATTCTAAGTGCACGATTCATGTTTTATAGGAAATTCATTGAGCATGCTTTTTGGATTTTAGGGGCTCTTAGGGGAGACAAATAACCCTAAAGGAGTTTTCCCACAATAATAGTTTCCATCAAAAAATTCAGATGGTACTTTATGAATATTTGTACGTTAGGTCATTTTGAGCACCCCAATGTTTTCAAGTGGCATGAGACCCTTATATTATTGGACTTCATCTTGTCCAGGAGACCTCAGAGCATGAGGAGTTGAATCAGAAGAGGTTGGATACACCAAAATATCTCCAATAATATTTTGTTGATCGATAGATATAACCTTTGGAGTTCATGGTTAGATATAATTTTTTCTTACGTCTCACACTAAGGTTGTGAAAAAGGAGGAAAAGGATAAAGGGGAAGCATTCTTTGAGATATGTGGGGTCGTTTGAGGATTTGGAGAGGTTCAGGCTGGTAGCCTATCAGTTGTAGTTATCACATAGATATTGGGCTATGTACGACTATGTTCATGTTTCTCTACTACAATGTTACATTTCAGACTCGTCTCATGTTTTTCTACCAAAGGAGGTTGAGTGGTAGGGGGATTCATCCTTCGAGGAGCATCGTATTCCGATTTCAGATTCTATCATGTAGGTTCTTCATGGTTGGCCTATTCCTTGGGTACGAGTTCTATGTTAGAACAGGCAAGTGTTGAACATGAATTGCGATAGGGATACTGCAGAATGACTATATTGTGTAGATTTGTTCATAGATTCTTCATCACCACCCTTGGATTGGAAATTCAAGGATGAATTACTTTAATAGGTGGGGTGTTTTTAGGAACCCAGATCTTCATTTCATGTTTGGATATTGATTTCATGTTTTTTTAGGAAATTCCCAAAATGGAATTTTTCTAAGTACACATTTTTAATCTTGAGTACATGCCATGAAACCGGTGACATGTATAGTCATGTACTAGTTTTGTAACTACTGAGTACATGGTCGTGTGATGACCTGGCTGACCCGCTTATTTTTTGATATGGTTGGGGATAATACCCATCTTGTACATTAAATGAACACACCATGTCTTTTTTATTTGATAAATAGGAGCAGGGTCACGTCTCATCTTCTGAAAACATTCTACTAGTAGAGGTTTGTATAGAAGAGTGATTGAACAACTGATGAACTACGAACCACTCCCAAATCTCTATCCTATATGTAATTGAGATGTCTTGAGGTACATTGGAGTCCCACCTGTGAGGTCTAACAAACCCTAGAGCCCTTCTTCCTGATTCTTCATCTCTCGTGAGTTATTCAAGGTTGGGGTTTTTTATATTTCTATATATATAAGCCATTCTAGGATGATTCAAGGGTAAGAATTCAAGTATAATGATCATGATACATCGAGGTAGGTGGTTTGTGCCTTTTTTTCAACTTTTTATTATATATGCTAAAAGATTTAGATACCCAAATTTGGGGTATTTTTTTAATTAAACAATCCTTATTACTTATTATGGTTTTATTAATTGATAAAGAGTAGTTTCAAATGTATATGGTTGATTAACTTGTTTATGGGACACCCTGTGGGTGACTTTCCCCGGTTTGACTATTTATGGTTGTTTGGTCTTGGTTGCCTATAAGGCATACCTTATTTTCCATGCCATGAATTTATTAGGATAGATTTGGATTGGTTTTGTGAAATGACTTTGATTTTCTTGTGAATGTTATCCATGTAGTATATAAATGTTACATGATATTCTTTGATATTTTATGCATTCTATGTTTCCAATGGACTATGAGAGCCTTGGACCTGGAAAACTGTGGAGGGTTCCATGTTTATTTTCACAGGATCATGAGAGACTCAATGTAGATAAATGAACTAGGGTTATTAACACTGACAACTACCCAAGAGGTCATTTATAATTTATTTACATTATGTTAACCCATGGGTATTGACTGTGATAGCAAACAAATAGGTCATCTATAATTTATTGATCCCATGTTGACCCAGGGGTATTGATCATGAGATATTCCTAGGTGGTCATTTGTAAATGATTTTTGGTATGTTAAACCAAAGGAGTTAAACAATGAGAGATTATCCATAGGGTTATTTATTAATTATGGAATGATTTTGATGAGTATTCCAAGAGAAAGAACAAGCTTGGACTCAGTCTATATGGTTTAGATGGTCATTTGAGACATCTATTTTGATAATATTATATAAGGAGATACAGGGATAGGATAGACCGATAGATTACATGATTCAAAGGATGAATAATAAATTTAAATGAATGTAATTGAAAACTATTATATTTTTTAATTCTGAGTAATTCCATGTTTATTAATTAATTTATGCAAATTTACTGCTATATATATTCACTGGTAGTTAAAAATAGAACTATTGGTGATTTTCTACTTGGATTTGTCTCAGACACTATTTTGGGCCATGTTTGGGACCCCTGAAAGATTTTATGGTTGTAGGTATAGATAAGGGAAAGTTCCTTTCTTCATCGTGTACTTGATTATTGTAGGTGATGTAGAGAATGGGGCTAAGCTAAGTCTTGTGATGTTGTGGGGGTTTACTTGATTTATTTTGTACTTTGGAATCTATGTTTCTTTCTAGAATTGCGACTTGTTATGTTTTTTTCTTAGATGCATATTCCATTCATCATATATATATAGATATTGTGGGATACGATGGATTTACTTTTAGTCTTCTACGGTTTTCTTTTTTGGTATTACTACCTCCACTATTTCTTACTATTAGTTTTCTACTGTGTATTCTATGCCAAAATGTGAATAATTTCCCGATTATCTGACCTTGGCACTCATTTGTAGTCACAAACCTATTGAATTTTGGGAAATGCACTTGAGGACATGTGGCTAACTGAATATGGGGCGCCTGTGTTTAGCACCCAGATCGTAGATGTTAAAAATATCTTTTTTTACTATAGATTTTCTTAAATCGTCTAGCCATGTGTCCCATCACATCATCACTATCAATAGGACATTCTTATTCACTAGTATTTTCCATTTTTACTTTTTGTCTTTATTTGGATGTAGTATTCCTGAAAGATATTGGTTTTCTTATTTGGTTCATCTTCTCTAGTATCCTTATTGAAAATAAAATATTCTTCAAACATGTTCATAATTTATATGAATTACTTGAACAGTAGTTTACATAGATCACAATATTTTATAATTGAGAGAGATGCTACCGTCCATCTATCTAGTAGACATCTGAGTAGTCTAATCACTAGATCATTGTCTGTCACTTATTTCCAAAGTGAATGCATAGTATTGATGATCTCATTTAACTTGAGATACATATACGGAATAGGTTCATTTGATTTCATATTAAAATTGTCATACATGTATTTATATATATTTTGCCTCATTTATTAAGAAATGTATGTCCCTTCATGGGAAACAGGTAAGGTATCCCATATTTCTAAAGATTATTTTAAAATAGATATTCTATCAAATTCCTTATCACAAAAAGAATAAAACCAATCATTTATAAATTTACAATTACTATTGTTTTTAGTTTTTTATATCCTTATTCCAAGTATCACTAGAAGCATTTTTTATTTCATAATGATCTTATATTATAGTCCAAATATCTAAACAAATAATTTATAAATTCATTGTTTTATTGACATTACTTTTTCCCTTATAATAAGAGTATTTTTTGGTAGTAGATCCTTCTTGTCCGATATATAGAGAAAAATAAAATTTATAATTTATATAAATTTCAAATCATTATAATAAAACTAAAATTACATTTTAAAATATAATTGAAATCTATTGATACCAAATGCCAGTCAGGGTGAGTAAATAACGAGGGGGGTGATTTTTGTTCCCAATAAAACATTCTATTAAAAATAAAATCCCCCTAATAAAATAAACTGAAAAGTTAATAAATTTAGCATTTTTATATAAGAACTATCTTATTATGATATTTCTCAAAGATTGATCATGTCTGAGATTAAATAATTATAAAAATATATTGCCTTTTTAAAACAATTTACTTAAAAAAATACATATATAAACAATATTTATGATTAACTAAATACATAATAGTTCTTTATAGTGTAAAAAATATTTAGGTTTTGGTGATAGAACAAAAAAAATAACAAAATATAACAAACATGTGGTTCAGTATTAATAATAGACTTAATCACCTCCACTATGAAATAACTTATTTCCAAGAAAATCATAATAATAAAAATAAAATAGATCCATAAACATTATTAGGCTAAAAAAAACAACAATATGTTTTCCATTATAAAACCCCTATTCTATAGTTATAAATGGGATTTAAAATAGGATAGGAAAAATATGGACCACTTCTAAAAACACCATGGTTAATCTGATGTAAATAGAAATAGAAAATAACAGGTGTTCTATGGTGTAAGTGTAGGGGGACAATGTGTGTTTGAAAATTGAGTAACTACACACTGCTTAATAGTAAAAGTAATTAACAAAATGAGAAATCAAATGAATATGAATAGAATATTGATGCCCAGTCTACTATGTTCAAAATGATAAAAATCCATTGACTAGATATGGTGAGGAGTTTGAGAATCATTTATAAAATTTACAGTATAACAAAGGATCGTTGGAATTTATAGGAATGCTCTAGTTGATCAATGTTTAAATCACAATCTATAGCTATAATGGATGTTGTAATTATATGTCGATGATCATTATAATATATTAATTAAAAAGCATTGACAGGTAAATAGATTCAATGTCGTAGATTTCTTGTAGTCATGGGAGTGATTTAGCATTATTGTTCAAAGATAGATATGGTCATTCGTATAGATATAGAAGCAACATTTTAAGGAGATCCAGAATCCTTTAATAGGATTTCAGTTTGTTATTAAGACACGGTCAAATGACTAAATTCTAATCATTTATAATTTATTTGAAATATCCATTTTTCCATTAACTTCAATGTACTAAAAATTGATTTCATGAAGCTGATGATGACTCCCCATCTAACAATATCTCAGAATTTTTGTACCTTATTCTATCTATGACTCAGTGTTTGGCATTAACTCATTATCACCCAATAATAGGCCCTAGTTGTAGCTTGTCCTTTGCAGTAGTTCGGCCTTAGTAGTGACTTCGCAAGCTGTGGCAAGCCTATAAGTGAATCAGCTAGAGGTAACTCATCCTTATAGGTAGATCCGGGATAGAGGTAACTCATCGCATTAATTATCCAAATTTTCCTAAATATTTTCTAATAAAATAAAATTATATCAAACATCATGTATATCATTAGAACTACGAGAATCGCCTTTTTATCATTAAAAAAAGGAAGTGTTAGTCACTCCCCTCATAACAAGGTTCTTGCACAGTCTTTCTCAAACAACTCTTGTGGATGAGCTCTAAAGTTTGAATCTCACTCCCATTTATCCTCAAATATCTGTATATGCTGCCATATGATCTAGAAATGTGGTATAATCTTGCCTAAAAAACATTACTTCTCATATCGACAATCTAAAAATGGTCACACCTTGTATGATGTTTTAGGCTCCAACAGATCATAATCATAGTCAATGAATTTGTGTGATAAATTATCTACCTTTAGTGATGAGGTTCATGAAAGATGACAGGTATACCATATTAACATGAAGGAATATTTAAATGTAATTAAAATATCAAAAATCACTTGGTGATCCCAACTGGTCAATCAAAACACAGTGATGGATTTCCATTTTTTCATATAATGGTGGCCTAGTGTAGAGTCACTCTACAGAAACCCTATTTTCCCACAATGAACTCTAAATTTCTCCTCCTATTGTTTTCATATGATCTATATTTATTCTAATTTGTCATTAAAGTATTTTCTGTATGTTTCACTCACATTGATGACTCCTAGTCCAAACTAGTCCCCACTAGCACTGACTCACAACATTATGATAGTATATTGGTCAACAATATTTCCTCCCATAAATAGCCTCATTTAGTGCCACCTAAATTGAATCATATATTCTATTGGTTTATTCGAACTCCAATATGTATCGGTAATCACTCTCAGCTCCACTGATGTCTAGAACACAAGATCATAGTATATAGATATTTCAATTTTACACTAGTGGGGTTTTACATATTGGGATACTAATTATTTATGTGTATGATTGTATTCCCACTATTAGACCCAAAGGACTACATTGATTCTTTATTATGTTATTATTTTTTATTTTTTATATTAAATGATACTGAGGGTATAGTCTCCATACTTTTTGATAAAAACCCTCACTACTACTGGATATCCTCTTGCATATGTAGAGGCATGTATAAGGGATTTTGACACTCTAATTCAAACATGGTAGTTCTTTTAGGGGAATTATAAAAAGATATTTGAGGAGGGGCCTAGCTGGAAGTGTAGTGGAACTACCTGGGATGATATCTAGGGTCCACAAAAAGGCAGTTGTGTGCTAAATGTTGGAGAAATACAACATTCTATGTTAAATATTTCACATTAAAAAAATTTCTACCAAATAAATAATAGTACAATATTATTTTTGAGATAAAAACTAATTAGAACAACATATATAAATAGATTAGTCCTAGAGTAGTGAATTGGATGGGTTACCTTGTGTGAACCCCATTCATGAAAGCCCAGTGTATGTTTTAAAATTTATTCCTTGTATGAGTATCGATTATGAATTCCAAATGATTAGTATTGAAAAATATTTTATTCATGATATTTTTAATAAAAATAAATGAAATATAATATGACCTAGTAATATTTTAATTTCAATAATTAATAATTATTAATTATTATGTTGTCCTTGTCCTGACTTCCTTTGAAATATTTATTTTCCATGATAAATAATCTTTCTAACAAGGTTGAGAGGGAACCCATATATATCATGAAGGCCCATAGGAAAAAATATTGTAATGTTCATGGAATTTTGGTATAGAGGAACTATATTTTATTTTAAATATCCACTCCCACTATCATATCATCCTCCAACCCATTTCTATATTGTCACTTTTAAAACCTATCATCTTCTGCCCCATGTTGAGGATATAGGTTCCCTGTGAAACAGGTCCATTATTGTGAGTGACTGGTCATAGAAATGATTATCTTGAATCATTCATTAATATTAATCACCATCAAATAGTTTCATTCACTCATAGATTGGTTTTTAGAAAACCTAGATTCCCATAAATGGTGGATCAAAGGCGAGAGATATCACAATGGCCTTATGGTCATAATGACAAATAAGTGGCATGAATGATATATTTGAATAATTATTATTAACACTATAGTACCCCACTATAATATTATTTATAGTAGCTACACATCCACAATTCTACTATAGTACTATAGAGATCCTCCAAAATATAAATTTTAACATTAGTGTTACTACAGGATGATATGGTGCATACCTCTAATCCAAACCCAAATTACATATAATAATTATTAATGAAACAAATAAATAATAATGTAGTTAATAATAATAATATTTATAAGTTTAATGATTAATAATATTATTAATAAATAAAAATAGACATATTAATTGTAATATTTATTATATTTTTAGTCACATTTTAAATTATGACCATTAACGATAATAATTAAATGAATTTATCTAAAGAAATTATATTTTTAATTAAATAATAATCATAAACAACTAATACATCATTAAATAAATATGATATTAAATATATTTAATATCATTGACTAATTTATATTTTTTTAATTTTTTATATAAAAGTTTTAGACTTCTGTTATATAAATATTTATTTAATTTAATACTTCATAGTTCATAGTTATTTATATTCTCATTCTGTAATTATAAAAAATATTTTTTGAAATGGAATAAAATAATAAATGATATAAAGAAATTAAATATATTATATTTTAAAAAATTTATTCTATTGATAAAGTATCAATGATGCTTTAATTATATCTTAATGGGCAATCAATGCTACATCCTCTTGTAAAAATAATGTGCCAACACAATATTGATCACTGTTTAGGAACTATGCATGTATATAAAATGTAGAATCGGTATGATCTGCCATTTAATTTTTTTGTAATAAGATATTAGTTCAAATTCTCTTGTCTTATACCCATTACTACCTAGAAAGAATATGGTCGGTGTATATAACGTTAACCCATAAGGGATGTGGATTATTATTATGAAAAACAGTTATTTTTAATATGATATCCCATTTATGGTTTATGAATATTATTTATTGTGGATTTATATATATATGGATTTAATCACTTATTTATGTTTATATCAAGTCTTATTTTACAATCAATTACATACTCATAATATATTTAAAATTATTTTTTAGAATTTGTAATTGAAAATGTGTTTTATATAAAATTTAAATATTTTTTCTTATCATATATTTTATAAATATATATTTAATTAAATTAATTTTTATATTTGTTTATATTAATCTCAAAAATATATTTACTAAGATATAGAACAAGAATATGTTATTTATTTGAAATAGAAAATTCAGATTTTAGATAAAAAATATTTAACTTGGAAAATATTGTTTTATGATAAAACTCTATATATATAAGAAATTTAATTTGATATAAAATACATAATTTTCTTCACAATATCAAAATTTTCCTTGTGTTATTTTTTAGAAATTTTCTAAATATATTGATATTTAGAATAATTGTAAATATTACAGTTTTTTCAAAAACAGTAACTTTTATGACATCATTATCAAATAAATAACCGTTAAAAATATAAAAATTTATAAAGACTTTTTTAAATAGTAAGAAAATGATTTATATATAATATTTTTAATTTTGATAGTTATTCCTTATATTTTTTATTGTATGTTATATTTTTTTAGAATTTTTTGGAATATTTTCATTTTATTAATGATACACAAGATATCATTATTCACTTTCTTTGAATGTCACAGAACTTTTATTTTTTAATCATAAAGAACTAATTATCATTATAATCAACACTAAAAATTATATTATTATAAAAAATATCATTGCTTAAAATTTCATTTGTATGAAATACTTTTTATCTTATGTTAAGCATAGTTTTATTAAAAAAATAACCACCAGTAAAAATTGAATCTTAGAAAAAAATTAAAATTTGGAGTCACCATTTTTAATTTTTTTAATATTTATGTTATAATTTTCTTCATAAAAATATTTTTTCAAAGTAAAACATAGTCAAATTTTTAATGGATATAAGAGTTGACGGTGGGTGGCATAAACATAGGCATATAGACCGGAATATCCAAAAACATGTCTAAATTTGATTAGATGAGTGGATTATATTCATTTTTTATCTTATATTTGAAATTGATCTAATTTTTCTCCAGGTGAATTTAATATGTAATTTGTTATATTTTAATAAAATAAATATTATGGTGAGTTATGCTCCTCTAAGGTATAATAATGGTCATTCACCAAATCACATATCTATAAATCTTAATTAACATATCGCTACCCATGACTACAAAAATATATATAAATCTCTCATTTATATATCCAAGATCCCCCCCCCAAATACCAATATAAGAAGGTTTAATATAACATTTAAATAATCATTTCCAAGGAAGTAGAAATTGTATTTACCAAATTCTTTAATAATATTTTTTTATTTTAACTCATTAAAATATACTATAACCACACAAATATTGTGACATAAGAATCGTTGTATTACCAATTTTTTTTGATAGAAGAACAACTATATATCTTCCCCCCATCCATATGAAAATGAAAATTTCATCTGTGTTACATGCAAACTAACCCACGATGAAAAGTTGACTTCAATTTTTATCAGAATATTACATGGATTATTCTAAAAATATATATTATGAATATATAATATATTTATAATATATTTAGTATTTTCAATGATAATTGTTATTTTCTATTAATATTTTTATTAATAAATTTTCATTTTAAAATTTAACCATCTAAAAGAAGGATAATGAAAAACATTGAAAGTAATAACAACATACCATTTTCTTTCATTTAACATACTCTTAAAATTAATCCTTAATATGTTTTATAAAATTTATAAAATGTTTGTTTAATACATTAAGCTTCTGTAAAAGTAATATTATCACTATAGAATACCATGTTATTACTCATTCATTTGTCATAACATGTTGTTGTTTAAATTGGTTTTACCACCAATAGGAATATAGATATAAGGTTTATCTCATGAATGTATAAAAATTATTAAATACTAATAATTAGATTTAATTGTTTTTAATTAAAACATTTACATAATTATGGTATGATATTACTCAAAATTATATTTACCTATAAATTCATTTTTTATCAATCAAACAATTATCGAAATAGATATTTATAATTGTTCCATGCTAACCATCGACCTATGTTCTTTGAAATTTCTATAGTAATATAAAAATATATCCAAAATTTCAATGACCTTACTAGGAAAAATCTAATGATGATGAAATGATGGAAAATACTCAATTACTTGAACATCCAAACTGTATCATGTAAAGGACACAAATTTTTTAACACCTTATTATTGATTTTAACAAGAATAAAATAATATGTGGGTAAAAATAAATTACATATGGATGTTATAATTTAAATTAACTATAAATAGGATTTTTATTCATATGATTAATAAACAAATATTTATTATACACTACAGTTGGAGCATCCCTATCCTAGAATAAGATTTCGGTAAGGAAATTATGGCATTAATTTCAATTCCATAAAACATGTTTCATAATGATTAAAATTTTCGTTTTATATGATTTAATTTTTCATCAATTTTCCATGAATTTATTGTACAATTTTATTCATGAAATTCATGGTATTTTCTAATACAAATATATTTATTCATTTAATAATATTTTCATTAATGGTTTATAAAATATAAAAGGTTTTATCAGGTAAAACATTCTATTAATGAGATAGGTTGTATACTATAAACCTATTTTATTTTATATGGATTATATAATTCAAATTTAATATAATTTATTTTTAAAATATCAATTTTCATGTTATTTAATGTTTTATTTGAAATTATCTACTTCCCATGCTTTTTATTTAAAGGATACCATAGCTGCAATGGATTTTATTCTCAATTTTCCATCATTGAGTGATATTTCAAATTCTAAAATATAATTAATTTATATGGTTTTCTATATATATGAATGTTCATACCATGATTTTATTCTATTAATATAATTTATAGTTAAGTCTCATTTTCATTCATTCAAGGGATTTTAATTTTCAAATTTCATTAATAGTTTTATTTAAAAACATTTCTTTCAATGGTATGAAGTATTTCACCTATGAATTTTTCTTTCATATCTATATTTATTAAATTTTATAAATTATTTTATTCACCTCCCATAAATCATTTCATAAATCCTTTTTAACCATGTTTATATTTTTTACAATGTTTTAAAAATGGATATTGAATATTTTTTTGTATCAGTTACCTTTTATTTTCTTTATAATGTTATTAAATGAATGTTTTCTATGTTTTCAACATGATGAAATATTCCCTCCATCATGTTATTTCTTCTTCATTAGTAATCCATTCCATGTTTCCTTAGTTTTACAAATAAAATCCTACTTCTAGTTATCTATGATTTTTACGATTATAAATTTAATAAAGTGGATATTTATTATTATTTTACAAATAATATTTATAATTAATTAAAATAATTTATTTCATCCATGTCATCAACCTTTAATTATTTTAATGATTTTATGGAGATTTGATTCACTGATACTTTCTACATTATATCTCTGAATAGATAATGAAGATGTTTTAAATAAAAAATCATAAAAAATCATATTTTCCATGGGTAAATAATGAAATGAAGTAGTGGTGATCGGTTTTTTTGATTTTTTTGATGAACGTGTATGCCCATATGTATTTTATTCATGTAATATGTCTTTGACATTGTATATAATTATTGGTGGGTCCACTATTTACCTAATATGTATTTGGTATTGATTCATTCTCATGAAAATATATGTTGCAACTAAGCAGGTATGTTATTCCATTATAAGGGTGGTTGTAGGGGTGATTGTAATTGTGATTAAAATAGAATGATCTCAGTAACAATTATTATTTTTATTATTATCTTATAATTAATTATTTTTTGGTTTAATATAATTATTGGGATAAGAAGATGAAATTTTCATATTTTATGTTTATATAGATATTGATTTTTGACTCATGATCTAAAATTCCTTTTACTCATGTCTATCCCCAGATTCATGCTATGATTTCAGATTTTTTATCTATGTTTCATTATGTACAATTTTTATATGAAATTATCAAATAGATTTATTATGGTCTTATTCTGACATGTTTATCTTATCCACACTAATGATCAATGAATGATATCTGTTAAGTTTACCCATACTGGAGAGTTGTGCTCACCCTTCTCATATACCTATTTCACTAAGATACAAAGAGGGTTACTATGTATGATATAACTTGAAGGGTATAATGTGTGGATAATTATGTGGGATATGTTAAATACTTATTTTGTAATAATAAATTGTAGTTATAGTTTGAAATATTTTCATTGGGTGACAAGGATATAAATTTTATTATTTAATTATTTCTATTTTTTATCTAAAAATATAATATAAATATTTATTTTTTATGTAATGAATCAATATTTTCTATTGAAACTATAATTATGGATTTTTAAATTTGGTATGTTTTAGTGGGTTTCAAACAATGTATATAAAGTATTTTTTTCCTACACTTGATATAGTTTTATAGATTTTTGGTGTCACACTTGGTATCACAGAAAAGATTAAATAACATTAGAGGATATATGTTATAAAATGAGAATTATTTAAGGCATTTGGATGCTATTATAGTTTTATAAGTTTGTGGTTAATCATAGGTTCAAAGTCATATATACCCCTTTTGAGGTATTATATAATCGCGGATTAAGGAAATTATTGATATTACGGGATACTTTTATTAGATCATTGGAATAAAACATGATTTATGTTTAGATAACCATTTTCCTTGGTGTGCGATTAGAAATTTAGGTTAATTTGTTTAATTAGAACAATGGGTTAATTATTTTAGAAAATTATTACTATATATTTAGAGCCTTTATGATTAGGGTATATTAGGGGTTTGTTATGTGACATTACGAGTGACGATATATTGATTGGGGATTAAAGATATAATAATTTTGGAAGAACATGTGATCAATTTTTACCAATTATTGGGTTTTATATTTTCACAGGGATATCATTAATTTTTTTTAGTTTAGTTATTTTTTAATGATTTATTTAAGAGTGTATATTTTATTGTTTAAATTTAGGTTTTAGATATTTCTGTATTATTTCATCATATGATGGTTTTTTATACTTCTTTGGAGTTGATGATTTTTCTTCGAGTATTAAAAATTCAACATAGATGTTCATAGTTTGGAATATAAGGTGATTTATAGGTGGAAAATGATCAAAACACAAAGACAAATGATGAAATTTTTATTATTTAAGTGTAAAAAAATCATACAACTATATATTTTCTTATTATATATTTTCATAATTTCTAATATGTAATAATATAAATGATATATCATGAATATATTTTATTAAAAGTACTATGGAAATATCAATATTTTATTTTAAACTCATTAATAAAACAATTCATATAAAAGTACAAACACAGTTTTAAAAAATATGAGTGATTTATGTAACAGTCTTGAATTTGATGTGAATGTAAAGTGTATTTAAGATATGTTTTATTGATCTCTATTATTTTCATCAAATAATAAATCAAGTAATTAATATGTCACTTTAATTTATTTGAAATTTATAGTTTCATTTCCTTTCTAATGGATTTCAAATCTAGGAACTATATTTTTTTAAAACTTATTTTATTAACTCAATCCCTTTTTATTGAGTCATAATTTGTTTCATTGACCATGTTTTTATATGATTAATATATTTAATAATTCTCTTTCTCAAATGAAATTTTAGTTTTACATCTCGGAAAATTACATTTTTATATATTGTAATTCATCTCTGAAAAGTTTTTATGATGTGTTTTGGAGAATTTTTTCTCCTGTTTATGATGGCTATTTTTCTCCTCTATGTCAGTGTTATATCTTTCAAAAGAATTTTTCTTATTTTGGATTATAGAGGTGTATTCTTTTACACATAAATATTTTTTCATATCATATCTATGCATAATGATATATTTTATTTTATTATTTATATTTCATTCCTTAATATCCATTTAATAAAAATAAAAGGGATTTCATTCCATTTTTGGATAATTCTTGTATCTTCAACTCCACATTTATTATCATTGACGTTATTGCCACCTGAGGTGTTCTTATTAGGGCTTCAATAAAACATTATGGTTTTCAAATTTATATTTTACCCATTAAAATGGATTTTAAAAATGGTTTAGTTAAATTCTCTATAAACCCCATCTCGTTGGATTCAGTATAAAATTATGAGGATGAAATTTCATTAAAGGGGGATGTGAAAGGAAAAATATTTTTAATAGGATATCAATATAACAGTTTATTAATATTATGGATTACGAATTTATATATATGATTTAAACACTTATAATTTTTTGAGGAATCATTATAATGTCAATTAGATACTCATAATACATTTAGATTTATTATGCTTTATTTTTGATAAGAATGTTGTTTAATTTAAAATATAAATATATTTGTGTTAAATGATTTCCTATAGGATATTTTTTAAATGGGTACTTATGATAATTCAATAAATTCATTTTTACTTTTATTAACACTGTAATTATAGAAATAATTTTATTTAGGTATGCAACAAGAAAAAGATTTGTTGTTTTAAAAAATAATGGCTTATTTTACATAAATCACATTCTCGTGTATGATATATTTTTTTAAAGATAATTTTATAAATTTTTAAATTGAATTTAAAAAAAATGTTTAATTTTTTTTGTATAGAAAAATTATCTTTTGGTTATTTTTTTTTAAAAAAACGTTGTTTTCATGGTGAATAGTAAAAAGCTAATTTTTACAAATAACAATTCTTTTATGACATCATTATAAAATATCATGACATTAAAACATTCAAAAAATAATTATTAATAAAAAAGTTATTTAAAATATAATTATTTCGTAATAAAATTTTGATCGTAGAAAACAATGATTTACATTTTAGAACATCAGTTATATGTGTTTTAATAAAAATTATTTTTGATTTATAAAATTAATTATATATCCACAAGGTACCATTAAATTGTTAAATTCCTTCAATGTCACATAAATATAATATTTTTTATCATAAAACAAAAAACATAAATAGATTTAATATTATTGATGATTTTTGGTGTTAAATCATTTTTATTCAGAAAATAAATTTTTTAATGGTTATTTATATTATGGTTCACATGATTTTATTAAAATTATTTTTTCCATCACTATAAATTGAATATTATAAAATAAAAAATCTTAAAATTATCGTTTTTAATTTATTTAATATGTTCTCTTTAATAGTTTTTCATTAAAGAAGTCACCAAAATAAAATCTAGTCACCTTTGTAAAGGATACAAGTGTTAAAATGGGGGGTTAAACTAACTGATAAGGTAAAATATATTACAAAACATTTTTATATTTAATTTAATAAGTGGAATATGAAATTAAAATTTTCAATATTTGTAATTGGACTGATTTATGTCTACTTGAAATAGTATTACATTTATTATATTAATTGATAATAATTATTTACAAGGCTTTCACTTATCACAATTATAAAAGGATCACATCACCACATAAAATTTCCAAACACATTGAGCACAATACCTAGAACCCTCCTGAGTTCACTCTATTCAATCCTAGAGGTGATTTTATTTTCAAAATTCTAATCTAAGAGACCTTAATATATACTTTTACTATAGTAATACAAGGAGAGACAATTGTCCTAACCAAATTATTTAATATTTCTTTCTTCTTACACCAACTAAAAATATAATATACACATGCTAATATATTCATAATATTAGCATTACAATACTTTTGTTTTATCAATGGTAGAACCATTACCTATCTTACCCACATCTATTGTAAAATGGAAATGTTCTCAGTGTTACGTGTAGAATGTTGCCTCAATGAATTAGGAATTTAATTTCTAAAAATATCCCTACATGATAGTTATCAAAGTATATTTAATGAATAAATACGATATTTATAATATTTTTATGGTTCTATAAATGAAATTTTTGCATCATAGTATTCATATTAATAGTAAATATTCATCCTATAATTTATTATCCTAAGCAAATAATATATAAACACTTTGTATGTAATACCATCTTAACCATATATATCATTTACTTATTCATTTATCTCTTATTGAATATCAATTATGACTTTTATAAAAGACAATTATCCATCTATCTTTGGTAAAATGTATATTATCCCTATGAAATAACATGATCTTACTCATTAAACCAGTATAATGTGTTCTTTTTTGTCGGTTTTACCACATACATGAAAAATATTAGAATCGTTATATTATGAATTACTAATAAAAAAAATTATAGTAATAATATTTCATAATATTGAATTTAATAATCTTTAATAATTATGTAGTTGAAATATTAAAAATATTATTTACATATAAATTTAATAATTTTTTTTAATTTGGTAATCATTGAAAAATGAAATTTTTAATTGTTCTAGAAAACCATTTATATATTTATCACCCAATATCTATGTAAATAGTGAAATATGTTAAAATAATAATTTATATTATCATGAATATAATATAGGTGACTATTTCATGAAAAATACTCTAGGATAAAAATCCACAAATCAAAACATTTGTGGGGGAAAAGAATACTTCACAACCAAATATTAATATCAATAATAAATAATTAAGATATGGGTAATATGGGATGATAAATAGATTGTATGAAGTTAATTTAATATGAATAATGATATCATAAATTTAAAAAGTTTATTTTTATTCTTTATATAAGGATTTTAGATCTTATCCGTCTATATTCGATGTCTGATTTATTGGTTTCTTGGTTTCAATTTTAATTCCATGGGACAATTTCATATTGGGCACCATGTTTCCTTTTATATGGGTTTATTTAGATTCAATGAACTATTAATGAACTATAATATTATTTTCATGAAATTAATCTGATTTAAATATACCAATAATGTTCTTCATTTAAATTTATTTTTGTTTCAAGTGTTATAAATGTTTTTATGGTTTCTCATCCCCAAATTCCTTCTTTAAGACATGTTTTGTGACATGTGCCTATATTTTAAAAAAAATTATCTACTTAATAATTGAAATTATAAGTCCTTATTATCAATTGATTCATTAAATTTATTGTTTTATTTAATGTTATTATCTTAAATTTTATTTAATTAAATGGTTTCTAATGTCTTTATGGGTTATGTCTCAATTTTCCTTCTATGAGAAATCGTTCATATTTTACCCCGGTATTAATTTATAAGATTCAAATAATTTATGCTAAAAAGATATATCTATTTTATCATTTATTTATTCAATTGAAAAATCCTTTTCATGTTCATCCTCTAAATTTATTTTTATTTTATTTATTTAGGAAGAAGTTTCATTAAAAAACATTCATTATAGTTTTGATGTTTTTAGAATATCTCTTTTTAGTATATTTATATATTAAATATATTGTATAGATAATATTATTCTCTAAAAATAGATTATTTCTTAAATACATTTGGAAATATATTTTAATTTTTCGAAAAGCCTAAAAATATATTAATATTTTTATATGCTTCTCATTTTAATTTTCTATAAAGGTGTGGGAAAATGTTTTTTTACATATAAAACTTGATCACCCTTTCTAACCATCATGTTTGTTTTTATTCATTATGATTTTATTGTATGTTTCGATGTTCTTTAAAAAATTTCCTATTTCTATTTTTCAGTTATTTTTTTAAAAAACCAAAAAAAAATATTTCATTTTTTTAATAATATTTCTAAAGATGTTGTAAAATAATTTTTCTTATATATAAACATCAATTATTAATTTTTATGATTAAGTTTGGATATAATATAATTATTAATTTCAAATTTTTTCCCTAGATGGATTATTATGGTGTCTTAATGAAACTCGCAATAAAATAATTTATTTTTGATGGGTACATTAAGCTATGATGGAATGATGAATGTTTATATGAGTTTTATGATCAATGCGAAATCATGTATATGTCTATTTCATGTTGTAGTTCATCGAAATTATATATGATCTCAAGTGGGTCTATTATAGCAATACAATATCGTTGGTAATAATTTTTTATTGTAAAAGTAATGTAATTAACTTGGTAGGTTTTTACATTATATGATTAATATTATTTTTAATTATATGTGTGATATGAATAAAATATTTCATGTAACTTTCATTATTATTGTTTTGATCTCTTTATTTATGATGATAGTTTTCTATATAATTCGTCATCTTAAATGTTAAAAATGTATCCATGATTATTTTCATGTTTTATGCTTGTTGTATCATGGTATCACACACCTTTTAATCATGTAATATTCCAGGATTCATGCTAGGACTAATTATATATTATACTTGTTTAAATAATTATGATTTCATTATTCCACATTCATGAACCTTGATTATGCTCTCTTATCCAAGAATTTTTCTTTTGTTCTCTTAGTATATTTGATTCATATCTATTATGTTATTATATATGGAGAATTTAGGCTCACCCTACATATATTTTCATTTACCTACGGTATGAAGAGGAGTACTATGTAATATTTTTCATGAAGGGGTGATGTTTAGACACTTTTGGGGGAGTTATTAAGGACTTATTGTGGAATTATAAATTTTCCCCCTATAGGTAAAAATTGTATTGAATGAAAAATATATTGTTCTTTAGATAATGATTTTTACTATTTCGATAAAACTATAAACATAAAAGCTTATTGGTATATATGTGACTCAATGTTGGCTATTATTATTGTAATAATATAAGGATAATTTCGGGTCACCTCAGTTTGTATTAAATACAGTATATAAATAATATGTTTTTATTATAAAATTTGGGTGTAATGTTTTGGGAAATGATATTTTCTATCTAGATACTTCTCCCACATGATAAGAATATGGATATTACTCCATGAGAATTTGACCACCAGGGAAACTACCAGATTAAGAACACTCCAATATATATACTCATAAAACATTCATCTATAATCAGATATAGATGGGTATAATGTTATAGAATAACTATTAGAATCACGATGAGACCATATAACCATATATTTTATAATATTTTCTGATAGTGGAGCCTCTATATATATAACTGGATATTTAATATGAAGAATATTATAAGTTATGCATTAGGGTTGTGAGACATCAGTCTTAAGAAATGAAGGAGCATCATGATTTAATTTCTTAGTATTATACCCTTCTCATGAATCACCATGTGGGATAAATAACTAAGGCTCATCACCCCGTGGCCCATTAGCTTAGGTTTCAGCATACATTGGACTATCAAATAAAAGGACATGATAACTCTCATTTATGGGCTGATTCATATCACCAAATAATATATGAAAATATCACTATTCAAATATGAATTCATATATTGGGTTATAAATTTGTATTAGTAGTTTTATAAATTCATCTTAAAAAATAATTTAATACAACCAATTAAAATTAACATAATATATTATCAATATATATAGAAGTTATTAAATTTTTCAATAGACTCACTTATGTTTTATAAGATATAAAAAAATTAATCTACGAATTACCATGGCACATAATCCTACTTTTAAGATATTTTCATAGACACTAATTGTGTTCCTAGGAACTAAGACTCCCCATGTTTGTTTTGTATCTAAATTTATAATTAATTAAATCACATTCAGATTACATTGATCTTCCATGGAATATTTTTTGAATGAGGTGATGATAATTTTTTTAATGTTCCTAGAATAGGTTATTGGAATTTGGACATCCCCATATCATGATTGATATGGTACCACTCAGTAATGTCAAAATGTATCATGGGAAGCATGTACTAGAATAATGAATTATTATGTATTAAGTTAGATGTCACCCATTAATAAGTCTCAAATATGGTATAAATTAAACCTTAAATAATAATAATAATTGAAAATTTTAAAATAAATCATTTAATTAAAAAATGGTGGATTATAAAACATTAGGTAAAATATACAGTCTATGGACATTATGAATTAGCATATAACTATGAAAATCATGCCATAAAGTGTCTAAATTTTAATTTTCGATGTTATACAGATAATTAATATTATTTAAATTTTATTTCTATAATTAAAATTTATAGAATTAAATTATAAATAATAAGATTGTATAAACATTCCATAATTCATGTGGGAAGTCATATAAAATCTCAACGTTCCATGGAATGATAACAAGTGGACCATTTTTGGGGATATACATCAATACCAACATCCTAATATGTATAATAAATCCTATAATTTAATTATATTATTAGTGATATTTTTCATAAAATTTTCCCTTTATGTGTATACTAGGAAAAATACCCATATTATTTCATCTAGTCTGCTTGAGGTCTTCAAGTGTCAATAAATATTTAAAACTGATATATGTCAAATAATGATCAACAATGTCTGTGTAGCGGCCTGACCCCAGAATCCCAGAGTCGGTGCATTACTACGTATCATTGACATGATCAAAAACGATAAAGACTCGAAAGACTGATTAGTTTATTATCTTTGGAAGTGATAGATACATTCATAAGGTTTACATTACATCATAAAGTAAAAAACTACAACAACATAGTCTCTATAGTCCACACTCATATCCCCTCACACTATCGTTGTAGGTCAGTCATATAATATTTCTTCACATCCTGGGAAAAATAAAACATAATAAGGGGTGATCTCAGATGCTAAATAAGGATAACAATATAGCGGAAACTTTCATAAATAAGCATAAAAATTTAATGAAATTTATAACTAAAACAAAATCCTTTTAAACTTGAACTTCATCATAATATGGAAAAAATAAAATTAAATAATTCCATTTACTTATTCACCTGGTTATTCTACTAGTCGAATAATCACATGCAATATCAATAACCACTTTCATATTGATGGAATTCATAATTTTAGACTATCATAACCACATAGACAAGGCATCGTGCCAAGACTACAAATAAGATTTTGTCAAGGACTTGTGCCAAGACACAAGTTTGTCTCATTAGACCTACCGATGCATCGAGGATCTCTAGAAGGCTCCACCCATCACCTACTATGTCCAATTCATTCCTCATATGAATAGGTTTAAACATAACATAAACATTAATATTAAAACTAGCATAAGAAATGTCAATAATTTATCCATAAACAATGATTGGTATAAAAATAGAACATCCACATTCAAACATAACTCATTCGATACAATATAGAAGATTGTATTATAATATATTAACCTCAATCAAGAAAAATAAATGATATTTACATTGATGAAATTAATCATCAAAATTATTCGAGAGAAATATCCACCTTTTTCTTGAAAACATTTAAAAGTAAAACTATTAGTCAAGAATCCACATAAAAATAGATTTTTGAATCAAAGTTTCCCATTTAACATGGAAGATTTTCAAAGGAATTTTAATTTTAAAACAATAATGTCAATATATATAAATTCATAAAAACATTTTTAAAACATGGGAATTAAGGATAAGGATTTAGAATAATAAATCTTTAAAACATTTAAAATGACATTTTAGTTATAGTTTCTAACAAAAAAGGACACACATGAATACAAATAATTGATGTAATCATAACTTTATAATATCATGAGAGGGATTCATGATATACTATGTCAAAGTACATTATATACACCATATAAAAGTGAATTGGTGTATAACAACAAAGAAGTCTCAATGGAATGTAAATTTAGATGAAATATCTTATAATGACCGTATCCTTAGGTTAAGGATAAATCACTGAAATAATTATGTGTGAAAAATATAAATACACTCAATATGATGGAATATTCATTGTAAATAAATCAGAGGACATTCACACATTTTTACAACATTTTCATTAATGAGAATGATTTAGAATAATAAATCTTTAAAACATTTAAAATGATATTTTAGTTAGAGTTCCAAACCAAAATAAAGACACTTAAATAAAAATAATTGAGGTAATTAAAAATTTATAATATCATGAGAATAAAGGGATTTAAGATATTCTATGACAATGTACATTATATACACCATATAAAAGTGAATTTTTATATAACAACAAAGAAGTCTAAATGGAAGGTAAATTGAGATGGAATATCATATATAGACTGTATCCGTAGGTTAAGGATGATGAGACCATAAGCGGCTCTGCTTCGCTTTCTCTCTCCTCTACTGCCGCCCTCTTTCCTTTATCCCCCTCCAGCCAGATCTTTTTCCCTCAGCATTCTACTCGGTGCGTTCGTGGCGTGGCCGCTTCCCGTGGCATGGGCTCATCTTCATCCTCGACGATCTGTATCATGCTGGACCTTCTTCTCTCTATAACCTCAGATAAATCTAGGGTTTTACAAGGTGTCGTGATTTTGGGCTAGGGTTTGGGTCTCATATGAGGTGGTTTGGGGGTGTTGTCGTGTTCCATTTCATCTAAGAGAATTTTGGGAAATCTGGTCTTCTGGTGCGACTCTGAAAGCGGCAGCAGGATCTTGTTCAATGGCCCTTGATGGGGTTCCTTTCAGTAATATCTAATGTTTGGGAGGCCTCTTTTTTTGTTTTGGTTTTCAGTTTTTATATCTAATCATGTTTTTGGTTATCGATGTGCGGTGTTCGTGGAGGTGCAAGGTGTCGATGCTGTTTGGAGCTGCATCAAGCAAGCTTGGTGTAATGTCTGTCCTGAAAGAAGGTAGGCCTTGATATTGATGGTTGTTCTTTTTTTTCTTGGTGGCGCGTCCTGTGGTGGATCTATCAAGTTTCATCATTCTTTTGGTTTTCGCCTTTGAGGATGGATTTTGTACTTGTTCTCTTTGCGGTTGGCGATATTCGGAAACGTTAATGGGGATTAACTTTTGTTTGTCAGATTTTTTTTGGTTTCCCTTCCTTAATGTTTTTAGTTGAGATGTTTCCATATCTGGTTGTTGGTTTTGTTCATCCTAGATTTGTGGCATGATTGTCTATTGGATGGTGATGGAGAGGAGGTTGGTTGGTGAGGACGTCGTCTGTGTGGATAGACCAGTTGTTTCATTGAGATCAAAGATGACAGTGGGCAGTGATGTGACCATCTGACGTGGTCAGATCAATGCATGATGGATGGTGGATTTTGGATCTTACTGGGTACGCGTGTCATGGTTCATGGCTCAAGATTTATAAGGGTTGTTGGTTTGAATTTTGAAATTTTAATTTTGAATTTTGAAGTTTGAATCTTTAATTTGAAGGTGTAATGTTGTTGGGTTATGTTTTTGAATATTGAAATGGTCACCGGTAACCCATAAACCGGATTTTAGAAAATGAAAAAATGGATTGTAGTCAGTAGGTTAAGGATAAGTGAATGACATAATTATTTGGAAAAAAAATAAATACACTCAATATGATGGGATATTCAATGTTAATCAATCATAGGACATTCACACATATTCTTGTAAAAACAACACCAATGAATTGGATGTTTAACTCAATAAATGGATATTGAGTTAAAATTGCTCTTATCATGTCTGTATCGATGACTATAGAATCTATAAATGGAGTGATTATGTGTATCAAAAGTATATCCACATAAAGGGGAGTGTAAACTATGACATAATAAAATGAATAGTGATTCCACACATAATCTTGGAGAAAAATAATAACTGAAGTATGCGAAATCCAAATGAGTGAAAATTGAAATTTGAAATTCCCTTATCGATTTGGTAACTTATAAAACATACACCCATGAAATAAGGATCATACAATGATGATTTAGATATCCATAAATTAATGTATATTACACAATGACTACAATCATGGGAAGTACACACCCCACGTGCAATAAATAAGTGGTGAACAATGGAAATCCCATGGAATTAAAAGTGAGATAAGAAATCCTTTACTTTGTACTTTTACCATGGTAAATGGTAGTTTAACCTATGGTATAATGGTGACATACTTTTTATTTAATTATACAAGAATCATATACATTAATATGATATCATATATGATCCTTTAACATTGATCTGTTAATAATATTTTTGTATTATCATCGTTTCGGGTGTTAACAGATTTGTTTTCCATTATATTAATTGTCATGTGAGAAATATTTGTTATGGATGGGAGGTATCTTATTCATATCCAGAATTATATCATGTCTCTAAAAATTATTTTTAATCATTAAATGAATTTTTTTCTTGAATTGATATGATGGGGAATGAATCTCATCGCGTTCATGGAGACGGTAATCTGTACATACGCACAAGCGACAATATCATACTCTCGATATTAAAATAATATATAATTGGATGGTATATCATATATACAGAATAAATATCATTTTAAATTTATTATTTACATGAATTAAGCATCATTATTATTCCCATCTAAATAATAATGTATTGAATAATAATTACACCACGACGTGGAGACGGTAATCCGTACGTACGCACATATGGTGACATTTCATTAAAAGGATGGAGAGATAAATGAATATGGTTGTAACATATTTATAAAAACATCACAGTATATATAAGATATGGGAGTTAGTATATTAAAATGGAAATAACAAATAATGAAGAAGTGGAAGAATAAAAGAACTTCAAAGAGGGTGGTGAAATGATTACCTCTTCTTTGGGTTCTTCCTTTTGATTTGATCAAAATGGCTCATATGTAGGCTTTCTGACCAAAGGAGGCCCTCTAGGATGATGTTAGGGAAGTTTAGAGGATATTTTTGTAGGGTATGGTTGAGCCAAAAGGATCTGATTGTGTGAATGTGAGAGAAGGGGAAGTGCCCTTTTCTAAGAGGGGTGAGGGGCACCTTAGAAAAAACTTAAAATATTATTTTCTAATAAAATCATTTTCGATTTCTATTGTCTCCAAAAAAATATTATTTAAATTATAATGTGTGGATGGGTCTAAAACAACTCAACCAATAGGTTTTAGATAGGTTTGGGTCAATATATTAACCTTAACTTTTAGATTTAACTCTTGGTTAAATCGTTTGACATTTACCATGTCTCTTTGTATTTTTATATTATATGGTTAATAAACATACTATATACCTCCAAAATAACCCCAAGTGGTTCATTAATGATACACATATGATTATATAAGTATTTTGGCCGAACCTTAGATATTAAGGATTATTTTATAAATTAATTATATAATATTTGTTTTCAAAATTCCTTTATGTTAATTTCATCACTATTTAATAATTGATTTTTGTTAAAGTCCTAAAAACATTATTAATTCGAAATAAATTCATTTAATCAATCCTAAATAGTCTTATTAACCTATAAAATTCGTTTATGACATCAAAACATTAAAATTGTATTTATTGTTACATTTATAATACCATTTATTGGATTCTTTCATTAAAAAAGAAAATACTGCATCATTATTGTGTCATAAATAAATTTAATTATTAAATGTATAAAAATTATAGATAAAATACCAATATGTAGGAAACTGTTTTATCTTTCTAATTAATATTTACATTCGAAATGAAAACATATATAACCCTATGTAAAAATTATTTTTCTAAAAGATATATGCTTATGTCATTTTTGTATTTACTTTAACTTAATTAATATAAAGTGTCATTATCACATAAAAGTGTCTCCATGGGATCCAAAAATCGACCCAAAGTTGACCATTGTCGGATATGTATCATCCAATAGGGTTAGGACATGTGTTATGGAAATTTAATATTATTATAATATAATTTTTTAACCCTTATTTACCGCATTTACCCTTTAGCCATGGTAAATAAAATATTTACCGAAGTAATTATTCAAAATTTATAAATATAAAAGTTACCTATTTACACAATTTGGACCTCATGATTCTAAATATGGAATCCATTTTTCTAAATTCAAAATATAAAAGTGGCAGAAATTAATTTAAAATTAAATCATGTTGTTAAAACAAAGAGCATGTTTTTTTAGAAATAATAACTATCAAAAGATTGACACTTTTTTATTCTAGTTTAAATGTGAAATTACGTCCAATTACCAATATTTGATTAAATGATAAAAATATATTCTAATTATACTTTAAAACCACTCAATAGTATAATTTATCACTATAAATTATTTGGATTAAAAATGATGTTTTTAATTAATGTTTTGTATTTTTCACTATTCATCAAAAATTGATTCTTCTCTAAAAAATACAAAAAATTCACCCTAGGATAATATCAATATTCCAAATCAAAAAATTAAGTACATTTTTAATGATAAAATATATAAAATTTCAAAAAGTGTGTATTACTATTCATAACGGCAAGTTTGATTGGTTGTGGTGTGTGTTAGAACTCGAAGTTGTGTACAACACACGCTACTGTATTATTCAAAGAGAAACGTACCATGGAAGCTTGGGGTGTTACAGTCTGTGACTCAAATATTTTAATGAATGTATGTATATGGCCCCATAATTTTTTATAACATTTCATTGTTTTTTTCCAATGTCTAAGGTTCTTATAGTAATATTATCTTATAATTTTTTAATTTGGGACCTGAAAAATTATCATGGGAGAAATTCATGGTGTGATGTTTTACTCGTGATGTAAAAGAGTAGTTTGTGACCAGAATGGTTATTCCCATCCTGGGTTAGGGTAGTTCACAGGGATTTATTCTCATCATGAACCATATGTTAAAACTATAAAAGGATCGATGTTCATTTTTCCATTGATTCTACCCCTATAAACATAATATATGAACATATAGTTCACAATAAGAGAAGAAAATTGGTTTAAAGGATCTGGGAGCTGTGTTTTTTCTAATCCTTTAACATGGATCATTCACAACATGAATAAACCATTGATAACCTGAAGGTGAATTTGTATGAGTTATTTAAATCATATCACACGCACTATTTCATTCAAAGTTCACTAAATCCACTAAAATCCTATGAGGTCCTATGATCTATTATAGGGTGTTTTCAATCCTTTTAATTTTGAATTGAACATTGTATTATTTTTTTAGTTTCTGGGTTATCTAAGGTGAATTTAACATATTTATCTTTCAGTTTCTTCAATATTTATTTTAGTTTCATCCAATTATATATTTCCATTCTATGGAGGTTTACCTCTTTGTTTCTCATGGGGTTTCCTTTTATGTTTTGTGGAATTTTTCCAATGTCATTTCAATCAGGATCATAGATTCTCTATTGAAGAGGTGATTATAGATTTTTTATTGTTTTTGTGTTCCAATTTGAATATTATTTAAATCCTTTAAGAAGGGATTCATTCCCTTTTTTTATTTGCAGATTAATTAGGGGGTTATCATGCTTCATCTCAATAGTAAATAGTATAGTAAAACATATTCAATATTAAGACATAATTTAAATTTTTAATGAGTGGTTTTGGTTTCTAGTGGTTGTATATGTATATTCCATGTTAATGGTTTGACTCTATCTTTTCTATATAGTGTTATATATTTCTTTTTTTTTGGTTTATCAAGTTTTAAATTATTAGAAATTTGATAAATAATGTAAAATATGTACTGATTGATGAAAAATTATTAAATAACCAAGTTTAATTATTTTCATTATTTATTATAATCCGCTGAAATTATGGAAATCCTAGATGATTATTAAAATTATTTAGTAATATTGATATATAATTTTATATTTTTCCTTTTTTACAACTAATGTTAAATGAATTCTCATATTCAGTATGGTTATAATTTGTTTTTAGATAAATATAATTGTTTCAGGCCATGCAATCTAGTATTCTTATGAAGTATGTATAACTATATTTTAGGGAATTACATCATTATTAACTATAATTTTTCATACTTTATTAGTTATTTTATTTTTATGTATTCCATGGATGGATGATGTTTTGGTTATAAATAGTCTAGTATTTCATGGATAGCGTCTTCATTTGGCTCATGTGGTGGTGGAATGGAAGGTGATGTGTATTGTTGTGTCGGGGATGCCACCAAGACTAAGGTAGAGGGTCGAAGGAGGGCTTTCCCATTTATAATTAATTTAAAACTATTTATTTTTCTATTATGGATTCCTTTCATTGAAGGATTATTTTCCAATTTTATTGTTCTAGTATTCCTTTCCCCACTTCATAATGTAGCATGTTTTACATGGTTTATAAATAATTTATGGTGGATTATGATGTGTCCTGGTGTTCTAGGAATTATGGAATAGGGATGGGTAACTAATGTTTTAACTAGTAGGACTGTGACTTATATCGATGAATTGGGATGATTGGTTGGTTAATTTTTAATATAATATTTATTAAAAAAATAAATGATAATGTATTTACAATGTTTGTGTTCGTAGAGGATATTTAGTCTTCAGAATTGGCATTCGGGTATCCAGGAGTTTAAATCTATAATTGATATTATGGATATGTTGTTTTCCATTGTCCTTCTATGATATATATACACTCTATATGATTTGATAGTTCATATTTTACCCCCCTTTAGTTAGGGTGGTCAATACCTTGTTGCCTGTGGATTTTTTTACCCCAATATATAGGATGGTGAGGACAAATGGCTGAATTCCCCTTCTTCGCAAATCTCATATCATGGTTGTATTTTGTGTTGGTTCACATGGTGGTTACGATACTAAATCTATGTGTATATGTTCTTGAGGAATTGATTTTACATCACACACATGTACCTACAAATGTAACGCCCCGACCCTAGTTACCCAGAGTCAGTGCATTATTACATAACATTGGCATGATCACAAGAAAGATCAAATCTTGAAAGACCGATTGGTTTAGTAGCCTTGGAAACACTAGATATATTCATAAGTCTTACATTACATCATAAAATGAAAAACTACTACAACAACACATTGTCTCCATAATCCACACTCATATCCCCACATAATATCCCTGCAGGTCATTCATAATTTACTTCTTCACTTCCTGGGAAAAATAAAACATAGAAAAGGGGTGAGCTCAAATGCCCAGTAAGGATAACAATATAGCGGAAACTTTCATAAATAAGAATAAACATTTAAGGCAATGTATAACTAAAACAAAAGCCTATCAAACATGAACATTCAACATGGTATGGCATAAATAAAATGAAATAATGTCATTTACTTATTCACATTGATATTCTACTAATCGAATAATCACATGCAAAATCAATAACCACTTTCATAATGTTGGAATGCATAATGCCAGACTATCATAACCACATAGCCAAGGCCTCGTGCCAAGACTACAAATAAGATTTTTCCAAGGCCTTGTTCCAAGACACTATTTTGTCTCATGAGACCTACCGATGCATCGAGGAGCTATAGCGGGCTCCACCCGTCACATATTAAGTCCAATGCATTCCCATATGAAAAGGTTTAAACATAACATAAACATTCGTATTAAAACTAGCATACGAAATGTCAATAATTTCACCATAAACTATGAGTGGTATAAAAATAGCACATCCACAGTCAAACATATCACAAAACCTTCAATACAATATAGAATTCCTGTATCATAATAAATCAACTTCAAATATGCGTAAAATCCATCAAAGGATGTTGACATAGATGAAATCAATACTCTTTTTAGAGAAATATCTCTTTCTATTTTTGAAATCATTTAAGAGCCATATAAAATAAAAAATTTTCTTTGAAAATATTCTTATAAGCCTGTAAGGAAAGCTTTGAGGATTTTATAACGGCGGAAAATAGTCGCACCCGCCGTATAAGTTAAAAAAAACATTCTTACCTAAATTCTGTCGAAAAGGTTAAAAAGGACCTTGTTTTGAAAACGACGGAAAGATTCCATTATAAACCAATTATATAAAGTCAAAAAAGGGTATAAATGACATTAACCCATATTCTTGTAAATAATAAAAATGTTTTGAAATACATTTTTAAGAAAACATGGATGTGGGTGATAAAGAGATCCCGGTAGATTATTACATATAAACAACCTCGGATAATGAAGAGATTGTGTAATAACCCTTACCTTGTACTTTTCCTTGGTTGGGGTAGGTTAACCTCCTGTATAATGGTAAAATAATTTTTATTAAATTATACAAGAATCATATACATAATTATGATATCATATAAGATCTTTTAATATTTATTTGATAATAATATCTTAGTATTATCGTTGTTTCGGGTGTTAACTTACTTGTTTTCTTTTATATGTTTTGTTACGTAAGACATGCTTTTAATGGATAGGTGGTATATTATTCATATCCAGAATGATATCAAGTCTTTAAACATCATTTTTAAATAATCAAATGATAATTATACTTGAATGGATACGATGGAGAATGAATCTCATCGCGTTCGTGGAGACGGTAGTCCGTACGTACGCACGAGCGACAATATCATTATTTTTATATTAAAATAATATATAAATGGTGGTTATATCATATATAAAGAATAATTAACATGTTTTATTTATTATTTACATGAGTTAAAAATCATTATTATACCCATCCAAATAATAATATATTGAATAACAATTACACCATGACGTGGAGACGGTAAGCCGTACGTACGCACGTATGGTGACATGTTATTCAAAGGGTGGATAGAATACTGAATATGGTTGTACCATATTTATAATAAAATCACAGTATATATAAGAAACTAGAGTTATTATTTTATAATTGTAATATCAAATAATGAAGAAGTGGAAGAAGAAAGGAACTTGAAAAGGGGTGGTGAAAACATTACCTCTTCTTCGGGTTCTTCCTTTTGATTTGATCAAAAGGGCTCATTAGGTTGGCTTTCTGATCAAACTAAGGCCTATAGGTTGTAGTGAGGGATGTTTGGAGAGTATTTGGGTAGAGTTTGGCCGAACCAAAAGGCTTTGAAGGTGTGAAGAAATGAGAAGGAGGAGTGCCCTTTTCTAAGAGGGGTGAGGGGCACCTTTGGAAAAGCTAGAAATATTAAATTATAATAAATTCATATTAGGTTTCTAATGGCTCAAAAGTTGATTATTTAAATTTTATGGTGGGGATAGGTCGAAAAAAACTCAACCAATAGAATTTAGACAGGTTTGGGTACTTATATTAACCTTATCTTTAAGTATTAACTCTAAGTTAATTAGTTTCACTTTTAAAATGTCTCTTTGTATTTTTATATAATATGGTTAATAAACTTACTATATACATCCAAGCGCCCCCCAAGTGGTCCATTAATAATGACCCTATCATGATATAAGTCTCTTGTCCAAACATTATATTTTTAGGAATTTAATATCAATTAATAATATAATATTTGTCTTAAGAACTCTTTTATGTCAATTTTGACACTATTCAATAGTTGATTTTTGTGAAACTCATAACAGATTGATTACTTCGAACAAAGTAAACTAAATCAATCCTATTATATCATATTATCCTAGAAAATTAGTTTAATTCATTAAAATGTTCATATTATATTTATTTGGGTATTTATAATATCAATTATTTTAATTTTTCACTATTATAGTAATTAATTCATCATCATTGTGTCATACATAAATTAAATTATTTAATGTCTAAAAATTATAAATAAAATATCACTATGTAGGAAATCTGTTTATATTTCTAATGAATATTTATAATCTAAAATCCAACATATATAACCCTATGTAAAAATTGTTTTTCTAAAAGATATATGCTTGTGTTATTTTTGTATTCATTTTAACTTAATTAAAATGAAGTGTCCCTATCACCTACAAGTGGCACCATGGGGTCCCAAAATCGACCCAAAGATGACTATGGTCGAACAAGTATCAACCAATAAGGCTAGGACACGTTTTAGGGTAATTTAGTATTATTATAATATTATTATTTAACCCTTATTTACCAGATTTACCCTTAACCATGGTAAATAAAATATTTACCGCAGTAATTATTCAAAATGTCTAAAAATAAAAGTTACCTATTTACACAATTTGGACATCCTGATTCCAAATATGGAATCCATTTTTCTAAATTCAAAACGCAGAAGTGTCAGAAATTAATTTATAATTAATTCCCGCTGTTAAAACAAAAAGCTTGTTTTTAAGAGATAATAACTATCAAAAGATTGACACTTGTTTATGTTCGGTTTAATTGTAAAATTATGTCCAATGACCAAAATTATATTAAATGGTAAAAATATATTCTAAATATAATTTAAAACCACTCAAATTCATAATTTATCACTATTAATTATTTTGATTAAAAAATTTGTTTTTAATTAAAATTTAGTAATTTTCACTATTCATCAAAATATGAAAGTTATCCGAAAAGTACAAAAATTTCACCTTAGGATAAATTCGATATTCCGAATCAAAAAATGAAGTCCATTTTAAAATATAAAATATATATAATTTCAAAAAGTAGGTATTACTATTCATAACGGCTAGTTTAATTGGTTATGGTGTGTTAGAACTCGGTGTTGCGTACAACACACGCTATCACATTATTCAAAGAGAAGCGTACCGTAGATGCTTGGGGTGTTACATTCTCCCCTCCTTCAAATAATTTCATCCTCGGAATTTCTATAATACTTATCACGTGAAAAGACTCGGGTGATTCTTCATCATAAGTTCCTCGGGTTCCCACGTTGCCTCTTCCATCTTATGGTTTCTTCACAAAACTTTTACCAGACGCGTCATCCGGTTTCTCAGCACTTGTTCTCTTGTATCAAGAATCTTGACGGGCTCTTCACAATAAGAATGATCGGGTTCCAGTTCTAATTCTTCATAGGTGAGTACATGCGTTGGGTCAGACATGTATTTCCTCAACAGAGATACGTGGAACACATCGTGAACTTTGGAGAGACTTGGCGGCATTGCCAATCGGTAAGCTACAACCCCAATTCGTTCTAGAATTTCAAAGGGTCTGATGTACCTGGGACTCAATTTTCCTTTCTTACCAAAACGTATTACTCCCTTCCATGGAGATACCTTCAAGAAAACATGATCACCGACTTTAAATTCCAAATCCTTCCTTCGATTATCGGCATAGCTCTTCTGCCTACTTTGAGCTGCTTTGATGTGATTTTGGATTACCTTCACCTTTTCCACCGTTTCCTCCACCAGTTCTGGGCCTACAAGTTTTCTTTCACCAACGTCATCCCAACAGGTTGGTGTACGACATCTCTTTCTGTATAACGCTTAATATGGTGCCATCTGAATACTCGAATGGAAGCTATTGTTATAGGAAAATTCTACCTGAGGTAAATATTGATCCCACATACCCTGAATGTCAAGTGGGCAAGATCTCAACATGTCTTCTGAGGTCTGAATAGTCCGTTCTGATTGTCCATCTGTCTGAGGGTGGTAAGCAGTGCTCAAAAGAAGTTCAGTATCTAGGGATTTCTGAAGACTTTTCCAAAATCATGAAGTAAAACGGGGATCACGATCAGAAACAATCGATAGGGGTACTCCATGAAGTCTCACAACTTCATTAATATATAGTCTTGCTAGACGTTCCAGGGGTAGATCTTCTCTTATAGCAAGAAAATGTGCTGACTTGGTAAGACGATCAACAATAACCCATATTGCATCATTCCTTCTAGGAGTCTTTGGTAGCCCCATGACAAATTCCATCGTAATATTGTCCCATTTCCACTCCGGTATGGGAAGAGGTTGCATGACTCCTCCAGGCTGTTGCCTTCCAGCTTTCACTTGTTGAAAAACCATACATCTTGACACAAAATCAGCAATCTCCCTCTTCATGTTGTCCCACCAAAAATGTTCCTTCAAATCTCTATACATTTTGGTGCTCCCAGGGTGTATAGAGAAATTGGAACTATGAGCATCATCCAAAAATTCCCTTTTTAGATCAGGTATATCGGGAACACAAAGTCTCTTCCCAAATTTCAAAATTCCATCTTCATACACAAAGTCTCTCAATCTCCCATCATTCACAGCTTTAATCTTCTTTTGAAATTCTTCATCATCGGTCTGAGAACTCTTAATCCTTTCTAGTAAAGATGGTTTGGCAACCATTTGAAAAAGAATTGATGTTTCAACTTCCCTGGTTATTCCCATGTCCATCTTCACTGGATCCACGAAAATTGGATCCCTTTCAATTCTCATATTGTTCAAAATTCCATGGTCTTTTCTACTGAAAGCATCTTCCACCTTGTTTGCTTTTTCCTGGGTGGTAGTGTATCGTGCAATAATAATCCTTCAGTAATTCAAGCCATCTCCTTTGCCTCATGTTGAGTTCTTTTTGTGAGAAAATATACTTCAAACTCTTGTGATCAGTATAAATCTCACATTTTTCACCATAGAGGTAGTGCCTCCATTCTTCAAAGCAAACATCACAGCTGCTAACTCGAGATCATGAGTAGGATAGTTTTGTTCATAAATTTTCAAATGTCGTGATGCATAGGCAATAACTTTATCATTCTGCATAAGGACACAACCAAGTCCTTTCGTCGATGCATCACTATAAATAACGAACCCATCATTCCCCGATGGTAGAGTCAATATAGGAGAATTGACTAATCTTTTCTTCAGTTCTTCGAAACATTCCTCACACTCTTTTTTCCAAACAAATTTATCCCCTTTACGTGTGAGCTTCGTTAATGGGTTAGCCAATTGGGCAAAATTCTGTACGAAACGTCGATAATAACCTACCAAACCAATAAAATTATGTACCTTAGTTATACTCGTAGGTGCTGGCCATTCTTGGATTGCCTTGGTCTTAGAAGGATCAACAGAGATTCCATCTTTAGAGACAATATGGCCAAGAAAAGAAATCTCTTGGATCCAGAATTCACACTTGATAAACCTTCCATATAATTCATGCCTCCTCAGAGTCTTCAAGATAATGCGCAAGTGATTTTCATGATCTTCGTAGGTTTTGGAGTATACCAAGATATCATCAATAAATACCACCACAAATTCATCTAGATACTCCTTAAAAACTCTATTCATCAGATCCATGAATACAGAGGGTGCATTAGTCAATCCAAAAGGCATTACAGTAAACTCGTAATGCCCGTACCTGGTTCGAAATGCTGTCTTCGGAATGTCTTCCTTCATTACACACAACTAATGGTATCCAGATCGAAGCTCAATCTTTGAAAAGTATTGAGATCCATGCAGTTGGTCAAATAAATCATCAATACGAGGTAGGGGATACTTGTTCTTTATCGTTATAGCATTGATCTCCCTGTAGTCGATACATAACCTCATAGATCCATATTTCTTTTTAACAAAAAGAACAGGGGATCCACATGGAGAAACACTAGGGTGAATAAATCCTTTATTACTCAACTCCTCTAGTTGTTTCTTTAGTTCGACTAACTCTACAGTGGCCATTCTATAAGGGGTCTTCGATATAGGCCTTGATCCAGGAATTAAATCAATGGAAAACTCAACTTCTCATTCTGGAGGATGTCCAGGTAAATCTTCCGGAAATACATCTAAAAATTATTTCACAATAGGTACATCCTCTATTTGAACATTCCTTTCCTCACCCATAGTTATTTCATTCTATTCCTCCCCAATAATTGAATTTAGTTGAGCTATTGAGGGTGGATCTAAATAAGAATAATATGGTGACGATTCTGCTCTAAAGATAAGGTGTTCCTTATCGATATCATCAAGAATCGTAACCTCTTTCTTCTTACAATAAATCTTCGCATCATAGTCCAAAAGCCATTCCATACCGAGGATTATGTCAAACTCAATCATAGGTATGACGATGAGATCAGCAGATAACGAACATTTATGTGCTCTAATGGGGACTGATTCACAAAACTTTGTTGCAATGATACTTCCCTTAGGAGTTTTAACTGACAACTCCCTTGTTAAATCAAATTGTAAATATCTAATTTTCTTAGAAAACTGGGAAGATATGAAACAATGTGATGATCTAGAATCAAATAATGCATTTTCTATACTTGAGGAAACCATTAAATTACCTGCCACCACGTCTTTCGGAGCTTTTACCTCAGTAGTAGTGATAGCATAAGCCTGGCCTTGATCCCTTGGCCTTTTCTGAGGTAAGTTCTCCTGACACTTAGGACATTCATTTGCATAATGCCCCATCTCCCTACAATTATAGCACTGAACGTTGGTGGCTTCCTTCTTCCCCTTGCAATCACGAGCTTGGTGGCCTTTTTCACCACACTTGAAAGAGACTCCCATTCCCTTCAAGCAAGTACCAGGATGTTTCTTCCCGCATTTACCACATCATGGATATTCAACCTTTCCCTTCTTCCCCTTATTTCCATTCCCAGATTGATCAGCTGGTCTCTTCTTCTCTTTCTTTGCTTTAAAGTCATAAGACTTAGAGAATTCCTTTTCGGTCTTGATAGCACATGAGACAATGTCTTCGTATGATGAAAAGGATTGTGAGACTAATGCTCGACGGAGAAATGGTTTTAATCCATCAAAGAAACGATCAATCTTACTTCTTGGGTTACGTATATAATCTCCAGCATACCTTGCTAACCTTGTAAAGTTAGCCTCATACTTTGTGACATTCTCATCCTCCTTCTGTCTCAAACTCAGAAATTGCCTTTCCATATCTTCTCGATGGTCGTGAGGAAATTATTTTTCTAAAAATAGATCTTTGAACTCCCTCCATTCCATATTTGATACTTCATCATCTTCCTTCATATTTTGAATCAATGACCACCATTGATCAGCATCTCCAGTGAGGCGGTAAACTGCCATGATAAATTTTTCCCTTTCACTACTCCCCAAAGCCTGAAATATTTTCTCTAGGGAAAATATCCATTGCTCAGCTACTAAGGGATTTGTACTCCCATTGAACGTTGGTGGTTTTTGCCTCATGAATCGATCTAACATTGATCCTCCATGCTGCGGATCAGGGTGCTATATACGGGTAAGGTTATTATTCATAACCTGAGTAAGTTGTCTCAGTATGGTGATTAGCTGATCGGCACCAGTTGCATCACCAGCTCCACTATAATTATCTTGAGCAGGAGGGAAATACCTACATGGAGTGCGTGCATTGATACAGTTTCCATTTCATCCACTAGGTGCCATTTCTAAACAATGGCATAAACTAGATCAGTTTATGAATCAAAATACTTATAAAACACTTAACATAAATTGAACTATTTATTGATATAATCCATAATCATAAAAATGTTTTCTTTGAGGACTTATATACTCATAAACCCTTCATAATTATTTGTAAAGAAAATGAGAGTTATCCTAAGCATGTCCCCCGGGAGTGTCGTAACCAAGAGTGCAGCAAGGCTCGTTGTCGTGCACCAGTTCCTGTTCGAGTCTAGCTCAAAGCGGTGTTTTCGGGTTTTACCTCTAGGTACATTTGTGCCAGAGCCGGCTCTACCTGCTTGTATCCAGATAGGGATGTATTGCTCGGAAAACTCACAAAATCTCTACAATACCAAAATTCTAGGAAGTTCTTCTATACTAATCCTCAAAGTTCATCTTAGGTCTACGTGATCTAATCAGAGTTTATCTAAATCTAGCTTCCAAGGTTTGTACTAAACTTTCTCTGATACCAACTGTAACGCCCCGAACCTAGTTACCCAGAGTCAGTGCATTATTACATAACATTTTCATGATCACAAGAAAGATCAAATCTCGAAAGACCGAGTGGTTTATTAGCCTTGGAAACACTAGATATATTCATAAGTCTTAAATTTCATCATAAAATGAAAAACTACTACAACAACATATTGTCTCCATAATCCACACTCATATCCCCACATAATATCCCTGCAGGTCATTCATAATTTACTTCTTCACTTCCTGGGAAAAATAAAACATAGAAAAGGGGTGATCTCAAATGCCCAGTAATGATAACAATATAGCTGAAACTTTCATATATAAGAATAATCATTTAAGGCAATGTATAACTAAAACAAAATCCTTTCAAACATGAACTTTCAACATGGTATGGCATAAATAAAATGAAATAATTCCATTTACTTATTCACATGGATATTCTACTAATCGAATAATCACATGAAAAATCAATAACCACTTTCATAATGTTGGAATGCATAATTCCAGATTATCATAACCACATAGCCAAGGCCTCGTGCCAAGACTACAAATAAGATTTTTCCAAGGCTTTGTGCCAAGACACTAGTTTGTCTCATGAGACCTACCGATGCATCGAGGAGCTATAGCGGGATCCACCCATCACATATTAAGTCCAATGAATTCCCATATGAAAAGGTTTAAACATAACATAAACATTCGTATTAAAACTAGCATACGAAATGTCAATAATTTCACCATAAACTATGAATGGTATAAAAATAGAACATCCACAGTCAAAAATATCACAAAACCTTCAATACAATATAGAATTTCTGTATCATAATAAATCAACTTCAAATAAGCGTAAAATCCATCAAAGGATGTTGACATAGATGAAATCAAAACTCTTTTTAGTGAAATATCTCTTTCTATTTTTGAAATCATTTAAGAGCCATATAAAATACAACATTTTCTTTGAAAATATTCTTATAAGCTTGTAAGGAACGCTTTGATGATTTTATAATGACGGAAAATAGCCGCACCCACCGTATAAGTTAAAAAAACATTCTTACCTAAATTCTGTCGAAAAGGTTAAAAAGGACCTTGTTTGGAAAACAACTGAAACATTCCTTTATAAACCTCTTATATAAAGCCAAACAAGGTTATAAATGACATTAACCCATATTCTTGTAAATAATAAAAAAAATTAAAATACATTTTTAAGAAAACATGGATGTGGATGATAAAGAGATCCCAGTAGATTATTACATATAAACAACCTCGGATAATGAAGAGATTGTGTAATAACACTTACCTTGTACTTTTCCTTGGTTGGGGTAGGTTAACCTCTTGTATAATGGTGAAATAATTGTTATTAAATTATACAAAAATCATATACATAATTATGATATCATATATGATCTTTTAATATTGATTTGATAGTAATATCTTAGTATTTTCGTTGTTTCGGGTGTTAACTTACTTGTTTTCTTTTATATGTTTTGTTACGTAAGCCATGTTTGTAACGGATAGGTGGTATATTATTCATATCCAGAATGATATCAAGTCCTTAAACATCATTTTTAAATCATCAAATGATAATTATACTTGAATGGATACGATGGAGAATGAATCTCATCGCGTTCGTGGAGACGGTAGTCCGTACGTATGCACGAGCGACAATATAATTCTTTTGATATTAAAATAATATATAAATGGTTGTTATATCATATATAAAGAATAATTAACATGTTTTATTTATTATTTACATGAGTTCTAGATCATTATTATACCCACCCAAATAATAATATATTGAATAACAATTACACCACGACGTGGAGACGATAAGTCGTACGTACGCACGTATGTTGACATGTTATTCAAAGGGTGGATAGAATACTGAATATGGTTGTACCATATTTATAATAACATCACAGTATATATAAGATACTGGAGTTATTATTTTATAATGGTAATAACAATGAAAGAAGTAGTGGAAGAAGAGAGGAACTTGAAAAGGGGTGGTGAAAACATTACCTCTTCTTCGGGTTCTTCCTTTTGATTTGATCAAAAGGGCTCCTTAGGTTGGCTTTCTGATCAAACTAAGGCCTCTAGGTTGTAGTGCAGAAAGTTTGGAGAGTATTTGGGTAGAGTCTTGCCGAAACAAAAGGCTTTGAAGGTGTGAAGAAATGAGAAGGAGGAGTTCCCTTTTATAAGAGGGGTGAGGGGCACCTTTGGAAAAGCTAGAAATATTAATTTATAATAAATTCATATTCGGTTTCTAATGGCTACAAAGTTGATTATTTAAATTTTAAGGTGGGTATAGGTCGAAAAAAACTCATCCAATAGAATTTAGACAGGTTTGGGTACTTACATTAACCATATCTTTAAGTATTAACTCTAAGTTAATTAGTTTCACTTATAAAATGTCTCTTTGTATTTTTATATAATATGGTTAATAAACAAACTATATACATCCAAGCGACCCACAATAGGTCCATTAATAATGAACCTATCATTATATAAGTCTCTTGGCCGATCCTTAGATTTTTAGGAATTTAATATCAATTAATAATATTATAATTGTTGTAAGAACTCTTTTATGTCAATTTTGACACTATTCAATAGTTGATTTTTGTGAAACTCATAACAGATTGATTACTTCGAACAAAGTAAACTAAATCAATCCTAATATATCATTTTATCCTAGAAAATTATTTTAATTCATTAAAAGTTTCATATTATATTTATTTGGGTATTTATATTATCAATTATTTTAATTTTTCACTATTGTAGTAATTAATTTATCATCATTGTGTCATAAATACATTAAATTATTTATTGTCTAAAAATTATAAATAAAATACCACTATGTAGGAAATCTGTTTATCTTTCTAATGAATATTTATAATCTAAAATCCAACATACATAACCCTATGTAAAAATTGTTTTTCTAGAAGATATATGCTTGTGTTATTTTTGTATTCATTTTAACTTAATTAAAATAAAGTGTCCCTATCACCTACAAGTGGCACCATGGGGTCCCAAAATCGACCCAAAGATGCCTATGGTCGAACATGTATCAACCAATAAGGCTAGTACACGTTTTAGGGTAATTTAGTATTATTATAATATTATTTTTTAACCCTTATTTACCGGATTTACTCTTAACCATGGTAAATAAAATATTTACCGCAGTAATTATTCAAAATGTCAAAAAATAAAAGTTACCTATTTACAAAATTTGGAAATCCTGATTCCAAATATGGAATCCATTTTTCTAAATTCAAAACACAGAAGTGGCAGAAATTAATTTAAAATTAATTCCCGCTGTTAAAACAAAAAGCGTGTTTTTAAGAGATAATAACTATCAAAAGATTGACACTTGTTTATGTTCGGTTTAATTGTAAAATTATGTCCAATGACAAAAATTATATTAAATGGTAAAAATATATTCTAAATATAATTTAAAACCACTCAAATTCATAATTTATCACTACTAATTATTTTGATTAAAAAAGTTGTTTTTAATTAAAATTTAGTAATTTTCACTATTAATCAAAATATGAAAGTTATCCGAAAAGTACCAAAATTTCACCTTAGGCTAAATTCGATATTCCGAATCCAAAAATGAAGTCCATTTTAAAATATAAAATATATATAATTTCAAAAAGTAGGTAATACTATTCATAACGGCTAGTTTAATTGGTTATGGTGTGTTAGAACTCGGTGTTGCGTACAACACATGCTATTACATTATTCAAAGAGAAGTGTACCGTATCAGCTTGGGGTGTTACAAAAGATATATAATATAAATGATTATTGTATATATGTAGTGTATGTGTATCGATGGCTTGAGTTATAATACATGATGTACAGGTTGTGGTGTATCCCATAAAAATTTTAGTTACGATTTTCCAATGTTGATGTTGATTATGTTGTTATGTGATTCATGAGGTGAATATTACTATACAATCTCACTTGAGGAATGTTTGTTATTGAAGAGAGATCGATCAGTACATGCTATGTTGAGGGAGAGGATTAAACTTGCGTGGATGTAGAGGCAAGGTAGCTTTAATTTTATACTATTTAGAATATTATAAAAATAATTTTATGTCATACTTCATGACAGACCCATGTTGAGGATATGAACATTGTATACATGTTTAGGTGATTCCAAAGTTCTATTTTTTTATTAAATATGATTTATTTTGTTTTTTACAATATTTAATAAGAGGTACCAGGGAGGACCCTACTTAGTATACCTATTATGCTGACCCCAAACAATATAAGAAATTTCTTTCTGAATAAGATAGTTGTTGATTGGGAAAGTCATTTTTAGCTCAAGGAGTTGTTCAAGAGTATCTTGGGATTTAGGATTTAGATTAGGTACATTTTTTAGTAATTTTATTTTCCTTTTTAGGTTGTTTTAGTTATTATAACATTACATTCATGAGTTAGGATCATTTATTTATATTGAATCCAATTTTTTTCTCAAATTTTATATCATTACAATTGTTATTTTTGATGAGTAATACCTCCCATTTGTGTTTATAATATACCATCACTACATGTCACAAACCCATCAAATATTGGTGGTGTGAATCAAGCATCATTATCTCTCATTCTTAACATTGATTCCAATAGGTGTTCCATTAGTGTGGTAGTTCTTCCATAGTGGTATAAAAGGATTGTAGAAGTACAATATTGAGTTTGGATGTAGGCTCTAGTGATCACGACTTGGGTTGGTAAGGAAGAATTGTAAGGTGAGATTAGTGTGAGATACAAAAAAGGAATCTAGTTTCGACACATGCATTTTGGGACCCCTATGTTCTGACTGAAGGACCTTAATGTTTATTTACCCTTGTAAGTGAATAGATACCAGTTCACTGTAGATACCAAGGGAATTATCATTCATAATTCCTGTTTAAACCTCTATTTTAATTGGGTAGACATTGGAGATTGGTTTTACCTTTATTGTAATATCTTCTCCAAGGAGCCACTGAAATGGTTCCCCAATCCAATCAGTCACAAGGCCTAAATCATGCCTCCCCATACTCTAGAGTCTGTTGGCTAGAATTGGGTGTCTAATGATGGAATGATAGGGATACAACAAGCACATTTGCAGATAAGAATAATTTTATAATAATAAATAAATCAATAGATATCATATTCATTATAAATAAAATATAGGGTAGCATAAGTTATATTTAATAACTGATAAAATGAAATTATGGCCAATTAAAAATATAAAAAAATTATCCATGTCCTTATGAAATTAAAATTACCAAATATGTATATGCCCCAACTGATAAAATATAGTATAATAGAAATAAAAAAAAGGCTTCCTCGATCAGCATCATGAGATATGGATTTTCCCTTTGCTCCAAATCATTCATATACAAAATATTAGCATAATAATAATTTATCAACCTAAACATATAGATAAGATTTATAATAGGAAACCCTAGTGTAATGAATTCCCAAATAGGATTTGAGTTAAACTTAGTAGCCAACCATATATTATTTTTAAATTAGAATCACTTCTATGAATATAATGTCTGATAGTGCATGGGTATAAAAAGTAATGAACAATAATAAATGATGTAAACATGTCAGGTCTGGATCCTAAGGGACACCTAGCTAATCCTATACCCTTCTCTCTAATCTAGGATACCTCTTAGCACCAGTATATTTATATAAATCGTGATATATATATATATATGTGATATATACATACTAATTCTTCTATTCCTATATATAGATACTAAGTATTATCCAGGACCTCAGGTGTATCTCAGGCATCTATCTGTAACAATAAATATAGTTATAATAATAAATTCTCAAAATAATAAATAATGGTCATGATTACTAAGGATCAGAATCAACATAGGCTTCCATACTGAGTATCATAAGGAATTTAGGAGGTTGCGATGAGTATAATAAATTAAACAGGGATGGTCATACCGATCCTCTTAATAAATGGGGCATGGAATACAATGACAATATTTTAATTTTATGTGGAAAACATTTATATATCGTTGACTAGGTCATGTGACATGTCATAGAAAATGACCCAATATATGGTACCTAGAGTAAATATGTAGAAGAAGGTATTTCTACTTTCCCTATGAAGCCTTAACATGATGTTCCGTAAAAAATAATATGACATTGATCATGGTGCAGTGGACACTTTTTTAATACAATTCATTATACATTTATTATAAGTTCGTGTTTTCATTCATTAAATTAATACCATTCATTTATAAATAATAAATAAATACATGTTCATAATCATATCATATCATGACGATTTAGTAATAACGAGGGACATTCCCATTATTCATTTCAATTATAAAATAAAAAACGAATTCCATGTACTTAGCATTCCATTAATCAAAATATTATTAATATAGATAACAAATTTCTGTGGAATTCCTTTCCAATATAATACCACATACTAATAGGGGATAAGTACAACTAATAGAATTTGATGCTAGCATTACTGTTCATAATTATTAAACATGATACATGCGAGGGGGTGGGGGTAAAATATATTCCATGGTAACATGAATGAAATGATAATTCATCAATCTATATCAATAATAAAATATGCCATAACCACTTAAGTGATGGTTTGGTCACTAGCGTATAATATAGTGGAGTGAAACATCGTTCCATGTTCCAATTGAAAAACTCATTTACAATTAATAAGATAGCACACCTCAATAAGTGGTTTTATTTGGAAATAATTGATTATTTAATTTAATTCGAGGAATTCGTCATTATGGGGGGTTACAACCCATGGTACATGACCATAAATGTTTCTAATTTAATATATATGTATATTATAATTTGGGTTCTAGATTCTACATCAAGTATTTAATATTTTAGAGGATGCATATGAAAATACAAGCATACAACACAATTGTGTAAAATTTTTAATAGAGAGACATTAATGGAAAGAGTTATAGACAAACTACCTCATTCATGGGATGGTACACGCATCCAATATCGATCATTTATTCAATCTAGTTTGAGATAAATTGATAAAATATGAAAACACCAGAAAAATAGGGTTAACTAGCTCTCACCCAAATAAATCAATCAAGATTGCATAAAATGAATAAAGGATAAATATCAGTTCATATCATACTAAGATATATCCAACATGATAGATGATGGTCTAATCTGACACCATATAGAGAAGAACAATCCATTATTGGGAGGAGAGGAAAAAAACATACATGGGAGGGAGGCTGGGCTGGTTAAGTGGAAAAAGGCATGGGAGAAGTAAAACAAAATAGGGGAAAATGGTATAATCACCCCTTTAATTGAGGCACATGGATTGGCTTCAGGGTTGGACAAACCAGGTGCAAACTGTCGGATGTTCACTTTCTGTAAAGGTGGATCTTATGGTTTGTGGACATGATTTTAGAAACAAAGTGCAAACCATTCCATCTTCTTATGTCTAGGACCTAAAATAGGTTGCACAACCATGTGGCTAATGGTACAAGGTTAGATCAAACCATTCAACACCCTCATCCTCACTGAACAAGAAAAATTGTTTCTCTTGGTGGGAAACATGATTTCAGACAAACCTTTTACCCTTATTAGATTCTCTATATAGTCATTTTTTATTTCAAGAGGCTTGCAAAACACATCCAAAATACCAAGACACCTCTTGAGCCTTACAAAAATATTAAAAAAATAACCATTAAGTGTTTTGAAATCATAAATTGGAATTCCAAATAGTAGTTTAAAGAACTAAAAATCCACATAATTGTACAATCAAAATTCACTTGTAATATTTACCTTGTCAGAAACACAAGACTTTAAATTAATTATCTAATATTTCACACTCCATATTCCGGGTTTAGAAGACTATCACCATTTTTTCATTTTAAAAAATTGATCCAGTTTCAAATTCGCGACAGGTTTTTGATGAAGATGTTCATAGGATGTGTTTGTAGATCACCATCCAGTTGAGTTCTACAACAAAATAACATGTCAAAGGTCACTTAATGGGATTTAGAGATAGGAACTGTATAAATAAGAGTGATACTTATCATTTCAATGAAAAATTATTTTATTGAGGAGCATTAAATAGATTATAGGTTGAGTCATGCTCTAAATGAGCATGGGGTATGTATTTGATGATGACTCTACATGGGGAATCAAGATAGGGGTGGTTCTCACTCCTTAGGGATCATGAGGAGAGAGTTATTACATTAGAGAAATTCCAAGATCAGTTCCAATTTTAGTTTCTTTTTTAAACCAGAAATTATTTTATCATCTAAAGATACATAACATTTGATTGGAAATTTCCAACATATATGAGTCCATGATCTATTTTAGGAACATTCTATGATATACATTGGGCCATTTTCAATATGTGTAGGATAGGTAATGGAATTTTGAGTATTCATTAAAGTTATTGATATAGTGTTAGGTCACCCCTTTTGGTTTTTTACATATCTCAATGTAATGGAGATGGAAGAGTTGGTTAATAGGATTCTAGATCGAACTAGATTTTCTTGGAAAAAGATTCTTTATGATTATAAACATTATAGAGATGTGGTCAAGGGGTCCTCTTTTCCTAGACGGAAGGGTTTTATGACTATCGGTGGTATGTTTTTGAACTAATCATCTAATTCCACTAGGGATGGTTTCTCTCATTCACCATATAATGGATAAAAGACAAGTTTTTTATTCCATTAAATTAGTTCTGGGAGTTATAAAACATTCTGAGAAGAAATAATAAATTTATTTGTTTGCATAAAATTGCATTTCTGAAGGAATATCATTAGTGGAAGTAGCTTGATGCTCTGGTCGAGAGTCATTTGATTCTCTTTTCAATTGAGAGTAGATCCAGATCCTAGAGGAGGACTTTATCATGGTCATAGAGTTAAAGTATATTGTTGTGATTAGATAATTTCTTTGAATTTTCCATCATTAGGAAAGTAAAATATCATTCGATGTAATAGTATCTTGTTTACTACAAGGTTGAATTCCTTGTTTGATTCAATAGGTATGCACTCCTTCATGTCACCAATGGATGACCATTATTTATTACATGATAAATACTTTTATATAGTACCATTGGTTTTTAAAACAATTGTTATATTTTGATATATTTTTTTTTGAAGTATTTCTAGGATGGAAACTAGTCATTTTATAGTAAAACTCTTTGGGAGACTTAAAATGTTTGGGAATACAACCATAAAACATCATCCATGAAATGGAAATTTTATTTTCAGGGATAGATATTAGGTATTTATTTGATATAAATTATGTTCTGGAATACTGATAATGATTATTTAATGTTATTTAACAAGTGCTACTCTAAGATGGGTCAGAGGCATGTTTGATACTCATCTCCATTGTTGGCCAAGTTGATATAGAGTTCATTAGAGGTTAATCTAGTAGTGTTTACTAGGGTTGTGGATGACTTCTAATATTTCTTTCTATATGATTTTCTGGGATTACCCCATTGATGGGATACTGTGTTTGGGATAGAGAAATAGATGGGTGATTTTATGATTACAATGTCTCCATATATGACGATTCCTTATATGTCGCAAGATATGTAGATATAGATTGATTATACCAGACCAAAATATTTTATTCATCTTTATGTATCACCTTGGGGGATATAGTTTTTTGGTAGGAAGAATGATAGTAATATAAAAATATGTATCAACAATCATTTCATGAATCAGAACACATTGAAGAATTTCTACCCACTAATATGGATTAATATTTTAACTCATCACTTGAAAGGATCTAGTTAGTTCTCAAAGATTGATCTGCAATAAAAATATCATCATATGAATGTGAAGTATGAGGATATCTCAAGGAATTAATTCTTCAATTTATATATCATCAGATAAAGAAGAATTATGATAATATAATAAATACTTCTTTTGGATGTTCTTATGGGAATTAGGATTTGTTTTAATATTGTTCAGTGTTAAGAACTCTCCATCTGTATTCACAATATTGATGAATGTATTGAAACAAGATGTTCTCAATTGATTCATTGTGGTTATCATCAAAAAAAATCCCAATGTACTCCGCATTTTAGGAGGATCACACCGAGCATATGATGGATACTTTGGGAGTTCATCGTGATCAGTTGTTCTTTAGGAAGTTTTCAATGTGTTATTTTTTCGCTCATGATGTTTTTGTCATAGGGAATGTCATCTCCCTGTACATATTATTTATGGATACAAAAAAGATTTATACTGTTATTTCCTTAGAATCCCCCAAGAATATTGTGGTGGTGTGATGTTTTACCCTTCGAACATGATATTATAAGAGGTTCATACCTCACTACTCTGAAATTGAAACTCCTCTGTCATCCTTCAGAAATGATTAAATTTTTTTATGGAAAAACCAGTTATATATAACATTCATGTATATTAATTAGATGTTGTTCCATTCCCCAGTTCTTAATTTTCCTGATTATAGAGTTAATTTTGAGGCCTTTTGTAACATTACACATCTTGGATAACTTAACTTCTTGATGAAATAGGCGGTACTTGTTTATTATGGGTCTATAAATTTATGACTACGTGAATATAATTATACCACCCATAATATTGATATAGAATTGGTTGTGTTCGCATTAATTTTATAAAAACACTATGTTATTGGTTATTGATTTTATATTTTGATATATCACAAGAACATTGGGTTCGTCTTCCCCCACTATGACCTAACATTTAATAGTGATGGTGGAGGGAATTCTTATCAAAAAATGAATTATAAATTTCTTATACACTAGAAAGGGGTATTTTATAACCGATAATATTAGAAAGAATTCACATAGTGCTTCTATACAAGAGTCTTTGTTTTGTAGAAGAGTGATTGAAAAACTCATTGTGATTGATCTTGTTTTAAGAGTGTTTGTTTGTTGGGATTCCATTTTCAAATGATGTTGTAGTTTTCTATTTGGGAAAAGGTGTTTGATTTCCAACTTGATTTTATGAGTTGGAAATCCTTTGACATCTAGTTATATATGTTGATTCCTCTGATGGATGGTATGAGGATGATCCATATTGAGTGTTCTTATAGGGGTGGTTTTTGTTCCTTCAGATATGCATGAGGTGGTTTTCTATGAGATCCACATCTCACCCTATGGTGAATATGAAGGAATAAAAACTATTTATTATGCACTAAGAGGATAGTTAGGTTGTCTAGGGTTAATGTGTTTAGTTATATAGTTTTTATGTTGTTTAAATTTACTGAGGGTTAAGGAATAACATCGTGTTCCCAGTGGTTTAATACATCCATTAGATGTTCCTCAGTAGAAGTGGTTGGACAATTTGATGGATTTTTTCACTTTTTTACCAAAAGATCAAGGATCTTATGATGTTTTCTAGGTAATATTGTGCCATTTGAAAAAAATAATCCCACTTCATAAAAATTAAGGACTCGATCTTAAATGATCTTTTTTCAAGGATGAATATGGAAGAGGTGTTGAGGCTTTAAGGAGCCTCAATGATGATATTCTATGAATGTGATCGTTATTTTACCTCTAGGGAGTGGAGATGTCTTGGTCATGCTTTTGGATGGTATTTGATCATCAAAATAATATTTATTCATAGATAGATGTTTCAATAGGTTAGACCATCCATAATATTGATGACAAGTTGTGAACTTTTTTTTTTGGATTTTATAGGTCTGTGGGTGATGCACCTACCAATGGTTGATTTTTCTTACTACAATAGTTTTCAGTCCACCAATGGGATGACACCATTTCAAACTTCTTTTTGGACAAAAAATCCATTATTTTTTGTACCTGGATAGGTCTAAGAGTTATCAATTCATTGTCCAAAACTAGTATGGATCCCGAAAATGAAAATACACTACATGAATGAAAACCTTTTGCGATGGGTTATTTGCAACAGGAGTAAATTTCGTTGCAAAAAAGTTCGGCATGTTTCCGAGCGGTTTGCATGCCAATCTACGGGAAGGGTATTAGAGACTAGGAGGCACCTCACATCACAACTCTCAGGAGGTAGTAAATCATATTTCGATGGGGGAATAACCTCATCACAAATAGTTCATTTTTCGGAGGGTATTTGAGACAGGATGTTGTCTCATCGCAACAAGTGTGTCAGCACGTCACTATTTGAAATAGGACCTATCGCAAATATCCATTTACCACAGACAGTAATTAATGTAGCTTAAGGTATTTCCAACGTGTCCTATCACAAATAGTACTGTTACAACTAATCATTGCAATATATACCCCATCCATTTTTTCTTCCTTTCCCTCAATTCCTATTTTCTCTCTCTCTAAACTCTAATTTTCAAGTGAATATATTTCTGAGTAAGGCCTTTTATGAAATAATTGGGAAGTTGTCTACACCTATAAGAGATTAAGTATAAATGTATATATGTATTATTTTATTTAGTATTTATTTCAATTTTTTATATTAAATTTAATCTTTTTTGATTTGTTGTAATTAAATTCGATTTAAATTTTTTTCACAACACTATTTATTTCTAATAATAAATAGAAATTATTAGTACTAATTTATAGTAATTAGTAGTAATCAGTAATTAGTAATGATAATTATTAATTTTTATACATAATTATTGATTATTAGTAATTAGTAGCTGTAATTTCTAGTAATTAATAGTAATTAACGCTAATTAGTAATAAATATAGGTAAATAGTAATAATTAGATGTAAATAGTAAAAATTAACGGTAAATAGTAACAATAAAAAATGTTATAATTAGGAATAAATAGAAATAAATATTTACAATTAGTAATAAATATTTACAATTTGTAATAAATACTAATAATTAGTAATAAATGATAATAATTAGTTATAGATATTAATAATTAGTAATAATTAGTAATAATTAGTAATAATTAGTAACATATAGTAAAAATTAGTTATATATAGTAAACAATAATAGAAAAAATTAGTAATAATTAGTAATAAATGGTAAAACTTAGTAATAATTTGTACTAATTAGTAATAATTTGTAATATTTAGTAATAATTAATAATAATTAGTAATAAGTAGAAATAATTAGTAATAAATAGAAATAATTAGTAATATATAGATATAATTAGTAATAAATGGTAATAAATTGTAATAATTTGTAATAGACAGTAATAAATAGTAATAAATATTAATAAATACTAATAATTAGTAAAAATTGGTGATAATTAATTATAATTTGTAATATATAGTAATATATAGTAATATAGAGTAATATATAGTAATATATAGTAATATATAGAAATGTATAGTAATAGGTAGTAATAAACAGAAATAAATAGTAATTAATATTAATAAATAGTAATAAATGATAACAAAAAGTAATAAAAAGTACCAAAAAGTAATAAACAATAATAAATAAAAATACATATTAAACAATAGTACTAACTAGTAGTATATAGTAATATATAGTAATATATAGTAATATATAGTAATATATAGTAATATATAGTAACAAATAGTAAGAAATGTTAATAAATAGTAGTAAATATTAATAAATAGTAATATATAGTAATATATAGTAATATATAGTAATAAATATTAATAAAATTTAATATCTAGTAATAAATTGAAATAAATAGTAATTAATAATAATAAATAGTAAAAAATTGTAAACAATTGTAAAAAATAGTAATAATTTGAAATAATTAGTAATATTGAGTAATAATTAGTCATAATTAGTAATAAATTTTAATAACTAGTAATAATTAGAAATAAGTAGTAATAAATAGTAATAAGGAGTTATAAATAGTAATAAATAGGAATAAATAAGAATTATTAATAATAATTTGGAATAATTCAGAATAATTAAGAATAACTAGGAATAATTATGAACAATTATGAATAATTAAAAATAATTAATAATTATTAAGAATAAATATTAATAATTAGGAATAAAATCAATTGTAATAAATTTTAATAAATTGTAATAACTTTGCACAATTTCCAGTGGATTGGCGGCACACCTTTTACTCGATGACTCTTCTCCATTCAACTCTTACCAAGTCAAAACATTAGGAAAAATATGCTTCTACGTATGAATATCCATTCTCGTATGAAAATGTTTGGATATGCATTCCTGTGACCACATTTTTCATAAATTAAATTTTTTAATGCTTTTATTTATTATTAGTATTATATTTTTTAAATTTTATTTATTCTACTAATAATAATATTAATTATATTTTATGATTTTATATATTTTTTAATGAATATTGAGAATTTTAATTTTTTTATTTATAATTTCAATAATAATAATATTTTTTTCTTTAATCATAATTTTATTAATTTTTTTATTCATTATTTCTGACCAGACCCTTTGTGAAGGGTTCTATCATTAAAATTATATATATATATATATATTAAATAGGTATTTTCGATTGGAAAAAGTGATCATTGAAAAATGATCAGGTATATATAAAATACATAAATGGAGAACAACTTGTGATGCGGTGACATGTCCATCATAAAAAGTATTTGTGTTGGGCCCATCACAATAAGTTTATATATATATATAATTTATATAATTAGTGATTTATTGGTGATGGGGTAGTTACCAGAATAAATAGTATTTTTTGATGGTCCCATCATAACAAAATACTTTTTGGGACGTCATTTTCAAAAACAGAATATTTTTGATGGGATTGTGTCAGAAAAGATCATTTGCGATGGGATCTCATCTCAAATAGCCTGTTGAAAATATCCCAAATTATAGTAGTGATACATGTGATTTTTAGGTAGATAAAGGTGTGGTATGACCATTAGAAGTCCAATTTTGACAACAGGAGAACATGTTTGGAGTTCAATATTAGAAATAACATGTTTTCGAAGGTGGCTTATTGTCTTGTTAAGTGTTTGTTTTGGCATGGGAGTATGTTTCTCTCTAGTTTTGTTAGGACTTCATAGGTGTTAGAGTTTGTTGGAGATGTCATGTACTAGATAGAATTCACCCCATTCATAATCCATATTCATGATGTATTTCATGTTCTTTTAGCTTTACCACTATAATCATTAATAATCTGACATCATCTATGAAGTAAATATTGATGTTCATATGTATTTGATCTTTGAAGAGAGGCTTGTGGAGATCCTAAACCACAAGGAATATTGTGTTTTGGGGGTATGATATTTCCTTACTTTTTCATATATGGTGATATGGTTTTATAGAGGAGAGAAATGGGGAACATGAGTTTTTTATTTGGGCTTTGATTCCTATGTTTTTTTTCATTATCCCATTTTGTAACTATGTTTAACTTACATTAACATTTTTCAAGATTAAGTGATAGTTCTCTCTTCCATAATTCTTTTTTCCCTGTTTTTTACTTATATAGAATCTACCTTAGGATAGTGTTCTCAGTTTTATTCCACGATTCTCAATATGAAATGGTTTTGTTCCTATGATGGTGAGATTCATGAGAGTTATCTCACCGAGTTTTTTTCTACGTTACCCATTTCCCCTTACTTATATATGGGGTTGGTTTTAATTATTTATTGAAAATATTATATCAGTGGGTTTTAATATAAGGGAACGATTCCTTCTACCGCTGTCTTTTTTGTATTTATAAAGACTAGGTATAATATAGTAATCCTTGAATAATATTGGTGGATTTGGGATTTAAAATCTATTTTATAAAGTAATTCACATCATGAAGCATAACAGAAGACATGAAAGTGAAGTTCACAAACCAAATTGTTATTTACATGCTGAGTGATGGTAGTTCACATGGTTTTATTCATGAAAAAAATCATAGGTTCAGGGTGTGAAAGGATAGTTTGCTGCTTTGGAGAATATGTACCAAAAAAATCAATTTTTGAAAATGTAGTACATGATGTGGATGGATCCAATGTTTAAAGGATCTGGGTGATATATTTTTTTTGATGATCTTTGAACTCGAACAATTCATACGGTGAATAGACCATTAATTTCGTGATTTTTTGTCTATATGTGTTAAAATAACTTTTGTCTGAACCTAAATTTCTCTCAAAATTCCTCAAATCCACCCAAAACTGAAGCGGCCAAAGGTTATCTTCTACAGTGTTTTGAATCTCTTTAATTTTGGATGTTCCTTGGCTTACTGTGTTCGACTATTTAGGGTCTAATGTGATTTCTTCATATTCCTATTTTCTATACTTCTCTATTTGGTTTTGTTTCCTCTCGTTTTGTCTTTCCATTATTGAAAATTCATCTCATTGTTTCTAATTGTAGTATTTTTGATGTTTGATTTCATGTTCTTTATGTGGAATCTATCAGGGCCACAGTTTCCATATTATAGTGCCAACCCAATATATGATAATACTATTTAGTTATTGTTTGATGAATGTTGAAATCCTATTTGAATGGAGATGTTAAATAAAAAAAATTCATTGTAATTCCCTTTTTGAATGAACAACTACCTTATTATGTAATGTAGTTACAGAAAACACATTAACTGCATTGATTATTTTTTTAGCATTTTAAAATATAGGTTTTCATATTTAAAATATCATTAATAATATTTACTAATGATAGTATAGTCATTGTATAGTTACTGTTAATATTATTATATCATTAGGGTTTTGATAATTTCCATTTGAACATATTGAAGGATCAATAAATTGACTAGTAGGATTGTACCTTATAAAACCCATTTATTTGATCTTTATAGGGATGTGGTATTGTTTTGATTTTCCTTTGACCAATCCCTATCCTAAATTCAATAAATAAATCACAAAAAACACCTATATGGTAGAAGTACAAGCTTGTCCAAATCATCGGTAAAACTATGTTCTGTGAACCACCTAAAGATTCCCCACTATCACGAACCATACCCATAGGGTGTACACTAGTGTAATATGTGTTTGTTTGACTAGACCAAAGTAGTATAACCTTTTAAATTTAAATTTCTTATAAAATAATAATGATTTTTAAATAATTGTTATTTTCATAAATTTTTATTATTAAATATTATGTATATATAAATTATAATATAATTTAATAATGTTCAATGTAATCTTTATAAGGGTCAAAAAATATTATTATAAAAAACCCCACATTTTTCAATAAATTATTATATTTATTTATAAGTATACATTCAGAAATCTTGAAGATTAGTTTGGTAATATTAATAATATTTTAGATATAAAATTAAAAAAATTATCAAAAGAAACTTTTTTCGTAAATTTATGAGACAACTAATTTTCTAGGTTAAAATTTAAAATAGTATAAATATATAAATTGTATAATGATGTTTTAATTGGATAAAAGTGTTTTAATAAATGTAATAATTGGAATCTAACACTCACAATATATTTCCCCATTAAAATAATTAGTTCTTAAACATATTTCATTATTTATATATTCCATCAATTAATCCTATGAGAACCATATTTTTTTATGTTTTCAAAATTGTATAAACCTCACTCAATCTGAAACCATCAATGGTTTTTTATGCATTAGGATTCAAGGTGTTAAAAGATATTAAAATTATCTTCAATAATGTTGAAACCATAGTAATATTCATGTCGTAGTTTTTGGTTTTTATTATTTTATAACTTAGATTGAAAAAAAATATTTGAAATTAAATATAAATCCACCCGTATTTTGCTATAAATACCCACCCGTCCTCCCAATCATATTCACTCCAAGCCCATATATCATGTATTTAATCTCTATATCTATCTATATCAAAAAATTTCCCCAGGTGTTCCCATGGTTTTAATAAGATCTTTCCATTCTTTTAGAAATTGTCTCTCATGTTTCAGGATTTTATCCTCTTCTTTTATTTCACGTGCCTTCTATGTACTAATCCCTTTTGATTTCCAATTATCTGTTTTTATGTGATTTTACACATCCCTTTTATTATCCTTAGGATTCCCATTAAATAATAGTTCTACTATCACTCTCATTAAACTATTACATGAATATTTATGTTCTTTATTTTGGCTGCCAAAATTATCCTATACCTTTTCTCACCAAACAACTATTTTGAAAATACCCATAAAAATATCCACTAATGGTTATTCGCCTAAATGAAACTATCCTTTATTGATTTTTGAATTAAATTAATTTAACAAACACTCTCTAATTTTAGGGTTAAATGTGATGAAATATTTTTTTATGTTCAATGCTCTATGTGGAACACAAAATATTTCACATAATTGGAATGTTATAATTGGGGTCAGAATTACATGGACCTCTAATGAATTGAGTAATACTTTTATATCATAAGATTCCATGTATAGTTAATGGGTGGTTATCATAATAACAATATACTATGATATGTAGATTATTACCATTGGCATATGATTATTATATCATGTTATATGTTATTTCCACATTCCTCTGTTTCCATGATGTAATAATATTATACCATGATTCAATGTTCATTTTTTTATTATCATCTTTTTTATGTCACCTTGTTATTCATATTGACTAAAGTGTATTACTTTCATCATTTAATTCTCTTATTATTACCGTAGTTGTATTTATAGCTCTCCTTTTTCTTATGTACATCCCTAGGTTATCCAATAGAGATTTAGAAGTCCGATGGGATATAAGGGAATGATTTTGATTTTTTTAAATAATGTTGGTTTACCCATGTTTCTTGTTTTTATTATATTAAAACACTTACCCAATGACACTAGGGATATTCCAACATGTGACTTTTAATTCATGCGGTCTGTGGTTAGATTATAATTGTTTTCTTCCCAAACACCACTTGCTATTAAGACATATAATTATAGAAGTCATGGGTCAATCCCATGACTAATTAGGATGGCGATGATAACTTTTCTGTTAGAAAACATTGTTTTAGGAGTCCCCAATTGTATAATCATTTTGGGAAATCATGTTTCTAGAGAGTTGAGGTTTTAATTCAACAATAATAAATGGATGAGGATCAAATTATGGGAACTATAGAAAACATTATCTTAATTATTACTATGTAGATTTTATGGTTTAGGATTTGATGAAATTGGAGGTCACAAATTGACGATGGCCAAATCTAATGGTTTTACCTAAGAGGTATCTATTCCTCTTTCAAGATATAGGGACAACCTAGAGGCATTATACTTATCTTTAATGGTAGAAAGTATTTTAGGCTATTGTTCATAATATAATCATCTCCAATCATGATAGGGTCCTTCATTTGAATGTCCCTTGGTTAGGGATAATTTAATGAATTGAATAGACTATTGTTATTTATCTTAATTATTTATCCTTTAGGGTAACAAGTTGAAAATTAAATATTTATTTAGTTCATACACCCATACTCTTGATCCCAACCTAACGAGGTTTATCCACTAATTATAGGAGTAAAATAAAATAAATTAAAATTTTATATCATGCTGAACATACTAGAAAAAATTGATATTATGTGTGTGAAAAACATGAAAATTTTCATCTAGATAATTAATGTAATGACATGTAGTTAAAAATCATGTATCATAAAAAATTTAGGAAACTACTTACTTGAAATAGGATCAAAAATTATTGAAAGATAAAGATCATTGATGATAGTTTCTTAGGAAAATAATAAATAATGGTGATGATGCAATAAAATGTGTGACTACAACGTCCAAAATAACCCCTTCTTCTTGTATTAAATCAAAACAATAAAAAGAGAATAGAAAATTTTGAATATAGGGTAGAGATAGAAGAAGATAATGTTGGAGTAATGAAAGGTATTTTTTCCTCTTCTTCGAACAAACAAAATTCGATGCACTATAACTATATATATAGATGAAATAATAGACATTGTGTAATTATGATTCACATCATGTAATAATGATCTATAGTTTTATTTGTGGATTTTGAATCTACTTGTGTCTCATGTATATCTCATCTACGGTTTGAATTTTGGAATCCTTTCAGGTCATGTATTTGGGACTCATGATATGTATATTCCTTCAATCTTTTTATTTATAGTGGTAATTGATTTTAATTGGTAAACAATGAGTATCAAAAACTCACATCATTTAAGGTCATCTCACCTTATAGTTTTGATGAATTTTATCATGACTTTCTACATGACTTTCAACATGCTGTTAAATTATACTACCCATCCTGTAATGAGATTTCAGGATCTATAATAGGAAAATTTGATCCTTTTCTGAATATTCTATTTCTAAAAATTGGATGACTCATTTGGGTGAAAATCAATACAAACCAAGTGAATTATCATTAAAATCATTGAAAATAATTAACTAAATGAGATTAAAATTATTCATGATTAAAACTTTGTCAAATTCCACCACACATGAAAAATTTCTTGTCCTCAAGAAAAAGTATCCCAATAATAATTTCAGCAATATAATAAATTTTTAAAAGAATAAATTTTTATTATGTCTAAGAAAATAACATTAGGTGAAATTATAAAAATTCTTCCTTCATCGTCATCTATTCCTAGAAATCCTTCGTGACTTATACCTTAATTCTTTGAAAATATTAATAATATATAATTAAAATCTCCCTATAATTATTTTAACTGTATACACATTCTCAATGTATGCTAAAGTAAATTTTCTCTTATCACTCAGGGTAAATGAAACTGGAGTTATTCCTATACCATGAGTGCTTCCTTCTAAGGATAGGATTACATTGGCTCAATCATCTCCACTTTGAAAATACCAATATAAAATTAATCATAAGGTCTTATACAATTCTATATTCATTACTCTAAGGTGGTGGAAAGGTAGGTAAGTAGTGAAAACAAGCTCAAAACGAGGATAATAACTAATGTATAATTCATAATTATTGTTACATGTGTAATAAGATTACTCCTCCAAAGATAATAAATTCTATGCTCTAAGAAGCTCATGTTGGGACAATGTATATGAAAATCATATAAAAATGGAGGAATCCAGATCCAATATTTTCCTTTTGTAATTTTTTTGGATGTAATGTCTAGAATAGATCACATATCCATCCACTAACCACATATAATCTTTCATGGGATTCATCAGTTTGGAAAATGTTATTTTTTACCATCGTAATATTCACCCCAAGTCAAATTTTCTATTTATTCTATTATTTTTAATGGAATATGATAGATAAGGAATTATACATAGTATAAATGGATCAAAAACAAATATTTTGAGGATAAACACAATAAATTTCAATATTAGAATAATCTTCACATATCTTAATGCCTCTCCAAACATTTTCAATGTAAATTTATGCATTACATGAAGGGTAGGGTAATAAGGGATAATTGGATTAGTATAACCGCATCCTGTATAGTCATTCATTGTAACAACAGGAATAATGAGAGAAATAAGTGAGGTTGGTCTTAGGAAAACGTATATCAACAATTATTTCCTCTATTATTTTAAAATTATATTTTTCAATTCATAACCTCAACAAGATCTCAGTGAATGTTATGATATCATTAGATGTGCCGGGTATTACCCAAGAAACATGATCATAAAAGAATATATATTTTGGTCAAAAAATAATCTTTTGGATGAGAATAAAAATAGATTCAATAAATCTCTGAGGGTATAAAAGAATTAATAAGTCAATTAACCATAGTTTCAAAAATTACTATTTTTAATTAATTTTGTATGCTCAGCAATCTTTATAAAATTTAAGCTGAGAAAAATTATATATTTTAAATAATTTCTAACTTAACATGTTTTTATTTATATCAATATAATTATTTTTAGGTTTAAATCATGCTTCCAATTTGAGAAATATATCATAGGATGATTACAATAGGCATAATTTGAAGTTTATTAAAAGTGAATGTCATAAGAAACACCCCCGTGTTTAAGAAGAGACATTTTATAAACATTCCTTAGATGAATTATGGGAGTGTTTTATAAGAAACAAATCTTCGATAAATCAAATATAAATTGAAAAAAAACACATAGGGAATCTAGAACTCCCTAAAAAGTGGAATGCCATGTGGGAGCATGGGTTTCTTGGGTTGGACATGGGGGATGCATGAATAATGGGTTAGAAAAACAAATCATACACTTTTTGAAACATTATTCCATAATATTAAAACATTTGAAAGATGAATTATAGTAATCTAAATAGTATGATGAGAAATATAAACTAATTTTGTTTATGTTGGTTAGGTTTATACAATATATATAAAATAATCCATTCCAAAAAAATATACTTATATTCTACAATCATAATAAGGAATCGGACATGAAAAATGATGAAATACGGGTTTCCTCCCATTAAATTCTAACAAAAACATAGTCATAGAGATGGATGGAACAAAATATCATCATTCAATGTCCATCATCATAGTGTCTCATATTTCAACTACAGCTACTTGTTACAGTGACCAAAAGCTCATGGGGTCTCTTGTTAGGATTGATTAGTTCACAAACATTGTGATGATAGACTATATTTATAAGAAAGGGTATTGTAGATCTTAGTAGTGCCAGAAATGCTTGAATATCTAGTGAGAGTTCATTCTGTTTACATTAAATCTCGGCCACACAATATGTTACTCATTGATCTTTAATAGTTGGTGTTACTTGGCCACAAAAACACATAGATAAAACACATGAGTTATACATTGATATTAAAAATTGAATGATATGAAAATTAATCCAAGTAAAAGTAATGAAAAATTTGTCTCCTTATAATAAGGTGTGGTCGTACAAAATGATGGGGTTTTACAGACTATAAAAGGAAAACACCCAGACCTGACTCAAAAGTGTAAAACTACAAAAGAGAGAAAGTTTCAACCTAAGGTTATTTGAAAGAATGAAAATTATCACCCAATGTCCTCTCGTTATTAGTTGGTGGTGGTTGTCCAGCTGAATCGGTGGAAGTGGTAGTAGCAATTGTAGGTGGATCAGTGATAGAGGGTGGAGTCATGGTGCTCGAGTGATGGAATATAGTAGGAGTCTTAGAGGTTCTGGTATGAAGTGGGGCCAAGTGTCTGTAAGATGGATCGACATGGGGAACCTTGGTGGATGTGGTCGGGGTTGGCCCCTTGCCCCACTGAGCCAGTTCAGCAAGGAACTCTTACTTGGAAACATGTTTCGAGATATCTGAGGGCAGCTCATTTTAGGTTTTGGGTGGGGAGGGAGTGGTATATGTGGAGTCGATAGTAGGTTCTTGTGGTGGTAGAGAGTTTGTATTAGAAGAGGGGTGGTGGAGCGGTGGTGGAAAAAGAAATATTGGAGAAGGGTAAGTGAATATAGGAGGTTTTCCATTACATGTTCATCAGAATGAAAAAATGCACGGCCCATATATCTGGTGGGGTGGGATGGGATGGTGGAAAAGTAGTTGAGGTTTTATTGGTATATGTGGGGTCATGGTTGGGAGGTACTAGAGGTGATGTTGTGTGTGGAGCATGTGGTGGGTCTGCAACTGGAGGTAGTTCTGATGCTGGTGCTTCCTCATGAATGTCTAGTTCCTAGAGGTAAATTTCACCATCCATCACTAATAGCTACATCTTTTGAAGAAACATAAAATAAATGTCCATCATAGTTCCAAGTGATGTTAGGGTAAGAGTAGTATAAAAAACTATGAGTCTTCAAGTGAGGTTGGTAATAAATGAAACACCCGTTATTGTGCCTCTATTCCAATGTTCATGATCCTAGTATTAATAGGTAAACTAGGAATCCATGTTGATAGTTGGGCCACCCATTCCTACATCCAAAATGGGGACATTTACCTAGATGTCACACACATGGGACTATTCTCAGGAAAACCAGGCGTGGGTAAGGGCTAGATGGTGCATCTGAAGTGATAGGTTTTGCAACAAAGTGGACTTGGTAATATAGGGGCAAAACACTATATGATAATCTTGTTGAATCATATCCCATGGGTCCGTTATATCAGACTGGGGTGGATCTAGCTGATGTTTTGGAAATACCTCAGACATAGAAAACACCTATGTGATGATCTCTAGGCCGATGCCAAATTATAAAAATAATATATCATGTGGTCAACCGTTCATATGGAAGCATAATATATCCATTTCTACGTAAAATTTTAAAGGATATCAAGGAATTTCTTTCTATATGTTTATCCACATACCTAAAATTTTTAATATTGATAGAGTAAGTTGAGGAGGTCATGGATTTCGTCACTGATGCTTAGGTGGATGAGAATGGCAATGTCTATGGCCTTCTATTTCCTCATGGGATTATCTTATTTCTAGATTAGTTCAACATGATTCTTGAGGTGTTTGAATAATAAGACGGGGTGAAAATTCAGGATTTCATCCTTTTATGAGCATCAGAGCTAGTTGAGTATTCATGTTGACTAGTTGGGGCCGCATAGGTTACTGCAGGAGGGGGGGGGGGTGTTGCTTGTGGTGCTGAGGGGGTGGAAGGTGCAATGTCACATGGGTTTTTTGTCGGTGGTTGTTCATCGTAGTTTTATGAAGAATCTAAATGTACATGGGGAAGTGTTTTGTTTTGTGCCATACCGGGAATAGGGTGTTGTGTAGCATCACGATGGGGTGTTCATTTTTTGGTTGTGCGACCAAGAGGGGAGGAAAAAGAGGGGATGGTTGTTTGGTTGTGAAGGAGGGTGGTGGGTTGGGGATGTGCAGCTAAGATTGATGGAAGGTGAGGGAGGCTGTGACTACATCATGGGAGGGAGAACATGTATTGTTGGTAGGGAGGGAAAGCGAGGTGGGTCGCACGAGGGAGAGGGGGAGGGTGGTGGTGGGAGGAATTCATATGGAAAGGCTGGTTGTCGGGTCGTGATCCTAGGGTCCAAGAACTATTTTTTAACTAGGACAATGTATTACATGATGTTTAATGATTATTCACATCATTTAATATAGGTTTCATTGAATTGTTTGGTTATAAAAGGTTCACATTACATCACATGTAATTTTCATTTTTAACTAATATTTTGTTCAAAACATTTCCTTTATCTCCTAGCATATCATATTCAATTTAAAGGTTATTATAAACTACTATATTCTTAGATGATCTACCCAATGTTTCCTCCTAGTATTATATTATTTTAATATCAGTAGCATGTCTCCTAGAAGCCTTATTTGAACATTAGGTTGATGCCACATCCTTCATAAAAGGGTTCTTGATCGATTTTCAGCCTTTGACCATTTGAATGACTGTGCATTTTACCACTGAATTTTTAATGATCGCATATGGTAAAACATTACTGACATTTAAGTGACCGAACCATATATATTTCAGCTTCTAAGGAAACAATTTCAATTTGGAGTTGAATAAGAAGACATTATTTCCTGGGGGAAAATGTGTCTTACAATGCGTTGACTATGCCATTTCATAGATCCCTCTTTATAGATCATGGAATTATGATAATAATCTCTTCTTATTTCCTCCAATTTGTACAACTTCAACAAATTTTCTTCTCCATTTTTTTGAGAGTCCAAAATTATCTTCTTAATTTAAAATTATGAGTGATATTCAATTTCAACTAGAAGATGAAATATTTTCCCATAAACAAATCTGAAGGGTGTAGTACCAATGGGTGTTTTTTATTCATTGTGTTTTCCCCATACTGAATCATCTTGTTTCAAAGACAAGTCACTTTTACTTATGTTCATGTTAATTTTTATGATTTCTATGATTTCCATATTTGACATCTCAACTTTCCCACATGTTTGTGGGTTGTTGGGAGTTCCATTGTTATAGTGGATTCCATAATTTTTGAGAAATTCAATAACATATTGATTGGTAAAATGGGCTCCTTGGTCACTGTTGCATAATCTGGGAAAACCAAATCTATAGAACATGTTCTTTTTTATGAAATTCATGGCAACTTCTGTTGTTTTATGTGATGTGGCTCCAGCTTCTCCCTATTTTGAGACGTAGTCAACACTAAAAATAATATAGAATTTTCCATGTCAATTGGCGAATGTTCCATGAAATATATTCCAAAAACATAAAATATTTCAACTTCCATGATTGGGTTTTTAGGAATTTTTTTCTTTTTCTAAATGGTCCCATTTCAGTGGAACCTATAATATTTTTAAAAAAATATCTTGCATCTTGGCGTAGTGTGGGGAAAAAAGTTGACTTTGTCAAACCATTGCAAAATTTCTCTTAAGTCCATGATTTTCTCCATTTTAAGACGTATGAATCATTTCTAGCAAATTTTATATTTCATTATTGGGAATGAAACGTTGCAAAATCTATCAACATAATGCTTGAACCAGAGTGGTTCATACATTTTGTAATGTTTTTCATTGGCTAAATACCATATTAATTTGTAGGTAGGAGAGTTCTTGATAAAAAAATCATCTGGAATTATAATTTTCAATATTTTAGAATCACGTTGGAACCTTAATTCTGAAAATAATTTAATTGGGAAAATCAACTTAGATATCCATATTGTTGTCATCCTTGATGATTTTAAGAGGAAGTTAGCACAGATGATTAGTGAACACATTTTCTGTGCCCTTTGTATCATTGAAGGAAATATCAAATAGTTAGAGAATTCAGATCTTCCATAACATCCCTCTCATGGAATAATTCTTATTTATTAAATACCTGAGGGAATCATTATTGGTGTGTACAATTACCATGGACACGGCCAAATAATAATTTAATTTTTTGAAAACATACAAAATGGATCGGAGTTCATTCCTTATAGTTTTCTAGTTTACATGAGCTTCATTCAATGTGTGGCTGTCATAGTAAATAAGACAAAATTTGGTACCAAATGTTTGTCCTAAAATAATTATAATAGTAAGGTTTTGGCTGACACATCATTTCAAATTCATTATCCTAATCTAGTTAAATTATTATGGGGTACGCTATCATGATTTTCATAAAATTATTTAATGCAAGTCGGATGTCTTAATTGGATTCAAATAGAACATTATTTAATAATAGGAGCATCATTGGATAGAAAATTTTTCAAAATATTTCAAAAATCACCTACAGAGTACATCATTTCCCAAAAAACTCATTATACCCATAATTTTAGATAGTTTAGGAAAATATCTAAGGACCTTTATCATAGATAAATATTCTTATATTCCCTCTTTGGGGATTTTATGTTCATGGTATATGACTCCTTAAACCATAAAATTGTAATTATTATGATTCTAAATGAGGAATTTCAATTCACAACATCGCAGACCTGATAATAGATTTCTTATGAAGACATAGAAATTACATCTATTGACTGATAAATCATTTATGAATATTTTATAAATTATTCTACCATATCATGGAAAATATGCCTCATTCATCTTGGGAATTTTTCTAGGGAATTACACATTCTGAATGACATGCACCTATAAGTGAAAGTGTAAAATGGACATGTGAATTGTTTTTTGAGTAGTCATCTGGGTCTACTAAAATTAGATCGAGTCATGAATATTTATATAGGAAGTAGTAAATTTATTTATTGACCACTATTTTTGAAATTTGGTCTATAAAGGGTAAAGGAAACTAATTTTCTAGGTTACTTCATTTTAGGTTCTATAATCCACACAAACTCTTCATCCAGTGATGGGTCATGTTGAGATCAATTCATTTTCATCAGTATTATACACTGTGAAAACCCTATTCACAGAGACTACTTATATTAGGATCACCCTTTCACTATAAAATATTGAAAATATTATCACATTATCTAGATGTTTTATTACTTCGTTCTTATCAATGATCATTATTAGTGGTGTGAGCCTCCTATGAGGTTGGCATTTGGGTTTTGCATCTTCCTCGAGCAGAATCACGTGGGTTTTCATAGTATGACCAATTCCATTAATGGTATCCACTTCATGTGTAATTAAATGATTCTTTCTATTTAGTAATTCAACCAATTTTTCCTATTTTTTCTGACACACTTTAGAGTTAATGGTTACTGGTATAGTGGTTGAAGATCCTATATATGAATACTTAAGGGTACTGGGTAGAGGATTCAACTCCTATTTTGGAGGTTGAATTATTAGTGGTATTAATTGTTGAAAAGTAACCCTTATGATAGTTTCATTGAAGCTGACATCCTCAAAATCATATTCTTCCTCTTTATTAGAGAATTATTCCCTTATTTCTTCTTTTATGTCCATGTATTCATTTCACTCTTATGTATGAGATATTAAATTACAGTAAATGGAATTATTTTATTTTTTAGAATCCTTGAAGGGAATTAATAATACATATTCATCACTAAATCCAAATATTACAAGCCCCTGATTTACGTCAATTATATATTTTACTGTGGCTAGGAATTATCTTTAGAGAATAATGGAAAAGACGCCTTCTTCTCCCATGTCTGAAACAAGAAATCGTGCTAGAAATGTGAATTTTCCAACTTTGACATCTCATCATCAACAATTATTAGAGACTAAATTTCTAACTAGTTTTCATTTTGTAGTGATTCTTGAATTGTTTTGATATTTTAAGGTCCCAACATGTGAAATACTCATTGAAATTAAGTTGATTCTTGCTCTAAAATCGCAGAGTTCTCTTCCTATATGAACTCATTGATAGCACACAGTATTTAAAAACATCCCAAGTCTCATATATTTGGTGGAATTTTCAAATAAATTATAGTAGATAATTCTTAGTTTAGTGAGATGACATTGTTTTCCTCGGAACATGTGTTATAGTTAAGAATAACTACTTTTAAATGGCTTCTAATAGGTTTTGTTATGGAACCAGAAAAACCAAATGGTTCTGTGTCCGAAGGGTAATTATTTCAAAATCCAAGTGTTCATTAGGTTTTTTGACCTACAATTGTTAATTACACTTTTTGGCCGATAGGATGGGAGGTCAAGCTCATCACCCCATTTTTGGGGGAATTATTCCCTACTCCAGGACTCTCTTATAGATTTAAGATAGGTCCATGAATCATTAATTAATTCCCAAGTGTGATTTCAGTTATCCTAATACTAGAAATCAATTATTAGTATGTGTGGAAATTATAATCATCTTGTATGTATAAGAGGTTCTTTATCAATGGAGATTATTTTGTGAATTCAGGGATCTCCATTAATGGTATCCCCTTATATCATACTTAGAGATTATTTGTTCATTATCATGATAATACTGGGTTTTAAGTCACTCAGTGGGGAACAATGTATTTTTTTCATCCAGGTAGAAATATTTCACTCTAGAATATATTTTCATCAAAGTAGATGGATGATTACTCTGTAGTTTATTATCATCTAGGTAGAAAATGGTTACTATATATTCTATCATCATCCATGGAGATGAATGTTGTATTGATGTTGGAATCAAACCCGTATATGGGACAACATTGTATCCTCATGTAATTAATTATAACCCATGTGGTCTGGTGTTTCTTAATGGGACACATCAAAAGTTTTATGGTCATGTGATTCTGACCTAACTGTACCATTTAATGTAGTGTGGTAAAAAAATCTAAGAGGAAGGTGCCTAGTAAAAGCTTAGTCTGTGACTTATTCAAAAAAAACACAAGGAACGTGGAATTCATATGAGATTCCAGGTGTCATTATCACTTGTTTGAAATATGGACCCGAGAGAACAAGGTTGAATTGGGGTGTCAGATTTGAACATAATGAAATGATTCTTACATATCTCATTTAGATGGGAATTAATGCCCACATTGTTCGGTGAGTCTTTCAGGGGATTATGGTCCTTTTAGTGAAATATTTCAGGGCTTACTCATAAATAGTCCACCATAGTAACATGGTCCATTAGATATGTCTTAACTCATATAGATTTTGGTTTGCTTACTTTTGGGATTATTCATAAGGAGGGTTCCTCAATTAATGGATTTCTGATTGGACTCCAAGATAGGATGTCTAGTGACATCTATCCCTAGGTGAATGGTTACTATGTATCCCAATTATGGTTGGAATCATATTTATTTTAGATCTTTTTGGATTGGGGCTTACACAGAGGAGGTACATTTGAGGGGGGAGAAGATTTCTCATTTCATGGATGAGTTGATATGGATATTGGTCTTTGATAAGTCTTCAAACATATTATTTATATAGTGGGAATAAAAATTCTAGTAGTTCATTTATATTTTGAGGTTACACCTATGAGCGGGCCCATTTGAAAGTATTATGGTTTCACATTTTAGGAAATGAGATGACATAGAGATGGGGCTGTGAAATATGCTTCCTACATATCACAATTATAGTGGGAATCAGAGTTCTGGTAGTTCATTCGTGGTTTGGGGATTACATCTAGGAGGAGGCCCATTTGAGGGTATTGTGCTTTCTCAATTTAAGAAATGAGATGAAATGGATATGAGGGATATAAATAGGATTTCTACAAGTCCTAGTTATAGTGGGAATTCGAGTTATTATAGTTCGTTCCTTCAGTAGGATTATGCAGGTTTCAGAATCATCACTAGCCTCTAATCCCAGCTGATTAATTCTCATTTTGAGAGATAGGTGGAGGATAATTATTCAACAATCACACACACTTTTCATCATTGACTAGTGGAAGAGGTTGGGTCTATGGTGGAAGATGTTGTGGCTATGTTGGAAGAGGTCATAGCTGTAGTGGAAGAGGTCATTCCTATAGCACTTCCCTATCATCAAATTATATTAGATGAGGGTCCAAAATATGGAATGAGTGAAATTGTTGTTTATTTATAGGATCAACACTTAAACATATTTTGTGTAGGGCTAGGGGATTGAACCAGAATGGATTCTATAAAATGGGTCACATGGTGTGGAGGGAGACATATTCTTTGTATAAATGGAAAAAAGAAGTGTGATCCTTCGTACAGGAGGCTTCGGTTCATGTAGATGAGAAAGGGGAGTAAAGAATCATATCCCTAGAATCCAAGAATGGGAACTCTGTAACACTGTCCCTGGGGTAAGGCTTGAAGTAACCATGGATATACAAATCTATGTAAATATTAATGATCCATACTCCCATAAAATAAAAATGTGGGAAACCACTAACCATAAAAATAAAAACACAAATAGGATACACAATGATGTTCCATTATTAATGGTTTGGTCAATCTTGAGGTCTTGGTGGAGGTTTCAACATGATTCCTTTTAGGCAAGGGATCCAATGAATGAAAATCCCTTTCTTGAGTGGGAACAAAGGATTCATCAATAATGGGTTGTGTAGGGTAAAGGGATGGGTGAACATCAAGGAAGGGCATTCAAGTGGGTGGTGCATAGGTATGGGGTGCCCATGTAGGCATGGATGACTTCATGTCACCTTATGTGACGAAAAACCACAATGACTATACCTAGGAGAGACCTCGATCAATACTTCACGAGACTTCATTGTTATTCCCTGAACATGGGGGAAAAAGTTCCTATATAAAGATTAGAAGGCATGCATGTATTATTGAATCAGGGGGGTTGGGTGAATGAGCTGTAAAGTTTTTTCATTTTGACACATGAAGAACCAATGTCTAAAAATTCCCCATTATTTTTCACACATTTGGTGTTGATGAACTGCCAAAGAGGTTTTGGAGGACTTGGATGAAGCACTAGGGATACCAAAGAAGCAATTGGGGCATAGGGAAATGTTTCAATATGAATGAAGACCCAAAGAGTATATTTATATGAAAATATGGTAACCTAATCAAAGGTGACTTGTAAAACACATGAGGAAATAGAACATAAGGGAGGGGGAACGAAAGCACTTGCACACCACTAGTGATTCGGCATACCTTGGGTTAACCAAATATTGAGCCTCAGAAAATATTGATATTTTCCATCTATTTCCACATCCTATTAATAAGGGATTTACCTTCTTCACTCTATCATTCATTTGAGTAATAAGAGTTTCATGAAAGCTGGTGTTTTTGGGACTTGGGTGAAATATATTCCCCATTCCATGGGGGTGCACCCTCGAAACCCTCCTTGCAATCACTGTCGGGCTGTGGTCTCATCCCTTAAAGATGTTGGCTTGGCTACCTTCATTATCTCACATGAAAAATTCAGAGACACACCAATAAGTTTTTGATCCCAATAAAAGAAATGATTTTCACAAGGAATGGAAATTCAATATGATACTTATTCTGAAATAAATAAATTTTTTACATAAACTCAACATTTTATATCTATGTGAGGTTCACATTGTCAATTTGTAGAGAGGAGCGTTGAGTAAATTTCATGTTGGTTTCCATGACCCCTATAATATGATTCCCTTAGAAATAAAAAATCAGGTACTAATGTAAAAGCAGGGAACATGATGCATTATGTCATCATTTGGTTGTATTTGTTGCTATATCATGTTTGGAAGGAATATCCATTTTTTGCCTATTCCATGGGTCATAGTGAGCATGTTTTTATTGTTTCTAGGGTCATTTGAAAAAACCATTGAACATTGTGTTTTTTTATTACCCTAATTTGTTACCTAAGACAAATAAGGAAGTGAATTATCGAGTGAAACATATATTTTTTAGGCTTCCCGTCTTTGGATTCCAACCAAACATATTTTTTCTTTAAAATTTTTATCACTTAATATTTCTTAAATAGTATAATGTGTTGGTCTAGCGAGCTCAGAATCGAATTTTTTCCAGAGTTCTCTTTACATTTTTTTCAATATAGTGACCACTATATCTCTATTTGGTGGTAGTTTAATGTCATACATGTTTTTTCTAATAAGGATAGTGTTTTAAGTCGACCAGCTTTGACCATGAATTTGGATAATACAACCCAAAGGAGGATTGATGGCTGTAAAGGTCCCAATCTTCATCAGATACAACCAAGAAGAGTCTTGGGTCATAATTTTTTTGGTAACCAAATATATAACATGAAGTATAATAATAGAGTTGGTCTCTTCCAATAAAGATGTTTCCATTGCCTAATAATACCAATATGGGGGATATTTTATATAGTACCAACTAGGGAATATGTAGCATATCCAAAGTGTGGCATCCTTAGGATGACATTCACATTATGTGGGTGACTTATGACAGGCCACATGGTAATTTCCTACATAGTCAGGTAAGGGATTTCCTAGGAATTATAACATTATAATGATGATAAATAAAGGGTTTTATGTTTTGGACTTCCCAATAAAAAAATGTGTGCTTTTTTTTAATGAAAATAGTATGAGAATTAATGGGGATATCTTTGATGATATAGGCCGTGAATGAGGAAACACTCCTATAACAATTTAGTGTCTGAAGGATGGTATCTATTTTAGAAAATAGCTATATAATATTTGTCCATGCACATGAATTTCATGCATATTGGAAATTATTTTTTAATGTTTCAAGTCATGTAGTAAGGATATTAAGTGTTTTTGATGATATGATATAATGTATAAAGTCATGCAACATGGATATTGTGGGGTTTTTGGTTTAATAGAATTTAGATAGGATATTATGGGGCTATGTAGTTTAAATTCATACAGAAAAGACATTATGGGGTTGTTCATTTTATAGTCATGTTGAAAATACATTATGGGGTTTTGTAGATTATTGTCATATAATAAGGACATTATGGGGTTTTGGAATTTAATTTCATGCAGTAAGGACATTATGGGAATGTGCAGTTTGAATTCATGTAGGAATGAAATTACAGGGATTTATTTTAAAGTATTTATCCCTAACCAAAGTTTTGATGGTTCTCTAATTATTAGTAATACATATTTAAATGTGTCACCAAATTTAGATATGGAATGGGAGAATTTTAAACTTCAATTTGGGGATTTACAAATACAAAGAGTGGGGTGTAAAAAATTTCTAATGACATTAGAGGAGGTATCTTCCAATAACAAAGTTACCATTTCAAGAAAAAACCATTATGGGGGTTGTATTAAACATGGCTAAATGGGGTATGTGTCGCATAACCAAACAAAGGAATCCTTATGTTGAAAGTCCTGTTATATAAGATAATTTTATGCAAAGCCATCTAGTGAACATACTACATAGTTAGTTAATCGAGCTCTAAATAATTATGATATTATATTGCATAAAGTCGATGAATGTTTATAGTGATTTGAATCTTACCATGTAGAAAGTCTGGTTTAGGGAGAAAAGTACATTAATATAGATGGGTTTTTCAGTCATGATTTCCAAAGAATCCTATAAAATTGGATCTCTATGAAGGTCTAACCCAAACATAGGAAGAATGGTGCATATAGATTCAATTCATATGACTAGAAGAATAATATTATAGAAAAAATAGAGGATATGGTCTTGAATGAACCAAGGTCATTCTAAAATGCAATGAACATAAAGAGAGAGAAAATATAATCCACTTTTTTGCAAAAATTTAGGTAGGGAGAAAGGATATGAGGAAAATACACCAATGATGACCACTTTAAATTTCATGTTCTAATATACTTTCATTAAATATTAAAGCGACGTAAGAGGATTCTCCCAAAAATTTTGTTACCATAATTTGACAAACCCATTACATGGTTGTATTAAGCAGGGCCGACTAGAGAATGTGTTGTATAGAAAAACATTTGAATGTGTAGGTTGACATGCTTGTTATGTAAGTGAATTTTTTGCAAGATGAATAGGGGAACACACTGTATAGTTAAAAAAAGTGATCTCATGTACTATACATTCAATAATTATAAACTAAATAATGATTATAAAGATATTTATGTATTTCAAAATTTAGAGTATGATGTGAAAACGTGGATGGGACCAATACATAATTTATATGTTTGGATATATATGGTCCATGAATTTGGAGTCTTCTATATAGATTAGGGTCATATGTATAAAATGGTAAATCTCTTGTCTTCTTGCTGGGTTTTCCGAGCAGAGGTCCCAAAATAAATGATCTTGTATAGATTCTGATTGTTGTATGAGCGGGGAAGTTATCATTTATCACGTGGATGAGACTAGTATTTGAGGCCTAAATTTAACTACATATCTAAAATTTGATGAGAATCAATATGTAGTTCATTGAATATATTTCATTTTAGCACCATGCAGTGAGGACTCTATCCACATAGCTAAACATCTTGCGTGAGGAGGTTGAATTACCCAACATTAAAAAAAGTGTAATTTTGGATCCATTATGTTTTAGGTCAAGCAGTTAAGACATTAGGTGTCTTAAAATAAAATTACATAAGATATCGTGGGTTAACCAAGGTATATAGCCCAATAATCATTACATATCTTGTCGTAGAAAGAATCAAGTCATGAGTAGTTCTAACAGATACGAGATCATGTTTAAAACAAGAACTCACATCGTGCATCCTCTTGTAAATCATACTCATAATCTATAGTGTATAATATTTTTCATGTTGTAATGAGGTTGGGACCATTATTAAAAAATCATATGTCACAATTTATCTCACAGGGGTGAGAATCAATACACACGTAGTTTTTGAAAGAAGGTGTATACAGTTTATCATTATGTGGTGAGGACATATGGCATGACTTTTACGGTTTTAAAGATAGGACCATTGATAATGATAATAGGAATTGATACACCTTATTTATATAGAGAAACTCTTTATCTAATTCCTAATACCATGTGATTTGTGCTCGATGTGTGAAATAAAGAGTGAATTTTTTTTTGAAAAACAAATATAACATAAGTGAAGGATATTGGTATGATGATTATGTGGATGATGATCCATGGTATCATAAATGAGTATTATTATGTATATTTATAGGGAAATAATCAAGCCAGACATAGTTCAACAAACTGATCCTCATATTAATCAGGTTTTGATTTGGGGAAGAGGTATTTTTCTTTTATAATTTCCATGATTTTGGTTCGGCCTAAAGTAGGAAGTTTACTCATCACAATGGAACTTAATGTAATAAGAATCAAGTAAAAGGTCCTTCAAAATATCCCTATAGAGATCTGACACATGTCTGAGAAAAATGAAGGGAGTTTTCTCTTCCAAAATCATGGTTGGGACCAAGATTGGATATCCATGCATCACCACACATCACATTGGGATAATAATTTACCCACATGATGTTCTTGAAATTTTTCGTACGTATTTTTGACTAATAAACATAGGGAAAGAGGAATTTTCTTTTATTTTTATCTAGACCCAACATAGAAGATTTGGGTGTCACTATTTATCCAATTAGAATTATAATCAAGCCACATTTTGTTCATGGAGAAATATTCCCTATGAAGATTTGACACATGCACACAGGGAATGGATGAAATTTTTGATAAATGATTGGACCCATGATTGGAGATTCAGTCTTCACTGGATATTTTATTAGGTTGAGAATCATGTCATACATAGTTATTGAAGATTATTCCCCACAACAACCAAATTTCTACGTGCTGAAGGGTGTTTTTTAGTCATATATAGGTCTAAGATTAGATATTCGTGTGTCTCTACATATCTAATTATATTGATAATCAAGCCAAATGTAGTCACTTATATGTAGTTTATTATCATGTGGAAATGATGTAGGTGGACTTACCTGAATAAAACATTGTTGATGGAGTAAGGAAAAATACATAGGCATCACTGTATATCATTCTAGGGGAAAAAATCATGAAAACCATAGTTCTGGATATGTTCCATGTGCAGATTTGGTTCATACGTAGGAATTAATGTTTCTTAATGATTAATCAGGGTTGGACATAGTATTAGAGATCTGAGCATCACTAAATATCATGTAAGTCATGAATGAAGCCACACGTTGTGATGGAAGGTGCTACCTATGTTGGTTTCATTCGTACACAAGGGGGTGAAAGGGATTTTTCAACATTATGGCTAGACCTAGTATTGGAGATCATTGTGTCACAATATATTTTTGAAGGGAATGAATCAATCCACATGTAGTTATGGATGATGGTTCCCCACAGTAGTTGATTTTTGATGTGAGAAACGGGGGCATTAAAACATTCTACTATAAGGATTGGGCCAAACATAAAGGATAGTATGACAATCAAGACATATTATATGGAAGGTATCCAAGTATATAATTAACTCATATACAAAGAAAGGGGAAGTATTTTCTTCTATGGTTGTAGTTGGGCCCATGATAGGATATCTGGGTGTCACTACATATCTCATTATAATGAGAATCAGGTGACACATAGTTCATTAAAAAGTGGACACTAAGTAGATATGATTTATACATAAGGATAAATGGGGTTTATTTTCCATTACAGGGTGTAAATAATGTGATTACTGCTTATGCATGAAATATACTAAAAATTTTAGGGACCAAAACTGTTTCAATTTGTGGTATCATAGCATATTTATTAATATAAAATAAAGTAGATGTAACCTTACAGTTTATTGTCATTTTTTAAGGACAAAAAGGTGTTTTATAGTTTCAGTCCATGCGACTTTGTCCTCATATCATGTAGTTTTACTTTGTGAAACAAGGAAGAATATTCTACGTAGTTTAACATCATTTAGCACAGAAATATACATTTTTGTGTAGTTTAAAATGATGAAACTATTATTTTGGTTGTTACATAATTAAAAGTCATGAAATGAGGACATTACAAGTTACACATTTTATCATCATGCAACAAGGATGTTGGTTATTTTGTAGTTTAACAACATGCAACTAGGATGTTTGTTATTATGCAGTTTAACATCATGAAACTAAGACATTGGTTATTATGTTGTTTACTATCATGCAACTAGGTAATATTATTTGTGATTATACAGAGTATTTCTTTAGGAAAATTAAATTGATTTTAGTTGTGTTGTGGTCTCCATCCATTGATATTAAGGAATACGAAACATTAGACAAGACATTATGTATAGAGTAAGGACCTTACCTATTTGGATCATGTTATAGAGGCTTATTTCCTTGTATCATTGAAGTCCTAAGGACTAATACCAATTCTCCATGGATTATTGAATGGATTCAATCATTCTTTTTTCATGCTCAGGATATTTTGTTCAGATAGACATCCAATTGATGGAGAGAATTCAATATCATTCCATCCAATCACTCCAGCTCATTTATTCACCTTTTAGTCTTCTCATCTATAGAAAACTGATCACAAAAAGAAGCTTGAAATTAAATAAATTGAACTTCAATGGGAAATACATCTTATTTCCCATATACTAATTAGTATGGAGTTGGCCATGTTCAATTATGGGTATTACTCTGGTAATCATGTATGGTATGGAATAGTTTATCAGGACATTACTTTTTATCATTATCCACCATCATCTGGAGTATGTTGTAAAATGTATTGTTGATAGAATCTATCTATCCTGTTGTCATTTAATGAAAGCAGGATGAATGGTTTGATTTGATATTTTATTCCTGATAATGATTATTTTCTTCAGCATAATATAAATTGGTGCCATTTTCCACCAATATGGTATGACAGACACCAAATATAATAATGTTATTAGATATGACAAAACTAAAAAATCTATTTTCCATGAATTAGATAGATTTATTTCCTCATCATATTTTAGTATAAATTGGTGGTAGTAAGGATATTCTTGAACAACATGGGCATAGCCAGAAGATAAGGTACCACTACATTTATTCCCCATATAAAAAATGGCCTGGAGTATTTAGTTGTATGTAGAAACTCAATGGGTTGACGAATGAAGTTGTCATGAACATGGCATGATTGACAGTTGTTAGTGAAATCAATGCAATCATGTATCATCGATGGGCATATGTATCTAGGCCTTCAGGTTTGTTCAGAAAGTTGGTGGCCAATCTTTTGGGATCCACATGCTCCTCTACGTACTTCTTTCATGACATATACAGTCTCTTCTCCATTAATATATCTAATGATAATACATTCCAATCCTCATTTTTATAAGATCTTTTAGTGATTTATTCCATCATAATTAGTGAAATTAACTACTTGTCACTAGATTTTCTATTTTTTAGCTCTATCGGGTGGAAGTACTATTTTTGGGAGATAATCCATTATAGGTGTCATCCATCCCATGTAATGACCAAATGATTCAGGAATGAAAATGATTTCATTGATTTCCTATGTTCTAGTTTGAATTAAAGGTTAAACCACATGACAATGAAAAATGTGGTTGATTTTCTTGTCCTCGTTTGGATGTGCTAGCGTTGTAGATTCATTTTACAATGCCTCATCTTGAAAATTTTGTGCTCATGATACATAATACAATTATGTGTTGAAGGGATATTCTACAATCAACCCTTAGACATGATCAGACATGGGGATTAGTTCTTATTTTATAATGGTGTAATACTCATTGGAATTATGTAAGCACGATCAAAAAAAAATCTCTGCTGTTCGAGGGATATCCTGAATTGAGAACATTTCATCATCCCGTAGTTCAGTATTCCATAATGTTTCTTCTAAAAATGGGTGTTCATCACGGAAGTATAATAACGCTTGAATACTCACTACTTTTTGTGGGAAAACTATATGTAAAACTACATCAAAATAACTTCCTACCATGCCAAATGTCCTATTAACATAGGACGACTAAAGATAAAATTCAATGGGTTATTATAAGATACAAATTCTACCTTGTGATGATGCATGTATGGAGTCATCTTTTGAACTAAAATGATTCATGTTAGGATACTCTTCCCAATATTTGAATATCAAATCATGGTTTTTATCATGGTTTAACTGAGATAGTAGAGTTGGTTTTCATTCCCAACATCATTCTTTTGAACGTGGATTACACCCAGTTATCACTCTAATGTTTTCAGATAAATAATGGAAATTTATCCTTCAACATGTGGCATCAATACAAGTGGACTAAACATGTACTTCTTATGGGTATCAAATTCCTATTGTAACTCATTGGTCCATTGATATGTGACCCCTTTAATCATCAATTTAGTGATGGGAAAAGGCATTCCTTCTAGATTGGCTATGACACACCGGATATTGGTCAAATGTATTTGATTTCCGCTCAACTCTAACATGTTTTTAGGATGTTACATTCCATCGTTATATTTATTCTTCTTGGTATTTACTTTGATGCTATGATGGTGTAAAAAAACAATGATACTTTCCCATGGTTACCCCGAAATATCTTTTCAAGGGTTCAAATTCAGATTGTGTGATTGAAGCATATTGAATATGGTCTCCAAGCCAGTCAGGTGATCGGAACATTTTATGGATTTGATCACTAGATCATCAACATAGAAATAATCAAATTTTCCTAATAAGTTATTTAAAATGTAGTTCATTTTTAAAATGTTATGTTGCACCATCATTCTTCAAGAATGTGCGAATTACCCTATATAAAAATATGCCTTTAGTGGATATTAAGGCTGTTGATTCTTAATATTATAGGAAAATATAGATTGGGTTATACCCAAAGTAGAAATCCATGAAGGATAGTGCTTTGTATCCATCTATTGCATCAATTAGTTGTTCTGTGATTGGAACCAGGAACTCATCTATCAAGAAATACTGGTTGAGATACATGAAATCAATGAAAACTATAATTTTCTCATTATTCTTCTTCATTGGGTTAATATTAGCTATCCACATTGGATATTTTACCTCCCCGATAAAATCGGATTTAATAATCTTTTCGACAATAACCTCAAGTTTGGAGGCATGAATCAAGTATGATCTTCTACCAACCTACTCAAATCCTTTATTGTCTTCTGGAAATCCCAAATAATGGGTGGTCACCATAGGGTGAGGTCCTGGAAATACTATATAATTCCATGAAAATGCATTCTTCTGTTTCTTTTGAATGGAATTATACACCTATTTCTCTTCTTGAGTCATGGCGACACTGATCAAAGTATGGAATAGGTATTCTTTTGTTCACAAATTTATTTCATTGAGTTCATCCATAGTGGTGGAGACACCTTCTTCAAATGCTGGAGGGGCATCTCGGATGTCATCCCATTCTTCATCTTCCTTATTTGTTATTTATTCTGACTCCACATGAGTGGTAGGTGATGAAGGAAGACATTCAAATCTAGGGGAGGAGTCGGTATATAGACATCCTGATTGAGAGGTAACCATCTCCTACCAAAATGATGGTTATGGGCCCTTCTGAAGTTCTAAAGGTAACATGATGAGATAGAATCAGCATCCATGTCATTTTACATGACAGTGACAGCTTCTTCTAGCCTGGCTGATGATGAAGTGACTTGGTGAATCCCATTGGAAAAAATAATGATATCTTTGTTTAGGCATTCATCATAGAAAGATGATTATATGATTTCTCTAATGATGTTCGACTATGTTTTCACAACTGACATTATGAAATCCATAAAACACGTGCTTGGATTTGGTCCAAACCATTCAATTTGATTAATGGGAATCAAGTAATGTGCACTGAGATGCTTGAATGGGTTATATGCGATCTTTTCTAGACCATTCATAGCATTGATTCTGGTAACATCATTCACTATGGACCGTTTTACCTTCTTTTGATAGATCTACACATAAATATTTAGATATTAAAATGTTTTTAAAATGACCTTATCAATATGAAATTATCCAATTTGAACATTGTCAAAATATTTGAGTCACTAGTGGTATGATGAAGTAATAGTCGCATGTTGATGTAGCCAAGGTCTCCCCAACCGAATGTTGAATGGTGTGTCCTATTGAACAACCACGAACTCTGAATCAGATACGAGACCCACAAACTGAGTTATGATTGTAACCTCGCCCAGAGGTTCATTCTCGTTCTTTTGGTCACACATAAACATTAATGTGGAGGGAGACATGTGGGAATTAGTGGGGCCCATTCGGTGTAGAGTATCTATGGGAATGAGGTTGAATGTTGAGCCATTATTAATTAAGGCTCTCCAGATATCAGTATCATTGATCTTTCTCGATAGATAAAATGGTTTGATGTGTCTATGTACAACAACATCCTCATCCCATCCCATTAATTATATGAATGAATGGAATTATATTCGCTCATTCTCATTAATGTGAAATTAATATGTAATAACATCAATTTCAAACCCTTGAGGGCTTCAAAATGACTCCCTATGATCTTCTCAGTGATATTTTGATAGATTTAGAGCATCTAGGATTGATAACATGGATGGTAATTGTGCTAGATGCTTCATCAAAATATACTATTGATCATTAGAACTATGTTTTATAATATGGATATATTGTTCTTTATGTTCCTTGGATAACGATGCTCTTGATTTTGGAGAACCATTTTGCATGGTCATATATAGGAATACATCTGATCTTTGTGGATTGGGTTAGCTAGGTCTTCCCCCTTGATGAGAAGGTAGTGTTTTAGCCTGTAATCAATCTTAAAGGATGATCATGTCAGGTAAAACCTTTTCATGTGTGGGAGAATTCCATTATTCATTCTATTACCACTGAAGGGATCTCCCATGAGTTTCTACTACATAAACAGCTCCATGAGTGTAGTGGTTAGTGTAGTGGATTCGTACTTAACCACGTCTTCCCCTGTATCTTTGACTATGGTGACCTCTTCCCCTAGTTTCCCAATCAAGTATGGAGAACTCAACTTCATATTCAAAATAATCATTTGAAAAGAGATCCATTATGTGAAAAATTTTATTGAAACAAATGATCAAATCCACATATAATGAATATTCTTCCGGATAGAATGATTCTCACTGTGCTGTTTGGTGGGGAGGTTTCTATGTTTTTGAGATGGGTGGAATGAAATCTTCTAAGGTCAAGGAAAAAATTGGCATTGACACCAAATTATCTAATTCTATTAAATCCTTATTCCTTCATCTGTTATTCTTATTTAATGATTAGATTTCATAATATTGGGCTTTGATGAAAATGACTTAGCTGTAATGGAAGAGACAAGAGACACAATTGGTTTTTCAAAATATTTTCACAGAAAGGTATGGGTTTATTTTATTTCATTCCTGACCATACAATCATCATATTTATGAGAATTCATGATTTTTACCTCATTCCATTTTCCTTCCTTATCTGGACTCATAGTAGTAACACATTTTATCTAGGATGGTGAATTTTTAATTTCTGCATATTCAAAGTCCACCATGTTTTGTTGGTGGTTTATTAAAACAAAACACTAAGGATGGGGTGCCACCACATTTTTTGGATGGGAAATATTCTGGGAGTTCTGAATCTCTATCATTATTTTGTTTCTTTGGCATTGGAAACTAAACTATATTGTTTTCTAAATCTGAGATAAAGTAGTTTGAAAATTTTTCATTTAGAAAAGAATAAACCTTATTTTCAAACACCTAAAATTATCTCTAACATTTATATTTTTGATGAACTTGACGAGGTAGTTATTTTTTTTGATAATCGGGAGGTGGAGCCCTATGGTATGATGATGGATTTGAAGTAGGATCAGGTGTAGGGGACTACTTATGAGTGATTGTAGCATCCTCTTATTTTCCTTTTCTTTGTCTCAATGATAATTGGAATACTCAGGATTTGGATCTAGTATCTTTTTTGACTTTTTTCACATGTTGAAAAATCTAGGCTAGATCCAAAAACCCACATTTTTTCACTAGGATTAATGTTAAGTTCAACCTATCATAAATAGTTTCTACACAGATGGGACGAAATTATTCTTGAGGGAGCTGTATGTTTAAGAAGTATGTTAATCCTTTCCATTGAGCATTGAAATCATAAACACATTAATTTTCCCTTTTCATTAGTTTTTTTTAGATCAAAGGCTATTGTCTTCTATAGTGTTGATTTATACATGAAATGTTACTTCTGATGGAGATCATCCCATCCAGTGATCAATTGAGACTCCAAATATGAGTACCATACAATGGATAGCCCATGTAATGATTGCACAAAGAATCTGAGTTTCACTAAATCCTACTGTTCAGGGGTCCACATCATGGGATCACAATTATATGTGAGTTTCTTCATGTGATACTCTAGATTTACTGAGACATTCATGATTAAAAATGTGGGATTCTTAAACTTTGGAAGAAGAGGGGTCAGATATACCCATTCGGTGTAAACCTTATTTTTCTATATTTATTGGTGAACATCATCAATCCATAGATTCCTATTGATTCATAGATGACTTATTGGTTCACATGATAATTCCAGGAATATATAGATGATATAGGAGCTGAATAGGTGTGGTGGATGGAGTATGAATAGGTGAAATGATTGGAAAACCCACTAATTGTTGAACTGTTGATACCTGATTTGGGTATCAAATTGGGGAAGGTCTTTAAAGATATTTTATACCCTACAATGGTTTTCCTAGAAATGGATGGAATTATTAATCTGTATTAATTGTTTCAACAAGCCATATTTGATGAGGTGTTCCTATTGAAATTGAAAGGTTCAGATCTTATTGTGGATCATGTTTGGTAGGAATTATACCTCAAAGTTACTCTTCATTGAGTCCTCTCAAATCCTTCATTTCATCCACTTACTGAGAAACTCTTTCCTCAAGAGAAAATGATTTATCTTCCCTAGTCGAAATGTAAGACATGGTATAAGCAATACCAATTTTATTATTAGGTTCCATTCATAGAGGTGCAAGTTGATTATTCGATGGGATACATAAATTTTGGGGATGCCTATGACTTTGGGTGAACATTCCTATTTCGGTTACTTCAGAATAAAATATATTATAAACAATAACTTCATCATTTGAGTCCCCTAATATGTATTTAATTATCATAGAATCATTAGTAATAGAATTGATAACATTCTAGGATGGAAAAATAATTTCTTCCATTCTATCAGTATAATTGTGATATCTCATTATAGGAACTCCACAAGACCTTATCCAAATATTTTTTTAGTTCCCTTGGAACTATTTTATAGTTATTAACTAGAAGGGAATATATGGATCATTCAGTCATGAATTCATTTTATGGCTTCCACCATAACTGGGAGAAAACTGAATTTCGCTCAGGAGGGGATAGAGAATGTGAAAAACCCCCTAGCCCGGTGTGCTTGGCCTTTTCATGTTCCTATTTTTAATACATATGTATATGTTTTATGACTCATAGATTGGGGTTAAAAATCCCCATTCCTATAGGCTTGGGTGGTTCTTTAACTTATATGTTTAATCTCAACAGATCTTCTATTATGATTTAATGATTTCTGAGGTAACTTTTGGATGGGTGAATTATCCAGAATTCATGTGAATCACCTACTTAGGATGACCATTGTGCTATTTGAATCATTTGTGTAATCTTATGGTTGAAATTCTCTAAGGGGAGGTTTACTAGATGTTATGAGATACATGATTCAATAGTATCCCAATATCATTCTCTCTTTTGGCCAATCTTTTGCGGAATCTGGTCGAGGCTTGTTCTTGGTGATAATTTCATTGGTAATGAATTAAATTCTCTTGTCTTAGATTGTCTGGCGTTGTAACATTATGAGAGGAAACAATTGGTTGGATTTTTTTACTTGAGGGTGAAATTAAATGAAATTATTCATGTAAACCCCATCATATTATATGAATAACATATGGGGCGTCTGCGATGAGCATTTACAACTTCCATAATTAATTGATGAATTCACATTGAAGTGATCCATCTTGATTCATGATATTTGGATTTCAGGAAACCTATAGGGATACTAAGTCAATTTTGAGATGGAACCCTTGTATTAAATTGATATTACATTAACATTAATCATCTAGTAATACCTTGTCATTCAGATGACTAAGAGTCTTCCATATATTGAGGTAGATATCATGAATACAATCTTCCTCCAATGTCTCTAGAATGCTGTATTGAAAGGAGGACAAAGGCTAGAACATGGGTGTTATTTCTCCCTTATCTTGTTGTATCCTCATTTTTAACATATTCAATTTATATTTATTCAGGGGATTCTCTACTTGATCAGAAAAAGTGGAATTTTTCTACCGCTTTATCAAAATTGACAATAAAGGTATTGAGTTACTATATTACATTGGAAAATAAATGTTCCAAGGGTGGTTTGGAGAATAAACATCACCATGGTCTTCCATCAAGAATAGAATTTATTTCAACCACTAGGGATAAAGAATTGAACTTGACATGACTTATATTTGATAGTGCCTTATGATAGTAGTGATTTCCCATCACTACATTATCAGTTGTAAAATACTCTTACCAATGCGAATTACTACTTTAGAAAGAACTTTTACAGCGAATATATCATGGGTAGGACCATCATGATATATTAAATCCAGTGGTTTATGCTCCTGCTCCTTTGTCATTTTTTCACACTATGGATTACTATTGAACTCAAAAAGAGATAGGATATCTAGATTCACTGAATTTCATTAAATCATTCCATCATGAAGATGTTTTCAAAGACAAACATTAGAGTTACTACTACAACTCCCATAATTTGGTAATGTGATGGTAGGATCTTGAACTACAATAGATTAATGTTTGAGGGCTTCCAAAATTTCATCATTGTGGAGAGAAAAATAACATACTGACTCTTGATTTCCTAACTATATACGATAAGACTTATTTTTTATGATTACATACGCGTATTGGGGGAAACCTACTCGGAGAAGTGGTTATCATAGTAAGGTTTATGTGCATTCTTTGGACTGGAAGTCAGAATAGGATGGTTATCTCTAATTGGAATGAGTGTTTGTTCTCAATCTGATTATCCATATGATATGGTGGAGTATACCCCATTACCCTCTTGGAAGGGAACATATGTATGAGTCTATTGTGGGTGACATGTTGATGATACCCCTTTCTCGTGTGGATAGAGTTCTATTTCTATCACTTGGGTCGTTAAATTTATTCTGTGACAATATCCTAGAATGTCTCTATGATATGAGAATGAATTTGTGTCTTCCTTTTTCTCCACTTTCAATGTGTTCTTGGTGACTTCAATAGCTAGAAATAGAATATATATCCATACTGTATCTGTAGTATGTCTACGTACGTCCTTTTATCCCTCCTTTCCTACTAGTCGATACAGGAAGTACTCTTGGGTTGGGGTATAGAGTTGAGACCACCATATGCCTTTTTTGGATAATTTTTACTAACTTCTCTAGGTGCTTCCAAATGAGGCTATGGAAGACTTGATGAGTGCAGAAAGGTGTATGTTCCTGCTTGCGGGTTGCTTCCAAATTTGGTTGGCATGCTTATTTGATCACTTCTAGATGAATTTGATATAAGGATTAATGATTTTAAGAACTTTTATGTTCCTTACCATGGAACTACACCTGATTTGAATAGATTTATTGGTTGGGTGCTTCCACACAACTCAGCTCACCGATGGAATGAAGGGAGACGAGTGTATGTGCCCACCTACTATTTTAAACCATGAATGGTTGGTGGGGTTATATAGAAGAGGAATGTTAGAACCACCTCCATATTATCCAGTTGTTATCTTTGGTGGTGTTTTTGTATGCCTGGGACTGAGGGACCTGGTCCAGACAACTAATTATAACACACTCATCATGTTAAGGGTTTCCTATCTTGTGGTGTTAGTAGTAGGGATTTCTGGAAGGAGCCTTCCGGAAAGGCATTTTGGTCTTTGGGATAATTCCATGGATAGAATCCATATGTGCCTCCCTAAAATATGGGAGGTACTGGTTATTTCGTTTTAGGGATAAGCTCCCAAAATGATTGAATACAATTTTTGACATAGTCTTCTTCTAGACCGTTGGTCATCATTAACTAGATGAATGATGGTTATTATTGATCTAGAAGACCTGTTGTGAATCCTCCTTTGTTGGAATGGTATCATGTTATTGTTACTCATGATTCATTTCATTTGTGACCCATCATTGAATACACTTATTTGATGATGGTTTCCTTATAATGAACAAGGATCCATCTTGAGCAGCATTCAGGGCATTCACGGATGTAAAAATGAAGGAATCCATTTGGATTGTTGGGATTTAATGAAAACAAGTGATTATATATATTAAAAACACAAATAATGAACTCTATAAAAGAGTCATAATTTCTATGAATGCATGTATGATTGATTTCATTTTTCCCCTCCTTTGACAATTGATAGGGGTCTAACATATGGGTAAAACTATCATCTTGGTAAAGGATTCACATTGGCATCACCATTTTATTCTTTCAAATGGAAATATTTTTTCAATATGTAATGGAATGGTCCAGTGCAGATTGGCTAGTACATCCCTTTTATAATATAATAGAGATTCCATAGTTGATTCAATCACATCATGTTCAACATGTTTTCCCTCAGAACGTGTGTTCTGGTTAGGAATCACACTTTATGAATGGTTTCCAACAAAATTGTTTATGGAACATGAAATAACCATGTTTTTTTATCCAGAGGGACCTTCTTTCCCAAGTCATGATTTCATTAGGTATGCTCAGCTAAGATATTTATTTACTTGAATTGGTTGAGATGAAGGGATTTTGGGCTCATCAAAACCTTTTGGAGGGGATTATTTCCTACTCCAGGACTATCTTATAGATTTAATATATGTTCATGAATACTTTATTAATTCCCATGTATGATGTGAGATATTCTAATATTAGAAATAAATTATTATCTCTTGTCGTATTCAGAATCAACTATATGTATATGAGGTTCTTCATCAACAAAGATATTTGTGTGTATTCTAGGTTCTCCATTGATGGTATCCTATTATATACTACATGTATATTCATTGTTAATTATCATGAAAATGATAGTTTTAAGACACTCATTGGGGAACTATATTATTTGTGTCCAATGAGATAGAATAATGTCACTGTAGAATTTATTGTCATTCAGGGAGACAGAATGATACTATAGAGTTTATTGACTTCTGGGTAGACAAAAGTTACTCAATAATTTATCATCATATAGGGAGATGGATGTTGTTTTGATACTAAAATCATACCCAATGATGGGATACCTATGTATCCTAGTGAAATGAATCATAACCCACATAGTTTTATGCTTCATAAATGGACAAATCATACGTTTTAAGGTATTGTGATAAGGACACAACCCTACAGTTTAGTGTCATCTTGTGAGGACATCTAGGTGAAAGGTTCCTAGTAAAACCTTGGTGTGGGACTTATGCAGAAATATACAAAGAAACTTCTATGGGATATGAGATATAGAGTTTAATAATAATTCATGGGATTATGGACCAAACTGAATAGGGTTAATTAGTGGTGGTGGATTTGAACCTTAGGGAGGCTTCCTACATATCCCATTTGGGTGGGAATAAAATACCACATATTTCGATGAGTCTTGCATGGGAGTATAGTCCATTGAGAGATACAGTTTGGGGCATACTCCTAAATAATATTCCCATGTAACAGGTTCTATGAGATATGTCTTCAGTCATTTAGATTTAAGGGGGTATAATTAAGTTCTTACTTCAATGCTTGATTCCTTGATTATGGGAATTATGATTGGACTCCTAAAGAGTATTTCAAGTGATCTCGGGATCTAGGTGAAGGCTTCCTATGAATCCCAATTTTGTGGGTTGTCATAGTTGTGATTGTCTTTTCAATTTTAGGGATTACACTTAAGAGGAGTCCCATTTTTGAGGGTATGATTTCTCAATTCATTAATAATATGACATGGAGCTTGGACCATGATAAGGACTCCTACATATCCTAATTATGGTGGTAATTTTAGTTATTGTTTTATATTCATATTTTGGGATTACACCTAGGAGGAGGAATATTTTAGGGGATTATCACTTATTACTTCACAAAAAAATGATGATATGGTTCACAACTCTTCAAATTGGATTTCTACGTATCTCGGTTATGGTGGTAATCAGAGTTATCATAGTTCATTCATGGTTTGGGGCTCAAACTTAGGATAAGGGCATGTTGAGGGGATTATGGACTCAAATTTTTGGAAATGAGTTGATATGGAGCTCAGGCCTTGATATAGACTTCCTACGTATCCCAGTTATGGTGGGAGTCAAAGCACTCAAAGTTAATTCCTTCATGTGGATATAAGAGGTGTTAAATTCATTCCTAACCACTAATACCACATGATTAATGCTCGGTGTGAGAGACAATAGAATGAGAAAGATTCAAAAAACAACACTCACTTTCCTAATTCACTGGTGTAATAGGTGGGGTTCGGGACAGAAGAGGTCATGGCTATAGCGGAGGAGGTCGTGGCTATAGCGAATATGGTCTTGGCTACGACACGTCCATCTCTTCACTTTACATTAGATGAGGGTCCAATATAAAGAATTATTAAAGATAAATGACATAGAGTATAGTAATAAAAAAACATAATATGTGAATTTATAGGGGAATACACAATTATGGCTACCCTAAAGTGGGTCATATAGTGAAGAGGGAGGCTTCTCCTTTGTCTAAATGGAATGGTATGTGTGATTTTTACCAACCTTACTGGGGACTGGAGGCTTCGGGTTATAGAGATGAAAAATTAGAGTATAGGGTCTTATCCCTAGAATCCATGGCTGAGAACTCCCTAAAATTTCCCCTTGTGTAAGGGTCCATGTACCATTAGATATAGAAATCTATAAAAAAATAGAGGAACTCAACTCCCTTATAAGTCAAATTTGAGAAATCTATAACTGTTGAAATAAAAACCCAAATAGAAGACATGTTGATGTGACTTTCCCTATGGTTTGGTAAATCAGGAGGTCTTGGTGTAGGTTTCCACATAATCCCTTTCATGAAAGGGAGATAATGAAGGAAAATCCCTACCATGAGTGGCTTTAAATGAGGCTTTGGGGAAGGCTCATATAGGCTAAAGGGATGGTTGAACACCAAGGAATTGCTCTCAAGTGGGTGACATGGAGTTATGGGGTGCACAAGTAGGTTTGGGTGACTTTATGTAACCTTAAGTGGCGAATAACCAGGATGGATATACATGGGTTATACATAGATCAAGACTTAATGAATATTCATAGGAATTACCATATGTGGGTGGTGAAGTTACTGTATACGGATTGGAAGGCATGCATGTCTTGTTGAATCAGGGGGATTGGGTGAATGAGTCATTCAAGTGGTGTTCATTTTAACAATTGAAGAACCTCTGTCTCACTATCCCTCTTTAATTTCATTTCTTATGATGTTAAGTAACTCCCTTAGTGGTTTTTGTGGGCATGGGTAAAGCACTAGGTCGACAAGGGAAGAAATTAGGCATAAGGGAAATTCATCCCTTTGAATAAAGACCCAATGGTCTATTTATTGAAAAATATGGTACCCTAAGTGATGGTGACTTTTTGTGCAAGTGATGACATGGCGTGTATGTGAGAATCCATGCATTCCCTACGTGCAACCGGTGATTCAGGCTTCCTTGGGACAACCAAATTTTTATCCTTTAAAAATCTTGATATTTCCACCTATTTCCCCTCCTTTTTCTATGTCATTTCTCTTTGTCACTTTTTCATCCATCTGGTGAAATGGAGTGTCAAGAATGACAATTTTTTGGGACTTGGGTGAAACAGCTTCTCCATAATGTAGATTTTTGCGCCACCGCACCCCTTCTTGAGGTCAATGCCAAACTATAGTCCTTACCCATCGATACCATCACTAACCCCATGAAAAATTCATAATCGCTATGCGAAATGTTTGATCCTGGTAGGGGATTGTTTTCTAATGAATCATGGAAATCCAATATTCTACTTCATCCAACAAAATTATGTATTAATATATAAACACAACATTATCCATCTATGTTAGGTTCATATCTTCACTTTGTAGAGAAGTGCATGGTTCAAATATTTTGGTTATTACAGACACCAAGATCGTCCATTTATCATTTTTTGGACAACATATCTTTTAGTAATTTGGAACAAATAGTAATCTGTGCAATAGAATCTGTAAATTGTATATTGATAGGAAATTGCATGATCATTTTAAAAAATTTATTTTATTTTCCCTCCTGTCTACCTTGTCTTTATCATTCAAGAAAATAAAAAGATGTCTTTAATTGTGGTGTAGCAACATAAATTTTATCATTTCGTTGTACAATTGTTTTAGTGTGTGTAGCTTGTGATACCTTTTGGGGTATTACATGAATGGTATCAGTATATTTTTCTTCTTCCACTACTAAAAGGTTATTAGGTTCTTCATTTTTCTTTTCGTATCTTCCGCCTGGTTGTTGAAAATTAAAAATTTTCCAATATCTCATAACTATATCTTAGTATTATTCTCTTGGGTATGTCTCGTTATTAAAATAATGAGTAACTAGTAATATGTCTAATAGAGTCTTTGATATCTAATGCATCTGAACATCGAGATTGCGTAAGGCATATCTTTAATTCCCTATCTTCATCTCTTGAGTATTAATAATCTAGTATTTTAATTGAAAAACATTACCCAGGAGACCCTATAAATTATTCTAGAGAGGGATAGTATGTTACTGAGGTCTTGTTTAAGCTAGTTAAAACTGCATATGTGATCTCTAGGGGAATGTTTTTTTGTGCTTTTTTATGTGGTCTGGGCATAAGGTTTATGGGTGGGTATCTTGGTGGTCCTTGGTTATTAAATAGTGCTTGACCACTTCTTTTTTATAGTATCCCTAGTTATTATGATTGTGTTGTTGGTCCATCCTCTACTAATAATATTGTTGTTTTTGTCGGAATGGTGGGTTCTTCTTATTGAAAATGAGGTAATTACAATCTTGAGATTGTTCTTCAACTTCTACCATGTCGTGTTGTAAAAATTGAGGGCCACCACACATTTCTCATGATTGTATCTCCATTATAAGAGTATGATGGGTGGTTTATCATGTAAGAGGAATGATTATATATTCTTAGTGATCTTTTCAACTTATTATTCTATTATGGTGTTTTTTCTACCTGGTGGACACCACGACAAGGTGTTCGACCATCACTCTTCCACATGTTGGAATCTGGAGAGGCATTATCTAAAATGAATCTTCCGGCTTCAGGTGTTTTCTTCATTAGTCATCCATAAGCTGCAACATTGAAGATTGTATGTGCGTTTAGTTGGAGGCCATGGTAGAATGTCAGGAGTTGGATCTAGTTGTCTAGCCCATGATGTGTTCACTTCCACATTAGTTCCCTAAATAATTCCCAAACCTATGATACAAACTCCACTTCAATGTGAGTGACTTTCTAATGTCATTAAATAGTTTCCATGTCCAAATTGGTGGCAATTATTTTTCTAGAAACATCCTAGATAAATCATACCAAGTCACTATTAACATCGAGATTTATTTTTATGCTAATATTTTTCAATGTATCATATAGAGAATAGAAATCCATGAAGTCTAATTACATTAGATGATACTCTATGGTTGTGAAAGGTATTTCAATCTTCCAGGAAGTTGGGGATGTGATCATGTAGATATTCACTATAAATTAAACTAAACAATACCATGTTCTAGATCATGTGAATGAGTGAAGGTTTTATTTCAATGTTATGATATTAAATAAAATCATGTGTGATTATTATGATAACACCATGGATTGAGGGAAATCCATAATCCATGATGGTTTGTTCATATTTCACTGGGTGATCTCGATTAATTATCTATTCCATTTTTGAAGGGTTATGTGGGTTGGGTTATTCTGGATAGTTTTGGTCAGCCATGATTGACTGGAGGTGTGAATAGATATACTATTGGATCTTAGAATCGAATGCTAACCATTATTGTGCTTCAAGGATCCTATAATGATTTGAGGGGCCCCAATGCATGCATAATGATGAGAGAGAAAAGTCGCAGTAACATCCTGAGATAAAAAAGAGAGAAAAAGGGTTAAGGGGGATAATCCCAAGTTCTTACCTAAATGTTTCCTATGTGGAGAACATCCTTATCAATATGGATACGGGGATAAAATTTTACATTTATGTATCTGAGGTTGATCCCATGGGGAATTATGAGGGAAATGATAATATTTGTCTTGGATCCCTTTGGAGTAGGAGTCTTCACATGTTTAATCATTTTCGGAAATTGTATTACTAGAGAGTTGAGGGTTTACTTCAAGAAAAAAATGGATCTAGATCTGTTTTAGGAACTATAAAAACTGTGATCTTAATTATAAGTTATTAGGATCCTAAGGTTTAGGTTGTGAAGCATTCATATGTCACTAGTTGAATGTGGTCAAATCTCTTAGTTCTACCTATGATGTTACAATTCTTTAAACTTGAGATAGTTAGAGCTTTGATGGATTAGTCATATAATCAATTGTAGAAAGTATTTTATGCTATTACTCATAACCCAATCTACTAAAATTTAGATAGATTCCATCATTATAATGTCTCTTGGTTAGAGATATATTAATGAATAGAAAATAAAATTTTTATTTATCCTAATTACTAATCCTTTTGCGTACCCGGTTGAGAATTAAATATATTTTTTGTTCAGACACACCAACTCTTGATCTATACCCTTTTCGTTTTACCCACTCATTATAGGAGTAAATGAAAATAAATCATGAAATGAAATCATGATATAAAACACTAGCATAAATTGGGATTACGTTAGTGAAAAACATGCATTTATTGTGTTTAAGAATTAAATTACGAAAAATTATTCTAAAATAGTGGATCAAACACTATTTATCAACCTACTTACATGAAAGGAGAGTGGAAATGAATTCAATAAAAATTTCCTTGATGATCGGTCCTCAGAAACATGTTGAACCAAGATCATGAAACAATAATTTATTGATGAAGACATGAAAAACAACTCTCAATGCTTTTATTAAATTAAAATAATAATAACATACTAACAAATTCAGAGTTTACAGTAGATGGAGTATAAGATAATGAGAGAGAGTAATGAAAGAACATAATCTATATATTCTTGGAATCCCCTAAATATGATTCCCTACAACTGTATATATAGATGAAATATTCCACAATGTGTGATAAGGATTTACATCATGTAATGATGATCTGTGGGTTTCCTGAGGGCTTTTGAATCAATACATATATTGCACGTATATCATCCAAGATTTGATTTTTTTACTACTTTCACATCATGTATTTAAAACTCATTAAATGTACCATCCTTCAATAATTATCTATAAAGAAGGAATTTTGTTCCAAGGGTATACAATGTGTATCATCAACTCACATTGTGTAATGGATTCTCCACTATTATATTTCACTACATATGTCACATCTTGATTCCTGAGATAAAAAATTCTATGAAATTCTAATACACATTGTGTAATAAGATTTCACGACATGAAATAACAATATTTTATCATTTTCTGTATTTTCACCTCTTAAACTCTGAATGCATTATTCATTCAAAAATCAACACATACCAAGTTCATTATCTTTTAAATAATTGATAATATTTAACTAAATTACAGAAAAAAATAATATATGCTTTCATCTTATCAACTAGACCTCAGGATCGTTTTTATTGTATTATAGATATCTTTATGTAATAAATTATGAATTAATGAATATTATAGTTATGATATACCATAGATGGTATCAAATAATTGTCTAGTTATTTTGGGGGATTATGATTCTAAAACAACATTGAAATATTTTAGGATAACACAAAAAATTGGAGAATATATCTAAATTATATAAAAACAATTGTACATTCCACGAAAAAATCCATATCTAGATATTATAAGTGGATGTTAATCTAACTCATTTACACATAGGTGAATGATAAAAAACTATTTTTTTGAATGTTTTATTGATTATAAATGAAATAATTTCCTCACATTTTGTTAAATATGTTTATTTATAACATATTTGGGATTTCATCATTCATTTGAAAATTTGGCGAAAATTACAGTTCTTCCCTTTATAGTACACTGTAGTATTTCGAAGATAAATATATTTATATTGATTAATTGAACTTTATATTTTGTTAAGGTGTTCCTAACGTAATTGTCTACAACTTTTATTCAGGACACTAGATCAACATAATGCATTTGGATGGCGTAATTGGGCCATAGAGGCAAAGGTGGGCTAGACACGCCAGAATGGAGAAGATTCTGTATTTCGGCCATAACCATTTCATATGGGCTTATATTGAGCACATATTTGGAGAGGAGATAGAGAACCCATATCCGCACATTTTCTCCTTCTAGAAGGCCGTCCAATTCATGCGTTTCGATGGTCAAATGGGCAGTGCAAGTGGTCATAAATTATTTGTCCAAGATTCCCCATTCACACTTGAAACCACATTGAACCTAGCCTACCCAGCACTCTATAAATTGGTGTTTTTCTCATTTTTTGGAGTGGGGAAGTGAATTAAGATATTGGAGGAAGAGTATAATTGGTTTCACCCAAATTATTCAACCATTGTAAGAGGAGTAGCTGTTGAAGCAAAGATCCCCTCATCGAAGCCTCCTTCTCTTTTTCATTTTGTAATGTTTTCATTTGTGTAATAAACTTATTTGATCTTCTTTTATTCCTCATCTTTTCATATGTTTTATTTAAATTTCTTCTAATATTAATCTTCCTAATTGGGTTGTAATTATTGAGTAGAAGTGTTATTTGGTTATACCCATTATAAACCTTTGCAAATGCAAAACGCTTCTACAATGATTACACCACCCATGGAAGAGTAGTTCTTTTTAGTAATTGATCGACCTCTATCCTTCTTCATTCATTTATTTTGAATCAATGATATAATTTAATTCAAATATTATGATTTATTAATTTAGTTTTTAATTTAAATGAAACTAATCAAGAAATTTAATAGTTAACACAAAACACGTGTGGTCGGGAATTGTGTGAACTGTGAGAGCGCAACCTTAACCGGTAATTCAAAACCACACGGGATCAATTTGTAGAGTTCAAATACAATCCATAAACTCAATTAATCCTCATTTCGAGAGTGGTTATGTGCCTTAATTTACCACTAACCATACGCTAATCTTAGAACATCAATCAAAGCAGGGTGGTGTGATTGCATGTTCCGAAGTTTGCCTATTGTTAAATTCACTTCATCTTCGTGGTAAAGTTAATTCTCATAGGGTTCGGGATTTAACAAATTAAGGGATCATAATTAAGTAAATATTAATTTAAATGATAATGATTAATAAATGATTGAATTGGTATAGTTGGATCGATTACATCTTTTAAAATATTTTCTAAATAAAACATATTCTTGTTGTGTCTTTTTAATCAAAATTCATTTCAAAATTAAAAACAAAAAAATGCAATCTTCTTCTAGAAAACATCTTCAAGTTTTATAAACTTCAAACAACCCCCATCCTTTAAAGGAGTGTTTTTATTCTATTTTGTTTTTGGAATACCTCTATAAAGTTATTTTAAATCTACTTCCTCCTTAGAGAGACGAGCTTGGTCAGCCACTCTGCTGCACCTAAGTACCCCTAAACCACACTAATCATTTGAGGGCGCCCACGACAATGCTCATTCAAATTGGCGCCATTTCTGGGGAGGAAAGTACATTATTCAACCATTTAGAGGTATTTCTTTTATTTTTCATTTTATTATTTTCTTCACCTCTCTCTTTCATCTTTCCCATTTCTCATGTTTTCCTTTTTTAATCCTCTTCTTTTCTATTTGGACCATCAACTCAAACTTCTCATTTAATTTTACTATGGTCCACTTTCTTTCTTTTCATTTTTATTTGATTTATGACACGAAATAATCCTGAAGATCTCTTAGATCTTGACCTTGAGATTTATCGTAGCATTAGTGCTCGAATCAGACATTCTCAGTCTACGGGAAGATTCAATATTCAACAAGTTGGTGAATTTCTCTCTTCTGGAAACATTGCAATTTGAAGCTATTCAAATTCAAACATAAAAGAGGAAACAATGGCTGGAAATAATGGAAATTAACTTATTATACCCATTCGATAATTGACTTCACCAGATATTAAATATCAACCAAATTGTATTGCATACCCAAACCTCGAATCGGACATTTAATGGAAATATCGATTAATTCACCTTCATCCAATGATGCACGGCTTATCTGGTGAGGATCCCAATAAACACCTTAAGGAATTTAATGTGGTTTGATCATCCTTAAAACCAAGAAATGTTTCTGAAGATCAAATTAAATTAAGAGCATTCCCATTCTCACTTGATGGAGCTTTGAAAGATTGGATGTATTATTTAGAACTCGAGGATATAACTTGTTGGAACGATTTAAAACGTCTTTTCCTGCAGAGATTTTTTCCAGAATCAAGGACCACTTCCATTCGTAAGGAGATCTCTGGGATCAAGCAAGCACAAGGGGAGTCAATGTATGAGTACTGGGAGCGATTCAAGAAGTTGTGTGAAAGCTATCCACATCACCAAATCAGTGAGAAACTCCTCATTCAGTACTTCTATGAAGGAATCACACCTATGGAGAGGAGCATAGTGGATGTTGCAGTAGGAGGGGAATTGGTGGACAAGACACCAATAGATTCACATTCATTGATAGACAAGATGGCCCAAAACACCCAACAATTTGGCGATAGAGATACACCACATGTCAGGGGATTACATCAGGTAAGTCCTTCTTTTCTTGAAAGTCATTTTATTGATACCATGTTGGAATAATTGACCACAATAGTGAGGCAGATTGCTTTGGCTCAAAAGACATCCTAACCCCCTCCTTCAAGGCCTTTTGGTATTTGCACAGAGACAAGCCACCCAACTGACTATTGTTCACAACTCCAAGAAACAGATGATTGTGCAGTAGTGTTCCCTGGGAGACCATATCATCATCAACAACAACAACAACCATAACCCCAAAAGAAGATTGATCCAAAATATAACCAAGGGTGGAAAGATCAACCAGACATGAGGTATGGCTCTGGACAACAACAAAGGTCACACTTTCAACAAAACTTCCAGTAGCCTCCGCCTTACTAGCAGGGTTTCCAAAAACCCCAAAGGAGATTAGAAGCCCATGAATCAGCAAACCAGCAACAAGGGAATCCCCCAACCAATGTAGATTCTAACACTTATGACCATTTGATGAAAATTGTTCTTAATCAACATAATGACCTAAAGAGTCATGGTTCAGAGCTGAGGGAGTTGAAGACTCAAATGAGCCAGATTTACACCGCCCTCCATGAACTTGTAAGTAAGAATTCCAGAAATCTACCTTTCCAACGCACTCCAAATCCAAATGGGAATGTTAGTTCCATCAAATTGAGAAGTGGGAAGCAAATGAATGATACATTTGTACCTACCATTCCACCGGGATTCACCTAAACTCCAGAGAAGCTGCATTCCATACCTATTGATGAGCAATCCAAAGAGAAAGATAATGGTATGAAAACGATTTATGATGTTCCTCCTAAACCCCTTCCTTTTCCAAACATGGTTGTTCAAACCAAGAATATGGCTGATGAAGCAATGAAAAAGGAGGTTTTTGACACATTCAATCATGTGGAGATCAACATTTATCTACTTGAATCCATTAAGAAAATCCCAAGGTATGCCAAATTCTTAAAAGAACTCTACACCAATAGAAGAGGGCTCTAGGGAAATGAGAGGATCAATCTTGAAAGGAATGTGTCAGCACTAATTAAACCAACTCTAGAAATGTCGACAAAGTGCAAGGATCCAGGGAAATTCACCATCCCATGTACCATAGGGGAGTGGCACTTATCTGAAGCACGTTGTGATTTAGGTGCTTCCATAAAATTGATGCCTCACTCTGTATTCTCTTCCATGCAGGTTGGTGAGTTCAAGACAACAAGAGTAGTGGTGGAGTTGGAAAATTGAGCTATAGCATATCCAGTGAGAGTCCTTGAGAATGTACTTCTTCGGGTAAGAGACATGATCTTCCCAGAATATTTCTACATGCTTAACATAGAGGACGACCAGGTAAGTTTTCATGCCCCCATTATCATAGGTAGTCCCTTCCTCAAAACTGAAACAACTATCATAAATGTCAATGAGGGTACACTTTCCATGTAATTTGGGGATTAATTTGTGATATTTAATGTTATGGACTCCACGAAGTACCCCTCTGAGGACTATTCTGCTTTTGTTATCTCACATTTTGAACCACCAAGTAAAAACTCAAGGGATTTTGATTGTCTTATGCTTAGGCAGATTATGAGTATTGGTTCTAGTTTAATGTCTAAGAGAACAACCACACCTATTTCTAATGAACAAGACTCTCTACGATTTGATTTTGAAATGGATTCATATTCTGATCTTGATCATGTGAACTCTTATTATGACATGGCTATTGAGTATGATGATGTATTTGGTGCTTTATTCTCTGATTATGATGATTTCTATTCTGATACAGATGTTCATTGTGCAGATATGTCGGTTGCATCAATTTCTCCATCCATACATCACCCCCCTGCATTGGAACTCATGCCATTGCCCCCCAAATCTTAAATATGCATACTTGCTGAGTGGTGATAGATTGCCTGTTTTCATTTCTAACAATCTCTCTTTTGAACATGAAGAAAAACATTTGAATCTATTGAGAGATAACATTAGGGAAATTGGTTGGACATTGGCAGACATATCAGGTATTAGCCCCACCAATTTCATGCATAGGATTCTCTTGGAGGATGGGGCTAAACCGGTGAGACAGCCACAAAGGAGACTCAATCCCACCCTCCTGGAAGTTGTTAAAAAAGAAGATGAGAAATTGATCGAGGAAGGTATAATCTTTCCAATTTCAGATTATCAGTGGGTAAGTCCAATTCAGGTTGTGCCTAAGAAGAGTGGTGTTACTATTGTTAATAATGAGAAAGAAGAGTTAGTTCCAATGAGGGTGAAAAATAGTTGGTGTGTGTGTATTGATTATAGGAAACTAAACCAGTCCACTCACAAGGACCATTTCCCCATCCCATTTATTGATCAAATGCTTGAGAGACTAGATGGGAAAACACACTATTGTTTCTTGTATGGATTTTCTGGATATTTTCAAGTTCCTATAGCACCATAGGATCAGGAAAAGACTATATTCACCTGTCCCTTTGGCACATTTTCCTACCGGAGGATGCTATTTGGACTTTGCAATGCCCCAAGTACCTTCCAGCGATGCATGGTGAGTATTTTTTCTAATTTTATTGAGACCTGCATGGACATATCTATGGATGATTTTACAGTGTATGGGTCTTCATTTGATGAATGTCTAAATAGTTTGGGAAAGGTACTGAATTGTTGTATTGAGAATAATCTGGTCCTGAACTTTGAAAATGGTCATTTCATGGTAGAGCATGTCATTTTATTAGGGCATGTAGTGTTAAAACATGGGATAGAGGTTGATAGATCTAAGATAGTCATTATTTCATCCTTCCCCTATCCTTCATGTGTGCGTGATGTTAGATCTTTCCTATGGCATGCATGATTTTATCGGTGCTTCATCAATGATTTTAGTAAGATTGCTCTTCTGATGTCAAGATTACATCAAAAGGATTCTGATTTTGTGTTTGATGTTTCTTGCAGGAATTAATTTGATGATCTAAAACAACGTCTGACCACTCCACCTATCATACATCCCCCATGGTGGGAGATTCCTTTTGAGCTTATGTGTGACACCTCAAACTTTGCAGTTGGAGCAGTCTTATCTTATAGGGTAGAAGGACGTTCACATGTGATTTCCTATGCATCAAGGACGTTGGATGCAGCCTAATAAAACTACACTACCACAGAAAAGGAGTTTATTTCTATCATATTTGCTTTTGATAAATTCCGTTAATATTTATTGGGCTCTAATGTAGTTTTTTTTTTCTGACCATGCAGCTTTGAGGTACCTCCTAAAGAATCCAGAAGAGAAGCCCAGGCTGATTCGACGGATTCTCCTTCTTTAGGAATTTGATATTGAGATAAAGGACAAAAAGGGGTCAGAAAACATGGTGGCGGACCACATGAGTAGGCTTACTAACACACTAGATGGTGACACCTTGAACTAGGTACCACTTTGGGACACTTTCCCCGATGAGCATCTCTGTACCATCTCAGGTACGCATCCTTGGTATGCTGATTTAGTTAATTACATTGTTGCCTATAAAATCCCAGCGAATTTGAAGAAACATCAATTCCAAAAATTAAAAAGTGATTCTAGGTTTTGTGTGTCTGATGATCCTTACCTCTGGCACATGTGTATTGACCAAGTTATTAGGAGGTGTATTCTTGATCCTGAGTTTGAGTCTATTTTGCAATTCTGTCATACACTTGCTTGTGGTGGACACATTGGACCCCAACGGACAGCTAGGAAAGTTTTGGACTCTGGATAATATTGGCCTAGTTTATTCCATGATGCCCATGTGTTTTGTAAGTCATTCTCTCGTTGCTAACACACTGGGAATATTTCTTGGAGACATGAGATGCCCAAACAACCCATACTATTCTGTGAGATTTTTGATGTGTGGGGAATTGATTTTATGGGTCCTTTTACAAGTTCATATGGTTTCTTGTATATTTTGGTTTCTGTTGATTATGTGATCCAATGGGTGGAGTCCAAGCCCACCAGTACTGATGATTCTCATGTTGTTGTGGATTTTGTGAAGGCACTTATTTTTTCCAGGTTTGGAGTACCAAAGGCCATCAACAGTGACCAAGGGACACACTTTTGCAATAGGAATTTTTCTTCCCTCCTTCGAAAGTATGGGGTGACACAAAAAACATCAACACCATACCACCCCCAAGCAAATGGTCAGGCTGAGGTTTCAAATCGTGGGTTGAAACAAATATTGGAGAAAACCATGCAGCCAAATAGGAAGGATTGGAGCAAGCGCTTGGATGATTCATTGTGGGATTATAGGATACCATACAAGACACCCATTGGTATGTCCCTATTTCGGATTGTTTTTGGGAAATCATTCCATCTTCCCATAGAAGTTGATCATTGGGCTAATTGGGCTATAAAGAAATGAAACATGGATTTGGCCCAAGCTGGAATCCAAAGGAAGCTGAAAATTCAAGAGCTTGAGGAGATTAGATTGTCATCATATGATAACTCAAGGCTCTACAAGGAATGATCAAAAGAATCTCATGATAGAATGATCCAACAAAGGGAGTTTCATGTTAGAGAGAAAGTCCCTCTCTACAGTTCCCGACTGAAGCTGATGCCTGATAAGTTGCGTTCCAGATGGTTAGGTCCTTATGTTGTCTCTAATGTTTTTCATTATGGTGCAGTGTAGATCACACAAGAGGACACTAGATGAAGCTTTACAATCATTGGGAAACATTGAAAGAGAAACATTGAGGGACTTCCTACTGATGCAGTGGATTTTATCACACTGCATGACCCCATCATCACTTGAGCAAATCAGGCTGTTCCTAACCTTTTCACTTTTATATTATTTTTCCTATTTCAAAATTCTTCATTTCATGTGCATATATCATATCATGGGTTCACATTGAGGACAATGCAATATTTTAAGTGTGGGGGAGGGAACCTTTTAGTTTAGTAATTTCAATTTTTTTCTTGTTTAAAAAAACCAAAAAATTTTGTGTGTTTTTTAACATTTAGTGTGTTTATTTATCAATTTTATTTGTGTTTTTGAAATTTTTGAGCTGAAATAATTCTCATCACAATTTTGAAATTCATAATAATGATTGAAACAATTTATCCCAATAAACTGAGCTTAAATGAATGTTGAAATGACTTTGTTTCAAGTTCAAATATTTAGTAATTTCATGAAAAGTACACTGAATTTTGAATCACATGCCACATCTCACTGTCTTTATATTTGAAATCACTTTCTTGTGAGGTTTCTAAACCATAATTTTCATATTCTTTACATTCACCTCACTTCTTGAGAGAACCAAACCATTCCTGATTTAACCAGAATTTGATTTATTTCTGTCAAAACTTGAGGGTTTAAGGTACTTATGTTTTAATGACTGAGGCATTTGTTTGGTATTAGAGCCCCCTTTTTAAAGAATCCTTTTTTATAATGGCCTACCATGTTCATTTAATCCTTGTATCCCTTAGAATACATGCACAGCATGTTAGGTTAGCCATATTACAAGCCAATTTTCCCTATCCAACCAACTCTTGAAGTGAAATTTCATAATCTAGATGAGATTAAGTGGGGGGGAATCTATCTTTTGTTGTGCTACAACATTCTCTGTTACATTGGTTGAAAATTAAATTCTGAAGAGATGTGTTTTCGGATGATGAAAATCATTATATTGAAAGCTGTGCCTTTTCTAGAGCTTCTAATTAAGGGTGAAAGTTGTGCCTATCTAGAACTTTCAAGGAAATCATGTTTGAGATGATTGACAATTTTTATGATGAAATGATGAATGGTGTAAAATTTCCCACACTTTTCATGATTATGGAGCTGGAATGATAAAATGGGGATTAAGGAGAAGACCATATTTAAGTGAAAAATTGATTAATTCAATTTTTCTTCAAAAAGAGTCAAGCCCTCCTCATTCAGCCTCAGAGTTTTTCACATCTTAATCCTAGCAACTGAAATCCACAGAACAACCCTGAAAAGTCCTCATGATAATCATATGTCCTTGACTCACATCGGGTAGCGATATAGGAATTTATCATGCCTATGGTGACCCCTGTATGAGTTTGGATGAGAAAGACATTGCAAAAAATGACATTTGTGTGATAAGAGAAAATTCTAGCGAGGTGAGTGTTTTGTGCAAGGGAGGATAAATAAAGTGGAAATATATTGAATGATATAAATTAAGAACTTGAAATAATGTTTTTTTACGAGGCACGATGTCTTTTGTTTCTTGGTGTGTAATTGTCTGATCTCAAATATATGTGTTTTAAAATTGGTTTTGATTTGATATTGATGTTTACTTGATATGATATTTTGCTCAGAAGTACAAGAGGGTAAGCGTGGGGGAGTTGATAAAACACTATTTTGTTGAATATTGTATTGATAATAAATGAAATAATTTACTCACATTGTGTTAAATATGTTTATTTATAAAATATTTGGGATTTGATCATTCATTTGAATTTTTTTTGAAAATTCCAGTTTTACCCTTTATAGTGAACTGTAGTATTTCGAAGATAAATTTTTTTATATTTATTAATTGAACATTAGATTTTGTAACTATGTTCCTAAATTAAATTTATACTACTTTTCTCCAGGACACAAGATCAAAATAATGCATTTTATGGAGTAATTAGGCCATAGAGGCAAAGGTGGGCTGGACACGCCAGAATGGAGAAGCTTATTTATTTCGGCCATAACCCCTTCATGTTGGCCTATATTGAACCCAAATATGGACAGGAGATAGTGGACTCATATCCGCACATTTTATCCTTCTGGAAGGCCGGCCAATTCACGCGTTTTGGTGGTCCAATGGGCGGTGCAAGGTGGCATAAAATATTTGGCCGAGATTCCCCATTCGCACTTGAAACTGCTTTGAACCTAGCCTACCAACCACTCAATAAATTGGCGTTTTTCTCATTTAGTAGGGTTGGGAAGTGAATTAAGAGATTGGAGCCAGAGGAGAATTGGTTTTACCCAAATTCTCCAACCATTGTAATAGGGGTAGCTCTTGAAGCAAGGATCCCCTCATCGAAGCCTCCTTCTCTTCTTCATTTTGTAATGTTTTCATTTGTGTAATAAACTTATTTGATCTTATTTTATTCCTCATATTTTCTTATGTTTTGTTTAAATTTATTCTTTTCTTAATCTTCCTAATTGTGTTGGAATTTTTGAGTAGAAGGTTTTTTGGGATATACCCATTATAATCCTTTGCACATGCAAAACGCTTCTACGATGTTTACGCCACCCATGGAAGAGTAGTTCTTTTTAGTAACTGATCGACCTCTATCCTTCTTCATTCATTTATTTTGAATCAATTTTCTACTGTAATTCAGATATTATGATCTAGTAATTGAGTTTTTAATTTATATGAAACTAAGAAAGCAATTCAATAGTTAACATAAACCACGTGAGGTCGGGAATTGTGTGAACTGTGAGAGCGCAACCTTAACCGGTAATTCAAAACCACACGGGATCAATTTGTAGAGTTGAAATAAAATCTCTAAACTCAATTAATCTTCATTTTCAGAGTGGTTATGTGCCTTAATTTACCACTGACCATAATCTAATCTTAGAACATCAATCAAAGTAGGGTGTTGTGATTGCATGTTCCGAAGTTAGCCTAAGGTTAAATTCACTTCATCTTCATGGTAATGTTAATTCTCATAGGGTTCGGGATTTAAAAAATTAATGGATAAAAATTAAGTGAATATGAATTTACATGATAATGATTTATAAATTATTGAATAGGTATAGTTAGATCGATTATGACTTTTAAAATATTTTCTAAAAAAATATCTTCATGTTGTGTCTTTTTAATCAAACTTCATTTCAAAATTAAAAAAAAATGAAATCTTCTTCCAGAAAACTTCTTCAAGTTTTATAAACTTCAAACAACCCCCATCCTTTCAAGTAGTTTTTTTTGTTCTATTTAATATTTTTAATACATCTAGAAAGTTGTTTTAAATCTACTTCCTCCTTTGAGAGACGACCTTGGTCAGCCACTCTACTGCACCTAAGTACCCCTAAATCACACAAATCATTTGAGGGCGCCCACGACAGCTCTCTTTTAGTTAATAACTCCAAAAGGATAAAATTGATAATAGAATCAATCATTACAAGATTTATGTCAAAGAGGTCTTGCATCACATATGTTGAGACATTATGAGGGGATATTCTTCTCTAAATTTACAAGATCATTATGGAACATTATAATGGGAAAAGATGACTGTATAAATTATTTTTTGTAAATAGTTCATCAATAACAGAAATTGAAAACTAGAAATTCATAGATTAAGGACTCTATTTCATTGATTATTTATCCATTTATTTTTTATATTTTCCTATTTACATTTTTAATAGTTTAAAAATTATCATCTCTATGTCTGTTATTGATGTATTAAATGATGAAAAATATATTCAAATAGTGAGGGCCACCCTTATTATATATTCATGAACAATAAATTTATTATGTGACTATGGTTTCATCCATTATTCAAAATCATAAATTTTATGTAAATCTATTTAAACACCACAATAAAACATGGATGTATTTCTATCTATGAAAATTGTAAATGGAGAAATTATATCATCCAATATATATATAACTTCTCACTTGACCATATTTATGAGATAAATTTCCCTAAAACCCATATGATACTCCCTTTATTATAATTCGATGTTATTATAAATACGGGTTCTCTTTCCTTATATAAAGAAATCGTAAATTTCTTGTATAATAAAACTATCTTCTATTCCATGAACCTACCTCTATATCAAAACAATTTAAAGGATGAATATTAATCTCATTTTGTATCATCATATAATGAATGAATGATATTTTCTTATGTGTATGTGTATCTAGCACAAATTATTGATACTAAATAAATGATCATCGTTTATGACATTCCCATTACAATGTAATATTCTGATGTGTTTCTTGAATAGTATTATGGACCTCCTCCAAGTAGTGAAGTTGAGTTTTCAATCATGATGATACCCAAATATTTTTCAATATCCAAGACTCCATATAGATTGGCCACTATTTAACATTAAGATATTATGAATAAACTATAAGACAATATGAAAAAAAAAAATTGATACACCCATGTTCATCACCATGGGGTTCACTGGTCTAATTATTTAATATGAAGGATGGGTAAATATAACTATTAATTGATAATCATGAGATCAAAAAATCTTGCTAATGAAAAAGTATCATCTTTCATATAATGAGGAATTTTTCAATTAGTTGTGTGGAGCAAAATACATCACCAAGGTCGATGTCCATCTAGGATATTATCATGTGATGTCGAAGAAGTAGCATATCCCAAAACACTTATTTTGGTACAAGGTATAAAAACAAAGAGTTCATAGTGATTACAATTTAAATCTATAATTATCCATTTAGCTGCAAGGACATAATAAATAGAGCCCTCTATATTACCTTAATAAATATGTGTTAGTCTTTAGATATGATATTCTTATCTACGATAAAATAATTTTGGAACATGAGGAGAATTTTTGTGTTGTATTGAGTCCTTGTGAGAGAGATAGGTATTGGTGATGTTCAATTAATGTGATATTTTTATGTCACAGGTATCATTCCTATGGAATGATGTCCTAAATAATATAATATCTATTGATCCTTCCAAAATAGAGGAAATTTTATTATGATCCAAACCATTATCTATGATGAAGATATATATTATCCATGGCCTGTAAAGGTACTGTCATCAATTTTAATAAAACTAATCATGATTTTCAATCAAACAAACAAGGGTAACATAGAAGCGAGTGATGTTTTTCTAGACTTATGAATGTAAGGATTGATTTAATGAATTAATAGAAAAGGATAATAGTTATAATGTTTCTCACATTACCCAAAAATGGGGATGTATTTTTATTTTTTAAAAATGATTCCAAAACTTTCATGGGTTGTTTTCCCATATAAGACGATAAGGAGATACGCTCTGCCTCTCGCCAATTAATAAACCATGAGTAGAACTCACCAACTCATGATCTGGAATGGGATTCATTTATTTTTAATTTTTTTTTAATATCTATTCTGAGGGATGTGTGACATATATATGGATCCAAAATTTCATCGGAATATATTCACACAAAAGGACCTCAATATATAACTATGAAGGTGGATAGAGATGACTAAGGATTATGATTTTTCATTCCATTAACATCTATGGAATGTTAAAAATGTTGTATAATATATGGGAAGATAAGATATCACAACCCTATTCATAAAGTGTATTTAATGGGATCCAATCATCATGAAGATGAAAAGCATGGGTTGGAAAACAATAACAGGATATTAATCCTACCATTCTCAAATAACTGATCAGATATCTATTATAGAGATGATCAAAGAGGACCAACAAGATGACAAGGTGTTAAAAAAATGTAATAACTACTCTATATTTAATATTTAAAAAATATAGAATTAAAATGGATATACCCCAAATATGTATCCCATTAATATCATAGATGAAAAAGGTTACTTCTCAATGATATTAAAATATCAGTATTCTCTATTCATCCAACAAGAACAAATATTTTTTAAGATGTGAAGAAATACTTCTAGTTGGATAACAGGAAGAGAGAGATTGTATAATTTGAATCTCCATGCTTAGTATGAAAAAAATAAAGGATAATTTTCATAATTATAAGGTTATGATAGAATCAATTATTATACTAGTATAGAAATAGATATTCAAAATCTTGGTATTTTATTGGACTTCCTAGGACATATAAATTAAAAAACACCATTTTGGTGGAAGTCAATCTCCTTAGAAAGTTAGTACATTTCTATATAATGAAGGAATATTTTTATCTTGACCAAATCACTATAAAATACATAATGGTATGGGTAAGAATACATGTAGTTCCACTCAATATGGTATCTAATTGAAATTGATGGATTATCGAATGTTTATGGAGAAGCCTTCAAAAAGAGTTTGATATAAATATGAGGTTTAGTAATAATTATCACCCTTAGATAGTTGGACAGTATAAATGTACCATTCAATATATAGAGGTTATGTATAGAGCATGTTAAACGGAATTTTAAATGTTTTTTTGGATAAATACCATCCTCTAGTGGAGTTCTCATATAATTACAGTTTCCATTATAGAATTCAAATGGAACATTAATATGATATGTATGAGAATTGGTACTAGACTCTGACATGAGGTGATAAACATAGAGTGATAAATCTAATTTGACCTAATCATTTCCAATATATATAAGATAAGGTTCAAAATATTCATTTGGTAGAAATCATTTAAAATTTGACAAAAATTATTGCATTCAATCCTCAATGTGATCTAGATTTTTATGTTGGAGAAAAGTTTTTCCATTATAAATTATTGTGGAATAAATTCATGTTGTATTTTAAGAAGGTAAAGATTATTCCTAAATAAATAAATCCATTTGAGATCATTTAATACACAAGATATGTGGAATATAAACTATCACGACCACCCAACACATACCATGTAATTGAAGTGTTCCATATATTTCTCTAGAGGAAGTACATATCAAACCCCTATGATTTAATGAATCAAAATATTGTACCATATAGAATATTTTTTCATTTAAAGAGTGTCCTATGAAAATAGTATATCATGGATATAATAATTGATGAATCTAGAAAATTAACCTGGTCAATGTGTTTTGGAGAAACTAAAAGTAAGGGTATGATATATGGGAACTAAATGTGATAATGAAACAGAAGTTTTCTCATCATTTTTCTGTATGAAATTAAACTTTTGATTGTGAAACTTATGAATGGGGGGTGATATACAATCCCAAACATTTATAAATGAAATTCCCTTTTTGAATGAATAAATTCAAAATTTAATAATGTAGTTATATAAACAACATGCCTTAATTTAGTTATCTTAGAAAACTGTAAAATATAATTGGTAAAATATAAAACTCTTTAACATATTTACCATCTATAGTATATTATTTGTAAATTTAATAATAATATTATTATATTATTAGGGTCATGATAATGTCCATTTTCATAGATGAATGTAAATAAATATGTAAGAATACATTGAGACCTTGGATTGCTTGGCCTCTAATTTTGAGGACCTCATCAAATACAAACCAAACGTGATGGTAACATCTCCATAATTGAGCTTATATAGGGTGATTAATTCAAATAGTTTAATGATATTCTATAATAGTTTGGTAATATTATTTGAGGTTTGAAATTTGGTTGACTTGTAATATTTTTAGGTTTATCACATTACCAGAAAAAAATTACAAAACAAATTAAAATGAGTTTGAAGATGTGATAGCCTTGACTAGTATGACCATAACCTATAAATCCCATTTATCAGAGATTCTGAGGGGAATGGATTCACTAGGATTTTCCCTTGACTAATAACAAGATTATTTTACACCATTGAGGCATGAACTAAACATTTTAATGGAGATGTACTACCTTATCAAGATCATGGTTCATTCCATGTTCACTGAACCACCACCAAGAGATCCCCACCCTTACACATCATAACCTTAGGGAATTCACTAGTGTAATAATATTTTATGTATCTATAACCTAGTGGTATTAATTTTTATATTTTTATTTTGAATAAAATAGTTATTATATTTATCCTATTTCATTATTAAAATTATATTTGTGTTGATGAATATTATATTTTCTTATGAAGTGGCCAAAATAATATTTTTTAGAATATAATGTTTCAATAATGACACACTTTTTGATAAATTCAATAATTTTAAAATTAATTTTAATTTAAAATAATATTGATAAAAAATGATTATATAATTCAATTAAGTCTAATATAATCCTTATTATGGTCAGAAAAGTATTATTGTCATAAATACAAGTATTTTTTTAATGAATGGTGATTTTTATTTAAAAGTATAAATTGTGATAATAAGAAATTTATTTTAGTAAAATAAATATCATGTTTGAAATTATCATTTTGAGATTATCTAATGGGAAATTTTACAAAATTTTCTGAGATAGTCTGATTTTTTATTAAAAATAAAAATGGTATAAATATTAGGTATGTATTATGATTTCATAATCTCCTAAATGTTTCAAAATAAATTAATTATAGTTATTAAAGAACAAAAAATATATTTACCATTTAAAATATTGTTTTTTTAAATTATTTGAATATTTTCATATCCTTTTAATGAATCATACAAAACCTATATTGTTATTAATGATTTTGAAATAAATTAATTTTAAAAATGAATCACTTCCACATAACCAGGGGTATTAGTTTTCGGGGTTTGGTTATTATCATTATAAAATATTTAAAACCACTATACATTGGGAGAATCCATGGGAAAATCAATGTTAATTTTATTTCATTTTATTATTTTATCAGATCCAATAAAAAGCTAATGTTCAAAAATTAATAAATAATTATACCCTATTTTTCTATAAATAACTAACCATAATAAACCTTAAAATTATTAAATAATAATTTATCATGAATTTAATGCATATAGACCTCTCTAAGTCCATCACAATGTGTTAAAAAACTCTTAATAACTCTTAATAATCGTTTTGAACCACTCTCTCAAGGAAATGGATTATCTCCTACTAATTTATTTCATGTACATTATAATTACTAATTCCTTTTGATTTCCAATTACCCATGAGGTAATGTGTTTCAATTAATCAATTTTACTATCCTAATTACATCATTATTATGAAATACCACCTTTCAATCTCATTGAAACCTTCCAAAATTAATTATAAACACTCATTATGTTGCATCAATTATCCTATGATTTAACATGCCAAATATATGCATAGTGAATACCAATCACTATTCCATTCAATATTTTTTTTTAAATATGAAATTATTCAAAATTGATTGGGTAATTCCTATAAATTAAATCAAAATAATTATTATTGGTGTTAAAACTGGGGAAATATTTTCTTATGGTGAATGATCTATTTGAAAAAAAAATTAAAGTTAATAATATGAATGTGGTGGGTGGGCCAAGAATTACATATCTTTCCATTTCAATGGGTAATATTTTTATCTCATGACATGCCAAGTATTTGTGTAGAAGGATATCCAAATCACACATTGTTATAATGTCTTGGTCATAATAATTGTCTTATTCTTATGAATACATGTTTTATGTTATCACCACATTTATATATTTCCATGATTTTAACATCATATATCATTGTTTTATATGTATATTTATGACTATCACCTTTTTATTATAGGTTGAAATTCTTATTGACTATAATTTATTACTATCATCATTTTATGCTTTGATTATTACCTTACCAATCCATATAGATTATCATTTTTCTATGTACATCACTATGTTATCTCATATAGTTTTATAATATAAATGGAATATATTGGAATTCATTGATGTTTTTAGATAATTTTATTATACCCAGATTTCAATTTATATTTCATTTATATAACTACACAAAGAAACTAGTCCTCACATTTTTCTTGGATAGAATTATGTTCATATTTTGTAATAAATCTTGAGTTGTTGTATATTATATATATGGGTTTTCATATAGTGGAATCATTTAATAAATTTTGATTCAATTGTAATTTTGTAGTTGTCTTGATTTATCTCATTGGTTAAGGGTGAAAGTAATCTTAAAGAAGAATATATTAGAATTTTAAATTTATATTTTTGTTTTATTTGGAGATATAATATGTGTTTATGTTGTATTAATAGTTTTCCTGTTAATTTTATTGACAGTATGTTATTTTTCATTTAGGATATTCATTAGAATATTTTTTATGACTCAAAATTGGATGAAGTACATTAATATAAGAAATTAATGTTTAATAAAAAAAATCCATGCTTAATTATAATCATTTTTTATAAAATAAGTGGAAATTGCTGTTATGCATGAAGCATACTAAATTAATTTATTAGGTTTTGTTGGATGATTCCATAGTTTTCATATGGGTGTATCCTATGTTAAATAAATCAGATAATTAATTTTGGATACAAATTGGTTGTTTTATAAATGTAATCATTTGGGGGTGAGCCAACTTTTTTTATAATAAAGTCTAGATGAATTTGTTTTAAGGTTTTTATTCCAAACAAAATAGTTTTCTGATTTCATACAAACTTTTTGTTTTCTCTTAATGTGAACCTAGGATGTATGGTGGTTCAGTACGAAATGGGTGGGGAGTTATGGGATAGTTGTAGTAGTTGGAGTTTTTGGTGGTAGAATGGATGGTGATGTACATAGTGGTATCTTGGATGCAATTAGGATATAGGGAGTATGTTGAAGTTGGTATTTCCTATGTTTCATGAATTGAAATATGGGTTCTTTTTTTACTATGAATTCTTTACATTAATGGCTAGTTTTCTAAGATTCAATATTCTTATATTTTTTTACCCAATGCTTAACACACTTAGTTGAACATTTCTTATATAAGTTGTACGGTATATTATGAAGATCTCTAGATTAATAGAATTATGAATGTTAGTGAATATTTAATGTTTCTACCCATATGATTGATATTTTGATGGATAAATTGGGAAAATTATTTTGTAATTATTTAATATGAAATGTTTAGTACATATTAATAAATAAAAATTTATTTTCAATGTTTTTATGCCTATTGGATATCTTGTACTTATCATAGGTAGTGTATTGTTCAATTAGTAAAAATTGTGTTTGAGGTTAAGGCTATGTAGTTTCACATAGTTTGGTTGTAATCAAAATATTTTCTATATATTTTTCTATTTAATTTTGTATCCAAAAAAATTTCATAGGGAATCCATCACCCAGTAGAATATGGAGGGTATTTTCCATAACATCTAGGTTTGAATGGTTGAATGGATGACTTTATTCTCTTCTCCTCACTCTTCTTCTGTAAGTATTATATGGTGGTACTCATGGAGGTTACATTCCAATAATTTTTTATACATGATTTTGATGGATTTCGATTATTTGACAGACATGTATCTCTAGATATTGATTATAAATGGTTATTAAAAGTTTTTTGGGAATTTATAGTGATTTATTGAGGTATTATACATGACTTATTGGTTTCGGTGTCTCCTAAAAAATATTTGGCTACAATTTTGCATAGAGGATGTTCATGATGAGGTTATGTGATGTATGAGGTGGGGTTTATTATACAGTTTCCATTTACATGAGAAGCATATTATAGAAATATGGATCAAGAAGTGTTACATTAGAGTGAGGGAATAAAACTAGTATGGATGTTTTAGTGAGGTACCTTTACTTTTATATTATGTTATATATTACAATATTACTTTTCTATGATACTTTATGTGAGAGACATAATGTAACATCCTGATATTTTATGAAATATCATCATTAAATTTATTTTAAATTATTTTTTATATTTAGTTACATGAAATGAAAATTTTACCACATGTTTTATGTAATGTCATGTTTATCTTTTGTTTCACAAAACATTGATATTATTATATAACTTGTATTACATGCTAGGCTACGCCTTATCAAATAACAACATATTATTAAAATTATAATTTAACATCATACTTATCACTTGTCCATTAGAATGGAGGAAGTTATTAAGATTAAATAAATTATAAAAATATTGTTGAACGATGTTTAAAAAATTAATTCATTGGTTTACAATTAATTATAAATGAAAATAAAAACTAATTGAATATAAAGGAAATGTTTTTATAAAAACTATTTATGCACCCAAAGGTGATTTATCATGAAAATTAAAATTAATTAATATTATTTAATGATATGAATAATAATATATATTATATTCAATAAAATATTTTGACATTAATCCTATATATTTTAAAGGCATAAGATAAAAACATATCTAATTTTACACATAAAATGTTGTATTTTTCTAAAAGTATTTTTGTAGACATTTAATGGTGTAATTATTTTAAATCTTATTTTTTAAAAATGAATATATTGACTTTGGAAAATTAAAATTAATTTTGGAAATTGTAAATTCAAATTTATCTTAGGCTGATTTTTTGGTATATTTCTAAAAAGGAAATTTTTTTTAAATAGTGAAATATTACGAATTTTAATTGAAATATGTGTTTTTGTTCAATTATTTATATGTTAAATTATATATTAAATCTGTTTTAGATAATTAATATATTTATTTTTACATATATTAATCCAATTTTGGTAATTATAATCAACTTCATAGTGAAATTAGATATAAAACCCTGTAATCTTTTGAGAATTTTGGTTTAAAAAACATGTTTATTCAACAAGTATGTGTGATTAAAATCAGATTAAATTCTATAACTTATGTGAATTAAAATAGAAAAAAGGGATTATGTATTTGTATTAATAATAGTTTATATTATCTGATATTGTAAAATTAAATTTTCACTATAATTAAAAGTAAAACCAGTTAATACTAATTTACGTGATTAAGGTTAAATAAGGTTTTACACATTACATGTGTATGTATTAAAATTAATTTTACACACACATTGGTTTTTTATTCAATGAATTGGAATTAATATTTATAGTATGTTTGTGAAAAATATCTAATAAATATATATATTATGTTATAATCTTAGTGGATAAATTAACTGTTGAATTAAAGATATAAATGTTACCCTGGTATAAACAATAAAGTTAAAAATGATTAATGTTAAAGTATTAGGAATAAATTGAAAAAATGTGTATTTATTTTTGTGATTTGTTGGTATTTATATAAAAATTCATCACGACCCTATTTTTTCAATTTCGTAGCCACCTGAAAAATTATAAACATTCAAATATTGTTTAATTTTTGATATTTACAAGAATGTAAATCCTCCTCTATAATAAAATGGAATTCAATCTCCACACTTATTCACTCCTTAAAGGTAATTTTATATTAAAAAATCTGAAGAAAAACTTTAAAACATCCATCCCCTCATCCGATAAGAATTATGTTTTATAATAAATCCAATCAAGTAAGGCCTTTGCTGCAACTAAAAGGAGATACCCAAAGAAGATGTAGCGTTCATCAATGAGTGTTTTTGTTTTATTTATTTTACAAGAGACATTAATTTTTATTATACCATGATTATATAATATAATTTTTATCCTCAATATATGGATTCATTTTTAGATTATGGTTGTGATGTAAACCCACACAAACATCTATCAATTGGGTAATGACCTCATTGTTCGTGTGTATGGCGGGTACCTGCATCACGGAAAAATTACATTCATTTTACCATTACAAAATCTCATGATTCTAAATTATAATTAATATAATAAATATATGAAATTTAGGATATTAATTACATAATAATTATCATGTAGTCATTCTATCATATAAACAATTTTTTACATTCTATAATGTATGGGATATGATAACATTGCTTGTGTGTGTGGCTGACTACCTCCTCACCAAACAATATGAAGCATTGTTCACTGTCATGTTACAGGGAAGGTAGTAAGGGTATGCATAATAAATATATATGATACTAATAAAATCATAATTATGTTCATGATTTAATTATATTTCTTTATAAATAATACATAATTTAATTTTAACCTTTTTATACATTGAAATAGTCATAACATTGTCCATGGACGTGTGGACTAACACCTCCTCAAAGTGATGTGATTCATATTTCGTTATCACTAAATAAAAATAAATATATATATAAGTATATATTATACATTATTATGGTATTATGATATAATAAAATTTACATACATTTATTCTATAATGAACATTTGAAAATAGAAATGGAAATTGTGGGTATGTACGGTCTACCTTCTCCATGATCATAACATTACTACATTTTTCGTAAACATATTTCATAGCCATATCTAAAAGTATAATTTATTTCTAAATATGATTATAATTTCATGTTTTTTATTTTGGATATGTTAAAATAATTATCCCTTTAAACATAATCGACGAACAAAATTTTATTTTTACATAGAAAAGAAATGTGGTCAAAACATCAAACTAAAACTTAATTAATTAAGAAATTATATATAAGTTTTATATAATTAAAATAATATTAATAATAATATTTTAAAATATTATCATACAATTAAATAATTAAAATTATTTTGTTATTAGGGAATTTAATGAATAGTTTTGGAGAAACAAACTCAAGGTAAGGGAATATATAGTCTCACATTTATTTCTATGAGATGTATATCATATTAACCACTTGTTTCATCATTGTGGTGTTTGTACTGCCATATAAATATTTATATAATTAAAATAATTTATTTTATATTATAAAAAATTTTAATTGATTTTATTCATTCATTGATCTCATGATTTAAAATTTATTCAAGCATTAATGGTTTTTCTCATGTCACTTTTATATCTATGAGATATATTCAATATTCACCAATTATTATTTTTTTGGGTAAATATAATTCCCATGAAATAATTTTTTTATTCTATTACTTAAATTTATCAGGATTTAAATATACATTTGATTATCTCTCATTCTTTGGAGTTTGTAATTTCTAATTTATCCAAAGTGGAAATGTATTGTTTCATTATATGCCTCGATTGAGATGTTCGTTATGATATAAAATAATATTCATTAATGAGATATATATAACACCTTGTTGAAATATTATATCATGATAATATTTATTTCAATTATATCCTATGTTTAATTTAATTGTTTTTCATTATAATAATTATTATTCAATGTTACAAATATGGTAATAGAATTTTTTTATAGTATTATCATTGGTCAAGATAGGTAATGATTCCACTTTTGATGTTGAAATATTATAATTACAATAAATTATATTATACTATGTTTAATACTTTTACATCCAATTAATTGTACCATTTTTTCCACTCACTAGTAGTTAAAAATTTTTAGATTGTGTTTTTAGGAAAATCCAACAACATTTCACTCCTCTGTTGGAAATCTGTGTTATTTCAAAACATTTTTTTCATAATATGTTTTCTATTTTTTAAATGATATTTTAATAACATTAAAAGTGGAAATGAATCTAAATATATTATATTTTTAAATGAGTTTTAAATTAATTCCAAAAATTTCTTTTTTATGTTTTTAAATATATTTCTCAATAAAGTCATATTAAAAAAAATTATGTTTTAATAATGTGATATTCAAACATAAAATGTTATTTTCATCCAAAAAAATTTATAATATTTTAATATTATTTCCATTAATATAATATATCATGAATATTTTTAAATTATCCTCCACTAGGGTTATTTTTTATTAATTCCATTATAATTATTTATTTGGATAGATTATGATTACTTCAAAATAATTTTGTTGAACTTGTTTCTCTTCCAAAGGTTAATCATATATCAGCAGGATTTTTTTTACCCCCTTTATTTTCCTTGGTATTAGCATGATTCAAAGAGATTTATTTGGTGGCTATTTAATTTACATGAATTATCTATGTATCAAAATTATTTTTAGGAAAAATCTTACTTTTCTATTGGTTAATCAAGTTCAGAAAGTAATAATGATTGTTTATATGTGTTTTATGATGACATATCTATATAATTTATTCAATTTGTGGTTCATGGATATCATATATGATTGTGAGGCCAAGATCATATCGAGTAATACCATTATAGATTATATGAGTGGTGCGCCCATTTAGAACTCATATGAATTAGGTAATGTTCCTTGTATTGAGAGGAAATAAGGAAGGGACTACTTTAGGTCTTCTCTAATGGGTTTAACTAGGCTCTAGTTAATTTTGACATGGGTCTAAAATGGTTTATTAAAGTAATTATCTAAGTTACGAAATATGGTTTCAATTAATTTTTTATGGGTTTATAATTTCTCTCATTTCAATGATTGATATCAAATGGCTGATGATTATTGATTTTTATGACTTGTTCCATTCCCATGTTTTCCTAGTTGATGTTTTTTGTATTTATGGGTAAGGGTTATTTTATTATTCAATAATGCACTTTTATTATGTAGTAATACCCTTTTGAAATCCTACTCTCAATGAGAAAGTTTAATTGTAAATGCTTCTGTTTACCCTTGTGGGTAATTTTAATTCACCCTTCATATATTTCATTTTCTCCATGCGTAAATAATGTGGTTGAATGACTGATTTCTATAAAGGATATCACACTGATGATGTTGATAACCTAATGTGAAATAAGAAATATTGGGTAAAATGGGTGGTTATGTTCATCTTTATAAACCAAATGTTTATGAGACCAAGTTGATATGAGTTTTTCATTATTCTACAAAACACTAAACCTAAAAAGACCTAGAGAATGTAAGAGATCCATGTTTTTTTATTTTGTGTGGTTTAGATGGAAAATTTGGGTTACTATTATCAGCATTAAAGCAAGAAATGTACTATATACGATTTCATCATTGGACCTAATATTTTTCATCCAAGGATGTCATATTTTATAAAAAATATGGATTTAGATAATTTTGGAGATTATTAATTTTTACGTGTGGTTATCTAAAGAGATATGGATACAATCATAGGTCTCTATGATTAAGTTTGATCATATGTAAAGCATATTAAACACCCCATTTGAGGGTTTTCATAAGTAAACATATTGTTGTTATTAATGAAATTTTGGGAGAAATTTTATTGCGTTGGGGTATTCGTAACCCCTAACAACAACATGAAGTGTTATTTAGGGAGGAATTATTTTTTAGGATTACGGAAAAAAATGAACAACTCGTATGCTGGGTGACAACATGTCACATCCAGAATAGTGGTGGGGCATGAACCCATGATTTAATAATGATAAGGGTTTCATTCCTACCATTAGCCTACACGATGTCCTAGTCAGCATGAAATTTAGTAATTAATGATTAATTTTATTTTGGAATCATGTGGGATTTTTTTGAGGAATACAAGTTTATTTATCATAGAAGAATATATGATCAAATCCTTTATTCACAGGGTTTTGAACATAGTGAGGAAATTATTAAAGAATTTTAAATATATTTAATTATATAATAGTTTAGTTTTATCATTGGCTATTAATATTTAATTTTAAATTCTAGTGTATAACATGATGTTTTATTAATTTTTTGGAATTAACATAGCATTTTCTTGCCATTGTGGTTTTTGTTAATGACTAAAGAACTCGTAATTTCTTGTTATACCCATTATGGATTTGTGGTCATTAAAATTTCAATATTGTGCTTCATGTGTAAGATAATTAATCTTCAATTCTTATATTATGGAGAAACATAAGTGATTTTGATGGGAATTGTTGGAAGGATTAAATTTTACTTTATAGGTAATTAAATTTCCATATGTTTTCAGTCCACATGGTGAAATAATCTCTCAACATGAGGACAAGGATCTTGAAATAAAATTATATCCTATTACCATATTTTCTGATGATATCAATGATATTTTCAAAAATTATTTTTCATTATTTTTTACATTTAATTTCTCTTGACGAAATAATATATCACTCTCTATTAATCCATTCGAATTTGTTATCCCTTTCAAATCCATCTTCTAATTTCCCAACACTGTTTTGTCTATGTAGGATCCAAGTAATGCACAACTTAATGTGACCATTATTCTTCTAACACTCTTTTATTAAAGGGGTTTTCTATACTTCTTTTTTATAAATATATTTTAAATAATGAAATTCTAAAAATTTTATTCCTTTGATAACTATCTATAATTTCTAGTAAAAACATAATTTTAAGGAGGGTAGAATGTAAGATCCCTACTTTTTATGATATATATTATATCTAATGAATTTAGATAATTTTTTATCTTGTGTTTCCTAAAATGAAAAGATTAAATTTTATTATATGTGACACCATGTTTATCTTTTGTTTCATTTATCACTTAGTTTCTTTTATAACTAATGTTACATTCAAGGCCGACACTTACAAATCCACAATATACTCATAATATTATGTTTTAACATGATAGTTATCACCTAGTCATATTAATGATAATATTGAATAAGATTAACTACATTAATAATATATTATTTACATGGGTTTATTAAATGAATTCATTGGTTTTTAACTATTTATAAATGAAAATAAAACCTAATTGAATTTAAATCAAATGGTTTCATAAAAATGCTATTCTTATGTGCCCAAATGTGTTTTATCTTAATAGATTAATATATTTAAAATTATCTAATGATATAAATCATATATATAGATATATATATGTGTGTGTGTGTTATATAGAATAAAATATTTTGATATTCAGATAATATATTTTGTATTCATAATATTATAACATGTAAAATTGTAAGCATAAATGGTTGTACATTTCTAAATGTAGTTTTTCCTCATTTTAATGGAGAAATTGTTTTAAAACTAATTTTGAAGCTTTTATAAATTATAATTGAAAAATTTAAGTTAATTTTTTAAATCTGGATTTCAATATTATATTATGGTTAATTGTTGGTGTTTTTCAAAAGAGATTCATTTTTTGATGATCATTGAAAAATAACGAATTTTAATTAAATATATATTTCTGTTAATATTAATCATTTAATTAAATTTTATTTTTATTTGGTGATAAAGTATAATTAAATAAATTATACATATATTAATTTGATTCATGTCATTAGAATAAATTTCATATTGAAAATGTATATAAAAATATTGTAAGCTTTTGAACGTTTTCTCTTTAAAACCCCACTTTCTCAACACATCTAAAAGATTAATTTTAAAATAAATTACTCCATTTTTGTTAATGGAAAACTGAAAACAGGATTCCACATTTTGAATCATAATAATTTATATTATATAATATGTAATGCCCCGACCCCAGTTACCCAGAGTCGGTGCATTATTGCATAACATTGGCATGATCACAAAAGATCAAGTCTCAAAAGACCGATTAGTTTAGTTGCCTTGGAAACACTAGATACATTCATAGATGTTACATTAAATCATAATGTAAAAAACTACAATAACAAAGTCTCCATAGTCCACACTCATATCCTCTTCTGACTATCCCTGCAGGTCATTCATAAAATAATTCTTCACATCCTAGAAAATATTAAAACATTGAAAGGGGTGAGCTCAGATGCTCAGTAAGGATAAAAATATAGCAGAAGCTTTCATAAATAAACATAAACATTTAAGCCAATGTATAACTAAAACAAAAACCTTTTAAACTTGAACTTCAACATAATATGGAAAAAGTAAAATGAGATAATTCCATTTACTTCTTCACATGGATATTCTACTGGCCGAATAATCACATGCAATATCAATAACCACGTTCATAATGATGGAATTCATAATGCCATACTATCATAACCACGTAGCCAAGGCCTCATGCCAAGACTACAAATAAGATTTTGTCAAGGCCTCGTGCCAAGACACTAGTTTCTCCCATGAGACCTACTGATGCATCGAGGAGCTATAGCGGGCTCCACCCATCACTTATTAAGTCTAATGCATTCATCATATGAACAGGTTTAAACATATCATAAACTATAACATAATTGTATCACATAAAACATTCATAAAGGAAACATAAGATTTCCACACTTCAATCACAAGATATCAATACAACACATTGATATAATAAAAACTTTATCAAAACCATTTTCAATACCAAAATTAAAGAAAAGTAAAACATGGTATTTATTTTTCTTTTAAAAAAAATTTATGGCTTATAGAGAAAGCCGAAACTCAAATAATAGTCATGGAGGAAGAGAAGTCGTTGCCGCCGCATACGTAAGAAAAAAACATTCCTTTTGTCGTTTAGTAAAAACAATTCATATAAAAATATTCCTTTTGAATAAAAGTAAAAGTCAAGGGGGTTTATACACCGTATAAATGAAAGTTCTGTATAAAACCAAATATGCCTCAATGAAAGGAGATTGAGACGAAGTCCTTACAAAGATCATTTTTAAAATAAAATAGATATATTATGTGTATTTACAATAATTACACATAAAGAAAGTAAAAAATACAAGATAGGACATAATAATATCATGAAATAATTTGAAAGTAGGAGATTAACCCATAGAATGGAAATTGGGTTAAGAAGTTCCCTTACCTCGTGTCCGACATGACTCGATCGTTGTTTAATCTCCGGAATAATAAACTAGAGTTAATTTCTATTTGCCTAAGAACCTTTTTAATGTTCATTATTCCTTTTATATCACTTATTACCATGTTATGAACATTATGTAATTATTTAAGTTAATAACAGTCATTTTGTCGATCTTTGGTACTTGAGTTAAAAATAAACTTCTTATAATTACAAGTTGTTCATGTGGTGAAATATCCATCATATTACGAATTATATTCATTATGTAGATATCATATATATCATATATATCCATTATATACATTCATTTATAACATTAAATAACATTTAGAGGTAAGAAATGAAATGCACCGTTCATGGAGACGGTAAGCCGTACGTACGCATGAACGCTAATTTCATTTATATTTCGTCTTTAATGGAATGAAATTATAAGTATATAAAGGTATAATATAATTCCAGTATAATATAATGTATAATACAATTTATTCCATCCTTTATACATCCTACATATGGCATTAACTATTCAAATCACTTTGAGGGGGCGGTAGTCCACACTTCCTAAAATGAATTCATCGCGTTTACCCATAATGGAAATCATAATGGTATGCCACAAATTAAAACTAAATAATCTTATGTACAACATAAACATATTATATATCATATATAAATATAGTGACATCTTAATGGCCACCTTTGAAGGTGTTATATGAGTGATGAACAATCATCATTTCGTGAGGCAGAAATTCATCATCCACAGAAATAATATGTTCTTTAAGCATTACATGTAGGTGTGTGTAAGTGTAGCTAAAATCCTTCTTATAAAAACATCCTAGTATATTTATAATACTGGTTTTGTTAAAAAAGTAATACATAAAAAGATTTTAGGGGGTTGGAGAAGCAAAATAAAACAAAATAACATAAGAGAAGACATTACCTTAAAATCAGGTAACACTTTTTGATTTGAGCTAAAGGCTTCCTTGGGAAGACTTCTTCCCAATGTGAGGCTTCTAAAAGAAATATAGGGAAGTTGGGAGGGTATTTTGTTAGAGTTTTTCCGAGCCAAATTGCTTGAAAGTGTGAATAAGGTGGTAGTGGTGGGGGCCTTTTATAAGAGGAGAGGAGGGGCACTCTTGGAATGTAATGAAATGATACATTATTATATAATGAGTTTCAGATTTTAAAGGTCCCAAACTTATATATTTCGAGGATAAGGTGATAAGTGTTCTAAATCTACTCATCCAATAGGTTTTTGAGAAGTTTATGTCTTATATTTTACATTATCTTGTCATTTTAATTAAATCGTTAATTAATGAGGTAATCGCTACATCGTCATGGTGTCATAAATAATTTAATTTATTTGATGTCTAAAAATTATAAAAAACTCTCATGATGTAGGAAAGCTTTTTGTCTTTATAATTAATATTTATAGTAAAAAATGTGACTTGTATAACCCCATTTAAAAATTGTTTTAGTAAAACAACTCATGTTTGTGACATTTTTATTTTAAATTAAATAAAAAGTTCTTAATGCCATTTTCCTAACAAAGTAGCTCCATGGGGTCCCCAAGTTGACCCATGGATTTTCTTGGTCCGCCATGACTGATCCAATAGGGGTATGACAAGTGTAAAGGTATTTTCATATTTTTATAATATCATTTTTACCTTAAATTACACTAATTACCTTTAATCGCGATTAATTAAACTAAAAAGTTACTATTCACCAAAAAAATTATTTTAATCGCATTGAACCAAATTATAAATCCTAATTATAACCATGTATGTAAAATTTCTGAAAATAAAATCACAGAAGTGGTAATGTTTCATTTAAACAAAAAATCAGTTTTTTAACTACCACTTAGTGGTTTCACTATTCATCAAAAAATTGAAGTTTTTCAGAACAATGCCAAAATTTCACCCTAAGATATAATTGATATTCCAAAATAAAAAATGATGTATATTTTAAAAAAATCCAAAAATATATGTTGCATTAATTAATTTTATTATTAATTCCCTCTGTCACAACAAATAGCGTGTTTTTAAGAAACAATATATATCAAAAGATTGACAATTGTTTATGTCCAATTTCAAAGTGAAATTAATTTAATGACCACAATTGGATAAAATGGTAAAAATATATTGTAATTACACTTTAAAACCACTCAATATTATAATTTATCACTATAAATTATTTTGATTAAAAAAGTTGTTTTTAAGTATTTTTCACTATTCATAAAAAATTGGATGTTCTAAGAAAATTAAAAAAATTCAAATTAGGGTAATTTCGATATTATGAATACAAAAATGAAGTCCATTTTGAAATATAAAATTTATATAATTTCAAAAATAATGTATTACTATTCATAACTACTATTTTTATTAGTCGTGGTGTGTTAGAAATCAAGGTTGCGTGCAATACACGATGCTCTATTATTCGAAGAGAAGCGTACCATGGAATCTTGGGGTGTTACATTCTCCCCTCCTTCAATAAATTGCGTCCTCGCAATTTGAAATTTTTCTTTGAAAATAAAAGGTTCAAAATACAAAATACCTTTGTGGAAAACCCACATCAGAAATAAGGTCAATAAAAAAACTTAAAAAGAAGGAAAGAGAAGTACAACGGTCACCCGAGATAGCCCATACTGGGATTCTATGAAAATATGGACATAGAGGAAAAACAAACCATCAAGGTCTGATGGAGAGTTGTAGAAAACTGGGTTAGGAGAATGTTAACTACAAGAAAATCACAATCTTGTGATTGGTTAAACAATCATTGATTCCCCAGTTGGAAAACATAACCGACAACGTTTTTTGTTTTAAGTCACCTTTAATAAAGTTCAAGAATTTATTTAGGAGATTTACTAAGAACGTATGGAAATATACATACTTGTCAAGTAGACTTTTCATTCTTTAATAAATTTTTACCACAAACCCATCTTTCACTCAAAAATATTATATTTATCCTAATCTTATAAGATTCAAAATATTATCACATACCATTTAGATTAGGAAAACTATTTTTTAATAACCATGGACTTCCTGTAGGCTACTGGTAGGTAATAAAGGCATTTCGCACTATGGTTGTGGGTTCGATTCCTACAGCTTTGTCCGACGCGACAGGTTATCCCACAACCTGCTGGTTGTCCTTTTCCTAAAAATATTTTATTATAATATTCAAAAAATAATCTTTAGAAATGTTTTATCCTTAAAAAATACTATCCAAGGTTCAACTTAATCCATTCCAACCTTTATAGTTATCCAAAATACATCTGTCCAGACATTCTCTAAAAGGTCTTTAAATTTCAAAATCAATTGTAACATAAGATTCCCCAAATAAAGTATAGTTTCTCTTATTATCACATATAAAAATATGATTACCTTCATCATATTAAAACCTTAATGAAAAAAAAACAAGTACTACAGTACAATCCTTATATATATATATATCACATTATCCTTATAACCAGAATATAATCCTTGAGTCCAAAAGAACCAATACATAAATTATTCCATTTCAACTGTAGTAAAAACATAAAATTTACCTTGATCCCTTGTCCTTTTTAGTGGTAATTTTCCCTGAATCATAGGACATTCATTTTCATAATGCCCCATTTCCCTAAAATTGTAACATTAAACATTGATAGCCTCTTTCCTTCCCATGCAATCACGAGCCTGGTGACCTTTTTCACCACATTTATAACAAACTCCCATTCCTTTCAGGCAATTACCGGGATGATTCTTCCCACAATTATCACATAATGGAAAATCTTTCCTTCCATTTTTCCCTTTATCTGTCTCTTGTTCCACCGTTCTCTTCTTCTCTTGCTTTACTTTATTGTCATAAGATTTAGATAATTCCTTTTCTGTCTTGATAGAACACGAGATAATATCTTCGTACGTTGAGAATGATTGTGATGCTAAAGCTCAATGGAGAAATGGTTTTAACCCATCAAAGAAACGATCAATATTACTTCTTGGGATACATATATAATTTGTAGCATGCCTCTCTAACCTTGTAAATTTTGCCTCATACTTTGCGACATTCTCATCCTCCTTCTGCCTCATACTCAGAAATTTCCTTTCCATATCTGCTTGATGGTCATGTGGAAAGTATTTTTCTATGAAAATTTTCTTAAACTCCCTCCATTCCATACTTGATACTTCTTCATCTTCCTTTGTGTTTTGAACCAGCGATCACCATTGATCAGAATCTCCAGGGAGGCGGTAAACTGCCATGACAACCTTCTCCCTTTCGCTACTCCCCAAGGCGTGGAATATGTTTTCTAAGGAGTTTTTCCATTTCTTAGCTACTAAGGGATTTTTAACCCCATTAAATATTGAAGGTTGTTGCCTCATGAAGCAGTCTAACATTGATCCTCCACGTTGTGGATCAGGGTGCTCCATACGAGTAAGGATATTATTCATAACCTGAGTGAGTTGTCCTAGTATGGTGATAAGTTGATCAGAACCAGTTGTGTCTCCATCTCCACTATAATTATCTTGAGCAGGAGGGCAATCCCTACATGGAGTGTGTGCATTGATACGGTTTCCATTCCTCCCACTAGGAGACATTTCTATACAATGGCATAAACTAGATTAGTTTATGAATCAAACTACATAATTCCATACTTGTAAAAGACTTAACATAAATTGAACTATTTATGGATATAATCCATAATCATAAAAATGTTTTCTTTGAGGAATTATATACTCACAAACCCTTCATAATGGTTTGTAAAGAAAATGAGATTTATCTTAAGCATATCCCTTAGGAGTGTCGTAACCAAGAGTGCGGCAAGGCCCATTGTCGTGCACCAGTTCCCGTTCGAGTCTAGCTCAAAGCGGTGTTTTCGGGTTTTACCCCTAGGCACATCTGTGCCAGAGCTGCCTCTACCTGCTCATATGCAGACATGGATGTATTGCACGGAAAACTCACAAAATCTCTATAATAATAAAATGTTAAGAAGTTCTTCTATACTAATCCGCAAAGTCTAACTTTGGGATATGTGCTCTAATCCGAGATTATCTAAATATAGCTTTCATGGTTAGTACTAAACTATCTCTGATAGCAACTGTAACTCCCCAACCCCAGTTACCCAGAGTCTATGCATTATTGCGTAACATTGTCATGATCACAAAAGATCAAGTCTCGATAGACCGATTAGTTTAGTAGCCTTGGAAACACTAGATACATTCATAAATGTTACATTACATCATAAATTGAAAAACAACAATAAAAAAGTCTCCATAGTCCACACTCATATCCTCTTCTGACTATCCCTTCCGGTTATTCATAAAATACTTCTCCACATCCTGGAAAATATTTAAACATTGAAAGGGGTGAGCTCAGATGCTCAGTAAGGATAACAATATAGAGAAAGCTTTCATAAATAAACATAAACTTTTAAGGCAATGTATAAATAAAACAAAATCCTTTTAAACTTGGACTTCAACATAATATGGAAAAAGTAAAATGAGATAATGCCATTTAATTCTTCACATGGATATTCTACTAGTCGAATAATCACTTGCAATATCAATAACCACTTTCATAATGATGGAATACATAATGCCAGACTATCATAACAACGTAGCCAGGGCCTCATTCCAAGACTACAAATAAGATTTTGTCAAGGCCTCGTGCCAAAACACTAGTTTGTCCCCTGAGACCTACCGATGCATCGAGGAGATATAGCGAGCTCCACCCGTCACTTATTAAGTCCAATGCATTTATCATATGAACAAGTTTAAACATATCATAAACCATAACATAATTGTATCACATAAAACATGCATAAAAGAAAACATAAGATTTCCACACTTCAATAACAAGATATCAATACAACACATTGAAATAATAAAAACTATATCAAAACAATTTTCAATACCAAAATTAAAGAAAAGTAAAACATGGTATTTATTTTTCTTTTTAAAAAAATTATGGCTTATAGAGGAAGCCAAAAATCAAATAATAGTCATGGTGGCAGATAAGTCATTGTCACTGCATACATAAGAAAAGAACATTCCTTTTGTCGTTTAGTAAAAACGCTTCGTATAAAAATATTCCTTTTGAATAAAAGTAAAAGTCAAAGGGGTTTATACACCGTATAAATGATAGTTGTGTATAAAACCAAATATGCCTCTATGAAAGGAGATTGAGACGAAGTCCTTACAAATATCATTTTTAAAATAAAATAGATCTATTATGTGTATTTCCAATAATTACATATAAAGAAAGTAAAAAATAAAAGATAGGACATAATAATATCATCACATAATTTGAAGGTAGGAGATTAACCCAAAGAATGGAAATTGGGTTAAGAGGTTCCTTTACCTCGTGTCCGAATTGACTCGAACGTTCTTTAATCTCTTGAATAATAAACTAGAGTTAATTTATATTTTCCTAAGAACCGTTTTCATGTTAATTATTCCTTTTATATAAAATATTACCATGTTATGAACATTATGTAATTATTTAAGTTAATAAAGCTCGTTTTGTCGATCTTTGGTACTTGAGTCAAAAATAAACTTCTTATAATTACAAGTTGTTCATGTGGTGAAATATCCATCATATTAAGAATTATATTAATTATGTATATATCATATATATAAAATATATCTAGTATATACATGCATTTATAACATTACATAACATTTAGAGGATGGAAATGAAATGCACCGTTCATGGAGACGGTAAGTCATACGCACGCATGAACACTACATTCATTTCTATTTCGTCTTTAATGGAATGAAATTATAATTATATAAAGGTATACTATAATTCCTGTATAATATAATGTATAATACCATTTACTCCATCCTTTATACATCCCACATATGGCATTAACGATTCAGATCACTTTGAGGGGGTGGTAGTTCACACTTCCTAAAATGAAATCATCGCGTTTACCCATAATGGAAATCATAAAGGTATGCCATAAATTAACAATAATGAATCTTATATAAAACATAAACATATTATATATCATATATAAATATAGTTACATCTTAATGGACACTTTTGAAGGTGTTATATGAGTGTTCAACAATCATCGTTTCGTGAGGCAGAAATTCGCCATCCACAGAAACAGCATGTTCTTTAACCATTAGATGTAGGTGTGTGTAAGTGTAGCTCGAATAATTATTTTAAAAAAATACTAGTATATTTAATATAATTTTGTTGTTACAAAATAAATGAAAAAAAATATTTTATGGGGTTTGATAAGAAAAATAAAACAAAATAACATAAAAGAAGACATTACCTTAAAATCGGGTAACTCTTTTTGATTTGAGCCAAAGGCTTCCTTGGGAAGACTTCTACCCAAAGTGAGACTTCTAGGAGTAATAGAGGGAAGTTGGGAGAGTATTTGGTCATAGTTTGGCCGAGCCAAATGGCTTGAAAGTGTTAATAAGGTTGTAGTGGTGGGGGCCTTTTATAATAGTATAGGAGGGGCACTCTTGGAAAGTAATGAAATGTTACATTATTATTAAATGATTTTTGGATTCTAAAGGTGCCAAACATATATATTTAAAAGATATGGTGATAAGGGTTCGAAATAGACTCATCCAATAGGTTTTTGACAAGTTTAAGTCTTAGATCTTACATTATCGTTTCATTTTATTTAAATCGTTAATTAATGAGGTAATTGTTACATCATCATGGTGTCATAAATAATTTAATTTATTTAATGTCTAAAAATTATAAAAAAACTATAATGATGTAGGAAATATTTTTATATTTCTCATGAATATTTATAGTTAAAAAATATGACTTGTATAACCCCATTTAAAAATTGTTTTATTGAAACAACTCATGTTTGTGAAATTTTTATTTTAACATTAAATAAAAAGTTTTCAATGCCATTTTCCTAACAAAGTGGCTCCATGGGGTCCCCAAGTTGACCCATGTATTGGCTTGGTCGGACATGACTCATCCAATAGGGGTAGGACAATTGTAAAGGTATTTTCATATTTTAATAAAATCATTTTTACCTTAAATTTCACTAATTACCTTTAATCGCGATTAATTAAACTAAAAAGTTACTATTCACCAAAAAATTATTTTAATCCCATTGAACAAAATTTTACATCCTAATTACAACCATGTATGTCAAATTTTTGAAAATAAAATCACAGAAGTGGTAATGTTTCATTTAAATGAAAAATAAGTTTTTTAACTACCACTTAGTGGTTTCACTATTCATAAAAAATTGAAATTTTTAAGAACAATGCCAAAATTTCACCCTAAGCTATAATTGATATTCCGAATTCAAAAATGATATCTATTTTAAAAAAATTCCACAAATATAAGTTGCATTAATTAATTTTATAATTACTTCCTGCTGTCACAACAAATAGAGTGTTTTTAAGAAACAATATATATCAAAAGATTGACAATTATTTATGTCCAATATCAAAGTGAAAATAATTATAATGACCACCATTGGATAAAATGGTAAAAATATATTCAAATTACACTTTAAAACCACTAAATAGTATAATTTATCACTATAAATTATTTTGATTAAAAAAGTTGTTTTTAAGTATTTTTCACTATTTATAAAAAATTGTAAGTTCTCAGAAAATTACAAAAAATTCAAATTAGGGTAATTGCGATATTACGAATACAAAAATGAAGTCAACATTGAATTATAAAATTCATATAATTTCAAAAAGTGGGTATTACTATTCATAACTGCTATTTTTATTGGTCGCGGTGTGTTAGAACTCAAGGTTACGTACAATACACGATGCTCTATTATTCAAAGAGAAGCATACCATGGAAGCTTGGGGTGTTACATAATAAGTTCTAATTAATTTTTTACCATTATTATTAGTGAAGAAATTAATACCACTTAAGGTGATTAAGGTTAAAACATGGTTTTTCACATTACATGTGTTTCTTTTAAAATTTGTTTTACACATATGTAAAAGTTTTATATAATGATTTGGGATTAATATTTATTATAATTTTTTTAAATTTATATAATAAATATAATATTAATTATATTATTAATGGATAAATTACCTAGGTATATAAAAAGTTACAGTTTAACATGGTAAAAACTATAAATCTAAAATTAATTTAACTTAAAGATAAAGGAAATAATGTTACAAATAATGTATTTATTTTGTTTTTTTGAGGTATTAATAGAACAATAAATCCCTAACCATCATTATGGATTAATATTTTAGGCATTTGAGGTAATTCATACCTCCCAATAGAGTTTACTATTTTGGTATTTACAAGAATGTCAATCCTCCTCCATTATAAAATGTCTATCAATCTCCCAAATTAATCAAATCTACATTGATAGATTTATTGACCAAACCATGAAAAACTACTTCCAATATTTTTCTACATCATCCTATATGCCTCAGGTTTTTTCATAAATCAAATAAATTAAGTCCTTTGGTTAATACCAAAAGAAGGTGCTTGAAGAAGTCGTAACGTTCTGCAAGGAATGTTTTTGATTTATTTCCTTCTCCAAAAAAATTAATATTATTTAATGATTATATAATAAAACAAGTATCATAAATATAATTGGAGATTTTTTATTTTAAGGGTATAAACTACACCCACTCACACTTCGATCAATTTGGTTAGGAAATCATCATTCGTGTGTATCACAGAATACTCCCTCATGAAAAGATATCATTCGTTTTTCTATGAAAAACAATCATGGATGGAAATAATTAAGGAAATAAAATTTATATATGATATTTATGATAATTTAAATATAATAATTCCCATGTATAAATTATATAATATACACTTGTTTTACATTCCATACAGTATGGGATACGAAAACATTGCTCGTGTGTTCAGCGAACTACCACCTCATGAAGTGATGTGAAGATTTTTTCACTAATGTGTAACATGGAAGGTAATAAGGGTAATATAATTTATATATATGAAATAAAAGAAATAATTTATATATTCATGAAATAATTATCTTTCTACAACAATAATGTATAATTTTATTCTAACATTTTCACACACTTAAAAATTGATAACGTCGTTCATGGATGTGTGGACTACTACCTCCCCAAAGCGATCAAGTTATTATTTTTTCATCTCCAAATCATAGTAATTATATATATAAGTATATATAATAATATAATATTTTATTTTTTACCTAATAATTTTTTTTCATTCTTTCTATAATGATAATTGGAAAAAATGATATGTTACCCATATGTACTAATGACCTACCGTCTCCATGATCGTAAGCATAGTCCATTTTAAATAACCATATAACATAATTTGATTTAAAGTAATAATTAAAATTTAAATATGACAATTATTTCCTGATTATTTTTATTTATATTTTTAAATAATGTTCTCTTTGACCATATTTGACCAACTAAAATCATTTTTGACCCATAATCCGAATATGGTCAAAATATCATACATAAAATTAAATGATAAATTAATTAAATATAACTTGTTTTTAATTGGAATAAAATAAATAATAAAATATTGAAAGTTTCTCATGAAATTAAATAATTCACATAATTTTATAATTCAGGAAGTTGTATAAAAGTGGTGATAAATTTTACTTAGGGTATAGTAATTTCTATTCTCACTTTCACAGATTTTGTCATATTCACCACTAATTTATTTTGTGTGGTGTATATAATTATATTCGACATGTTATCTCATAAATTTTAATTATTTTATGATATTAAAATTTTCAATTGATGTTATTATTTCAGGAATCTCATGATTTAAAATATACTCAAGTAGTAAGGTTTTTTTCTTATCTCACATTTATTTCTCCGAGATATATGAAATATTCACCACATATTTTATTGTGTCCTGTATATAATATATAAAAATATATTTTATTATTATTATAATTAAATATAATCTACTTAAATATCCATTTCCATTCACTCTTTCATAGGTTTTACAGTTTCAAAATTACCGAATGGGTAATGGATATTATTTACAATTTTCTTTCCTTGAAATTTTTTTAATGTTATACACCTAGGTTAATTTATTAGGTGTATATACTAACCATTTCACTTGTTATATCATGAATCTAACCTATTTTCATGATATAATATGTATTTTTAATTTTATTCCTTTATAGAAATTAGGATTCAATATTTTATAGTTTGTATTAGTCATTTGATTCAACATCCTCATTTATGAAGACTCTGTATGATTTCATATCTGATGTTGAAATATTTTAATTTTCATGAATTATATTCAAATTTTTTTTCATGATACTTCCATGTAATTGTACTATTTTTATACTATTTGGTAGTCAGAATGTTTTATAATATGTTTTCAAGAGAATCTGACTACATTTCTCTTTTCGGTCTGAAATCTTTGACCATTCAAACTGGGGTTTTATGAAAATGTTTTCATTATGTTTTTAATTGATATTTTAAAATAAAGTTTCAATGAAAAATTTTTAAAAATTCTTTATGTTTTAATAAGGGTTTTCAATTATTTTTAAATATTCCATTATAATTTTGGAAGGATATTTTTATAGAAATGGATTTGTATAATGATTAATGATTTCAAAGAAGTCATCTTAAAATGAAATCATATTTTTTAAAGTATTTCTATAATAAAATTTTAATTGTATTTTCATTCATCAATGTCAAAACCTGTTTTTTAGTTATCTTCCACTAGAAATATTTTTTTTGATACCATAGTCATTCTTTTTATTGATGGATTATGATTTCTTTAAAGGTAATATTATGGAATCTATTTCTTATCCATTGGTTAATAATGTATCAAATAGATTTTCATGGAACATATTTCTTTTTAATTAATTGAAAATGTTTCAAGGAGACTGTTTGGGTACCGATTTCTCTTCTATGGGTTAATCATGTTTCAATCATACTATTAAGAACCAAAATTTATTTTCCAAGGGTTAATAATTGTTAAAGGGTATAAGGACTATTTATATGGGAATTATATGATTGCTCTATGTAGTTTATTAATGATGTGGTTCTTAGACATCTTATATGATGTTGTGGCCCAGGTTTTATGAGTTGATCTATTTATAGATTATATGACGGCTTCTCCTAGATAGCACTGAAATAAATTGAGTAATATATCTTGTCTTGAGAGTCTAGAAAGAGGGAGTTACATTAGGGTTTCCCATATGGATTTAACTAGGCTCCAGTTACGTAAGTCGTGGGTTTAAAATAGGTTATGAAAGTGGTTCTCTAAGTTACCAAAAAAGGTTTTCATTTTTTACTATGGGTTTAAAAAGTTCCTCATTATCACTATTTATATCACATAGCTCATGATTATTGATTTTGATGACCCTTCCTTTTTCCATGTTTCCATATTTGATGATATATATATTGATTGGTTTATGTTATTCTATGATTCATTCATGAATCTGATTGTTTCATTAGACAATTATGATCTCTTATTCTCATTGATATAATTAAAATTTTAATGATTATATTTACCCTTACTGATCATTTGAGCTCGCCCTTCTTATGTTTCATTTTCTCCATGTTATAATGAATGATATTGAACAAATTATTACTATAAGAAATTTTATAAGTACATTTTTGTTAAAAAAAATTATGAAACCAAAAGGCTGGGTATCATGGGATATGATATTCATCTTTATGACCATGTTGTTTTTGATTCTATGTTGTTATGAGTTTGTCCGAATTATATGAAACTCTAAACCTAAAAGGTACTTATGAATGTAAGTGATCCATGTCTTCATTTTTATGTAATAAGGTTTTTATGACAAAAATGGGTCAAAATTATTGGAATCATACCAAGAAATCTTAATTATGCGATTTTAGCACCAGAGCTAGGAGTGAGGGTTATGGGCTGGTAGAAATAATGAGGATTTAAAAATTTAATGCATGATTAGGTGATGAGTTAGTTTTAATTGTATTTTTATTTTATTCTAGTATTATTTCGGTGGTTTTGTATGAGTTGATCATGGGTAACCAACTAATTGTACATGTTATAGTCACTCTAATATATATAAACTATTTTTCAGGTCTGTAGAATTTGGTTGTTGATCAGGCTTACTTATGAAAACGTTCGTGTAAAAATTAAAATACATAAAAAATATAATATAGAGGGAACTGAAGAGGATTTTAGAAGTTAAGAGTAATGGAGGAGATTTGGTTTGAGGCCTCTGTTGACACTACTTGACAATGTAACCCAAAATACTAGGAAGAATACTCTATGTATTTCAGATCCCAAAAAAGTGTTCAAAGAGTACAAAGGAAAATCAAAATATTCCCAATGAGATTTACGATGGACTATCTTTAAAGGCCAGTTTGATGGAGCTACGTGAGTGACCTACACGACAGAGCTCTGCACCCGAATATTTTTTGTGCACCTACATGGAATACCTGCGTGGAGTAGCTATATGAAGGACCTGCACAGACACAATCTCTTCACCCAGGCCCCATCCTTGCATATTAATAGAACCCTTTGGCTCCATATTTTTCAGACAGAAAAAAGTTAAAGACTCTCTGAAGCTACCATTGTGTAGCTCTTTCACCTAGATCTCTCAAATTGTCTGAGGTAGCACTATAGACCATGAGAGAAGAGATAATTAAATGGGGCAGCCATGTTTTGAAAGTATTCTCATTCTTCATTCATCAGGTATAATTGCACGGTATACCTGCGCACTATACCTGCGCAATATACCTATGCGGTATAGCAATGCGGGGTACCTACACGACATACTTGGTGAGGTACCTATGCGACCAACTCAAGTACCCCTTTTAAATGCCATTCATGGCTGGGTAACTCCTTCCTTAGTTCCCTTATCTGAAATGTACTAAGATGAAGACTCCACCAAAACCTCCTGACTTATCAATCCTTTGGGAAAGTCACATTAGTGTGTCTCCTATTTGGGATTGTATTTCCATAGACAGAGGTTTCCTGAATTTGTTTCACAATGGATTTAGGATTCATGGAATATCTATTGGTTTGTATATCTACAGTCACATGGACCTTTCTTCCAGAAATATTGTTGGGAAGATCCCGATTTTGATAAGGTTTGGGTCTTGGCCTCTCCATTCTCATAGAGGCGACTCGGATCCTCAGTCTTCTTGTAATGAAGGTACACTTCACACTTGCTTTTCTATGTAAGCATAGAAGAAGTCTCCCTCCCCTACCAAGTTCAATTGAAGGGCAGCCATCCTGGTATAATCCCCTCACCTTCACCCATTCTTCCATCCATTTGGACCCTCATCCAATGTGAAGAAAATAGAGGGAAAGCCCGTCGCCTCACCCACTTCCATAGTAAACACGCCCTCTTCCATGAGCATGGAAGAAACATTTGTACGTTTGATTGACTTTTTGGAATCTATGACATTATTTTGTTTCTCACTTCGATCATGACTAACGTGGGCTTAGGTATTTGTCATGATTACAACATTTTCACTATAGATTGAACTAAGAGAACTCTGATTCCTGTTTAAACTAGGATACGTAGGAATCCTTCTCAATGACTGAGCTCAGCAGATATCCTCCTCAGGAATAAAATTATAATTCGTTTAATCTAGTCATTTTCCATAGGAATAATCCAAAAATTAAACCCCGAATCATCAAGGAATCATTTTTCAGGATGTTAGCCCAAACTCATATTTCTTAGAGGACCTTACCCTCCTATGAGATTTATCGAACTACTTGGGCTTTGATTCCCAATATAATGGGATACGTAGGAAGCCTCCTTGAGGTTGAAACCCAATATTTCAAATCAAACCTATTCTCTATGGGCCATATTCCTAATAGGGTCTCATCCTACTTGGAAAATCATATCCTTTTCCAAGTTCCCAAGGAAACTTTAGTATAAGTCCCACAATAAGATTTGACCAAGAATATTTTTCTTAGAGGTCCTTATTACATGACCTTAAAAGGTATGATATGTCCTATTAAGTGGCATCAAACTACATGGGTTCTGATTCCTTTCACAAGGACACATAGGTAGACCATTTTACAGGCATGATACCACGATTAAAACAAACCTTTGTCTCTATGAATGACAATAATGTCTTGAGTGCCCCACTGAGTGGCTTAAAAACCCATATCATCACAATGATGATTAAAAGAATTTCTATATTGAATATTAGAGGATTCCATGATGGAAAACCTAAAATACATGAATGTTTCCATTAAATGAAGAACCATGAATGCATAATGATGATTCTAAAGTTTACACATGTTAATAAGTGATTTTAAATTACAAGGGACACTTATGGTATACTTGGTGAATTAATAAGGATTCATGAAAATATCTTAATTTTACAAAGCGAGTCCTGGAGTAGACAGTAATTCCCCCCAAAATGGTGTGATGAGTCTGACCTCCCATTATCTCGACCAATGCATGTTATTAAGTATCATAATGTTCAAACATATTGAACTCCTGCTTTTGTAAAGCATGTCCCGTTTGGATAAATAATGATTGGAATTTTCCAGTACCATTAATAAATCCAATGGAAAACGCCTAGAAATAGTGATTCTTAAAACTGGAACACATATTTTAAGGAACTATGAAACAAAAATGGTGAACTCGACACAAATTCATAACCAAGTTAATAATGCTACCCATGTGTTAGACCCATATTAATTGATATTGGAAGGATAGACAAAGGAATTAATCATGAATGTATACATTTGGAAATATGATGCTTGAATAGAGTTTGTTGTTTTTCTCAATTTTCCATAGAATTCCCTTTAATCCATAGAATGGCTTTCTCCAAGACAACATCTGTAAATTTTCTGACCGCTGCTCAAGTTGGATCTCCATCCAAGAGAAGGATGTTATCACCAACCCAACATCTTACACATTGGGTCTCAAATGTTCAGGTAAAATAATATCGCAGCATGGTACAATCCCAACTTTAGAAGCTGCTTGATAGGCCCTCCAGGTCAACAACAATCCTCGATCATCTGGCCAAGGACGACCAATGATCAAGAAGCAAATGGTGCCAGCCAATGTCTCCAACCGTTTTGGGTCCATATCCTAGGAATGAAACTACAAGTCCCTCCCGGTACTACTGGGAGGTGGATCAAGAGGTCACTCAAGGCCTTGATTCAAGAATAAAAGAGTCTTTATTGAGGACTCCCACCAGCAATCGCCTCTATAATAGTGCAGTAGTGTACCCCCAACATGATTTAGGTGTTTCCTCTAGATGTTTGGCATATGTCTCTTATACCCAGGCATGTAAGACGAACTGACTAGGAAAACATCTGGTCAATAGAGAGTAGGTTCTCAAATCGACCTCCTCTGCAGAAGTCCATCGATATAACTTGATGGCAAACAATATGCGGGTACATACCCACGTCCATCCTTTTTTTTGATCAGTAGACTCGTCTAACAGTAACACCCAATCCAACCATATAAACCCAGTGGAGTACTATGAACAGGTAAATACACCTGTTTACAAGTTATCACTTAGTCATTAGGCTTGTCTGACCGCATTTAAAGAGTTCATCCAATCTATTATGGTGGCAACTAGTAAACAGGAACACACACCTGTTTACAATCACCAATTTTTCCAGTATTCCCATCTTCCAGTATTGACAAATTTCCATCAATAGTACATTACATAAAATATCTATTAGGCACATACACCATCCAATGATCATCAAGCCTACCAACAGTCTCATTTGGTAGCAGCTGGGGAAGTTAGTCGGAAATCTCTGATGATAAATTTGGGGCAGACCTAACTCTCTACCCCCATGTGTAAGTACAGTCAATATCCATTGATAGGAAAGGGAGGACAAGAGTAGGCACATACACCTACTCCAGATACAGAATGTATGTATATTCCTATTCCGGCTGCTGAAGACACTGATATTTTATATCAATGGTGAAAGGGTAGACGCATATCCCTGCCTATATTCTTGATGCATGCCAGGATATTTTAACAAATACATCAGCAGTATCATGGGAACATACAAATAAATTCGTCCCCAAAAATGGGAAAGCACATCAGCATGCCATCCTAGAGTAGATACACAGCTCTTTTGTAGTCCAGGAGGTTCATGGGGGCATAATCACCCATATCATACAGACAACTGGATCAGGAACATACACCCTTTCCAAGTTGAGTTAATCGGTTTCTTCTGGAAATACTCCAAGGAAGGTACACAGAACAACCCATTATAACCACTTCTCCTAGAAGGTGTCCCCAAATAAGTATAATAGAACATCCAAAAAGAAGTCTCACCAAACACCATTGGAAAATCAATAGTCAAGCATTGATTTGGAACCTCTTAATGTTGGAGTTCTTGATGCCCTCCGAAATTTATGTATTACAGCTCAAGATCATACCCTCTTATTACTAAATTTTGGGAGTGGTAGTTGTAAATATTAAGTTTCACATTAGTCACTTCATCATGAAGGCTTTCTTCCTAAAAATTTGGTCAATCCAAAGTGTTTATCACCAGATGGGAGCCACGACATCCCTTAGTTTTTTCAGATGACAAAGGAGCAAGTAGATTTATCCCTTGCTGTAATCCACCATAGTGATCTTCCCCATGATGGCATTCACTATGAAATTCATCTCTACTGTAGTATTCCACATTCTCCAAATGATTCCATAATTAACAACGCAGCGACAAGAAAGCCCTCCTATATCGAGGCACTTGCAAACACCACGAAAATCGTGTCTGGTGCTTTTCCATTTATCGGTGAAACACTTTTTCAACCAGAAGTTGTCTTAAGGGAATGGTCATTTTTCAAACCTCCCTTAGGTCAATTGTCTTCTAATACAGAGAATCCACTCTAGTCAGATAAAGTGCAGAAAACTCTTGTTAACGATGATGAAGTTGTGTTAATCATGTGAAAGCAATTAGCTAAAGGAGAAATACTAGTCATTTTCCGGCATTTGGAAAATTATCAGTATGATATTCCATAATTGTTAATTGAAGATTGAATTCATGAAATTCGTCTCAACAAATGGAAAATTGTTCCTCATTTGAAAACAAAAGTATTACGATATAATGAATGTAAAAATCAATTAAAGGTAATAGAAGAGTTGCAATACCAAATTGTCTTGACATCTCTCTCAGTTTTCCAATATCCAAGGGTTGAAAAACAACAGAGAACCCATCAGCGCGCATGTCTTAAAGCTCTAAAGAGGATACGCCTATTAATTTCTGATTCACCATCTAGTGTTCGCATCATAGGATGGGGCGCATATGGAGCATTTCATTTCACTGCACTCCGAAATCAGCAAATACCACCAAAAGTGGTTTCATTCAATGTTATTTCCCATGGACGGCCACAATCAATAGGTTTTGTATGTAATAAAATTTATGCTCAAGAACAATCCTTGACCAGTTCTCATCAGAATCAGGTCGAATGAAAAGAAGTTATTGAGCTACTTTTACATGAATCATCAGAGAATCTTGAACAAGCATCCCGTTTATTGGATGTCAGGTGATAGAGGATAAAAATGTCTGAAATATCATAACGATCTTCTAGAACAGGTAATTTGAGTTATTTTCAGATAATTTTCTCAACAAATGTTCGAACCAAATTCCACAAAATCAGAAGAACAGTTGCACGAATTATAGCTATATAAGTTGAAGAATCACCACATCTTTCTAGGACGGTGGCTCATTTAATTCAACCCAAAAATACATTAAACAATCTTCAATGATTTGAAGAAAGTGAACAAGAATAGACCCAGCCTACTGGGCTAGGGGATTTTCACATCTACAATCTCCTCCTCAACGGAAGTGAGTTTTCCCATGATTACGAAAGAAGCCACAAGGAAAGCATAAAACTGGACTGACCTATGATTCCCTTAATGATATTGTTTGCCAAATAGTTCCACAGAATTCTTCATATAGTGTGATGGAGTCTCGTGAATGACAAAAATGGATATGATCTAGTAGAAACACTGACCGAATTCCATCAATACATTATGCGTCAATGACTGTTATTAACATCATTTCAAAAGATCCTCTAAAAATTATGTCTAGTTCAGGTGAATCAAAATATGTAGTTCTTGTCCATAATAAAGTACACACCGAGGAAAATGGAGAAGGTGTTTGTACCTGAAATGTTGAGGCTTACGCAGAATTTTGGTATTCCTTCAAATAACCAACTCCCCCTCTTTGAAAGGCATCTTATAAGTGGAACGGAAAAAGTCATCTTGCATCTATATTTTCCACTAGAGAAGGTCAATCTGTTTCACTTGGAGAGAGATTTTCATAGAAAGAAGTAGAAATTAAGGAGTTGAAAAGGCTCAATATAGAGTTACTTCAAGACCGCATTTCTGCTAGACATACGCCCATGAAAAGTCCTCAACTTGAAAATCATGTTGGATCTCCTCTGCAAAGAGGATTTTTAGTAACTACAGATGAAAAATAACAAATTCCCTCTATTGGGCACACAATCAAGGCATGATCATATAAATTTTGATATACCTATTCTTGTGGGTTATCCAAGGTAGATATCTGCACCACCATCAATGGTTTTATCGGTCATAGAACCAGCTCAAGCTCTCGGTTCTATACCTAAACAGAATCAATCTCATCTGAATATTCCCCAAATGCCTATGAACACAATTGAGGAATTAATGACACGATTCGAAGCTATATAGGTACGACGTACACTAGTTTATCCAGAAAAGGGAGCTTACCTTGAATTGGTGGATTCAATTCCTCCCCCAGTAAATTTAGTGAATACCACATTCCAAATAATTAATGGTTCGGGAGATCCGAAGCAACACAAATCACATTTTGTTTCTCGTTGTGATCCTATGATGGGAACTTCAAAAAAACAAGAAGCAGTTAAGCTTAGTTTTTTTGTGTAGTTATTACAAGGACCATCTTTTGTCTTATACACTAGTTTAAAATCTTGATCAATTAAAGGATTTAATGATCTATGTCAGAAATTACTTCTCCAATTTTGATCAAAGCTACCAAAGATGATAGTTTATGATATTACTAATTCCTAACACATAGAGAATGAAAGAGTTTGAGATTTCATTGAATGATAGAAAGTATTATCATATTTCTTATGTCTAGAACTCCCTTAAGAAGATTTTCTTCCCAATCTGTGTGGCAAATATGTGTGACGAGTTATGCACACCATTGATCCCTGTGAAATACACGGGAGGGTTTCGAGACCTTACATAGATCACTCAACAGATTGATGATTCTATTATAGGAACTAACGATAAAACATATGTAATTTCATTAGCTCCGAGAAGGAGGATAAGAAAGAAAGAAGATGCTACAGTCACACTCAGTCAGGTACTTGTCCTGCTTCTAATTCAAAACCTTCATCATAGCGAAGGGATCCCCTTCCAAAGCATCAGTAGCAATGACAGACTCGTCCAGATGATCAAAGAGATCAAAGGTGGAAATAGTTTTAGGATTTAAATAATATATTCTATTCTTTCAAGAATGAGAATGTTCCTAGATCTCAGCCTTAGAAAAAAATTTGGTTCAATTTCCAAGGTCAAAGAAAACAAATAAAGAACGAGATGAAGATCATTCAAATTATTGTCCTTTTCATCAGATATTGGGACACCCAATTCAAGAGTGCTTTGTTTCCAAATTCCTTTTGAAAATAATGGTAAAATCTGGACAAGTAAAATTTAAAAGTTCATCAACTCATGTAACGTGATTTACTGCTAAAAATCCAGAGGAAGAGGGAGATTGGAAAGAGGTTAAAAGTAAAAACGTGCAAAAATATAATGATAGGATGATCAGGAAAATGATCAACCAGACTCTTGTTATTTTACCAACATAGTTGAAACAACCAATTGTGTTTTCTACCACTGCTACCACAGCAAAAACATTATCATCAAAAGACCATTCCATAATGATGAAATGTGATCATCATGACAGAGAGTAGTCAAAAGAAGATGAAATTGTATCAAGGCCAAATTTTTAGTTGACCTTGGAATATTTTATGCCATCTATTTCAAAATCACGGGCACTGACCCGCCAAATGGTACAACAAGAATTAACATGTAAAGAATAATATTCGTCAGATGAAGAATTGATCTTTGGTTCCATTAATGCTATACATCTAATGGATCCTTATGCCAATGATGATTCTGATTATAGTGAGCCAGAATTTATTGTACCTAATAGGGGAACTTGAGGAAGTGGCCAAAATCAAGGATATCGGGGAAGGCGTGGGAATTCTAGAAACAACAATTTTAACTCTACCCTTACTCGAACATTATATGCGGCAGAAACTCATGGAATGGCCCTTCAGTGGTATCAATAAGAACAAGGAGTTTATTATATGAAAGACAGGTCTGGTTTTAACACAATTATTTTGGATGACCAATTAGAATCTACAAAATCCTATTCTCAGCAAATGTATAGACGTATTCTGTATAATTTACCCAAGCCCACAGTATTTTCAGCTTCTTCTCCGATATAGAGTACATATATATCAGAATCTTTATCTTCCAATGCACCGTTAAAACCACATCTCCATGTGGGGAGATATAGACCTTTGGACCAAATGTATGATGTCTTTAATCAATTATCCCAAGTACTAACAAGTTAGCAATTTTTTATGCATTCAAAATGTCAAATGTTCTTTGAGAAGTACTCATTGAGACATTGTTAAGTCCTCATGAATTTGAAATCGAAGTTGATGCTTCTGAGGTTTACCGTATAGAGAATCATTCTATGGAATTTCATGCAGTCATATCTTTTGCAGATGAAGTTGAAGACCATTTGGTACATGGACATATCATACCTTTGTATTTGTCAGGAAAGATCAATGACATAGATATCCAATGATCCTTCATTGATAATGTCTATGGGGTCAAACTCATTCTCGTTCTTACACTTTGTCAATTAGGGCTGACTGAATCTGACTTATCTCAGTTGACTTTAATGATACAAGCATATGATAATAATGAACAAGAACCGCTGGGTGAGATTACACTCAGAACACAATTTTTAGATCATGTTTCTAATTCATATTTCATCATTGTTCATCCTGACACGTCCTTCAATATCTTTCTTGGAAGGCCTTATATGTATCAACATACAAACATACCCTTGTCATACCACCAATTAATGAAATAAAGTTTCAAAGTTCAAATAGAAACATTGTATGGTGACTTGTCTCCATTCAGAACAAGTGAATATCAATACATTGAGACTGAGCTTTATCACACAAAAGGAACGAAGCTCATGACAAAGGAGATAGCCAGAGTTAAATCTCCAAATAGACTTGAATAGATCCCAACATTTCCATTTATGTATTTGAGCATAGATTATGTGATACCTATATACCGGGTTGAAAGAGTAAAACCAAATCCAAGGACTTATCCAGTATTTTCAATATTGACAATTGCGACAATTGAGCCTAACAACATGGGAGAAATTATTGATACACCATGAAATGATGGAAGCCTGAATAAAAATGTTCTCATTTCATCTACTGAACTATAACAAGCCTATACTTCGTCAATTAGGGTAGAATAAATTGTATCAATGCTAGAGGGAGACAATGATGTTAATTTTCAATGCATCAATCCCTCTTTATTACCATAGGTGGACTCATTGTCATCTGTAGGGTCAGATATAGTGGCCTCTTCTTTAGGATGTTCAAATATTGACTCCTCCCCTAACTCTGGGTGTTTTACTTTGTCATCTAATATGAAAATGAGAACAGAAGATGTAACATATAATGAAGAAGAAGAGGAAGATATTGGGGATGCTCCTCCAGGAATTGAAGAAGGTGTCTCTACCATTGTGGATGAACTCATAAAAATAAATCTGGGTATAGAAGAAGATCCACACCCCACTCTAATTAGTGCGGCCATGACCTATGAAGAGAAAGATATATATACATCCATTATAAAGCAACATGGAGCTATATTTTCATAGAATTATACCGAAATGATAGGTCCTAATTATGATGTAGACACCCATTATTTGGTTTTTCTAGAATAACATCATGGATTTAAGGAAGCAACAAGAAAAAACAGATCAATCTCATGCCTTAGAAATTGAGGCTGAAGATGATAAGCTTGTAAAGGCTTAATTTTTTAGGTATGTTTAGTATCCCAAATCACTGGCCAATATTGTACCAGTGGAAAAGAAGAATGGTAAAATTAGCATTTTCATTGATTTCAGAGATCTTAACTGGTATTGTCCTAATGATGATTTTCCAGTCCCAATTACAGAACTTTTAATTGATGAAACATCATGTTATGAAGGTCTTTCTTTCATGGATGGATACTAGGGGTATAATCAAATCCATATGGCTCTATAGGATAATGAATCTACATCCTTTAGATCCCCTCAAGCAGTGTTTTTCTATTGGGTAATTCCCTTTGGCTTAATGAATGTAGGCACAACATACAAACATGCCATGAACCATATCATCAAATCCTTCTTAGATAAATTTGTTGAATGTTATGTGGATGATTTGGTAGTTAAATCCAGACAACATTCCTATATTTTGGATGATTTAGAAACCATATTCAATAAACTTCAGCAATACAGATTGAAGATGAACCCCTTGAAATGCGCTTATGGGTTAACCAAAGGAAAATTCCAGGGCTTCGTTGAACGCCATTATGGTATTGATGTTGATCATGAGAAAATAAAATCAATTCTTGTTATGTCTCCTCCTCAAAATTTAAAATAATTAAGAGGAATCCATTGAAACATGGCCTATATTCGGTGCTTTATTTCCAATTTGGAAGGCAAGTGTTTACCCTTCACCAGATTAAAGAAGAATGGATTCACCTATCATTGGACCCAATATTTCAAAGAACAATTCAATACCCTCAAGAAATATTTCATGAGTACACCAGTATTGATGACGCCTATTAAAGGAAGACAACTTATTCTCTATTTTATTGATTTAGAGTGATCATTAGGTTCCCTCCTCTCCCAAAAGAATGATTCCTGAAAAAACAACTGTTATTATCTTACTCAAACTATTCTTGATGCATAAACATAGTATTCAAGTATTGAGAAATGTTAAATGGCATTAATCGTTGCTGTTTAGAAATTGAGACATTGCTTAAAACGTCACGAGGTTTAATTTCTATCTCATCAGAACTAGCTCAAATTTATCCTTAGTCTTCCTATGCTTATAGGACATTTGGCATAATGGGCAGTTTTTTGATACAATTTGATATCTATTTTACACCTCAAAAGGAAATAAAAGGCCATGCTCTGGATGATTTACTTGTTGAGAATCCATCTGCAGATGATACATTGTTTAATACGGAGCTTCCTGATGAAGGGGACTTCTCTATTAAAGATAATTTCTAAACATGGGAATTATATTTTGATGGTTCTTCTTGGATTATAATAGGAATGAGAATGGAAAACCCTAAACTCAATAAGGTTGGATTATGAATTGTTCTAATTTCCCCAAAAAAGGAAGTAATGCCTTATTCTTTTATATTATCTAAAGGTCGTACCAAAAAGGAAGTAGAATATCATGCTCTAATCATAGGTTTGGAATTGAGCCTTTAAGTGAAAATGGATCATTTAAAGATAAAAGGTTATTCAGAATTGGTAACCAAAAAAATTGATGGGGAATATTCTATCAAAAAAGAATATTTAATTCCTTTGTGTGAATGCGTCAGATGGTGAATGGATAAATTTCCCTCATATACGACTTTGTATTGTGTCCCGCGATCACAAAATGCTCAAGAAGATGCACTAGATAACGTATCTACAGCCTTGGCAGATCCAAATTGAGATGAGACAGTTATAAGCATAACCCATCATCATGTAGTCTCACTTTTGTTCAAACTAGTATAGATGAAATTAATTAAATTTCCCCTATCTCTGAACCATATGGTCATAACACAGGATGGAGAACATCCATCATGGAATATCTTCAAAATGGGATAGTTCCACCAAACAAAGCTGGGAAAGAACAGATCAGGCAACGAGTGTCCAATTTTACACTTTATGATAGTCCAAACCACCAAAAGATTCGTTTTAAGAAAAGATATGATGGAATTCTTTCTAGATGTATTGATGGAGAAGAGATCGCAACTACCATGAAAGAAGTACATTTAGGAGCTTTTGGTTCCCACCAATATGGGCATAGAATCTTCAATTAAATCTGAAGGCTTGGATACTTTTGGCCTTCAATTTAATAGGACTGTACAAATATCACTAAAAAATTTCATTCCTGTTAAGTGCAATCCAACATCATTCATCAACCCCTTGAGTTGCTACATTTAGCTAACTACTCTTGGCCATTTTCCACATGGTGAATGGATGTAGTAGGGCCTTATCCTCCAACAATGGCTAAGTATTTCATGTATATTCTCCCTACTACTTAATTCTTCTCAAAATGGGTTAAGGTAGTACCTCTCAAGGAAGTCAAAGCCAAAAGAATTATTAGTTTTGTCAAAACAAATATCATCACCATATTTGGCTTCCCTCAAACTAATCTTATGTATAATGGGACCAATTTTTGTTTTTCTAAAGTAAAAAAGTTTTCTCAGGAACATAATATCAAGTCGAACCATTCATCTTTCTATCATGTAATGACCAATGGATAGATAGAGGCCTTCAATAAGACTCTATCAAATATACCCAAAAAGATGGTGGATAAAGATAAAAAATCCTGGCCTGATTAACTTTTGAATGCTTTAAGGGATTATCAGACAACTAACTGTACTGCTACCCAAGAAACTTCTTATTTATTGGTATATGGAATTGAAGCAATTTGTCAATTGAAATAAAATTTCCTTCACATAGAGTTTCAATCTAGGATCAGTTGTCTACAGAGGGAAGATCTAAGAAACAGTTCAATGAGTTGGAATGATTAGACAACAACATACTGCATATTTTATATCATTTATAATTATATCAGAACAGAATAGTTCAATATTTTAATAAGAATGTTTTCCTTCGTTCATTCCTCCAAGGAGAATTGGTATTGGTCCTTAAGACTCCTATAATACCAGGAAATAAACCACCATAACATTAACCAAAATGGAAAGGACCTTATTCCACACATAAGTTCTATTCAATTGGAGCCTTTTCCATAATCCCAATGGATGGAGAGATTATCACAACTTCAACCAATGCTATATTTTTTAAGAAGTACTTTTGTAGTTTTGTACATATAGTCCTCAATGCACGACATTAAACTACACAACCCAATTGACCTTGATGTAATACTTAAAACTACCCAGCCCCCATGTTCTTACTATAAGAGATAAAAATACAATGCCCCCATATACTAGTTACAAGACATTATACTGCATAGAAATTGTTAGCGTCCATGATTCATGACGTTAAAATTCATAGCATCATTTGTACAACAAATGTTTTCTCTATTTGATGTTAGAATCTTCCATACAAAAATATCATTGACATCGTCACTACTACTTAAGTAGTACATGAGTCCCTCTCGCTCATACGTCTGATTAAGATCTACATAGAGACCATGATTCAAGAACTATGGATTGCATGATTCTCATTTTCAATGAAATTTGTAGAGACGCCTGAATCTCTAATTTACGGCCCTGCCGCAATCACAAAATCTTTTTATTTTCTTTTCACCACCTGTATATGAATTAGATCTATATAGAGTGTTTCTTCATGATATATAATTAGGTCCTCATACTATTTTATGTCTTATGATTTACCATTTTCTCAGAACCAGTAAAAAGCCACCATTCTTATTGTAAAACTCCATTAGCATGAGGAATGATTGTTTAATGAACTATATAATTCCTGATTCTCATTTATTTCGCGATACGTAGAGATTCCTAGATCACCAATCTTGGGACCAGCCACGATAAAAAAACCTCATTATTTTTTGTCTAAAAGTCAAATTTTCATATAGAATTTTTTAAGAGCTATGTATGACTTGATTCTTTCCCCGGCAAGACATAATGTGACACTTGGGTTTTATCCCATAATACAGTTACAATATGTCTTTCATTTCATATAGTTTCATTCTCATCATTACCACATGATGTTAAAATATATGGAAATTGGATACCCATATTCTTTATCTGTGTCACCTTTTTATTATAGAAAAGACCCTTACTAGTCCTTGTTTCTCACACCGAGCAGAGCTCAAGTGATCTTATGAAGTGGATAATGTGCTATTTAATATAATTATGGTGTTTTTATTCTCTATGGTGGTTAAAATGTCCTCATTTAATGACTTTAAACTGAACATCATAATATTAATCCAGAAGAAACAATGAAAGTCACCATTTTACATATGAGTCAGATCTATGTAAAGGATATCAAACTCAAGGACAATACTGGTTCAAATATTTCTCATATACATTGAACATAAACCCTTTCCATATTTTATACTCGTAATCATGAATATTTTGAGATCATCATAATTTTTCTTATGGTTTCTCGTAATAGTGTTTATAATATCTGAGAGCTCTTTTTCTTGACTATGCAGAATATGCCCTTAGGTGGCCTTGCAGAAGTTGCCTACATAATAGGCATGTTAGTGAAAAGATTCCACTATTTGGATAGGCAGTATATGCGGTATTTTTCCCTGCATAATACATCCCCCATAACAGTTTTTTCATGTAATGGTAACTTTGTTCTTGGTTATAGTATCTTTGTCCCCTTTAATCTTTGATGCCCATATACAAGAATTTGTTTTTTTTAAATAGTCATTCAAGTGTTCTTTTCCCATTATCATTCTCACAATCAGAATGTCTTTAAGACCATGGATTACACATTTCCCTCACCATGTGTTCATTTCGTTATGAAATAACCTTAAAATCATTTGGCCACATATTATATATATTGTTTTCATTTTATCGTCCTAGTGTATGATCTAAAAATACAAGAGCCATACCTATTATGTTTGGGTGAAACCATCATAAAATTTTTATTCCTCGGATTCTTTGGACATATTGGGTGGAAATACCCTTCCTAGATTCAGGCACCTTTCTCCATAATTCATACTATGTGCTTCTGAAATTTTGAATCTTCATGAACATTCTTCGGCTTTTAGAAATAAAATGTTAAAATTATATGATTTCTTTTGTCTGACTATACTGCACGTGCCCTTAGGTGGCCTTGTATAAGTTTCCTACATAACATGCCTATTAGTTAAAAGATTCCACTATATGGTTATTCAGCATATTCCCTAGTTAGCTCTACAGAGCACAACCCCCATAATGGGTTTTCCAAATAATGGTAACTTCGTTCATGGAAAAGACTTTATCTAATGCATTTATCCCTTTTTTCAAATCATTCCTCAATTACAGAAATTCCTAAATCTCGGTTTCAAATTTTCCCCTCCATACATGAATATGATAGTATATTTATAAACAAATTATCATGCAATTTGGAGAGTTTATTACCTTTGGTCAGAACTAAAACCCTTAAATTAAAGCCATCCAACGTCCTCACTGCATGACTTAAAAATGCTAATTACAACGTCCTCATTGCATATCTTAAAACTGAACAGTATAACATCCTCACTATATGAATTAAAACTGAACAGTACAACATCCTCACTCCAGGACTTGAAATTGCAAAATATGATATCAGTAATTCCCCTTTCTGATAAATTTTAACCATTACTAATACACCAAATTTTTATAGATGCAGTTTTTCTATTCATGACTTATGTCAGTTTAAAATATTCCCTTTTTCATTCTTAAAATTCTTTTCCATGGAAAAACCTCCCACTGTGGTCTTGATTCACCCAAATCTTATTTTCCCTTATTTATCAACAGTAAAATGTTAAACTTCAATTAACTCTTTTGTCTGACTATGCATCACATACCCTAAGGTGGCCTTGGATAAGTTTCCTACATAAAAGGCATATTAATCTGAAGATGATACTATTTGTCTAGATAGCATATTCCTTAGTTGGAGCTACATTATACAGCCCCCATAATGGGTATTGTCAAATAATGGTAACTTCGTTCTTGGAAGAAAATATCCTTATGTTGACACAAGTTTTAAATTTGATGATCATAAAAACAATGGCTCAATATTCCCCTTGGAAATATTTAAATAATATTAAAGAAACTCTTATCCATATTATTTTGTTTGGGATTTAATACAAAATTTATGGTCAAAGCTATTTGACCCTAAATACTAGCCCGTTATAGTCCAACATGAATGACATTAAAATACTAGTAACGAAAGACTTAGTACTCATTAGATTGAGAACCTATGAAGGTAACTTTAAACAAAAGTCGAGTCCCAGCTTACTAAACATACATTTATTATGATTTAGGTAATATTGAGTAATAAAAAAAGGGTCAAAAGATCTGAAATTTTTGGGGTTATCCATATAACCCTTGAAACAATAATATTATTCTCATTAGGTCCCTCGGATTAATTAAATAAATTTTGAGCACTTAATTATTGTTATTATAATAATTATTGATTTACATAAAGGAATCATTATCATCATTTACCATTCATATTACAATCATGAAAAACAAGAATTAATATTTAAAAGATTAAAAACAAAATTACATTCATTCGTATGAAATTAGAGGGTCATCCACAAAATGGATCCTCTCTATCATGTTTTAGAATAAAATCTCAACAAGAAATTTTATTTTTTGGACCACTTCATAAGCTCTATCAACTGCCTGTTGGTGTTGAGATAGTTGAGAAACACTAGTCTTCTCAGCCTAAGGAAGTGCTTCATTATCAGTTTAAATGGAAGTTATTCCCTCTAATTGAGTTTCCCCAATGTCTAATTCAACTTCTCAAGCTTGTTATGAACATCATCCAAATGTTTTTGGTGGTCTCTGTGATTTTTCGGATTATTTTGAGTGATTTCTTGTTATGATTTTCCTCCACCTCAACTACTGCACCTTGAAATCCCTTGATATTGATCAGTTGTTTAGCCTCTTCAAAATTTTGTCGCATATTATGCTTCTGCTCCCATCGGTGAATAGTCTCTTTATTGGCATCATAGACTGGCCGATAATTAAATCTAACAAATCCCAATACACAGCATAATGTGGGGAGTTTTGAAAAATGGGACAATAATTCATTTAAAGTAATATCATCAATTTTCCTCTAGATATGCTGCCATGTCTTCTTATGTGGCATGCCAACAACATATTGTATCTCTATGCCTGAATCTGAATTACTACCATGAGGTAAAATGTACTTTGGAAACATGTCACTTAAATAATTTCATTGTTAAACTTCTCATGGTATATTAGTAGCATCACCCTCTGATCTAGGTTCTGATAACCATGAATGCTAAATCACGGTCATTATTAGATTCAAATGGAAGAAAAAAATGTGATTCATACATCTGATTATATTTACCCAATAATAAGTCAGCTACTTGATTGTATTTATCTCTGGTATTCTCATATTTAGTTTGATTAGAAGATGTTTCTTGAGAAGGGTAATTTCTTTGAATTTTCCCAGTTATGACATTTGAAGGCTCTAGAAAATCTCTTGATGATGGATCCTTTCTAGGTGTTTCTCCAGTCCCAGTGGAAGGATAAAGTCGAATACCCTGTTCCTAAAGACCCTTTGCAACATTTTCTACGTATAAAGTTGGATAAGGTAAAATTTGATGTAATGAATCATGTTTAAGAACAACTATGTATGGAGAATTCAATAATAAGTACTTATGTCCTTCGAATTCATTGTGGAAATCCCCAAACGTCTTGATGGAACTTGGAATATCAATATTTGGATTAAGTGTGTCCATCATTTTAGTATATATGGCCTGAAATGTTACAGTATCCCCACCATTTAAGGTATTCAACAAAATTTATTGATGCCAAAATGGCCCCGCTGACATTTTGTTCCATTGGAACATCAATTGGTATGGTAGATTCCGGTTTTTCAAAGTTTGGGTCAACATCAATATTTTTCATAGATTTCCCAGGTCATTTTTCCTTTATTCTAAAGCAATATGAATATTAGTGTTGCTTATTTCAGGATCCTTTGAAAACATAAGATGATGAATATATATAATCATACCATAGGTTTCCTCTCTCTTAGTGTATCCAAGAGAAGGTATATCTGAATATTTGGTGATTTATCTACTAAAATTTCAGATTCATCAGCATGAACCAGGGTTTCCCCTCGGGTTTCTTTTTCTTATCTTGGAAAATCACTTCTTAATCACATGAGAGAGGACAGAGACATAGATTCTAAAAGATGATAAAACATGGTTACCAAAATATATTGAGTATGTTTTATTCCCTATGGATCATATAAATACTTGCTTCTTCAGCGAACACGTCGAATCAATCTCATTTCTCTCTTGATTTTTTTGTTCAAAAGCTTTGGGAGATACTGAAACACTCCTCTTATGAGGGGATACATGAGGTAATGGTTGAGTATTATCTATTTCCATTACCCCTGTCATGATTCTTTCTCCAGGATAAATTTATGGTGACCTGGGAGGAATATTTTTTACATCAATAGGAGAGCCTACATGAACATACTTAGGTGATTTGAGATTTTTTCTGGAGCTTCCTTCTCTACACTCAATCTATAAAAATACATTTTCATTAACATTAGTGATGATAAATTGTAAAGAATAGTTGCGAAAAAAGAAAAAAGGGAAATACATTCTCAATAATAACATAAATATCCAACTCCTCCTCAGAGTTGATAACTACACCTTCGTGTACTCCTAAGTCCATCATAGGAGATACACTCTTAGAGGATGGGATTTTTTCTTCAGTTGCATATATAAAAGCCTCAACCTCTGTAATATACTTCTGTATCTCATCCATGTTATTTTCCGGACTGCAATCAGAATGTACCTTGATGTCACCAATATCTGGTATTCGAATGCCAGACCAGAAGAATACACATGCATCCCTAAGATCATAGGTTTCACCCTCCCAATGATGAATGGCTTATGGTCGCACATAGTTGAATCATGGTATGGTTGATTGTGGAAGATATTCAACACCCTCTGAATGATAAGCTTCATCAGGCCTCATTTCTTCAAAAAATTCAACAGATGGAATAGGAATCTCTATTTGATGGCGGCGATTGGATCGCCTAGGCATTAGAGTTATTTGTTATCTAGACCTAGTCTTCCTGGTATACCTCATGCGAAGATGTTTTGGGGGTTCTAAATCCTATGAAACTTTTGTATCACCACTAGACATAGTATTCATACCATGATTTTCATGTGTGACAATTGTTATAGCTGCCTTGAAATATATTATTTTTCTCAATGTCCCTTGAAGATATGAAGAAGCCCATGATTGGGCATACCTACCTTCCAATATGTTCTATGCATCTTGTGGAGGTAATGCAATTGCCAATTTGGATACCTATAAATCTGTTTGAATCCAAAACTACCGCACTACCATTGTGTGTTTTTCATGTCTAACATACGTGGGTGGAAAAGTGTTTAATTGTTGAAGACACTAGAACAGACGAGCAACCCTTTTAGGGAAAAAATCCTTGCAGATAATTTCATGATCAATCATGGTTGATAATACACCATCCATGAATTCAATCATATAAGATCTCAGTTCATAATGCTATTCTTTACCATTATCAATAAATTTTCCAACTTTTGGGTTACCAAAAGAAAAGTTGATGAATTATCTTGATACATTCAATACCTTTGTAAGGGTTGGTGTCCTAAGAACCAACTATTTTGTACTTTGATTATAGGAATGTGCACTTATTATATATTGTTCATTATTCTTCATGACTATAATATAATAATGTGCTCGAATATTTGCTGCATTGATAAGGTCATGGTAGATCCCTGTGATGATGAAAACCTTGAAATGCTATAATAATATTCTTAAATAATGTCCTATGGTTGGATGAAATACTATGAGAGGACACATAGTATACAAAATATCATGTGTGAGTACTCGTAAGAAGACGAGACTCTGTCTCATTGAGTTCACACTTTGGAATCTCCAAGATGTGAGATTATGATAACAGACCCACCAGTAGTAGTTCTATATGTTTTGGTGTCATTGATCATTGCTATCTGTGAGCGTGTGTAATGGTCCTTAGACTGAAAGATTATCATTAATCCATGTCATGACTCATGCACTTAGATTTTCTGACGAAAACCGTCATGAAGACAAATTGTGGGAAGTAGGGTATGTTGGGTGCATCACGAATGACATGTTGTTAATGGATAAGTCGAGTAAGGATTTTTCCCTTCCATGTTTATGGAATTAAATATCTGAGGCCCTTTTATTGAAATAGAACTGTCACCCAAATTCCATGGCATTGGTGTCAGGACGAGTTTATTTCTGGAATTCAAAGAATGAAAGATCTGGCATACAGGTTTATGACACTACCAAGAACCCTAATTTATGAGATATTGAGACAAGGGGATTAAATTACCAAGTATGAATTTGTTTGAGGTGACACGTCAATGTGGCATCAACTTTATTCTCTTAGGTGCCTTGTCCCGTTTCTAGACAGTAATCTTGGACATTAGGCAAGCCCGCCTAATGACAACAAGAAAGAGGCATAAAGGGTCACACAATTAGTGTATCCAAGTATCTCAAGTAGAATAAAGATTATTCCCATACATGGTTTATAATTATTCAAGTAATCCTAAATCATTTTAATGTTAGGGCAATAATAAAATGAAAACAAGTACACTTTTTGTATTAATGATTACATGCCATGTAGTTTTTATTTTTAAAACAAGTACATGTTGTGTATTATTGAATGTACATGCCATGTAGTGTCATTTTGGAAAGGAAATGAATAAATGAAAACAAGATATACATGTTTTGTACATCGAATGTACACCCCGCGTTGTTTCCAAAGAAACAAAATGACACACCCTATATTTATAATTACACGCAGTGTAGTTTTTCCAGTTGGGATTTTGAGGAAATAATATCATTTTATTAAATGATATTTATTATAATCAGTGCCGGCGCATGTCAAGGATTTAATGACTCGACATGGGGTTTTAAAAAGTTTTAACGAAATAAATAATATTTGTAACACGTTTATTTATTATCAAAACTATACAACCTCAAAACCGATTATAAATATCCGCACAACCCCAACTACTTTCCTAAGAGAATCATTGTGCACAAAAATTCTGGAGAATTCACTCAAGACAAAAATAACTCCATCCTCCATGAAAACTCTCAAGACTGAGAGAGACCAACCCCATCTGATTAAGGTGATCTAAGGAGAACAACGCATGTAAAGGCTTTTCCACCCTAGAACTCGGAGATTCCTTTGGCGACGTCCATAGATATGTAGTGCAGGTGTGGATCACCTCTAGAGGAAGCCTTCACTTGGCTTCTGCAACGCAATGATGAGTCACATCGTAACGTGATCAAAAATGTCAAAGAAGAATTAATGCCATAAAAGGTAATTCTTGTCAATTAATTAAATTAATTATAATCAACATGTGATTATCTTTCCTTTATGGTTCTAGGACATTTCCTTTTCTTTTTCTATTTTTGTTATTCGTTCCGTGGAGACTGGAATTTATCGTCATATTGATCCCAGATTGATCATTGAAAATTTCAAAAGGCCAAGTGGGAACATCCACCCACGAGCTTCCACTGCGCTCGAGACCTTCAAGTGGTATTAGAGGAGATCAAAATGATGATTATAGTTATTTAATTTTCATTTTTAATTTATGCATATATATTTGATTCAATTCAAGATAAATCGTTCAATAAAACTAAATGAACGAGATCTGTTCCCCCTACTTTTTTTCTCGATTCACATCATAGAAACAAAATTTTATTTGTAATTTTGATTAAATTAAAAACATGGAACTCATCTGACTCTTTCTATCTGTGGAACAGAACAATACACGGCGTGTAGTGATAACTAAACGCCTTTAACTCTAGTTAGACAAAGTGGTACTGGTCCACCAAACAACGCCATGTGAATTGAGTATACCTATGTATTTAATACATCATGTTGACCACAAATCAATGGCGCGTGGGAACTGAAATACACGGCGTGTAGGTTGAATCAACACACCGTGTAGTCTGATCCGGCCCAAGTGAAACCGTGTACAATGAGAATACGGGTTCTGTGAATACGGGATTACCAAGCTGGTAACCACATAACAAGTAAGTACACACCTTGATAAGTTAAGCTATACACCGTGTACTCCAAAATTTCCAAAGTACAGAAAAACACGCCAAATCCCCTAGCGTGTACTTTGGATAAAGGGTGAAAAACACAAGCCGTGTAATACATCCTATATGTCATGTACTTTCCCGAAATGGAATTTCACCAGGTTTCCTCCAAAATTACAAAGCCTTGTACATGTAATATGGATGAAAATAATATCATGTTAATTCATAAAGGAATTTAAGATAAAAGAATTGATTAATTATAAGATCAAAATGAATTGAACTCAAGCGCGACTTATCTCGAATAGTATAACTATTAAAAGAATTTTATTTCTAAATATGCATAAATTCCATTGTATGTTTTGGATGAACACAAGCTAGACCAAAGACCCTTTGTATGTGTGTATGGTTTCATTGAAATTTGTTTTATTTAATTATGTTGGCCTGTGAGCCTTATTCCAATAAAAAGTAGGGCATGCATGCCCATGGTTTCTTTAATGTAAACCCCATGTAATAGAGGATCTCCCAAGCTAGGGTAGATGGTTCAAAAAAATCTGAAGCTGAGGTTAAACTAACCCAAGAAGACGAAAGGGTGGACAGATTGGAGCTTCAAAACACGAACCATCGGGTTTAAGGTGTTTTCCTTAGGTCAAGTTTATCTTATCAAAACCTCTAGATCAGCAAACCAATAGAAGATCATGATAATTCCATTTAATTTCATTTCTATCTGATTGCATGGTTTACTTATTATGTACGTTATTTCACATTCACATAATTAATTAAATAAGCAAGCATGCAAAGATGGAATAAAAAAACCGAAATATGCATAAACATTATCATAACGTGGTTAATCACTTAAGAAAGCATCACTAATATTAACAAGCATGTGATAATAATAAACTATGAATAAAGAATAAAATCCTTCAAAATACCATATTATGTTCTACCAAGCCTTCCGTTACTTGATTAAGGGAAAGACTCAATAAAACTATGTGTTTGACCAACCCTTGTTGGGACACTTACATTTATAAAGGAAGCTCTTATAAATGTTTCGGGTTTACTTAAACATTTTACATCAAGAGGAGTATCCCTTTATAGACTTGTTTTAAAATGGAGGCAAGTGTTGAGGAAATCCAAGATTTGATTTCAGGATTGGGGAGTCCACTCAACAGATCAAGGAACTGTAAGCTCACAGTTGGAAAAGACATGCTTACCTAAATACCTTCAAATAGCTTGACCAACCCTTGCTGGGGTTATACACAGGGGAATATGGATCCTTGACAAAATAATTTCAAAGCAACTGGACATTATGAGTTCAATGGTGAGGGCCATTGGGACTTGATAAAATAGTGGGAGAATTGATAAATACATTTATTATTTCTCATAAAATGAAATTAAGAAATTGCTGAGGAATCTTCTCTTTTAATATGTAGAATCATTATGACAAGCTCATCAACAACATTTTCTCTACGATCAATTCTGGACAATGAAAATATCCTCACTGTCAGAAACTTTTTGTAATTGTTTAGGAACCTTAGGTTTATCCTACACATTGAGAAAATGTTTTACGTTCTTGAGTCCACACTTCCTGATTCTCCTTCCCAAGGGGCGAGTGATCAAGATTTCCTGATCTATGATCAAAATTTTAAATATTCACTCGACGTTCAATGTTTGATGATATCATCAATGTCTAGTGAGCTCGTGAATTCTCTTGAAGACATGGATGCCTATAGCATGCTCAGGAACCTCTGTGGTCTATACGAGGATAGAGAAAGACATGAATGGTTTGAGAACTCCAAGGCTCAATTTCAGAGCATGCTTGGAGATGGTGCCCCAGATCAGCCTCATGTAGTCATGTTCATTGGTTACATAGAGTTCTTCAATGTTCTATGGTTCTAAATCCCCGAAGAACTCGGTAATGATCTCATTCTCACATCACTCCCCCATAGAATCTCTAACTTTGTTGTAAATTTCAACATGAACAACACTGAGAAATCTCTATCATATTTTATTATCCTTATTCGAACAGTGGATAATGATACAAAGCATGAAAAGCCTTCTGTCCTTATGGGGAATAAAAGGAAATGGTAGGCGAAGAGATTTAAGCCCAAGGATTCTTTATGGCCTTCCATGAAAATGATGATCAAAGGGGAGGCAAGAGAAAAGAAGGTTGTTTGTTTCATATGTGGCAAGAAAGGCCACTGGAAGAAAAACTGCACCCATCCAGGGAAGCAAGGGGAATCTTCAAGTGCATTTTTAATCAAATGCAATCTATCTATTTCTACAAATGGGGTATTAGATACAGCTTGTGGTGCTCACATATGTATCCAAATACATGAACCATGTATATTTAGAAATATTGATCAGGGGGAGGTAGATCTACGAGCAGCCAACGGAGCCAGACTTGCTGATGTAGCTGTCGGGGACTACCACCTCACATTTCCAACTAGAATGATCTTGGTGTCAAAGGGTTGTTATTATGTTCCTTCTGTTACTAAAACATTATTTCAGTATCCAGATAAGATACCTATGGATTCATCTTCATGTTTGTAAATGAAAGTTTCTAATTTTATAAAGATAGCATTTTTTTGGTAAGGCACATTTATATAACGGACTTTATTTGTTAGACTACACAAAACAAGCAATGGAAATCGATGACAAAGTTAGTTTACATGACTCATTCCTCACCAAAGTTTGGAATCCCCGTCTAGGTAAAGTCAATGAGAAACATTTGTCAAAATTACATCTACATGGGTATTTAGATTCTTTCAAACTAACATCACTTGGTGTATATCATGCATGTCTACAAGGCAAAATGAAAAAATCCCCAATTAGTGGGAAAGGTGAAAGGGCTAAAGAGAATCTAGAATTAGTTCACACAGATCTGTGTGGACCATTTCCAATTAAATCAAGGGGTGGGTTCTTTTACTTCCTAACTTGTACTGATGATTTTAGTACATATAGACATATTTACATGAAGAAGTATTTGTTATATTCTTTTGATCAGTTCATAGAATACAAGAATTATGTTGAGAACCAGCTTGGTAAGAAGATTAAGAAACTCCGCTCATAAAAAGGAGGAGAATATATTAATTAGTATTTCATTGATTTCTTACGGGTGTTTTGGATTTTATCACAACTCAATCCTCCTTAATCTACTTAGTGGAATGGCGTAAGTGAAAGGAGGAACTGCACCCTGTTGGACATGGAAAGATCAATGATGAGTCATAAGAGTCATCCATTATCGTTTTGGGGGTATTCATTACAAATAGAAGCACACATACTAAACCAAGTACCAACTAAATATATAAATGGTATTCCATACGATCTTTGGAGTGGATGAAAATCCATGTTCTCAAATTTACATGTGTAGGTGATAGTGTTGTCGAGCATGTCAATTTAGAGGTTATGTTTTTACTTGAATTTATGGAGTATAGCAGGAACAAAAGTTCATCTCTCAACATAGACTTAGATCACTATTTTCAAAAGAAATTTTTGATTATGTTAACAAATTTGAAATTAAATTATGTGGTTGTGGGTTCTATGATTTTAAAATAGAGATTGAATCTATACTACTATGTGAGAGAAACTAGTTTGAGAATTGTGATCAACCCGGGTAAATGTCCCTTGATGCTCAATCCATCATCTCTCTCAAGGGAATGGGAAGGGACATTGATTCTTTGATTTTATAACCACTGAAACCAGTAGTATGCGAGTTCTCACTAGGTAACGACCTAGGATCTGATCAATGAATTATATTGATTATCGGCAACTGCTCATAATCAATAAAACTATGTCAATGTAAGAACTGAACTTACTCAAGGAATCACATCAACAACGCGATGACATGTCCATATTTGTGTATTTTTCAAAATTGATCTGAATACAAAAACATACATATTCATGGGTTATGACCTCTAGAGATCATCAAACAAGTCAATCCAAAAGCAAATTCATGAAAGAGAAGAGGTGAGAAAAGAGTCAAACACACTCAAATCATCACAAGATTCAGGTTATGCAAGGAACCATGAGGATTCATGTTCCTTTGATTTGTATTTGATCATACTAGAATAAATGCAAATTCAGAAGGTAAAATTTAATAACAATAGACAACAAATCTAGAAATTATATTACCTTACGAAGATTACAAATGTGGATCTCGGGATTTAAACAGTGGACACCCCCCAAGTTGATCACTAAGAAACTTTGAAATACATGAGGGAAAAGAGAAATAAAATTGGTGAAATAAGCTCTCAAATTCGACTCACCTTCACCCCTGGTCGTGAAACAATAGAGAATGGGGGTGAGAGGTGTTTTTATGGGAATACACATCACACTTTCTGCAAAATAAGTCAAGTGACTAAAAGACTACGTCACTATTCATAGATGAATTTTTAGTCCATCTTTATCTATCTGTTTGACTAAAAAACGCGTGAAAATGACTTGAAATTAAGTGGCGAGGTGGCACATCAATTTATCTGTCTATGGTAGGTAGAATCAGCCCAATTGGATCTTAGAGACCCGAGGTATGTCCCAAATACAGAAGGGTCGTCTAATCTAGCTCGGCCAGAATTGTTTCACATTGTGGGGATATTATGGGCCTCTAAATGAGAGAATTGGCCTCCATTGTCTTCTAGAGAAATGTAGACAACAAAATGCTACATTCATACACCTATATTTATCCCAATTGAATGCACGTAGTATCCAAAACATATATTTTTTCCACATAAATACTTGGGCTCTTGCGTAGTTTGGCCCGTTTTTCTTGATTTTCATCGTGGGCCCTCTGAATCGCCTCCTCCTACAATGTAAACACTTAAAGAATTAAAATTTACTTATTAAATAGTAATAAAAATTATTTAATTAAATCAAACAATAAGTGAAATTTATTATTATATTTGGAATATTCATTACAGAACCAGTTTAAAACAATGGTGTAAGGGTGAAATAAAGCAGTGAATCGCGGTACGATCAAACCCCCACACCTAAACATTTTCACTCCTGTGAAAGGTCATATATCATAATAAAATATCGTTCAAAAATCAAAGGTGGGAAAATATCCAAGATTTATTAAAGGGAATTCATCATGCCTCATTTATGAAATTAATTTTCCCATCATTTTTCTTTTATCACATTCTAATTTGGCCAACTTCATTTCTTCACCCATGAAACAAGTTGCAACCTACCTCACATAGAAAATTTCCCTCTTCACTCAAGTAACATATGAAAATGGAGTTATTCTCTTTTCCTAGAGTTAATGATATCTTACCATATTCTTTCCTAGATTCTAAGTTCTCTACCAGCAGAAACTACTATGATACTCAAGAGGACTTCCAATAGATTGTTCTGAGGTTCAAGGGTTGGTAGGATTTAATGTATAAAAATATCTGAGGCCAAAGAAAAGTGTTTAATCGCTTATGTAAAAAACATGTCAAAATTCAGAAAGTATTCACAATGAATGTACACAGGCATCCACTCACAAAATGAATCACTTACAACTCACTATCCCCATTGTCTGTTTGTGTGGGTCGTATCCGATCAGTGAATAATAATGAATAATCTTCCTCTTTTCTCCATTTTTTATCCTGTTATGTTTTTTCTCAATGTACATAACTCTTGTTTTTTTTGTTTTTTTACAATATTCATTGGAGATAAAGATGGAAAATTGTGTAATACAATGATATAATAAGCCATGTGAACCCACTGCCCAAGTAAAATGCATGCACTCTTTCTATCAACCCATAACAATGATCATTCCCAAAAATTCCCATGGAAACACCCTCTCCCCCACATTTTCTGAAATTAAAACCAGAATGTATAGAAGTGATGGGTTGGTAGGGATAAATTAGCTTGTAAATTGGATACCTAACAGGCATTTCATGGTCTCCAAGGATTTAATAATGGTAAAATGTCATGGTGGCCAAAATAGAGGTTAATTGTACAAAGTGTTTTTCAATGCATGATGGCCTCCATCATGAATGTAGCACACTTGAAACTTATGGTTTTAAACCAAATTAATGCAAGTTCTAGTTTCTCTACATGACTCTAGACTCTCAAGAAAGTTATTAAAATGAAGAATATGCAATAAAGGGCTTAGAATATCTCTCGGGTAAGGGATGGAAATATTTTTCAGTGATAATGAGGTAAGGGTTTCAAAATCCATTAAACGCATAAAAATGATTTTAAAATACAAATTATAGAAAAATATTTCAAATAAACATTCATTTGAAAAACATTTTTCCAAAAATTATGGAATTTTTTCAAACAATTGACTGAAAAATAAAAAAAATATTTGGATATTCTTTTAGGAACAATGATTATGTAAAAAAATAAAATAACGAAAAAGAAATAAAAATGAAATTTTTTTTCTCCTATATATATATTTTTTGGGTTTTTTTAATCCTAACTATGATATTTCACCCTCCCGCACACCTAAAAATTACATTTTCCTCAATGCATTTATTTAAATAAATAGACAAGTAAATAAAGGTTGGGAGAAGGGACAGCCTGCTAGGTGGTGTCATATGTGGCATCCATCAGTTGGATTTCTTCCACAGGATGTTGGGGAAAATCCTCATAGTGGTGTTTGAGCCTCTGTCCATTGATAGCAAACGTCTGTCCACTCTTCTCATGCAAAACTCATATAGCACCAAAAGGGTAAACATCCGTAATAGTATAAGGACAGGGCCATGGGGAGCGAAGCTTACCTGGGTGGAGCTTTAGCCTAGAATTATACATGAGTACCTTCTCACCAATATGAATCATTCTCTGATGAATCATCCCCTCATGGATTGCCTTTGCCTTCTCTTTGTAGATTCGAGAGTTCTCATGTGCATCATGCCGAATTTCTTCCAACTCCTGAATCTTAAACATTCTATGCTCACCTGCATCTGGGAGATTCATATTACATTGCATAATGGACCAATATGCCCAGTGTTCTACTTCCACTGGGAGGTGACATGCCTTTGCAAACACAATCCTATATTGCGACATTCCGATCGTGGTTTTAAAAGTAGTATGGTACGCCCAATGTGCATCATCCCAGCACATACTCCAATATTTTCTATTAGGTTGTACCGTTTTCTCCAAGATTCGCTTAACTTCCTGATTTGAAATTTCCCATTGTCCATTAGTTTGGGGATGATATGCAGTGGAGACTTTTTGAATAACCCCATACTTACGAATCATGTTTTTCATGTTACGATTGCAAAAATGTGAACCCTAATCACTAATGATGAATCATGGTAGACCAAACCTACTGGAAATCTAGGACCTCACAAAATAAACAACAACTCCAGAGTCATCAATCCTATTAGCCTTCACTTCGACCTAATTAGATACATAGTCAACAGATAGTAAGATGTACACAAATCCAAATGAATTTTGAATTTTCCCCATGAAGTCAATGCCCCATGCATCAATGATTTTACAAAATTACATGGGCGGTTGGGGAATTTCATTCCTTTTGGAAATAGTCCATGTGAATTAAAATAAAGTACATGACTTACTAAACCTATGGTCATATCTATACAATGTTGGCCAATATAATCCTGAGAAAAGGACCTTTCGAGAAGTATGTTGAGAGCCAAAGTGGCCCCCACAAGCCAATGTGTGGTGAAATCTCAAAACTGAGGTGAACTCATGGTCAGTGACACACCTTCGAACAACCTGGTCACTACAGATCCTCCCTAAATATGGGTCATCCCAAATGTACCATGGAGAATCTTGTTTAAGTCTATGGGATTGTGAAGTGCTAAAATTAGTTGGGTCCCTCGATGTTTCTAGAAAATTCACAATGTCCGCATACTAGGGGTAAGGTCCACAACATCAAAAAGGTTATCATGAAGGAATATTTCTCCAATGAGGAGAGGTGAGTCAACATTATGGTCCAGTGGTGGGGAAATCCTACTAATGTTGTCAGCTACCACATTTTCCACCCCTCTCTTATCTCTAATCTCAAGGTCAAACTCTTGGAGGAGAAGTATCCACTGAATGAGGCGGGTCTTACCTTTAGGTTTCATAAGGAGAAACCGAAGGGCAACATGATTAGAAAAGACAGTTATTTTTTACCGAATGAGATAGGAACACAACTTTTACAAGGAAAACACAATAGGAATAAGTTATTTTCCAGTGGTTTTATAGTTTTCCGGTGCAGGGTCAAGGGTACGTAAGGCATATTCAATGACATGAGGGGACTTCTCAACCCTTTATGATAAAACTGCCCCAACTGCAATGTTAGTGGCATCACACATACGTTCGAAGGGTAGATCCCACCTTGGTGTTTGGATGATGGAAGTTGATATGAGACTCACTTTTATTGAATTGAAATCATCCTCACAATTTTTATCAAAAACAAATTCAGAATCCTTTTGTAATAACTGAGATAAGGGAAGTGCAGTCTTACTAAAGTCTTTAACGAATCAGCGGTAAAAACCACCATAACCCAAGAAAGTCTGCACCTCTCGAACAAATTTTGGAAATGGCGGGGATGATATTAATTCAATTTTATATTTATCAACTTTAATTCCCTTATTTGAAATGATATTCCCAAGAACTATCCCCCACTAAACCATGAAATGAAATTTTTCATAATTTAAAACAAGATCATTTTCAATGCAGCAGTGGAGGATAGAACATAGGTATTCTAAACAATCATGAAAAGAAGAACCATAAACCATGAAATCCTCCATAAAGACTTCCACACAACTCTCCAGGTACTTAGAAAAAATACTCAACATACATCGCTGAAAATTACCAGGAGTATTACATAGGCCAAAAGGTATTCTTCTGTTTGGAAATGTACCGAATAGACAGGTAAATATGGTATTTTCTTGATCCTCAGGTGCTATATGGATTTGGAAATAACCCAAATAACCTTCAAGGAAACAATAATGGGACTTACCAGCCAGTCATTCTAACATTTGATTACTGGAAGCTAAAGGAAAGTGGTCCTTCCGCATTATAATGACCCATACTTTACATAAATTGTTAATACTTTAAAATTGAATCACACTTATTACAACATATAACAATACCAGGAATGGATTGTATAGGTATAGAGTCTTTAGAAACTGGGAAATAGAAACAACTAGTTCATAAAGCATCTGCATTGTCTCCCATTTTTTTCATCATATCTAGAGTCCCTTTTGGCATATCCTACTTAATTACCGTCTTCATGACCTGGGGAAGGAAAAAATACAAAAGGGTGAGCTCAAATTCCTAGTATGAGTAAACAAAAGAAATATCAATCACATCATATTCATAATAACATAACATTTTGGCAATCTTAACCTCCAAAAGAGATCATAATTTCATAACATGGGATAAATCATAGTAGTGAAATGTAATCCCAATAATCATAACATAAAATATGAAACATTGTGGAATACACACATAATCATAGAGAATCATTTCTTAGTATTCACGACTCATATCCAATACTATCTTAGCGGACAAAGTCCATTTCTGAACCGATTTCACTCCTCGTTTTAGTCATGTTTCACTAAACCGGTTTAACATGTCGTTCCAACCATTTCTATCTCATGAGATATAAATCTTTACCCAATGAATTGGAGGGAGATATAGGCCCCACCCACCTCATAATGAAACCATTCTTATGTGTTTCACAAAATCATAAATCAAACATCATAGCATAACCCATGTAATAAAAAAATGGGATTCTCATTCATCATGCCATCATAACACAATCCATATAAGATAAAAAGACATCATAAAAATAATTCCATGATAACATAATCAAAACAATGTAAAAATAGCGATAGATACAGAACCCTATATTATCTTATATGGAAAATAATTTTTATAAAACACTTAAACTCCATTATTGAGGAAAATATCCTTTATACTTCAAAAACATTTTCCTTTATTAAAAATTCATATAATTTTAAACTAAAAGAAGTTGATTAAAAATAAACATGAATACTTGTAAAGAAAGCTTCATGTAAATAATGTTCTAAAAATCCATTCATGCCGTATAAGTAAAAAAACATTCTTCTCGAACTTTGGCCGGAAAAGTCAAAAAGTACCTTGTTCAAAAAATGACAAAAGATTTCTTTCATATATTTTACTAAAAACTCACTGAAGGGTAAAATTGGATTTAAACAATCATAGGAGGATGGAAATAATATTACATATTGAGGAAACATGGATGTGGATGATAAATATTCCCCATTAAATACCAAAGTATAAAAAATATCGGATAAAAATGAGATTGTGAGATTTTCCCTTACCTTAGGTCTGATTTTCTTCGTAAGTCTCTGAACCTCCGGTATAATGATTTAAATAATGTCATTGACTTATTCCAGAATAATAATCATTTTTATGATATCATATATGGTAATATTCTTAGCTTCTTATTAGTAATATTTCATTAGTACTTGTTATTCGGGTGTTTATTACTTTTTGTTCTTATGCGTGTTTTGTCGAATAAATTTTTATTCTTATTTTTTTGGTTATAGATACCTCATTTCAAGAATTTTATTATTGTAATATATATCATATTCATTCATTCAATTCATTTATGTAATCATTATGCAATTAATATCATGTAGAACGAGTCGCATCACATCGTGGAGACGGTATTCCGTACGTACGCACGAGGGATGATATCGTTCCCATGATCGTGTAATTGTATTGGAGTGTATGTATACTATTTTAGAATCAATATAAATTTACAATAATCATATATAGTCATTATTTACACCATTATACTCATCCAAGTATGGTGGGGGTGGGAAATAGATTACACCACGGCGTGGAGACAGTATTCCATACGTACGCACGTGCGGTGATTTTGTTTTCCGTAGGTTGGATAAATGGTGAAATAGGGTTGTTTAATACTTACAGTAAAATATAAGTATATGAGTGATACTGATGTTATTACTTCATAATGAAACAACTAATGGAGAAGAAGTGGAAGAAGAAATAAAGTTGAAAAAATCAGTAACGGTCATTACCTCTTCTTTGAAGCGCCTCTTTGAGACCTCCTCTTAGGGCACTAAAATTGGACTTTGAATAAGACCAGGACCTCTAGAAAGTTTCTAGGGAAGTTGAGAGGAGAAATTGGCAGGTTTTGCCTATGCTTGAGGCTCAATGTGGTGTAAGGAGGAGAAGAAGGAGGTGCCCTTTATAAGGGAGGAGAGGGCACCATTGGAAAAACAAAAAATATTATTTTATTATAAATCCATAATCAGTTTTTAATAGCTCCAAATTGATTTATTTAGAAGCTAAGGTTGTGATGGGTCAAAATAATCTCATCCAATAGAATTTAGACAAGTTTAGGTATCTATTATAACCTTATCATTTAGATTTAATTTTTAGTTAAATAATTTAACTTTTACCATGTCTTCTTGTTTTCTTACACTATAAGGTTAATAAAATTACTATAACAAGACAAACAAACCCCAAGATGTATATTATTAATATATATAACCCTATCTAAGTCATTTGGCCGAACCATAGATTTTTAATAATAAAATAAAAATTAATAATATAATATTTGTTTTAAAAACTATTTTATGTCAATTTTGACACTATTTGGTTATTGATTTTATTGAAAATCATAACAGAAATATTAGTTCGAACAAAGTTATTTAAAACAATAATAACATGTCATATTAACATATAAAATTATTGGAATTCATAAAAAGTCTCAAATTACATTTATTTGTGTATTTATAACATCAATTATGTCAATATTTTATTAATAAGATAATTACTTCATCATCATTGTGTCATAATTAAATTAAATTATTTAATGTCTACAAATTAAAAATAAAATACGATTATGTAGGAAATTTTTTTAGATTTCTAATTACTATTTATAATCGAATTTATCTTTTGAATAACCCTATATTAAAAATTATTTAGTTATTAAACATTGATTATAACTATTTTAACCCTTCTTTAAATAAATTAGTAATAAATGTCCTAATCTAATCCAAGTGGGCCTAAATGGTCATATTATATTCATAAGGTTGTTTTTTGTCGAATTAAACTTATCCAATAGAATTAGGACATGTGTTAGGGTAATAATAAGAAGATTTTTACCCTTAATTACCCTATTTACTTTTAACCGTGGTAAAAAAAGTAAAAAGTTACTATTCACCAAATATTATTTTCATCTCATTGAACCACATTTTACTCCTTGATATTAACCATGTCTCTTGGACATTCGAAATTCCACTCACAGAAGTTGTAAAATTACGTTTTATATAAATTTTCAAATTCTCCTAGGATGTGGGTAAAAGACGGTGAAAAGATCAATAAAATCATTATATATCTAAAATTATTATAAAATGCCTCCAATGAATTACTTTGAACTTATAAAGGTATTATGTATAAATTATGACCTAAAAAATTTAAATAAAATAAATAATTATTTAAATAAAATGTCGGGTTTTAAATAGTAACCCAGCGTTTTCACTATTCATCAAAAATTGAAAGTTTTCAGAAAAATACCAAAATTTCTCCCTAGGATAATTTCAATATTCCGAATCCAAAAATGAAGTCCATTTTGAAAGATGAAATTTTCAAAATTTCAAAAAGTGGTTATTACTATTCATAACTACTAGTTTTAATAATATTTTAATAGTATATTGTTGTTTAGTGAAACTCGGTATTGCGTACGATGCAATCTATCGAGGAAGTCACGATTGTGTGTAAAGCAATCTAAGATAGTGTTGTGTGTAGTGAAAGATTCCTTTGATGATTTATATAACATAAAAACAAAATATTTCTCATAAGTGTCTCGGGTGTTACATTCTACCCCCCTTAAAATGAATTTCGCCCTCGAAATTCGTCACTTTGTAACAAATAGATGAGAATACCTATCCCTCATCATATCCTCAATATACCATGTAGATTCTTCTAATTGGTGGTTCCTCCATAAAACATTCACCAAGCGAGTGGTCTTGTTCCGTAGGACTTTTTTTCTATGATCCAGAATCTATATCGGTTGTTCTTCATAAGAAAGATCATGCTCCAACGGTACAACTTCTGAGCTGAGTACATGTGAAGGATCAGGTATGTACATTCTCAGGAGAGATACATGGAACACATCGTAAACTTGGCAGAGATTCGGTGGATGTTCCAATCGGTAAGCTACCTTCCCAACACGATCCAGTATTTCAAAAGGACTTATATATCTAGGGCTTATCTTTCCCATCATTCCAAATCTCATTACTCTCTTCCAATGAGATATTCATAAGAACACTTTATCACCCCTCTTAAAACTCTAGGTCTTTTCTTCAGTTTTCAGCATAACGTTTTTGTCGACTATGAGATACTCTTATGTTTTGTTGAATAGATCTGACCTTTTCTTCCATCTCATCATCAAGATCAGGTCCTGATATCTTTCTTTCCCCATCTTCATCCCATCAAGTTGGAGTCCTGCATTTCATTACATAGAGAGCTTCATAAGGAGCCATCTGAATACTGTAGTGAAATATATTATTATATGAATATTCCACCAATGGTAGGTGTTGATCCCAACCACCTTTGAAATCCATAGAGCAAACTCTCAACATATCTTCTAGAGTTGGAATTGTCCTCTCAAACTGACCATCTGTCTGAGGATGATAAGCAGTGCTGAAACTCAAATCTGTATCCAAAGTATGCTGAAGACTTCGCCAGAACTTCGAGGTAAATCTCATATCCCAATCAGATATAATGGAAAGTGGTACTCTATGCAATCTTACCACTTCTTTTACATATATCCTGGAAAGATGATCCAGAGAGAAATCTTATCTAATAGTAATGAAGTGTAGAGACTTTGTAAGATGATCAACTACAACCCAGATAGCATTATTGCCTTTGGATGTTTTAGGAAATCCAGTGAAAAAGTCCATAGTGATGTTTTCCCATTTCCATTCAGGTATGGGTAATGGTTGTAACATCCCCTTAGACTTTTGTCTCTCGGCTTTAACTTGCTGACAAACCAAGCATCGAGAGGCATATTCAGCAACATCTCATTTCATGCCATCCCACCAGAAGTACTATTTCAGGTCCCTATACATCTTCGTTCTTGCAGGATGAATAAGGCATGAAGAACTATGAGCCTCATCCAGCAGCTCCTTCTTTAATTCGGGGATGGGAGGAACACAAACCCAATTCCTAAACCTTATTATTCCATCACAATCATGGTTGAATTAATGAACATTTCTCACCTTCTTTTGTAACTGTACATCTTTTTTTGTGCCTCTTTAATCTTGACATGTATAGATAGTTGAACATTAATTTGAGAAAGATATGATTTTTTCCCTTCCATTATAATTCCAAGATCCATCCTCTGTAAATCCATAAATATTGGATCTTTTGTGATCCTCATCATGGATAAGCTATAATGGTCTTGTCGACTTAATGTGTCTGCCACCTTGTTTGCTTTCCCAGGGTGGTAATGAATTGAGCAGTCGTAATCCTTAATCTTCTCCAACCATCTTCTTTGATGCATATTCAGCTCCTTTTGTGTGAAAATATACATTAAACATTTATGATCAGTATAAATATCACACCTTTCTCCATAAACGAAATGCCTCAAAATCTGTAACGCAAAGATTACCGCAGCTAACTCCAAATCATGAGATGGGTACTTTTGCTCATGGATTTTCAACTGTCGTGAGGCATAAGCTATCACCATATCATTTTGCATAAGAACACACCCCAACCCCTTCATGGATGCATCACTGTAGATCACAATCCTTTCTCCACTACAAGGATGTATGAGTACAGGTGCACTGGATAACCCTCTTTTCAACTCCTTGAAATTCTATTCACATTCCTCTGTCCAAACAAACTTATCTCCTTTCCGAGTCAACCTGGTGAGTGGATTAGATAATCGTGAAAAATATTTCACAAAATGTCGATAATATCCAGCCAAACCAAGAAAAATTCGGATCTCAATTACTGTTGCTGGTCTCGACCGTCTTTCGATAACCTTTGTTTTTGTTGGATCCATAGATATCCCTTATTTTGAGATTATGTGACCATAAAATGCAACTTTTTGAAGCAAAAATTCACACTTGGTAAATTTGGCATAATGCTTCTCCTTTCTCAGGGTCTTCAATATAATTCTCAAGTGATCTTTATGTTCTTCCTTGCTATTTGAATATACAATAATATCGTCTATAAAGACTACCACGAACTGATCATGATATTCTCTAAAGGCTCTATTCATTAGATCCATGAAGATAGTAGGGGAATTAGTAAGACCAAATGGCATCACTATAAATTCATAGTGTCCATACATTGTACAGAAATACGGATTTGGTATATCCTCCCTTTTGTCCCTTAATTGATGATACCCTGAACGAAGATAAATCTTGGAAAAGTATTGAGGTCCACGTAGTTGGTCAAATAATTCATCAATGCGTGGGAGGGGATATTTGTTCTTGATAGTGATCTTGTTAAGTTCTCGATAATCAATGCAGAGTCTCATTGATCCATCTTTCTTCTTAACAAACAGAACAGGTACTCCCCAAGGTGACGCACTAGGGTGTATGAATCCTTTATCAAGATTCTCTTAGAGTTTCTTCTTCAACTCCTGCAACTCAATTGGGGTCATTCTAGAAGGTGTCTTTGAAATAGGCAAAGCACCCGGTATGAGTTCTATTGAAAAATCAACTACACGATTTGGTGGAAGACCCGACAATTCTTCCGGAAAGACATCATCAAACTCCCGTACGATGGGAATATTCTTAATCGTGAGTTTCTCACCAACCATTTGAGATAAATAACCTTCATTTAGTGGAATCAAGACCCATAAGATGGAAGAAATTTCCAATATAAGGTTATGTTCATCCTTGCAATGAGAGACGATCATAGATTGATCTCGAAGATGAAATGTGACTTCACTTCATTGAAAATTGATATGAGCTCCGTATAAAGAAATCCAATATATGCCAAGAATCACATCAAATTCCACTATAGGAAGGATCACAAGATTCGCAGGAAGCACATTCCCAAAAACATCAATCGAAGAAGAATTATAAACTTTTGATGTGGCTGTTGTGCTATTAGGGGTTGTCACAACTAACTCAACATCTAATTTTTGGGGTAATACAGTGATACCCTTAGAAGATTCTTTATAAATAAAAGAGTGGGTGGATCCAGAATCAAATAAAACACTTTCTACTTTAGAGTGGATGGGAAGTGTACATTTCACCACTTCTTTATCGTACTCCACATCACTAATAGAAATTGCATCTGACATTCCTTTGTCTTTAGACTTAAGAGTTTGTTGACGTCGATCATCATCAATGACCCTTGAATTAGGGCATTGATTGGCATAATTCTCCATTTCCATGCACTTGTAACATTGAAGTGTAGGAGGTTCACTCTGTGTAGCCTTTTCTTTGTTCGCATCACTAGACATCTTCTTCCCATCATTGCGGCATTCAATTGCCCAATGACCTTCCTTTCCACATTTGAAACATTTTCTTGTCCCTTTAAGAAAACTCCCTCCATGTTTCTTTCCACACATTGAGCATAAGGGAAAACTCATCTTCATTTCAGTGTTCTCTTTAGATTTTCCTTTGAATTCTATTTTCCTCTTCTTATCAAACCCATATGACTGATGGGTTACTCTAATCTCCATCTCAACCTTGAGAGAACATCGAATGATTTCCTCTTAACTATTGAAGTCCCTTATGGAGAACTCCCTTCGAAGACTTTGTTTTTAAGCCACTAAGGAATCGATCGATCTTACTCTCAGGTTGGATAATAATACCAGAAGCGTACCTTGCAAGTCTTGTAAAATTTTCTTCATAGCTACCAACAGATTCATCATCCTTTGGCTTTAGTTCAAGAAACTCCTTCGCCATCTTTATTCGTATAATATGGGGGAAGTACTTATTGAAAAATAAATTCTTCAACTCATCCCATTCCATGGACTCAATTTCATCCCTTTGCCTCGTATTCATAATATGATTCCACTATTGATCAGCATCACCTTCCAAACGATATACTGCTAAGATGACTCTATCATGTTCAGAACATTGATGAACTGAAAATATCTTTTCAGTAGTACTAATCCATTGTTCAACAACTAATGGATCAGTAGACCCGCTGAATGAAGGTAGACGCAACCTCATGAAGGATTCAACAGAATTTTTCTCCTTCTTTTGATTGTTTGGAATTCCTGCATGATTCATAACTTGAGAAAGTTGTTTGAGCATGGCTACAAGATTTTTCATTCCAGCTCCCATAACGTTTGGTTGCTCAGGAGGACAATCATTGCATTTCCCGTCGCATTCTGCATTAACACGGTTCCTTCAGGTTCTATCCATTGACTAAAACCAAGAAGAATAGTGTGAGAAACACTAATTATAATAGGAAAACCACATAATGAAGAATAAAATTTCACACTTAAGGTCTTTTCATTGGTTGTTCATGGCCATTTTTAAAACACTAAGATTGTGTTCTATTCTTAGACTTATCCTTAGGGTTCTTACTAGGGATTTCACATCATAGTTTCCAAAGTTTGACTATACCATTCTATGATACAAACTATAACGAACCATACATTACATACATTTTTAATAATTCAAAATTTCAGCACACTTATTACAACATATAACAAAAACATGAAAGGACCGTATAGGTATAGAGTCTTTAGAAACAGGGAAACATAAACAACTGGTTCATAAAGCATCTACATTATCTCCCATTTATTTCATCATATCTAGAGTCCCTTTTGGCATATCCTACTTAATAACATTCTTCCTGAACTAGGGAAGGAAACCCTACAAAATTGTGAGCTCAAATTCTCTTTATAGGTAAACAAAATAAATATCAATCACATCATATTCATAAGAACATAACATTTTGGAAATCTTAACCTGCAAAAGAGATCATAATTTCATAACATGGGATAAATCATAGTAGCGAAATGTAATCCCAATAATCATAGCTTAAAATATGAATCTTTGTGGCATACACACATAATCATACAGAATCATTTCTTAGTAGTCAAGACTCATATCCAAGACTATCTTAGCGGACAAAGTCCATTTCTGAACTGAGTTCACTCCTCGTTTCAGCCCTGTTTCACGGAACCGGTTTAACCTGTTGTTCCAGCCATGTCTATGTAATGAGATATAAATCTTTACCCAATGAATTTGAGGGAGATATAGGCCCCACCCATCTTATAATGAAACCATTCTTATGTGTTCCACACAATCATAAATCATACATCATAGCATAACCCATGTAATAACAAATGGGATTCTTAATCATTATTCTATCATAACATAATCCATATAAGATCAAAGGAAATCATAAAAATAATTACATGATAACATAATAAAAATACTGTAAAAATAGGGATAGATATAGAACCCTATATTATCTTAGATGGAAAATAATTTTGATAAAACACTTGAACTCAATTCTTGAGGAAGATATCCATCTACTTCAAAAACATTTTCCATTATTAAAAAGTCATATAATTTTAAACTAAAAGAAGTTGTTTTAAAATAAACTTTAAAACTTGTAAATAAATCTTTATGTAAATAATGTTCAAAAAAATCCATTCATGACGTATAAGTTAAAAAAACATTCTTCTCGTACTTTGGCCGGAAAAGTCAAAAAGTACCTCGTACGAAAAGCGACAAAAGATTCCTTTCATATCATTTACTAAAAACTCACCGAAAGGTAAATTGGATTTAAAAAATTGTAGGAGGATGGAAATAATATTACATATTGAGGAAACATGTATTTGGATGATAAATATTCCCCAGTAAATACCGAAGTATAAACTATCTCGGATAAAAATTAGATTGTGAGATTTTCCCTTACCTTAGGTCCAATTTTATTCGTAAGTGTCCGAACCTACTGTATAATGATTAAAATAATGTCATTGAATTATTCTAGAATCATTAGAATTGATATGATATCATATATGGTCATATTTTTAGCTCTTTATTAGTAATATTTCATTACTACTTGTTATTCGGGTGTTTATTACTTTTTGTTCTTATGCGTGTTTTGTCAAATAAATTCTTATTCATCTATTTTGGTTGTAGATAACTTATTTCCAGAATGGTATTAGTGTAATATATATCATATTCATTCATCCAATTCATTTATATAATCATTATGCAATTAATATCATGTAGAACGAGTCGCATGACATCGTGGAGACGGTATTCCGTACGTTTGCATGAGCGATGATATCGTTCCCATGATCGTGTAATTGTATTGGAGTGTATGTATACTATTTCATAACAAATATTAATTTAAAATAATAATATATAGTAATTATTTACACCATTATACTCATCCAAGTAAGGTGGTGGTGGAAAATAGATTACACCACGGCATGGAGACGGTATTCTGTACGTACGCACGCGTGGTGATTTCGTTTTCTGTACGATAGATATATGGTGAAATAGGGTTGTTTCATACTTATAATAACATATAATCATATGAGTGATACTGATGTTATTACTTCATAATGAAACGACTAAAGAATAAGAATTGGAAGATGAAATAAAGTTGAAAGATTCGGTAATGGACATTACCTCTTCTTTGAAGCGCCTCTTTGAGACCGCCTATTAGGGAACTAAAATTGGTCTTTGTAGAAGACCATCACATCTAGGATGTTTCTAGGAAAGTGTAGAGGATAAATATTCAGGTTTTGTCCAAGATTTAAGGGTCAATGTGGTGTGAGGAGGAGAGGAAGGAGGTTCCCTTTTATAAGGGAGGAGAGGGGCACCTTTGGAAAAACTAAAAAATAGTATTTTATTATAACGCCATATTCGGTTTTTAATATCTCTAAATTGTTTTATTTCAAAGATAAGGTGGGGATGGGTCGAAATTTTCTCATACAATAGAATTTAGACATGTTTAGGTATCTAATTTAACCTTATCATTTATATTGAACATTAAGTTACATAATTTATCTTTTACCATGTCCTTTTATTTTCGTACACTATAAGGTTAATAAACATAATATAACAAGCCAAAAGAACCCCAAGTTGTTTATTATTAATATATATAACCTTATCTTAGTAATTTTCCCGATCCTTATATTTTTAGGAATAAAATAACAATTAATAATATAATATTTGTTTTAAAAACTATTTCATGTCAATTTTGACACTATTTGGTAATTGATTTTTTTGAAAATCATAACAGAAGGATTATTTCTAAAAAAGGTAATTAAATCCATACTAACATGTCATATTGACATATAAAATTATTGGAATTCATAAAAAGTCTAAAATTACATATATTTGGTTATTTATAATATCAATTATGTCAATATTTCATTAATAAGATAATTACTGCATCATCTTTGTGTCATAAATAAATTACATTATTTAATGTCTAAAAATTAAAAATAAAATACCTTTGTGTAGGAAATGTTTTCAGCTTTATGATGAATATTTATAGTCAAATTTATCTTATTTATAACCCTATATTAAAAATGATTTAGTTATTAAACATTGATTTTAACTATTTTAACCATTCTTTAAATAAATTAATAATAAATATCCTAATCTAATAAAAGTGGGACTAAATTGTCATATATTATTCCTAATGTTTTTTCTGGTCGAATTACACTTATCTAATAGAATTAGGACATGTGTTAGGGTACTAATAATAACATTTTTACCCATAATTACCCTATTTACTTTTAACCGTGGTAAAAAAAGTAAAAAGTTACTATTCACCAAAAATTATTTTCATCTCATTGAACCACATTTTAGTCCTTGATATTAACCATATCTCTCGGATTTTCGAAATTACAATCATAGATGCGGTAAAATTATGTTTTCTCTAAATTTGCAAATTCTCCTTGGAGGTGGGTAAAAGACAGTGAAAAGTTCAATAAAATCTTTATATATCTAAAATTATTATAAAATGACTCCAATGAATTACTTTGAACTTATAAAGGTATTATGTATAAATTTTTACCTAATATAAATTTAAATAAAATAAATAATTATTTAAATAAAAAGTCGTTTTTTAAATAGTAACCGATTGTTTTCACAATTCATCAAAAATTGAATATTTTCAGAAAAATACCAAAATTTCACCCTAGGCTAATTTAAATATTTAGAATCCAAAAATGAAGTCCATTTTGAAATATGAAATTTACAAAATTTAAATAAGTGGGTATTACTATTTATAACAGCTACTTTTTATAATATTTTAATAGCATATCGTTGGTTAGTGAAACTCGGTATTACATATGACGCAAGCTATCGAGAAAGGTCGTGATTGTGTGTAAATCAAGCCAAGCTAGTGTTGTGTGTAGTGAAAGATTCCTTTCATGATTTATATAACATAAAAACGAAATATTTCTCATAAAAATCTCGGGTGTTACACATGTGGCTTGATTTAGTTGACGGTAGTCAATACAGACTCGCCAACTGTTTTGCACACACATTGGAACCTATTCATTCCTTTCATTCGACACAACTGTTATTCCTATTTTTGAGGCACAATTTGAACTGGGCTAACCCATTTTCTATCAGATATATGATAAATGAACCCAGTAGTAAGTAATTTACTGACTTCCAATTTAACCACTTCAAGGAGAGTGGGATTCAACTAGCGTTGAGACTACCTTATGGGCATAGCCTCATCATCCAAAATTATATATCATATACTAATAGATGGGCTAATCCCAGGAATATCAGCCAATGTCCATACTATTTCCTTTTAACAGTCTCTCAAAAGATCAAGCAGTTTTGATTCTGGCTGTTGAGAGAGGTTATTGGTAATAATGATGGGCAATTGTTCAGTACCCTTAAGAAAGGCATATTTTAAATTTGATGGAAGTTGTATTAATTCCAACACCTGGGGTTTCTGGATAAAGGGAGTGGATTTAGGGGGAGTGAGGTCCATGAAACTATCTATCTGGTCATGTTTATTCTCAAAGGAATGATAATCTATTGAAATTAGTTTTTCAGAATCATTGATAGTCATGGGTATCTCAGAATAAACATACTCATCAATTAAAGCACAAAAATTAAATTTTTTTGAACCCACAAAACAATAAAAATAAGAACCCAAAATCAAATCATCCATGGGTGAATAAGAGGAAAATAAATTAGAGGATGGTTCGAGGATATAATTTTGTGTGTTTTTCATTAGAGAGAACTTCTATCGAAAAGATTGGAAGAGGGGAGTTCTCTTCAATGGGGTGTTTCATAGCCTCACGGATGTTAAAACAAACCTTTTCTCCACTAAACTCCATGGAAAACTTACCATTGTGAACATTGATGATCGTCATTTCTGTTTTGAGGAATGGACTCCCAATTATGAGAGGGGCATATCCTTTGATTCAGGTATCTTCCATCTCAATAATGTAAAAGTCTGCAGGGAAGATGAGATTCTCAACATTTATGAGGACATCCTCGACCACTCCTGATGGATGTGTTGTGCTTCGGTTGGCATGTTTCATGACAATTCCTATTGGTTGAAGCTCTCCAACATGCAAAGAAGTATACACAGAGTGAGGCATTACATTAATATAAGCACCTAAATCTAGCCTAGCATTAGAAAATAAGGTCTACCCTATGCTACCAGGTATCGTGAATGTGCCTAGATCATTGCATTTGGTTGGCATTGCTGGTTGAATCAAGGTTGATACATTCCTTCCTAGGTTGACTCTCTCATTCCCCTTCAGCCTCCTTCTATGGGTGAAACACTCTTTAAGAAATTTGGCATATCGAGGGATTTGTTTAACTGCATCCAATAAAGGACTGTTAACATGAGCCTTTTTAAATGTATCAATTATTTCTTTATCAATATCATTATCAAAATTCTTCATATATTTTGAGAGTCATAAATGGGAAGGAATAGGAATTGATTGTTCATTTGAATCATCAATGAAAATTCTATTACCATTATTGTCTTGCTTTTCTTTACATTAAATTTTTGAGGGTTGGGAAAGATCGTTTTCATGAGGGGGACATACATTTTGTGTAGAATCAGTAGAAGGAGAAACTTCTTTACCACTATGAAGTGTAACTGAACATACATTAACTTTGTCCTTCGGATTGGAAATGGGTTGGGATGGTATTTGTCCAGAACCTTGCATCTTAATCTCACTGATGTTGTTGTCCAATTACCCCACATGAGATTCCAGGTCTTGAATAACTGATTGTGTGGTTTGTTGGAACGTGAGGTTCTGGGTTTCCATTTTCTTCACTATATTTTCAAGGCTATGTTCAGACTTGGGATGATGAGGATTGTTTTGAGATGATGAAGGATAAGAAGGTTTCATACCTTGGCCTTGTTGATACCAGTTCTTCTTGGGGTAGCTAGATTTTCCTCCTTGTTGGTATTGTGGTTGAGCTTGCCACTCGGGTTTTAGATTTGGCCTGAATGGTTCTTTCTTGAATGGTGGTGCTTGTTGGAATGGATGCCTAGGGAAAACTGCTGCACAATATGTAGATGAATCCTGAAGTTGTGGGCACTGGTCGAAAAAATGAGTATTATCAGAACAAATACCACAATGTAATGGAACGAGAGGAGGGTGTGAGTTACCTTGTGCATGATCTAATTGCCTTAAAATTGTATTCATCTCATCATTTTTATTATCTACCTTTTTTCGAGGGATTAATGACATACCTCATGAACTCCTCGTGTTGGTGCAACAGCTCGTGTACCAAATTGTTGCCCATTTTGAGCCATGTTGGCTATTAAGTCACGAGCGGCAGAATGTGTTTTGTCAACAAGGGCACCACCAGCTGCATCATCAATCATTCCACGATCCATGGGGATAAGTCCCTCATAGAATTATTGAATTAAAAGTTGTTCACTAATCTGGAGGTGGGGGTAACTTGAACAATGTCTTTTGAATCTCTCCCATTATTCATGAATGGTCTCTCCTTGTAACTGCTTAATGCCAAAAATTTCATTCCTAATTGATGTAGTTCGAGAGGCAGGGAAAAACATCCCTAGAAAGAGACATTTAAGGTTATTCCAGCCCCCAATTGTGGTAGGCAGATAGTATAGCCAGTCTTTGGCTACACAGTCATGGGAGAAAGGGAAGGCCCTAAACTTAATGAGGTCCTTAGACCCATTTTGGAGTTTCATGGTGGAGCACACTATGTGAAAATCCTTTAGATGTTAGTGAGGGTCCTCACTGGGAAGACCATGGAATTGTGGAAGGAGGAAGATGAGGCCAGATCTTAGATCAAAATTGGCCGCTTCCTCAGGATATTGGATGTACGGAGGTTGGTACTCCACATCTGGGGAGGACACTTCTTTTAATGTTCGGTTATTTGCATCCATGATCTCTGTGTTTTGATTTTGTTCAATTTTTGATTGTTTTAAGACAAATTGAGGTTCCAAATGGAGTTCATCAGTGTTAATTGACTGTATTACTCTAGATGACCTAATTTGTGAGTGGAGTTACTTTTCAATTTCAGGGTCAAATTTGAGTAGTGTTTCTTTTCCAAATCATGTCACGCAACAAAAATGTCCAATTTGATTCATTGTTTGTTTTTTTTTAATTTTTTTTGTTTTATGGTAGGTGAATAAAATTAAATAAAATTAATAAATTAAAGTATTATATAAAATAGAATGTTATACTACATAATTAGAGAAAGAGGAAAAAAGAAGAAGAAGAAGAGAGAGAGAGAGAACACACAAAAACAAAAAAAATAAAAAAAAACTATCAAATGGGGGGGATATTGAATAGAGTACTGATTAATAAGTAAAACATATAAATAAAATAAAATAAATGATCTTGACTCCCCAGAAACAGCACCAAAATTTGATCGGGTTGTCGAGCACATCAAATTAGAGGTTATGTTTTTACTAGAATTTCTGCAGTATAGCAGGAACCCGAGGTCGACTCCTGATGGAGCCTTAGATCACTAATTTAAAAATAAGGTTCGGATTATGTTAACACTATTAAAATTAAATTATGATGTTGGGGGTTCTATTATTTTAAAATATCAATTGAAACTATACTACTAAGTGAGAGAAACTGGTTAGAGAAATCGTGATTAACCTGGGTAAGTGTCCCGTGATGCTCAATCCATCATCGCTCTCAATGGAATGCGAAGGATCATTGAGTAGTTGATTTTATACCCACTTCAACCATTAGTATGTGAGTTATTACTAGGTTACGACCTAGGATTTGATCGATAAACGATATTGATTATCGACGACCGCTCAAAATCAATAAAACTATGTCGATGTAAGAACCGAACTCAATCTAGGCCTCACATGAACAACAAGATGAGATGTCCAGATTGGGGACTTTTTCAAAATTGACCTCAATACAAAAACATGTATATTTATGGGTTTTATTTTCTAGATATCATCAAACAAGTCAATCCAAAATCAAACTCATGAAAGAGAAGAGGTGAGAAAATAGGCAAATGCACTCAAATCATCACAAAATCAGGGTTATGTATGGAAGCACGAGGATTATTGTTCCTTTGATTTGTATTTGATCATACCAGAAAAAAAATCATAAGGTAAAAATTAAGAATAATAGAAAACAAACATGAAAATTAAATTACCTTAAGAAGATTACAAATGAGGAGCTCGTGATTACAACAATGGACACCACCAAGTTGATCACTAAGAAACTTCGAAGTACATGAGGGAGAAGAAAATGAAAATGGGTGAAATAAAATCTCCGATTCGACTCAACTTCACCCCTGGTATTGAAACATTAGATAATGGGGGTGAGAGGTGTTTTTATAGACATACACATCACTCTTTCCACAAAAGAGGTCAAGTGCCTATGAGACAATGTCACTATTCAGAGAAGACTTTTAACTCCATGGTTATCTGGCCGGTTGACTAACCAATACGTGTGAAAATTACATTCAATTCGTTGGAGAGGTCTTCCACCATGTGGTATGTCCACGGGAGGTGTAATCAGCCCAATTGGATGTCTGATGCCCGAGGTATGGCCCAAATACAGAAGGGTCGTCTAATCTGGCTCGCCTAGAATTGTTTCACATTGTGGGCCTATTATGGGCCTTTAAATGGGCGAATTTGGCACCATGGTCTTCTAGATAAATGTATCCCACAAATTTTTACATTCATATACCTATGTTTAGTCCAGTTAAATCAACGGAGAATCCACAGTATATATTTCTGTCCACATAAATGCTTGGTCCCTTGCGCAGTTTGGCCTGTTTTGCTTGATTTCCATCGTGGGCCCTCTGAGTCACCTCCTCCTATAATGTAAACACTTAAACAAGTAAAATTTCCCTATTAAATAATAATAAACATTAATTCATTAAATAAAACCAAAAGTTAAATTTATTATTATATTTTGAATATTCATTACAAAACCAGTTTAAAATAGTGGTGTAAGGGAAAAATAAAGCAGTGAATCGTGGTAATGTCAGTAGGGTAGCGAAGCATTTGTTAAGACCTCTTCAGGTAACAAATAGGCACCCCAGACCACAAAGTGTATCTTTATAGGATACCATAAGTAAAAATTGGGGTATTACCTATACAACCGCTACGATAAAATGGTTACAGTGGAAAGACACGCCATATTCTTTAAGAGGGAACACATCTCCAAAAGAGATAGTGGGAGCGAGAAAGACTTCGATGAAGTCAAGGATCAATATACACAAGAGTTGGCACAAGATAAAATTCTACAAAGCCCCGTGGAAGAACAATTTGTTCCAGTGACACTAGAACTAGGTAGGATCACTAAAGATGTGAGAGAAAAATAATTAAATGGTTTTATTGTCACCGAGGATGGTGACTCATTACTGGTTGACAATGATGATCCTCTAATCTACAAGGAAAAAGTTAAAGGCATCGATACTACAAAGTGGAAAAAAATCCATGAATTATGAATTGGATTCCATGTACAAAAACCAATTCTGGATTTTGGTAGATCCTCTAGTTGTTGTAAAGCCTGTTGGTAATAAATGGGTATTCAAGAAGAAACTGGACATCGAGGGGAAAAGTCATCACCTATAAGGCATGAATGGTTGCAAAAGGTTTTAGACAGAGTTATGGAATTGACTATGATGAAACATTTTCACTGGTTGCGATTCTGAAATCTGTCATAATATTATTGGACATTTCCACTTACCATGACTATGAAATTTAGAAAATGGATGTCAAAACAGCATTCCTTACCGGGAACCTCCAGGATGATGTCTACATGACACAACCTGAAGGGTTTGTGACTGTAATAGATACCAACAAGGTATGATAGTTGCAAAAATCCATTTTTGGATTAACGAAATCATCAATAACATGGGACATTAATTTTGATGATGCCATAGTGGAGTTCGGCTTTTTTAAGAACAAATGTGACCATGTGTCTACAAAATATTTAGTGGAAGTTCAGTTGTTTTCCGAATAGTATATGTTGATGAAATATTACTAATTGGAAATGATGTACTTGTCTTACAGTTAGTTAAGGCATGGTTGGATAAATTCTTTTCTTTAAAAGACCTGGGTGAGGCAGCATATATTATTGGGATCATGATTAATTGTGATAGAGCCAAGAGATTGTTGGGCCTAAGTCAAAGTAGATACATTGACAAGATACTGAAGAGATTTAGTATGGAAAAATCCAAGAGGGTATTGTTTCTAGTTTTACATGGCATTCATCTTTCCAAGATAATGTGTCCTCAGACACATGAGAAAAGAGAGAAAATGGAAAGAATCCCTTATGCACCCGCAATTGGGTCAGTCATGTATGATATGCTATGTACAAGGATAGATGGTTCTTGCACATTAAGTGTAGTGGGTAGATATCATGCAGATCCAGGAGACTGTGATTGGATGGCAGTCAAGAATCTCCTTATGTATCTGAGGAGTACTAAGGATATGTTCCTGGTTTATGTGGGAGATGAGGAACTAGTCATCATGGGAAATGTAGACGATAGTTTCCTGACTGATCAAGATGACATGAAGTCGCAGACTGGATACATATTTAGTTTGAATGGTGGTGAAGTGATTTGGAAAAGCTCAAAACAAGGTGTGGTCGCAGATTCTACAGTGGAGTCCTATTATATCACAGCTTCTGAGGCTGCTAAAGAAGTGGCCTAGATGCGAAGAATCGTCCAAGAGCCAGATTTAGCACCCAGTAGTAAAGAAACTATTACACTATATTGTGATAATACTACAGCGGTGGCACTTGTAAAAGAGCCAAGGTCACATCGGCGGACAAAGCACATTCTTCGGAAGTATCATCTCTTGAGGGATTTTTCTTAGAGAGGTTAAGTTGAAGTGAGCAGTAATTCCACAGAAGACAACTTGGTGGACCCCTTGACTAAATCCTTGACTTAGTAGAAACATGATCATCATGTGAGGTATAACAGACTAAAATTCCTAGGCAGTTGGCTCTAGTCCAAGTGGATATTTTTAAGGGTTGGTGTCCGGAGAAGCAACAGTTTTGTACTTTGATTACATGAATTTACTCTTATTATATATTGTTCACTGTTCTGCATGACTATAATATAATAATGTGTTGGAATATTTGTTGAATTGATAGGGTCATAGAAGATCCCCACAATGAAGTGAACCTTGAAATGATATAACAATATTCTTAAATAAAGTTCTATGGTTGGATGACATACTATTACAGGACACATATTATACATGTCGTCATGTGTGAGTACTCATAAGAAGTTGATACTCTATCTCATTGAGTTTTCACATGGTAATTTCCATGATGGGAGATTATGAGAACAGACCTGCCAGTAGTAATTCCACTTGTTTTGGTGTCATCAGAAATTGCAATTTTTCAGCATGTGTAATGGTACTTAGTCTAGAAGATTATTATTAACTCAGGTAATGACTAGAGCACTTATATTTTCTGACAAAAACCATCACGAAGACAGTTAGTGGGAAGTAGGGTACGTTGGGTGCATCACAAATGACATATTGTTAATGGATAATTCGAGGAAGGATTTATCCCTTCTATGTTTATGGATATAAATATCTCGGGCCCTTTGAATGAAATAGAATTGTCGCCCAAATTCCATGTCTATAGTGTCACGACTTGTTTATTACTGGAAGTCAAAAAATGACCGATCAAGAACACATGTTTATGACACTGCCATGAAACCTGGTCGATGAGATATTGAGGAAGAGGGATTAAATTACATAATAAGAATTCATATGAGGTGACACATCAATGCGGCATCAATATCATTCTCTTGGGTTCCTTGACTTGTTTCTAGATAGTAATCTTGGACTTAAGTCAAGCCTGCCAAATGCCAACGAGAAAGAGGCCTAGAGGGTAACACACTAAGTTTATCCAAGTATATCATGTAGAATTAAGATTATTCCCATATGTGGTTTAATAATTATTCAAGGAAGCCTAAAGAGTTTTAATGTTTGAGGAAGAATAAAATGAAAACAAGTAAACGCCATGTATTAATGATTATAAGCCATGTTGTTTTTTATCTTGAAAACAAGTACACACAGTTTATTATTGAATGTACACGCCGTTTAGTTTTTATTATGTAGAGGAAATGAAGAAATTAAAACAAGATATACAGGCCATGTACCTTGAATGTACATTCCTCATAGTGTTCAATGAAAAACAAGTACACTCCATGTATTTATGATTACACGTGTGTAGTTTTTCAAGTCGGGATTTTGAGGAATTAATATCATTTTATTAAATGATATTTATTATAATCACTGTGGGCACTTGTCAAGGATCTAATGACACGACAAGGGTTTTCAAAAGATCTAATGAAATAAATAAAATGTGTAACACATTTATTTATTGTCATAACTCTACAACCTCAAAACCGATTATACATATCCTCACAACCCCAACAATTTTCCTAAGAGAATCATTGTGCATGACAATTATGGAGAATTATCTCAAGACCCAAAGACCTCTGTCCTCCAAGAACGCTCTCAAGACTGAGAGAGATCCACCCCATCAGATCAAGGCTATCTAAGGTGGACAATGAAATAGAATTCTTCTCCATGCTATCACTCAGATATTCCTTTGGTGATGTCCATAGATACGTGTTGCATGTGTGGATCAACACTAGAGGATACCTACACTGGGATTCTACGACGCAATGATGAATCACATCGGAACGTGATTATAAATGACAATGAAGAAATAATTCCATAAAAGGTACTTCTTTTCAATTAATTAAACTAATTATAATCAACTTGTGATGATCTTTATTTTATGGTTCTGGGACTATTCCTTTTCTTTGTCTATTTCTTTCATTCGATCCATGGAGACTGGTGGTTATCGTCATATTGATCCCAGACTGATCATTTCAAATGAAAAAATCCAAGTGGGCACATCCACCCATGAGCATCTGCTATGCTCGAGACCTTTAGCCTTCAGCACCAAATCAGGTCTCATGTTCAAAGTCTGAATACCAAAAAAATTCTGTAAAAATGGGGTGAATAGACCATTGGGAACTCTGACTAAATTCAACACCGAGTATGGGGGAAAATGTGCTGCAATCTTTCCCCACAACACTTAGAATGTCCATGAAACTCTAAACGGAGCCTTCCAATTGTATAAATGCAGTTTGAGATGGTAAATTATTTTTAATAAAGGGGTTTCTAGCCCAATAAAATTCCCTTCTAGCAATTTAACATCAATGACGAACACCCCTGATCATACACCACCTCCGGATTCTTGGACTAGAAGCAAATAAACGCTTAGCCACATAGTAAGGAAAGAAGCTAAGAATAATTTTGCATCTATATCGGTTTTGAATTTATATCCCTAGTGCTTTTAATGATGACTTCCTAGTAGAGGCCAATATGTGCCTGAACTGCCTTGGTTATCTGCAAAAGCACAAATAAGAGGACATCTACAGGTTGGACCTTCATCTTTTGTTGGTTATAAGAAGGCTTACATCCACACTCTATCATGGATATATTTCTTGTGCTTAGGTAAATTATTCTCTATCTTAAACCATTCATGAGCCAATGGTCATGTTCTAGAAGAAACACCCCATGTTGTAGTAGAGGGATTGAATTCATCATACATTTCACCAAGAATGGGAATTCCATATATTTAGTAAATACCCCAGAGACTAATACCAACATTACCATTCCTCAAATGAAAGTAATTCGAATGTGGACTCCATCAGCTCATTAATTTAGTAATGAATTCTTTTTTATAAACATATGTTTTCCCCATCCAGAGAGCTATGTAGATATGAATGTCTGATAACACTTTTCTGAATTCTAGAGAAGCCCAATGTACCCAGAACTCCCACATCCACATGGGGTTTACACCCCCTCTAGAATGAAGGTCCCAATCTCCTTTCAAACCATTAGATTGATCATTTTGAGAATCCCAAAATTTGGAATTATAATAATGTGGTCTTGGATCTACAACATGATCCTCCATATTACGATTGAAACCACTGTGATGAAGGATTCAATTATTAGGGACAGTTACTTCATGTACTAGAACTGCCCTTGCACTATTATTCATAAAGATATAGTTGGAATACTGAAGAAACCAATTCTTTAGAAAGTCCATTTTAATAGATGGAACATGTGCGTCTTACAAAATCCCATGCCCATACAAGGGTAAATAAGGAATTTGTGTGTAGTCACGATGGTATGGAATTAGAGTCTTCCATATCCAAGGAAGAGTACTCTCTACAATGTCATTATAGTTTGGTCTGGGGATCTTCCTCATTTCATTTTGGAGATCCATAGCTTCTTTAGTATGAGTCATCAAATGAGTCACTATTTTTGAAAAAGAATTACCAAAATTCTAGGTCTGAATTTTAAATAGGAAATCAAAAACAAAATTTGCAAAGGAAACTATTCGTGTAGGTCCTTCGATGAGGACTATAACATATGTCCTTCTCCAAGGGTCATAGAACAAATACATCAATGAAGTCATTTGGCATAACTCCATCGCATAAAATAATTATACATTGATGAAATTTCAAGGAAATTACGTGAGATCACAATGCAATAAGAGTTGGGAGAATGATCTACGCAACGAGAGCTACAAAGTTTTTGAGAAAGCACATTTGATGAAAAAATTGTGAAGGGTGAGACATATTTTATAGGAAGGTGAATACGTATGCATCCAGAATGCACACAACATCTTCACGATGTACCTCCATGAAGAACCAGTGCGGTAACCCTGTGCTATTTTGCAAGTTTCTCATCAGGAATGGGCCATATTTTTATGTTTTAGAACCAATCCTGAGGGGGGGGGGGATTTTGTTGACAGTACATGTGAAAGTAATAAAAAATACTTTGAAGAAAACTCCAGGTATTTAGCATCTCAATTCAATTTTTGAAGAGTACAATGGAAAATCAAAATATTCCTAAAGAGATTCGTTATGGACTAGCTTCACAGGCCTGCGCGACGAAGCTATGTGACTGACCTGCGTGACAGAGCTCCAAGCTGAAAGATGTTTTCTGCACCTACATGGAATACCTGCTTGGCGGAGCTACATGATGGACATTTTCGGACAACATATCTTCTGCTAGGCCCCATCCGTGCCTATATATAGAGCCCATGGGATCCCTATTTTTTAGACAAAAAATTTGAAAGACTCTCTGATGCTCCCATTGCGTTGCTATTTTTCCTAGATCCATCAAATTCTCTCTGGTAGCTCTCTAGACCTTGAGAGAAGAAATAATTAAAAGGGATAAGAATGTTTTGAACAACTTCACATTCTTCAGTCATTATCTATAACTACGCGGTAAACCTATGTGCCATACCTGCGCATTATACATACATGGTATAACAACGCGGGGTACCTACATGGCATACTTGCATGAGGCACCTACACGACCAACTCAAGTACCCTTTTTAATATCCATTCATGGAAGGTTATCCCCTCCCTTGGTTCCCTTACCTGAATGGGACTATGTTTATGCCTCCACTAAAACCTCCTAACTTATCAAACCTTTGGGAAAGTCACATCAGTGTGTCTCCTATTTGGGTTTGTATTATTGCAGTTAGAGGTTTCCTACATTTTTTTCACAATGAGGTTATGATTAATGGAATGTTTTTGGGTTTTTATATCCGCAATCACATGGACCCTTCTCCCAGAAATAGTTTTGGGATGATTCCATTTTGGAGAAGGGTTGGGTCTTGGCCTCTCCTCTCTCAAAGAGGCGTCCTGGAACCTCAGGTCTCTTGTAAAGATAGTACACTTCACACTTTATTTTCCTTTCAAGCATAGGTAAATTATCCCTCCCCTACCAAGATCAATTTAACGGAAGACATCCTTGTATTAGACCCCCACAATCACCCCTTCTTCCTTCCATTTGGACCCTTGTCCAATGTGATGATAACAGAGGGAAAGATCAGTGCCTCACCATCTTCCACGGTCTATGGGACATCTTCCATCAGAATGGAGTAATAAATTGAACGTGTGAATGACTTTGTTGATTATATTACATTATATTGATTCTCAGATCGATCATGACTCATGTGGGCTTAGTGATTTGTCACGATTACAACATTTGCACAATAGAATGAACTAGGATAACTCTGATTCCTGTTCAAACCAAGATGTGTAGGAAGCGACCACAAGGCCCGAGCTCACTGGATATCCTCCCCAGGAATCCAATTTTAATTACTTTAATCTTGGAACTATTCTTATGAATGAAACCCAAATTAAACCACAAATCATCAAGGCATCCTTTTTCAGGAAGTAATCCCAAACTCATCTTTCTCATAGCACTATACTATCTTATGATATTTATCGAACTGCATGGGATTTGATTCTGATTAATATGGGATACGTAGGATGCCTCCTTGAGGTTAAAACCAAACATTTCAAATCAACCATGTTCTCCTAGGGAAATATTCCCTATAGGGGTTGATCCTACTCGGAAGCTCATGTCCTTTTTCAGGTTCCTAGTGCTGCTTTAGTAAAAGTCACACATTATGTATAACCAAGAATCTTTCGCTTAGAGGTCCTTATCACATGAACTTAAAATGTATGATGTGTCCAATTATGTGGAATCAAACTACGAGGGTTATGATTACTTTCACATGGATACATTGGTATCCCGTTTTACAGGCATGATCCCAAGATCCAAACAAACCTTCATCTCCCTGGATGAAAATAAATTCTAGAGTGCCCCACTGAGTGGCTTAAAAACTAGAATCATCATAAGGATGACTAAAAGAATCTCTAATTGGTATATTAGAGGATACCATTAATTGAAAACCTCAAATACATAAATGTTTCTATTAAGTAAATTACCTTGAATTCAAACTGATGATTCAAAATTTTTCACATGTTAATAAGTGATTGTAAATTCCAAGGGAAACATAAGATATACATGGTGTATTAATAAGGATTCATGAAAATATCATATATTTACAAAGGGAGTCATGGAGTAGACAATAATTCCCCCCAAAAGGGTGTGATGAGTCCGACCTCCCATTCTCTCGACCAATGCATGTTCTTAAGTATCGTAAAGTTCAAACTTATCGAACGCCTACCTTTGGAATGTATGTCCCCTTTTTATAAAGAACTGTTGGAAGTTTCCTGCTCCATGAATAAATCCAATAGAAAATGCCAAGAAATGATGATTATGAAAATAGAACACTTATTTTAAGGAACTACGAAACAAACTTATATTTTCTAAATTGTTTATTATTTATTTTACATAGGAAATTTTACCAAACATTAAAAGTATGGGTAGAATATGAAAATATATTTGAGATGGATCTAAATGTCCATTGTAATTTCTTCCCAGTGTATTTATTTTTAATTTACTTTTTTGACAATGCTTTTATATTGGATATAGTTTTTTATTGAAAATAACATTATATTCAATGGAAGTGATAATCGATCATAATAGTTTTTGGGAAAATAATATTATTTTTAATGGAATGAGAACATATATCACAAATAGTATTTTTCCTCCATGTTGAAGACATTACAACAATGTCAATTTCTGAATAATTTATCATAATGCAACAAAAAAAGTAGGATATAAATTTATTTCTTATTTAATTCATTATACATCCCAAATAAGTTTATATTTTTGATAATTTTTTATGGGTACCCATTCCATAACATCTAACCCACAAAAAATTTATTTTATCTATATTGGAATTTGATTCATGAGATTAGCCCAATAGATAACTACTTTAGAATCAATTATTTAATAAAACCAAAATATTACCTCACATATATTGGTCACAAATTTAGATTCTAATTAATCAATTCCACAACCCCATTATTCTTAGGTGTTATTTGATTAGCCTTCCCTATGTAGATTACATTTATCCAATAGAACATCTAGAAACACTCTCCTTTGTACTCACCTCCATTATTAAAATAAACAAATTTTTTATTTATTCCAATTCCATCATCTTCCATGGATCTCTAGGTGATGAAATTTAGAATAACATAATCCTTGTGTTTGAGTAAAAATACCCACCCCTTTTATGGAGTGTTATTAATGAAGATAATGTAATATTGTTCACCCCCATGAGATCAAACCAATGATGGACTTCATACATTAACAATAAATGAAATTATTTCATAACATAAAAACTCTATCGTTTAGATCTATTCATTCATTATCAAATCAGAAAACTCCTCGAATATAATGTCCCAATTTCATTCAAAATTATTCATAGTAGTGATTATCCCATCCCGTGATTCTAATAGTGATGATATAAGAATAAAGGCAGACATTCCTTCAAAAAAACCACCCCAACTTTCCCCAAATATATCTATATTATGTTTAATACATTTAAATGAACATTAATCAACCTTAATTATATTATCCCATTAATAAAAAATCATTATAACATGAGCTTTATTTTCATCATAGAGGGACTCACATACCTGATTATATGATAAGACATCCTTTTTGTAGTTGGTTTCAAATATTTGATGTTGAATTATATGTTTTGGGAACACATAATCTATAAAACACCTAAATAGTTTTTTAATGTATTTACCACTCCATCATATCCATTTCTACTAACTTCATCTCAATCAATAGATAGTTTAGATCTTTTTTTAATAATAGTTTTTCGTTCAATTTATTCCAAAAAAAAAATTCTTAATTCCCCTGAAATATTGTAAAATAATATTTTCCTAATCCAAAAACATATTTCAAGATAGAAAATTCCCATTAAATTAGAAATGGGTAAAGGGAATGTAATCCAATTTTTTCTAGAAGTCATTGCCTATGTTTTCTTTCAAAACACTAAGCATTTCTCGTATACTAGGTTTTGGGTTGTATATAGTAGTTCTAGGATAAGGAATCCTTTTGTATCTAAAATTAATAAAAATGTTATAGGAATGTCTAAAAATACTTGTTTCCATAGATCAATGTATCTGAACATGAAACTTTATGCACCCTTACCAAACATCTGAAACTCTACATCTGCTCATAGAAATCATCAAAAATAGAATACGAATTAAATGGTCATAATTAAAAAATGAATTTATTGATTTTATGTGGTTTGGATCATGTCCAAATCCCTAGAAAAAAGTAACATACCCTTAAAATTAAATAATATGTTATAATAAAATTACTAAACATAAATCTCAATCAAATCGAATCATGTTAAATGACCCCACTGCAATCTTTTAAGAAATCACAATAGCTAAAAACTAATAATCAAAGTTCTTCCACTAATGAAAGTATATGAAAAATCATATATATGGATCTTATCTTCATGTAAATCCATATCCTTAATCAAATACATATATCACATAAATTATCTATTTTGGATAACAGTTTCTTCTTCTAGAAAAATTTCATGTTTACTCTTATATATAAATAGGAAACCCTTATGCAACTCATTTGTCCCTATACACTAATGCATCAATTCTACAATTCCGAACACATCCTCCCACATTATTAAATAAATTATATAAATTCACCTTCCCTGGAGAAACTGGCTCTATACTTCTAGTTCCACTACCACATTTTATCTAATATGAGTACAATGTTCCAGAATTTATTCCTTTCTGGAAAATTCAATAGTTGTCAAGAAAATGGTTACACACACCAACACTAATATATATAAGTTTAGTATTCCTCACATGTATTATAAACCACAATGACAGTGATATAAGAGAAAAATCAAAAAAAATTATTTAAAGGCATTCATATTCTTTTGGAAATTATTATTTTTTAATTATTTATAAATTAAAACCTAAATGATCGCCAATAAGAGGTTTTGAGGATTTGATATCATTTTCATTAAATTTATCCATTCAAATCAATAAAAATTTTAAAATTGTGAACTTGAATACCATATCCACCTTGCCATGAAACCATCTTGTTGTATCAAAGTAATAAATTTCAAATTTATAATATTTTATAAATTATTTGATTAGTGTTTTTTTATCTTTTTGTTAGTTTTTAATCTGTACAATTTTATCTATAATCTAGTAATCTTGATAACACATTAATCATGGTTCTTTTTTTCTAAGATTATATTAGAATACCATGAAACAAATTTGAATATCCCATTTGGATGTGATACGGTCATCAGCTAGATTACACATTTACACAGAATGTAATGATAAATTACACATTGTGTACCCATGGTAGGCTGTAGATATAGAGGGATGTGATAATCATGAAATTCTTTGTTTATCAGTATGAAATGTTACTATATGAATCATATATACTACAATTACGGTACATGTTATAAATGGGATTATATAGTTTGTAGCTAGTATTCCCACAATGTGAAAATATATGGTTTAAAAACTATATAATGCAAAGGATTCCATGTGGTCAAATACATATTATCATTACAAACATTATATTTAATATTTTCCAATAATCATGGTCAAACATAGGTTATAAGGAAGGTGGTTGGTTGTAAAAACTATGTTGCACATCAAAACCAATAAAAGGTACACATTGATATTTTAGGTGTACCATGTGGATTAAAATGTGATGTGATTTATCTAAGACATAAACTACATGATAATTATTTGGTTTTCCAGATTTTCTAACAGGTGACGTTCCACATTGGGTACATGTTCAGATGTTTTCACCATGTCATATGGATAAAAATTCTGAAAAATTATTATGTGTATAAAATTTGAAACTATAGAACATTTAACATTTTTTTACAAACTATGGAAATCACATGAATTGTATGTTAGACATGTCATGTACATTAATTTTGAGGTTAGTGGTTATACACACCATTAATTCTATCTGGCCACGGACCTACACGGTGAGTATATTATGAAATGTTGTGTTACAATACGCATAATGCAAGTATAAATTATAAGATAAGCATCAAACACATCAATATTCACATGAAATTTTATTTTAAAATGATCAATGTGTATTTATTAAATTCTAGAAATGAATTTAATATGACATAAAAGTAACATTTTTTGCTGACATTAGATTATACATCATGTACTAGATTATTTTAGATTTTAAAATTAAGTAAAATATATATATTGAAAATAATAATGGATTTAAATATTATCATATATCATAGATTATTTTATATAATATAATGATAAATAAAAATTATTTAATTAAATGAAATTTATTTAAATTAGAATGAATTAAAATAAATTATAACAATTCTAGTTAACATATATTTCATATTGTTACTAAAGACTATATTGTTCAACCAATGTATAATTTGTATTAAATTTTTTAATCACATAGATTTGTGGGATAATATATTATTGAATTAATGATTATTATTTTTGAATAGGATATCCCTACATTATTATATATAGGCCCTCATATAAATCATGAATTTTATTTCAACAAAAACCCCGGGTACCCCTCATTGGTGAGTGAGTAAACATTTACAGAGGATGGACCTCCCAACAACAGGATAGAGTTCGGGAACTCAGATAATGTGAATCTAACAAAACAGATACACATGAAATTTGATATGTATTGTAACACGATCCAAGGATAGTGTCAAGGATTTATTTCCCCTAGGATCATGCTTTTTTGCCTCTACTCGATAATACAAGATGTAAATAAATGTTCATGATCATATCACATATTTATTTTCTTTTTTAAGGGCTTGGTATTTTTTTTATAAAATTCATGGAATATTTGGATGATTATGAAATAAAACATAAATGATAAAACATAGATATACTGTTATAGATAAAATAAAATGTAAATATGATATTTAAATTATTTATTCAAATATTATCACTTATTTATGTAAATTTTACATAATATTTACTAGATTTTTAAGAATAAAATAAATAATGTATAGAAATAATTTAAATAAAAATACCTCCAAGGAAATATTGATTCATAAAGAACCATTAATATTTTGAGTAAAGATGAAACACAATTGAGTTTTTTGGTCAGACTATATTTATAATCACATTTTAATTATTTTGGATCCTTAACAAAGATAAGAGGTTGAAATAAAAATAATATTAATGATAATGGTGATAGTATACCTAATAAAATTTGGAGGAATATTTGCGGAAATATAAGTATAGAATTTTTGGAGGAATCTTGTGAATATGACACAAAACATTGATTAAATGTCGATTTATAATTATGCATACATAAATATATTCAGTTAATTTTCATGGCTATATTCTAGGTTATGATAAGAAGAATATGAATCCTCCCAAATAAATTCAAGAAAATAGATATTAGTAATACATAGAAAATGGTAATGATAATTTTACAAAATGGTTTGAAAGAAATATAATAAATTGATTATACCATAATCTGTGATCATGATAAATTATTAAAATATAATTTTATTTGTTTTATAAATATGGGAAAAAACCATCGAAACAATATGATGATTATTATATAAATAAAATTTACTCAGAAACACAAATTTATTGGAGTGGTACATATAATGTTTCAAAACATTTGTATAGGAAATGTTTTTCTATGGGATAGAATCCCATATTCAGGATCATCTACCTCATTGGGTAAGGAAGGTAAAAATGAATCATGTTAAATGCATATGGAGGATGCATCAATTTTTTATTTCTTTATGATACCAAATACATATAAATAAATTATTATTTGACCTAAATACATGAAACGAAAACCATGATACCTAATATCCAAGAACATGAAAAGGGAAAATAAGGGTTGAAGACAATTGATATTTTCAATACACTATGCAAATGTAAACTGCAAGAAGGTTACCCATAAATAGATCTTGCTTTCAAGAAGTTAAAGTATATAAATTACAAAGATATTTTTGGCTTTAAATTCGATAATAAATTATCCATTAATATTATATTATCATCCTTACAACCTAATTCTATAATTTTAATAGTACAGAACCATCACTCTCAGATCTGTAGCTAAAAACATAATCATTAAATTTTGGTCATGTTACTAATAAACTTGACCCAATTTTTTCCATACAAAACATATAACATCAAATATTAATATTATATCACTTACATTGCAAATGAACCATTTGGAAGAAATTATTAGATTATTACGAAAAAACTATTAGATGACTTATTTGACACATAACTACTGGTTTGTAAATACCCACATCATTATCCAAGAATTTATTTACATCTTGTAACACTCTTTGGAATAAAATACTTAACTCTATTATTCACAAAAAATGGGAAAGAAAAAATAATTATAGTGAGATCAAATTCTTAGTAAGGGTATTCAAAATCATAAAAAATTTAACTTCATCAGTGAACCTTATATGAGCATAAACTAATGATGACATAATAAATGTTCATGAACACAACATAAAATAATTCATACCCTTAAATAATTTTACGACAAATCACCAGTCATTACCTAAAGAATTAACAATGTAAAGATTCCTTAGAATCAATAATAATGAGTCATGTGATATCAATATTTTTCTTGGAAAATGTTAAGAACCCATATTGAAAATGAAGAAAATGTGTTGGTATCTTGGAATATTATCCTTGTATAAGCCTTATAGAACCATAAATATTTAATAACCATTCTGATGACTTCCAAAATATATCTAACTAATTAATTATAAGGATATCATTGACCCACAAGTCGTTGGTTTATAACAGAACCCACATTATCCTAAAAAATATCTATTAACTATAACATGAATATATTATATAGTACTTTTATTTCACTGTGAAACTTATACGGACAACCATTATTCCATTAATAACATTATTAACTTCTAGATAAAAAACAAGTTCCATGAATATCTTATAGAAACAATCATAATTCATCCAATAAAATAATGAGGATGTTATCATTAAAATATATTCCAAATAGAACATAATTAACATCAAGGATTGTTGTTGTAAAGGAATGTACATACCATTAACATATTTTTAAATTCATTTTGGAAGAAAAATAATATTTCAAATTTGAAAATAATTATTATGAACAATAAAAATAAAACATATTATAATAAAATTTTATTTGAGAATATAATTAGAAATATATTAGGTAATAGTTATCTAAAATATCATTCATCATGTTAGGAATTTTTTTTTCATGGCATAAATTTAAAAAAAATTATTTTCTTATATTTTTTGAAAATATAGTATAAAGTGACCCATTTGGAAAACAATAAAAAATAAATATGTGTCCATTTAAAAGAAAATAAATGATAATGTAAGATAATATTATTTAATAAATTTTTTTATAATATATTATTTTTAAGACATTATAGATAACATTGATATGTAAGAGAATTATTTCGTATCTAACAAAAGATACAAGATCGATATCACTTATAGACAACATTCATAGTTTATATATAATTAATAGGGGTGGAAATGGAAATTAACATAAAAACATTCATAACCAGAGGAGAAGAAATGATATGTGGTTCATGAATATGAGAATATATGATTTCCACTAATGGAACCTTGAATATAAGAAATCTCAAAAAGTATGGAGATGAAAACATAAATCCATTACCACATTTGGTAATATTTGATTAAATACTAATTGAAAGTAAGAATATGATTTTGATATATTAATCACATTAATTTAATATGGTTCTATTTAAAAAATCTTTAATTCAGTAGTAATTACTCTGTAAAATGAAAATCATGGTGTGTCGCATGAAACATGTAGTAATAAAATGTTATTTTTTCAAAGAGGATATTAACAAAGTTCATATCATTGAAATATGAATTAATGATTGAAGTGATTGTGTGGAACAATTATAAATACATAAAAACAAGTGTAAATAAAGAGTAATGTTTTTAGGTAAATCCACAAGAAATATTGGAATAACAATGTCAATGAAATAGATTTATATCTCAAGGAATGGAAATTAAGTTAAGAATCCTATTACCACTTGGTAACATTCAACTAAAATATACATGGATTAAATAATAAAAATTGAACCATAAAATACCATGATGTATGAATTATTAATGATATAAAATATAAAATGGTTAGTATATACCACATATATAATAAATTACGTGAATAATAATAAATATTCCTCAACAATGAAAAATTGTGGCAAAATCCCATACCCTGAGTCCAGACTTGTTATATAAATCCATCAACAGCTTAAAAAATATAGTCATATCAATTATTTAATATCATAATAAAATTTTATAGTTTCAATCCCTTTTCCTTAAATTATTTATTTATTTTATTTTACTATCATGTTCAATTACTTAATCAATTAGTTCTAAATCATGTTCAATTAGAATATTGGTTTTATAAATCCAAAATAAATTAAATATATTGACAGAGGTCAATGGGGCCATTATTTCATCCTCTATAGAAGAATAATAAATAAATATTTATAATTTTAAAAAATCAATTATAATATTTACACTAACTATTAAATATGATTCATAAAAATGAACAATGTTACAATCAAATAGATGCTAGGTCGGACTTACACATTAGTACATTACCATTTTTCAATGATCATAATAGAAACCATATAAGTATTATTTTATCTTTAAATAATTAAATTAATATTATAAATACCATATTATTTATTTTAAACACACATATATATAACATCCATGTGATGTCGTGATGAAAACCTTATCAAATTGCTTCGTCGATGAGGTCGTCCACAAGAATGAATGAATGATTTAATAATTTGTTAGTGAATATAAATTTAGTAAAATATGTGTTATATTTTATATAAATTATATATATATATCATTAATATAATATATATATATATATTAAAACTATCATTATAACACGCAATGAGAAGTGGTGATGGAACTTGAATTACATCAGTCAGTGAGGCAGTAGCCTGTCGTACAAACGAATGATGGATTCCTTTCCCATTTGATTGAGGATGGAGATGTATATTGGTTAATACATAAATATAATAACATAATAGTATATTTAAGATAGTTATATTATAATATCATCTTGTTCGGAGGAGAATTTATGGATATGGAAGATTAAATAAAATGAAAAATTCTATTTTAAGAACTATACATCGTCTTTAGAAAACCTTCATTACATTACACTTATCCATTATAAGGTTGGTAATATGCACAATATAAGGCCTATATAATGTAGGGAGATATTTTAGGAAGGTATTTGGATAGATAATGGATTAACCATAATGGTTATTGATGTTAGATAAATGAGGATAGACGATTCCAATATATAATAGAAGGGAGAGGCACTTTTATAATTTAAAATATTAATTTAATATATATTAATTATCATGATAAAATTGAAAAACATTGATAGTTTTAAAATATAATACAAGTATTATTCAAAATAATAACATAAAATAATAATATGACCTGTATGTATATTGTTTTTACACATATATTTATTTTTTAACCCATGTTTACTTGTTTTGAGAATTACTGCAAAAATAATGTTTTTACTCTATGTTGGTCAATATATTTACTATAAAAGGCCTATTGGAAAATAATTGGATCATGGATGATATTTCGAACAATATATCTTTCTATAGGATGATGATATAAATTCTAGTAATTTTAAAACATTTAATAAAATGTTAGTTGTTATTAAATGTCATTAATAGCCTTTTAAGAAATATTCATTTAATTTGGCATTATAAATAGCAAGAAAATATGTATTTATAATATAATACTTTCATACATACATAATAAGTTGTTCTTTTCAAAATATTAATTTTATAAAATAATTATATCAAGTTATATAACATTTAATGGCTTTAAATTCATTTTTTTTATTTTCTGATTCATTGAATAAATATAGTTTCACTATTACATATGCATTTGAGTTATTTATTTATAAAATAAAAATTAAAAGTAAATTTACACAATAAATTGAAATAATTTTTACTTAAAATTTTTATTTATACCCAAACATAGATTTTTCATTATTCCTATCATAGAAATATTATAGTTATGAAAACAAAACTGTGAATTTTTTTACATTTCATTATTTAATATAATATCATTGTTAATGTCATTGAACATGGAAGAAAAGATCTTATATTCTACATTTCTATTATTGTGTGAAAATTAAACCCATATAATAAAAAATAATCAAGTGATTGGGTGAATTTTTTGACCATGTTGAATGTTTTTAACCGTAATTGCCTTATTTTCTCATACTATAGTAAAAATTCTAGTACACTTACAATTCATAATGAAAAAAGGGAACTATTTGCAAAATTAATAGTGACTAATTAATATATGGGTAAAATTTCTCCAAATTCATCTTCTTATAGGTGAATAATTAAATTTAAAACTAAATATTTAAAATGTGATGAAAAATAGTTTTTCATAAAAAAAATTTATGACCAAAATTGAAATTTTTAAAAAATAAGGTATAAATATTGTTAAAATATAATTAATTAGATATTATATAACTAAATAATAATTATTTTAATATTAAATCATGTTAAAATCACAATGGTACATTCAAATTATTTAAAAAAATATGTTTTTATAAAAATAGTTACTTTTCACTCTTCACAAAAAATATATCTCTGTATAAAAATAAAAAATAATTACCCTACAATTATTTTGATAATATTATATCAGAAATTATAGAAATTTTATAAAATGAAATTTTAAAAATTTAAGGAATTTTATTATATTATCTTCGCACTAAAGGACATAAATTTCATTTTACATGATAATATATATTTTAAGCATAAAAAAATATACTAAAAATTAAGTCCTTATTTCATATAGATTAATAAATAATTTTTATTGGGTATGTCCATTATATAATTTTTACTTAATTAATACTATTCATACCATCCCATTAAACTGTTATATTATAATGGTCATATTTAAATAATAATAATATATCCTAGTTTATTTAAATAGGTTATTTTGTATCATGTATGCTATAAAACAATGTAATAATTTAAAATCATGTGATATTATGTTATCCCCCACCCCCATTAACAAATTATATCATAAAAATTTAAAATTGGGATCGTTAATCAAGGATTTTACATTGGAAAAATGATTTCTGAAATTTCCCATCGTAGAATGATTTTATAAATTACCTCTAATAAGAGAAAAATAGAAGTATTGTTGTAAATTGGAATAAAAAATACTAGGTTTTCAAATAGGATAAATTCATTAGGATAAGAGAATATAGACACAGAATAGAATATTAGTGTCTAAATTTTTACGGAGAGTGACTTGGATAATTTATCACAAGAATTTGAATAGTCATGAGAAAGATAACGATAATAATTTCATGCCTTTGAAATAACGGTAATACGATAAAAATTTTGTTTCCAGAACCATTTTATATTTTTTTTAATTACTTTAACATGTATATTAATAACATATAGAACTATACTTACTTTATAAGTGTAATTTAATCCTTTAATCAATTTCCACATCATTCTCATCTTTTTCACAAATTTATGAGTATTCAAGACGAATTTTTCATTCTAAAAGAACCGGTATCAATTTATAATAGATAATATATTTCCATAAAATGATAAAAATATATTCCTTATATCATTATCTATTAACCAATACCTCACAATGTAACATAATTCCCAAAATTAATAATCCTTCATATGAAGAAACAATACAATAATCTATGAAATTAAATTGTGATACCGACACTTCCAACTAAATCATTCTATAAGTAAATTACATTAAAATTGATAAAAGTATTCTAGAATAACATCAAATTACAAAGATTATTTTATCTCATAATCTTCAATGATTAATTTAACAGTTATCACAAAATAACTGCAATCATTCTTAGATTCAAATAAAAATATTATGTTCCTGAGTAATATAATCTCAATGAAATGCTAATCATTTCCATAAATAAATAAACCTAAATACCATATAGCTACAATAAGCTTAATATTCATGAATGTTATAACCACAATGTTTTTCTCATAAAATTCATGTTATTACCCCAAAAGTGTTATAGAATTCATAGAAAATAATAAATCACTTTAAATAATAGGGTTACATATAATCAAACCAAATATATGTCTCTCAGAATATCATTATCCAACTTAAAATTTTATTACATAAAACATGAAAAGGGATTTCTATGAAATTTAACATATGATCTTCCTCAAACATATAATCCCATTATGGTATCCATAAGAATGAATATACCCTTTTATGAAAATAGAATCATCTCCAATGTTATCTTAACCCGATTCTAATACCAACTGTAACAATCCTTAACCTTCACTCCCATATCTTGTTCAAAAGACATAATATTTACATTTCATTCTTCATACCAATAAATATGAACCAATTCTACTTTCATACAAAACACACAACATCTAATGTAAATATTACATCACGTAAAACCCCATGACATTTTTGTATTTATAATTATTTAGAATCAACAAATACTCTTACATCATATTATGGATACATAAAAAATTGGCTCATAATGGTGATCATCATTTCCCACTAATTTATTCACATATAATAATTAGATTATGAAAACCAAAAATGATTACTTTATTCACAATATTGGGAAATTGAAACATAAGGGTGATTAGCTCAGTTGAATTATAAGGGAAAACAAAAGAATAATTGATTTAATGTCATCATTAAGAGTAATATTTATATAATGTTATAATGACATATTCAATGTTCATGATAATAACATTTGAAAATTGATTCCAATAATTATCTGGATCATAAATCTTATGAAATTACATAATGACATATAAATGAAATTTTTCATAGAAATAAAAAATAATGAGCCATGTGATATCAATATTTATCAAAGTAAAAATTAAAAACCTATATGGATAATGAAGAAAATATTTTGTTTTATTTTAACAATAATCTAATAGGACCCTTAGAGAACACATATAAATTTGAATAACCATATGTTAGACTTCCAATATAATTATTAAACAATTCATTTGGTGGGATATCATATACCCACCCACCCTTAGTATATAATAAAATCACCCATTTTCATAAACAATTTTTAATAGATATAATAACAATACAATATATATAGAATTTATTTCATCATTAGAATCATCTGTACAACCATTATTTCTTTCATAACTTGATTATCCCATCGAAATGAAATGGGTTTAATGAAAATATCTGTAGAACAATCATAAAACATGCAAAGAAACAATTTTAATAGTATCATTAAACAAATATAATCAATGTATCATAAGTAACAGTAAAGATTTTTGAATTTTCTGAATGAAAATACAATTAAAAGATCATTAAAAAATTTGAATAAAATACCATTCTCACTTTGAAAATAACATTTAACACCTTATTGTTCAAAAGATATTGTGAAAATAATTTTATATAAAAATATACACGTAATCATGTAAAGTATTCTTCAAATAAAAAGTTTTAATGCGGTTTGGAAAATCCATACATGTCATAAACATTAAAAATAAACATTATTTTAAAATATTTATTAAAGGCAGTCAAAAGTGACACATTTGGAAAACAATAACAAAATTTAATTTTAATTACATTTAAAATAAGGTCAAATATATTTCAAAATAAAATTTTAAAATCATAAATTTTTAGAAAATAATTTTTTTTAAACATTTTAGATAATATGTCTTTTGAAAATAAAAATTCCTAATATAAATGAAGATACATGATTTAAATCACTTGAAAACAGCTATCATAGTGTTTCCATAATAAATATATAAGTTAATTGAAATTGATATGAAAAAACATTCATAAAAATAGGAGATGAAAATATATTAGTTTATAGAAATTAATAAAATATGATTTTGTCCAAAGGAAGCGTGAATTGAAAAAATCATGAAATCAAAGAAGATTATTACATATAACAATTACCACTTTGTTAAACATTCGAATAAAAATTAATTGAAAGAAATAATATGAAGCATATCTATAAATATAATGAATTAAATAAAATAATATTTTAAAATTCAATCATGATGTTTTTTGTATAGAAGATATTTAAAATCATAGTTCACTACAAGAAACTTGTATCAATAAAATGAGAATGACACAATGAGAATCCTTGAAATATTTATATCATTAAATTAGGAATAAATCAATGGGGAGATTATGTGTAAAAAAATAAATAAACTAAAAACTAAATAAAATAATATAGATATAAATTCACATATAATAATGGAAAAAAGTGTACATGATGATGATTTAAAACATAATGAAAATAAATTGAGTTAAGAATATATTTACCACTTTATAACATTCATGTTAAATCATATTGAATGAAATAATTAAAATTTCATATAAAAATTCTATAAAATTTAGGAATGATTCCTGATAAAATATATAAAATGGTCAATATATACACCATATATAATATAATATTAGTGTTGTAATATATATGACTCAATGAAGGAAAAATGAGACGAAATCCCCTTCCTCAAGTCTATAATTTGTATATAATTCATTTAAAACCTTTATAATAAACTCATATCAATTAATTTATTACTTATGAAAATTTAATTGGTTTATTACTTTATCATGAAACCATTTCTTTCTTTTATTTTAATGACATATTTACTAATATAAATAGTTAATTATTTGTTAGAGTCTTTGATAACGTTCAGTCTATAAGTCCCAAATGACTTCGGCTGGTTATTTGTGTTCAAAGGGTTTATTTATTTAATCTCAAAAAGAATAATTATCATGTAATATTTATAATTATTCTAAATAAATTATTTTTTTAAAACCAAACATTAACTGTGGTTTTGTAAAATAAACTACGTTACAATCAAGGATACTATAGGTTTTATGTATATACAAATAACATTTCCATTTTTTATGATCAATACGTAAAGTGGAGAAGAATTATATTAAATTTAAAAAATTATTATCATATCATAAATACAATATTATTTATTTTAAATATATATATATATATAATTAATTTGTTTTAGTGATGATGAATGAATCACATCACTTCAAGGAGGTTATAGTGCACTCGTATGCACGAACGACGTTACCATTTTTTTAGTGAATAGAATGATAAGAAAATAGATGTTATAATATGTTTCCTTAATTATATATATTTCATTCATATCATTGATATAAATTATTTCCCAATTTGTGACAATATTTGGGAGGGGGTAATGGAAAATTAATTGCATCCGTCTACGAGGTAGTGGTATGTCATCTACATGAATGATGGATTTCCTTCCCATTAAAAAACTGTTAGAGTGGGATATAGATTATGTTATTAACAAAATAAAATCCCAATATTGGTAAGGTATCAATGATATTATATCATCATGACTAAATATTGGTATGATAGGGTTTCATAACAAACAAAATGAAATTTCTCTGTTAAAAACAACTCCTCATCTTCAGAAAACCTCTTTTTCTTTACACCTCAATTCCTATAAGGTTGGTAAAATAACCTATATAAGACCTATAAAATGTGTTTATGTGATTAAGGACATTATCTTGTTATATGATGGATAAAAAAATTCTTATTATTTGAATAATTGAGGAGAGGATGATTCTTTTTATAATATAGTGGTGGGACACTTTGGGATTTAAATAACTAAATTAATATCAATTAATTTTCTGGTTCAAAAGCATAAAATTGACAAAATTACAACATAAGATGAGTGTGAGAAAATTTTATCTGATAAGATGATTTTATTAAATTAGATATATTTTTTCCTTGTAGTTTTTTTATCTCACGTTAACCCTTTTTGGACATTACCATGAGAATAATTTTTTTACACTTTATGGGTAAATATTATTTCTATAAAATAAAAATTATGAAATAATTGGAAAATGGTTTATAATTTAGACCATTTCCCTATCAAATTAACATTATATAATTTTTTTAAAATTTTACTCATTAAATAAAATATTATTTATTATTAAATAACAAAAATCACAATTTTGGAGCTATTCATTTAATTTGACAACAAAAACACCAATAAAAATATAAAATTCAAATCCATTCATTTATAACATACCAAACACATTATTTTTTTCTTTAAAATGTGTAACACAATAGTTATTTCAATTTATATAGAATATAATTTTTTAAAAATAATTTTTTTTATTTCTTATTCAATTAACAAAATACTATTTTTGTTTGGTTCTTTCCAAAAAACAGAGACATGAATTGGTCACCCCATTCAGGCCCAAAAAAATTTTAAATCATAAGTATTATGAAACATGATAGAGGTGTAATAAATTTACACCAACACAAAAGTGAGAGCGATTCATGATGATATATCAATGAATCTCAAACAAGTAATCATGATTTCAAGTAATAAATCACATCAAGCAAAATTGTAGCAACCCCGAGCAATCTCTAAGGCCTCCAAAACAGTAGTAACCCTTCAAAAGTGTGTCTGACGCATCTATATCAGCTGTAAACGAATCCTCCGATGATTTCAAAAGACGTGAAGAACCAGTACTTGTATCTTATAAAACATCCATCCCAAAGTTGACTGAATCCGCTACTCGTTGAAAAAAATGGTAGTGTGCATGAACCAACAACATCCATGAAAGGAAGCCTAGAGAAATAATGCTGCACTGATAAAGATAAAAATAAATCCACCAGATAAAGATAAAATAATAATAATTGAAATATTTATTTATAATATAAAATATGTGGGCTTATCCCTAAAAAAATATATTATTATTATATAATTCTATAGGAAGAAATGTTTTACTTTTCATTATGTAGAATAATGTAAAGTTAAATATCATGGAATAATTGTAAATAAATGTAAAAATTTAAACTTTTTTAGGATTATGGTTGAAATATTATCATCCAATAAAAAATAGGGAAGTGTGAAGGATATTTTTTAGTCCAAGTATCTTTAATTTTAATATTAATTCCCTAATTTAACATTACTATAGTTACTAAAATGTACTAATCATAATATTCATAATAAAAATAGTAAAATTGAACAATTTTCCAAATTTTAAAACACGTCTTCCAAATATTGAAATAAATTATTATTATATATAAATAATATTTTTAATTTAATATTAATTCAAACATGAAAATGTGAGGAAATCAGGTTTTAGATAAATGAATTTTTATCACAAAATTAAACTTATACTAAAATCGTGTAAAAATATTATTCAAATTTAATTTATTCGATACTATATACCCCATAAATAATTATGATAATTTTAAATCAAACTAAAAATCATAAAAGGATATTTAAATTAGTGAAATGAAAAGGAAAGTTTTTGAAATACACTATTTTCACTATTCACTAAAAAAATCATCATTTTTTTTTAAATACGAAAATATTATCACAATATACTTTTAATATGATAATTGTATAAATGATAACCCTTTTATAAAATAAAATTTATAAATATGGAATAAATTAATTATATTATCCTATCATAGAAATAAATAATGTTTATTTTTCAATAAAATGTATTTTTTCAACTAAAATATATATTACTAAAAATTGAGTGCTTATATCCTAATAATTAATGTAAATGTATTTATTGAGTATGAAAATTAAAAATATTTCATAATTTATTCAATCCCATTAATACACGGTAATTTAATAGCAAGGTTATAATATTCATATTTTAATAATAATATTTCACAGATCATTTAAACTCGATGTTGGGTATCTTATATGCTATCTGACATAGTCTTGATTTAAAATTATCAGATATTAAAATATTAATTAGGAATTATAATTTGAATTTTTTGGATAATCCTCATGAAAATATTTTGACTATAATTTCCCAAGAATATTGCGACTTGTGAGAACATGGTTCCTCACCCCATGTAGTGAATGAAGTTAAATAAAAAGTTAAAAATACTACAAAAAATTTAAACATAATTGTGATTTAAAAATATCTATCAAAGAGGAAATAATATTAATAGATATTTTAAATAAAATGAGACTACCTTCTTCCCGCATGGAACGAAATGGTTACTGGAAAAGGAAGTACACTAAATTGAAAATCAATAAAAATGAAGATTCTACTTTAGGAATATTCATCATTTCATGTAATATATATATATCTGTGTGTGTGTGTGTGTGTGTCTCTTAAAACGTTAGTATTAAATACTAAATTTATCTAAAATATTTATATCCAATTATAGGAAATGAGAAATTTCAGGATGATTAGAATATGTAATATGATCTTTTTAATTAGCCGAATTGGTTTTCTAATAGATATTCATAACATCACATTCCCAATTGGATTCATTTTCATAAAACTATTGTTTTTAATTGAGTAATACAAAAACTCAAGTTTCATTTTTAGATACTATGAGGCATTTTCATTCTTTGGAAAGAATAATATTTTTGTATGTTATACTAAATTAATATTTTTATAATAATTTACTCATAGATGTCCAATATCAATAATTAATTACTAAAATTAGTTATAAGAATAAAATAATTCCCAATTTTCGAATGATAATTATTGGCTATGAAAAAATAACATGTATTTTCATGAATATACCATGAATGATATTTATATTATTTACAGATAAAAATATTGTGAATCATTACATATATATTATGTTTTGAGACAAATAAACAATTAGTGGTTAAAGGTCAAAAAGATTAAAAAATTGAGAATTAGTTTACCATTATATGTATCCACTATTCTAATGATAATCTAAAGTTAAATTAGTATTAATCATGAGGTTAATATAATAGATGTTTGTAATGAAAAGTGGATTACTGTATATTATTGGTAATATAGATACGATTCTCTAGGCGGGTTAGTTTATGAATATTTAAACCAATAATTTATCATTCATTTAAATCTATATTGGAGTTGTATCTAAACTCATATTATGTTATAAACATCATAGAGATGATGGAAGAATAAATAGTATCAATGATATTTCTTATAATTATTCCTAGTATTCTATAATTCTTTCCACGATACACATATCAGATATTAGAAATAACATCGTACCATATGCAATATATATTGATAATTGAATGTCATTTAACTTATAATATGAAATAAATTTGTCATATCCTAAAATAATTTGTTATTACAATAATTTTTTTTAACATCTAATTTTATAAACAAATATATATCAGGAAAACAGTATGTGAATCACGGTTTATTATCATTCAATATAATTAGGATATAATTTTCCATAAAGCATCATTAATTTGATTAAATATATTTTTATATGAATAAAGAACATTCTTTTGAGATAGTGGGTGAATCTAGATAATAACCTAATCAAGGCCTTATATGCACATGAGTTGGAATGGTAAATCTAAAGTCAATAAGACTTTGAAATAGGAGTTATTTGAGAGAAACATTAAACATAAGAATGTTAAAACAATAGATCTGGTTTATATTCATCATGTGGGGATATTTTATTCAATGAGAATAATGAATCCTATAAGTATTAAATATAAACAATCTACGATTTTATTGTTCATATGAATTTAAAATTTTATTCCATACACCAAAACCCATCTCTATATTTTGTTAGACTATCTAAATGATGTATATTAATTGATAAAGTGTCATTTAAAAAATACTTAATATCAAATCGTTGTATAAATTAAATTTTATATAACATTCACTAAAGGATTCAATAAACCCCATGGTTGTGGTCAATGATGATGACATGAAAATATAAGTTCTCTTTTGATATAATTCATAAAACTAGTTTTGGAATATTGTTTAGAAAACATATATGTACAACTATATGATTTAATGATGGGATTATCTGTCATAATAAAAATGACACAAGAGAAAAATCAAAAATTATTTATAAGGAACTACTTGTATAAATTATATATATATTTTAATTAATTATAAATTAAATGTTTAAAAATCATATCTAGATGGTTTTGGGGTTTTAGGTAAATTTATTTATTTGTATACATTGGATCTGATGAAAAATTCTAATAAATAACCTTCCCATCACTTCTAATTCACCCCAAAACCATAACAACATACATAAATCTGAGGCATATCATATTCCTTGGATTATGGGATATTATAATTTATAATATCGAGATATTAATAATGTGATTTTTCAAATTTTATTATCTGATATATTGATATAATTGTTATTGTTATTTCTAACCTATGATTAACATGGAGTGTTGAAATGTACTTGGTATTCAAATGTTAAATGTTCATATTCAGTTATATTCCACTTTTTTAAATCATTATTATCTATGTTTTTAAAGATGAAACATATGCGACAATCAAGACAACATAAAAGTTATGTGGATATCCAAGATATCATGAGCCATTAATAACCAAAATATTACATGTACACGGTAAAAAATTATGTAAATGATATAGAGGTTTGGGAGTTTCTTGAGGACTATATAAACATATTGTTTCCATAAATATTATTGGATGTGATACCCAATAAATACGCAGATGATTCTTCAAACATGTTATTTTACCCTTTGAGATCATTGATAATCACTATAACTAGAAATTGTTTTTTGGATAACTTCAATTTAAGGTATATTTATATGTTCTTGACTTATATAAAAACAAAATTTTATTATTCATTACAACATTATCATGGTATTTTTTGTTTATATTATCTTTTTCATCTTTGAAAATGTGTTTTTCAATCCTTAATACCCTTCAGTTTTTTATTAGTAACATTATCTAAATAACATTATTTATTCTAAAAATAATCGAATGTTATCATCACTCATCAATAACAAAATTATAAAAAATTTAAATCGATCGATTGAAATTATTTAATTATATATATTCTTGATCAATATTTTTGTTTCTGACACTTTCGTCGGGGCGTGCGTGTCCATCCGCTTGGGGAGCGACAGGAATGGCTTTCTTTGTGTTTCCCCGCATTCCCGCTTTCCAAAGGTCGGTGGGATCTTCTCCTTATCCAGGGACGTCTTCTCCTTGATCGAAATCGGGATGATGGGATGTCGGTTCTTCCTTCCATGGATTCCTCCTCAGAACTCGTCCCCCAGTCTGGGTCTCCCTCATAGATTTAATACATTTTTCATGAAACTCTTCCCAGTGTCATGTTTCCATGGATGCCGATTAATTACACTGCTTCTGTCAGGACATTCCAAAGGGTCCGGTCAGGGCAGCAACTTTCATTTGGGGGAGTAGTCTCGTCGAGGCATCATTGGCATGTCTGAATGTAGTGGAATTGGAATGTCTGTCTTTTGTCCCTTATTATAGGGCTTCTCGAGGGCGTGGAGGCCTGAGGAATCCCACATCGAGTGCGGGGAATCATATTCCATAGGCATGTATCTGAGGTTTTCCTCAGCTTCCCATGTTTAACACGGGGCATGCCGCAAGTTTATCATCCAACGGGGATGGATCGGCCTGATCAGAACACTAGCTGGAGTGGATCATATTGAAGAATACTCCATCTTGAGGGGATGCCGATATCGGGGTGAGCTCATGGGTGGCTTCCTGGATGCTGTGGAGGGGAGTGGAGTGGCATGATCTCACAGGGATGTGGCAGCCCGGGTAAGAATCACGGTGGATGATGGATGGATGGATTGATGAAGTTGAGGGGTAATGAAATGGGACCTTCGCAAGGGTGATAGTAAAGTTGGTCTTGAGCCTCAAAGAGACATCCTACGTATCCCCATGGCAGGTAATCAAAGTCCACATAGTTCGGGGTAGTGTCGGTAGATCGACGTGAAGGTGGACCTTGGTCCGATGGATGGTGGGCTTGAACCTCAGGAAGGCTTCCTACGTACCGTTTCTTCACACGGATTAAAGACCACATAGTTCAGGTGAAAATTGGCGGGACTTGGAAAACTGAAAAAGAGTCGGTCTGGGCCAATGATTGTTGGTATTGAACCTTAAGAAGGCTTCATACATACCATGCCTTGACACGGATCAAAGTCCTCCTAGTTTAGGTTGGATACCGGAAGGCCAACTTGAAGGGACTAGGGGTCCAGGTGGTGGGGTTGGACCTCGTTTAGGCTTCATCCATACCATTCCTTAGCACGGATCAAAGTCCACGTAGTTCATGTTGGTCACAACGGCTTACCGCAGGACTGGAATACAGTTTAACGTCATGCGGGATGGGGGCATACAGTTTAACATTATTCTAGACGAGGGTGGAACTCAACGTGAAGAAACGACCGAGTGGTGTTCTTGAACCTCATGGAGGCTTCCTACTTACCATGCCTTGACATGGATCAAAGTCCCCATAGTTCGGGTAAGGTGGGGGTCAAGGTTGGCGCTCATTCTAAACTAACGTGAGTCATGCTCGGTGTGAGAAACAAGAGGTTGTAGGGACCTGACGATCACGTCGCGAAGGATGAATCAGCGGGAAATGAAAAGGGGCTTACACGTTAGGCGGCCCATGGTGCTAAGACGTACTCCAGGATGGAGGCCCAAAGTGCAACAAAGCACAACGGGAGAGGGATTTGGGACCAAAGATGGAAGGTGCCTCATTCCCAATCGCGCCCTCCACTGGCCTTGGAAGTGGGGATGTACGGAGGTGCATGGGTGCTACCTTCCATATGATAGGCTTGGGGGCTTACACCAAGGTGGTTTCCCTTCTCCCGTGGACATACGATACTCCAAAAGAGAGGATCTTATTCCATGTGAGGAAGATTCAATTCCCGTAGAGACGAGCAGAATAAAGAATGTCCGAGATGGGGGGTACCCTGCATGCGAAGCACGATGTCGAATCACAGTTTAACATCATGTGGTGGGGATGAGGTGCTTTGCTGTTTAACGTCCTGCTTCTCGGACGAGGTGGGTCTACTCCGTACCCCTAGGACTTACATAACCGGTTCCCTCTGCCCCTTGGGGAAGGGAAGGTATCAGCAAAGCCTTGGTAATGGGGGGTTGCAAAGAGAACCATCTAGGGGTCCATGTTAGCGTGGCTATGCGATAAAGTAATAGTCGTTTGTGTGCCTATGCGAAGAAGCATTAGCCGAAGCAATGCTACACGTGGTGTTGTCCATGGGACTTTGAAATCACATCGTGCAAACCTGGAGGGTCGCACGAGAAGAGGAATTTCCAAGAAAATGAGGGTGCTTCGTGATGTGGAATGCCTTGGCCATAGCATGGGGCATGGGTGTGAATGGATGGTGCTTCACAAAGTGGAATAGTGTTCGCGGAGCACTGCCTCGCGAAGCTGGGGTGCCTCGCTAAGCAAGGTACTGGGAAGCTGTGAGCTTCGCGGTGTACAGCGACCATGCCTTGGCTTGTGGATCACTTGTACAGGATGGGTGGTTCGCGAAGCATAAATGCTCCGCGACTGCCCGGGTTCCCTTGGAAATCCCCTTCCTTCGCGAATGCCCTTAGGCTTCACGAAGGACATCCCTCTCAGAAGAGGGGGTCAAAAAGAGACAAGGGGAAGGCATCTCGCGAAGTAAAAATACCTCACAGAGCTCATGTTTCCCGGGGAAAAGTGTTCTTTGGGATTTGGGAGTTGAGAAGCCGAAAGGTCGGATTGTCCATCATCTGGACTCAGGGGGATCAAAGTATATTTAGGCGAGGGACGCCGCGAAGCAGTGCTCACGCGGTGCGAAAGGGCGGCGGGTACTTCGCAGTGGATCACGAACGTCAGGGCGGTCGCGGAGCGGTACCACCTCTTTTTCTTCGCGGTGGGCTCACAAACGTCAAGCTGTTCGCGCAGCGGTACCGCCTCCTTTGCTTCGGGGTGGCCGCGTTGCTCCAGGGAGCTCCGCGTCGGGGCTTCGTGAGGCAGTGTGATGGCTTCTTTTCCTTCATCCCTTTGCGTTCAATATTTTGGTTCAAACAAATGCCCCCCTCAAACATGCATCCGCGGAGGGATGAAGGGTCAAAGTATGAGGGAAAATCTCCAAAATTCTTGGTGGTTCGCGATGCGGCCTCACGAAGGGGCCGCATGGGCGGGACGCGCAGTGAATTTACAGGGTCGCCTCCTATAAATTGGGGGGCTGACCTCTCTTTTTTCCTCTCACGACTTTTGTCCTTTTGCGCTCTCGACTTCGCGATGCTCCGTGTACTCCGCGTCTGCTCTCCGAGTATCGAGTTTCACGGCGGCCCGCGAATCTCCGACTTCGCGATCGCGCCAAGAGAACATCTATTTGCCGGCCTAGGCTAGGCTCCGCAGCTTGGTTTTTCACCCGATCTTCATGAGATATCTACGTGAGAATCCTTCATGACCCAACCTGAAATTTTTTAGAGTTCCGAAACCGAAATGGCCCATCGAGAAGCTGTGTTGGGGGTTCTTGAGGATGCCACCCGAAGGGATGAGATGGCTAACTGTCTGGGCCTTGGAGAGATGTACCGAAGTCACTCGGACCCTAATTCTTTGACATCACTGCTATCAGAGAGTCAGATGAACTATCTGTAGTGCAAGAATCTTCCCTTATATGGCTTTGGGCTGAGGGATGATGTCTTCATCCATGAGGCGAGTTGGGACGAACCAGCTTGCTGGTTCAGGAGCACGCCATGCCAGCACCATTGGTTCAGGGCAGTTGATGGTCATGCGCGGGAGGACTTCACACCCGTCACCACCGACTGTCTCTACAACCATGTGAAAATATTGACGGGAATCCACTGAAACCGGAGACGTCCCCTCCTCTATACCGCACCATGATGAAGGCGGCTTTGCAGGATTCAAAGAACGGGTGGTTCGATGAGTGGGACCTCTGCCAGGCTGGAAACTTCACCAATGACTTGGTATGGGCCTACTGGGTAGGCGCCTCATGTGAGGATTTTGGGGGCAAGCTGAGGAGAGTGGGTTTGTATGAGGCAGAATGGGCCTCCCAATTCCACAGTTACCAACCAAAACAGTTGATGATGGAGCTGCTAATCAGATGGTCGTCTAGGACCAATACTTTTCACCTGCACCATGGAGAGGTGGGCATCAGTCTGTGGGATTTCCATCATATTTCGGGGGTCCCGATCTTGGGGCCCATGTATGATGAGTTCCTCCCCGTCATGAGCACGTGGGAGGATCCGGAGCAGATGCCGCGAATGGCGTCGGTACTGATGGAACTGGTTTCTGGAGAGGACAAGGAGGTAGTGAGAGATGTCCACTTTATGAAGTGGTTCGAGCGATTCCTGAACTTCACAGAGAATCGAGAGTTCCCTCTGAGGCCTCGAACTGGTTCGAAGGTGGCTCAACAGGGCAAGGAGCACTCGTATTGGTGGGTCTTGGAGGAAAGCCAATGGAAGACTTGGGGTTTCAGTGTCAGCACTGAACAACAGCTGATAGTCATGCCAGTGGCATTCATCGCGACCCTTAGCTGTGGTTGGATCCTACCGGTGATGGATACCAGCGTGGGGGTGCGGCCCAGCTCGTTAATCATGGAATATATACTGGCAATGGGCCATCGGGTCAATCTGGGGATTCCAATGCTCGCCAAGCTGTACAGGATGTTTCGGCACGTTAGCGAGGGAAATAAGCCCCCAAAGATATGCGGGCCCTTCCACCTTCTGTATGGGTGGATTGCGGCGCACATCAGGGGGATTTATGAGTATCCAATACCTATCTCCCCGTCGAGATCAAACTTCCGCCTTTCCATTCTGAATGCGGCCGGGAGATTCCCATTCCAACTAACCTTACTGATGGTGCTAAACCGTGGGTGGACGGCGGATGAGTTTAACTTCCACCCGTTTCCATTGACAACAGGGGTACTCAATGATGATAGGTAGGGAACAGAAGAGCACCAGGCATATATCTTGGCCTTTCGAGGTAGATTTTTGGTGGCACGAGTGGATCGTGAGCCGCTATGTGAACCGTACAACCCGCATCGGTTTGCAAGGCAGTTCTGGTGCCTCCAGCGGCTGACCCTATAGCTCTACTGGGAGGTGCATCATGAGGAGCACATGTGTGTGATGAGGCAGTTGTGTCTCATGTTCACACGGGGAGACGGGAAGATACAAATTTCATTTCCTCCATCCACCGCCACTTTTGGATTGGTGAGGGAGTATGCCATCAGCTGGGAGGTCGCTTATCTGAGGGAGATGATGAGGTATACAATGGTGCAGGATTGTGAAGTTGGGCCTCCCCTATCCCGAGGATGGGGATGGAGGGCAGTAAGGGCCTCTCGTGGTGGCGGGGCTTCCGTGGCGGCGAGACCCGCACCAGCAGATGGCGGGGCAGTAGCGGCGGATCCGGTGATTCCAGAAGAGTAGGGCCATCTGGAGGGGCGGCCGCCGAGGGGATTCCGCAGGATATCCGCTTAGGCTCCAGTGAAGCGGTTGCGTCATATCGACATGCCTGAGGATGATGTCTTCCCGGAGGCCTGGGACATTTGGGATGTCAACCGGCAACACCTGAGTCTGCCCGAGATGTGGGAACTCCTAAACCATCATGGGATTGTTCTTCCATGTATATGCCCATTTTGGGATGGATTCACGGCATCTCCGGCAGAGGCAGAGCAATATCTGGTTAAGCTGGAGGACTACGTTCACTCTAGTGGTGTTCCACGCCCAATGACAGACCGGGTGAAGGTACTGCTGGAACGGATGGTTCCGCCATAGTTTTCAGCCACCGATCTGAGGGAGCGCTTCCCCCTACTAGAAGAATCATAGGAATCCTCTCGGATGGATGAGGCTGGCGGAGGGAGCCCATTGGAGGAGGTCGATGTCGGAGACCAAGACTCGGATTCTGATGATTTCACAGAGGCTCTCGAGGTAGTATTCTGAGATTCATTCCTCATAGACCATTCTCATGCCATCATTCATTTCTTACCAATGTTTGAACCATTCAAGAGGTACTTGTACGTAGGCCTCGTTCTCGCCCCTTGGCGGGTGATGATGCAGGACCTTTAGAACCCGCGCCTACGGCTACGTCCAGTTCTGTATCTTGTGGGGCCAGAGTACCCGAGTTGGTTCCTCCAGAATCTCTAGACCTTCCAACAGTATACAGAGGGCCATGCCTTGGGGTCACGTCAGCGTCGACTCAGGAGCGGCACCAAGAGTTCAATCTTTGTAAGTTTCCTCTACTGGATTAATTGCTGTCATATATAGATTTTTCCAACTAATGTTTATGTCCCTCTATGTCGTACAGTTCTCCGACTGGCATGGGCTGTTGTGGCATGGATGGTCGGGATGTCTGGTGGCATCCCTCCTAGGGTCATGCTGGTGATGGTGGACATTGTCCCCCCATCTCCCTGAGCAGCAACACACACTATCATTGGCGGGACCACCACCAGGGTTGTGCCTATGGTTATTGAGGTGTAGTCCGATGACGAGGATCAATCAGCCGACCCAAGTCCCATCACTCCTTCTTCGGCACTAGATGTCGCGCTGGATTCAACGTTAGATGCAGATCCTGCTGAGGAATTCTTGCGGGCGTATCCTACATACGAGCCTGCCAATCGCACAGACTGGGATGAAATCGCCTCCCACGAAGAAGATAGCAGCATAGACTACCGCCGATTGTGGAAGCTAATCACGCGCTTCATCAAAGACACCCCCCAAGCGCTATGGCTGAACGAAATAGACATAATTCTCTTGTGGCTGCGTGAACTATGTGCTGGGGATTGGATGTCGAACGTCCTCATGCGTTAATCCGAGATCTCATGGACTAGAAGATCCGGGAGTATGATTGCGGGCTCAGCATGGGCTAGCAGTCGAAGAAGGTGACAAAAATCAAGAAGCTCCAGGTGGCTGAAAGTGAGGTCCAACAGCTGCAGGCCCAGGCGGATGAGCACTCAGCCACTCTTAATACACAATCTGAGCTGATCTAACGGTTGAAGGCCCAGCTGGAAGAGGCAGAAGAGCATATGAGGCAGGCCTCTAGAAAGATGGCTGCCATTCAGGCTGGCATAAAGAGGGCCATGGCCAAGACTGACGAACGGTGCCCCGCCGCTGCTGAGAAGGATCAGGAGCTGAGTTAACGGCAGCAATTCCTAGATGTCACAGGGCGAAGGGTGGCGGAGCTGCAATGCTCTTTTGACGGGGTCAACCCATCCATGGGGGGATTCGACCCCCAGGTATTATAACAAATTAAAATCCTTTTAATGGTACATTCGTGCTTAAATTTTTCTTATTTTTAATGTCGTAGCATGCACAATTTCCACTGTATGCATCGGTTCATTACATCCCTACAATGTTTACGGGACGTCTGGCGACAATTCCCCAAGCTCACGTGGGTCAAGCCCGATGTGAAAAACAGGTGATAGTTGCCTCATCATCCCACCCAACATAGGAGTGGAAACCAAGCATCAGGCATCTAGGGTTTGGATAATCAGTCCGGATTTCTGGAAGATGGGAGAGGCCTGGCTGGAGAAGGAAGTTCTCAAAACAGCTGAATTACCATTTCTTCAGCGTGCTCTTATGCATGAACGGTGCAACGCCAGGGGAGCTGAAATCGGTCCAAACAGATGGAAATGGGACGTGTGAATCACGATACCCAAGATTTGGAACACTGTGGGGATGCCATGACAATAAGGGAAAAACTTTAACCATGGCGAAAAAATGGTATCCTTATTGCGTTAGCCTGAAATCGGGACAAAAAATGAGGGTCGACCATTGACCATGTTCGAAACACGGGACCAGGTCACAAATTTTGTCGATCAATCCTTCGGGGCGTTGGCCCAGGATAGTAGGCGAACCCTAGGTCTAGCACCCATACTGTTAGGGGGTCTTTCCAAACATAATCAGTCTTCCGGAACGTTGGCCCAGGATGGTAGGTGAGCCAATGTGGCATGAGACCAAGCCGTTAGGGGGTCCCTTGAGACATGAAATGGGAAGAGGGTCTGAATAAGGGGCACACAAAGCATGGAATATGGAGTGACTGTTTGTCCGAACAGAATCCAAAACTCATGTAATTACACCACCGTGGTGGGAGTACTCCAGATGGGTGCATCAGTTTGATTACAGATCCTTCCTTCTTCGGGACAGGGCCTCTCTGGTGAGGGGGTATGTCTCTTCACAATGGGATCTTGGGGAATCCTGAACTTGTTCAGGGTAGCATTATAGTTACATGGTCATCTACGAGGGTTCCATCTATGAGGCTGGAATGGGGAAGAATAGGATTAATGATTCATATGGGCTGGACCCTGGGTAAAATGTCGATGTGTCTCTACATATCGCATAAAAATGAGAATCAAGTTGTATGTAGTTCTGGAGGCACAGTTTAGGGTCATGTAGGATGATAGGAATCCTGGTTGTGTTGGTACATATCCCACCAAATATACTAAGCCCACATGATTCATACTCGATGTGGGAAACAAGAAGTAATGTGGAATTTTCCTGACACAAGAAGGGGAAGGTTATGGCTAAGGGACACTCGGTGAATACCGGCCCAATGATGCTAACACGCCCATGTGGCGCACCTAGACGCACAAAGCGGTAGATCCGAGTATGTAAGAATTCCACTTGAACATGAGGAAGTGGAAATGTGTTAATCATGATGCTCGGAATTTGGATCACAATGATGGCGGTGTGACGATGGAGGATAACTGTAAACTGTGGAGGAAAAGCAGCATCCATATCGTGTTATCCTAGAATGGGGACAGACAGATGAGGGTCGACCATTGACCATGTTCGAAACATAGGACCATGTTACAAATGTTGTCTGAGATCCGTAGGGACGTTGGCCCGAAACGATCGAAGGACCCTTAGGTCCAGCGTCCATGGAGAGCCCTTAAGCCTAGTATCCATGTCATCCGAGGGTCCCTTTGGATGTGTAAGAGGATGATGATCCAAATAGAGATCTCTCGAAGCTAGGTCATGGGATGAGGGGAATGTCCCTATGAAAATCCCACCGTTCGGGCTCTATGTCAAAACGCATCTGAACACGAAAACTAGGCGTATTAGATAGAGGGAGAAGAGTCATTTCCCATAGGGGGATCTTAGTTTAGGGTCATAGAATTTGGACCATGGGTGGGAGAAATTACTGGAGGCATGTGACGGGTATTTACGAAGACTCAATGTGGATGAGGACATAATCCCAACTTACCATGCGTTCTCTGGGGAGTGCTCGAGTCGAGTGACCGAACATGAAAGATAGGCTGGGCCCACGGGGAAGTTCCCAGGTGCTCCTACGTATCCCATGATGATGGGAATCAATCCATACGTAGTTTTTAAAGGGTGGCTTGGTAAGGTATGATTTCCAGGGAAAACGGGAAGTGCGGGCTCGGCCCTTGCACTAAAAGAAGCAGAATTTAATAAATCTTGTTTTTCCTTTAAGGTGAGTGGCTTTTTTTGTGAAGCGACAAACCTAGGGTAGCAAGCCCCAGTGTCTCCACAAGAATCAATCCTTGATAGGCGTTGATAAATGGCATGGCACGTGACCAATACCCAACGTGATGTCCTCTACAAAGAGGTCATCACAATGCAGTGTCGTTTTTCATCGTGCGGACAAGAAGATAATGTCAAAGTTTAGGGTCATGTGATAGGACCAAGCATGCATTTTAACATCATGTAGCGCAGATGTAGCAGAGACAATTCTATGCAGGGAATGTGGATTGTTCCATGCGACACAACTGACGTGAATGAGGACATATCCCACACAACGCCACACAGTCCTGTACTCAGGGTGCCGAAGGCAGGATGCTGAACTCAAGATAGACCCAAAGACAAGAGGTATGGGCGTTCCTACGTATCCCATGAGTACGGGAATCAAGACAGACGTAGTTCTTGTGAGATCTTAGTTTATGGTCTTTAGAGCTTGGACCATGAGTGGATGAAAACATTCCCGGTAAGCGCAGACCTCAACCCGATCCCTAAGCCCATGTGAGTTAAACACGGTGGGGGAAACAAGGGGGGATGATCCTTATATCAATACCCAAAACATCCATCGAGGGTAATTTGGTGAAGATCCCCAAAGGACACCTTTAACATGGCTTTCTTCCACCAATGCGCAGACGTGCACGGAGGAATAATACCAAGAGTTTCAAAACACTACTTGGACGTGATGAGAATGAAGAAGGATGTGAATCGTGTAACCAACATTTTGGGATTATTGGGGTTGGCATGGCGATAGAGGATAACCGTTAACCGTGGAAAAAAAACAGTCTTCATATCGCGTTAGCCTGAGGTGGGAACAACAAATGAGCATTGACCGATGACCATATTCGCAACGCGGGATTTTTATCGATTTTTTGTCTGAATCCCTTAGGGGCGTTGGCCCATAACGGTTGGAGAGCCCATGGGCGTGGTATCCAGGCTGTTCTTGGGGGTCCCTCCGGGTGTGAAAGATGATGGAATCCCTGATGAAGGGATACACAAAGCCTGGAAAGCGGGTGCAGACATGTCCGAGTAAAGTCTGACATTCCAGGTAATAAACTGGAGTACCCTTAGGCACATAGGTGAACCGTCGGAAAGGGTCGACGAAACAGCTCAGGAAGGAGAGGTACATGGCATGGTCATTACAAGACTGGCATGAATGAGGATATAATCCCACACCACACCATATAATCACCTCGTGGAGGAAGAGTAGGCCAACGGGCCAAGGTGGAATGGAGGTTTTCACGAGATGGGGCTGGACCTAAAGAATATACATTTGGGTCGTCCTATGTATCACATAAGGATGGGAATCAAGCCACACGTAGTTCTGAAGGGATACCCATGGGGCAGAATATCCTAACAAGGAGGTGTATGGCGCAGTGGGTAATGAAGACATAATCCCACACCATACCGCACAATTCTATAAAAAAGAATTTGGGCCAAGGGGCCCGAAAAGGCCGAGGGGCCTGAGGGTAGGCCTCGTTGAGAGAGGACTGAGGCTGGGCCTCGGTCAGGGTGTCCTAACTAACTTGTAGTTTAACGTCTTGCAGCAAGGATGGGGGCTATGGGCCCGGAAAGGCCGAGGGGCCTGAGGTTAGGCATCGGTCGGGGAGGCCTGACCAATTTTCAGTTTAACGTCTTGCAGTGAGGACGGGGAAAAAAGATAATTGTATCTTGTTTGGGGATGTGTACGGCATGGCATGTAACCCGATGGGGAAAGAGACGTAATCCTACACCACGCCGTACATCCCTTATAAGAGTATCGGGGCCGTGGGCCCGACTGCTGGCACCACCCGGAGATAAGATTGTCGCTTTGGGATGGGGCAGAGCGAATCACTCCACTCTATGTTTGGGACATCTCGGGGCCGACAGGATGATCCAGGACACTATTGACCATGTTCAAGGCACATCGTCCCTATGGCGACCTGATATGGGAGTACAAAATGAGCATCGACCGTAGACCAAATTCGCAACGCGGGACTTGTATTGGTTTGTTGCTCGAAAGCCCCCAGGGTCATTGGCCCGTATCGATAGGAGAGCCCTTGGGCGTGGTGTCCAGGCCATTCTCGGGGGGTCCCTCCGGGTGAGGAAAGTGATGGAATCCCTGTCAAGGAGTGGGTGAAGCATAGCTATACCCATCCACGAAAGAGGCGAACATCTCCAGGGGGGAACGTATAGCCGGGTCGAGGCTTGCTCGATGTGATTTGGGGAAAAAGTGTGCATCTGTCCATATGTCTTGACCCGAGGGGAAGTTTTTGGCTTTTGGGCTTGGAGAACAGATGAAATGTCTGGGCGTTCCTACGTATCCAATTTGGATAAGAATCAAGCCATACTTAGTTCTTGAAGGCCATGCAATTTAACATCATGTGGTAAGGACGTGGGAGAATATAAGAATTTGAGTGGGTAAATGGTGCGACCCTTATAATCCTTTTATGAGTGGGGATAAGAAATCCTACTCCTTGTCCTGCAAGGATCCTCCAAGAAAACAATACCTAGGGGGACAGTGAAAGAGAAGAGCTCGGGGCTGGGCTCAAGATGAGACGTCTGAGCATTCCTACGTATCCCATTAGGATGGAAATCAAGCCATATATAGTTCTTGAAGCATAGTTTATTGTCGTGCTGGACGAGAGATGCATCTCATTTGGGGATATGTACAGTACGGCGGGTAACCCGATGTGAATGAGGACGTGTCCCACACCACACCATACAATACCATAAGAGGGCCTTAGTCCACAGGGCCAAGGGGACTAAGGCAGAGCCTCAATCAGGGAGGCATGACCAGCTTGCAGTTTAACATCTTACAGTATGGACGGGGGCCAGGCGCCCGAAGAGGCCAAGGGGCCTAAGGCTGAGCCATGGTCAGGGAGGCCTGACCGGCATGCAGTTTAACGTTTTATAGTATGGACGGGGGCCAGGGGGCCAAAAGGGCCAAGGGGCCTAAGGCTGAGCCTTGGTCAGGGAGGCCTGATTGGCTTGCAGTTTAACGTTTTACTGTAAGGACAGGGGCTAGGGGGCCGAAGAGGCCAAGGGGCATGAGGTTGAGCCATGATCAGGGAGGCCTAACCGGCATGCATATTAACATCTTACAAAAAGGACGGGGGCCAAGGGCCCGAAGAGGCCAAGGGGCCTGAGGCTGATCCTTGGTCAGGGAGGCCTGACCGGCTTGCAGTTTAACATATTACAATAAGGATGGGGGCTAAGAGCCCGAAGAGTCCAAGAGGCCTGAGGCTGAGCCTTTGTTAGGTAGGCCTTACCGGCTTGCAGTTTAACATCTTACAGTAAGGACGGGGGTCAGGGGCCCGAAGAGGCCAAGGGGCCAGGGGCTGAGCCTTGGTCAGGGAGGCCTGACTGGCTTTCAGTTTAATGTTTTACAGTAAGGACGAGGGCCAGGGGACCAAAGAGGCCAAGGGGCCTGAGGCTGAGCCTTGGTCTGGGAGGCCTGACCGGCTTGCAGTTTAACGTCTTACAGTAAGTACGGGTGCCAAGGACCTGAGGCTGAGCGTTGGTCAGGGAGGCCTGAGTGGCTTACAACTTAACATCTTACAGTAAGGATGGGGGAGATCTTATTTTAAGGTCATAGAGCTCAGACCATTTTTCAGTTTATCATCTTACAGGACGATGGAGGAGTTTAGGGTCATGCGGGACCGTAACATGCAGTTTATGGTCATGCAGGACCGTAACATGCAGTTTAGGGTTGTGCAGGACCGTAACATTCAGTTTAGGGTCGTGCGGGACCCTAACGTGCAGTTTAGGGTCGTGCGGGGCCGTAACGTGCATTTTAGGGTCGTGGGGGACCGTAACGTGTAGTTTACGGTCATGCAGGACCGTAACGTGCAGGTTAGGGTCATGCGGGACCATAACGTGCATATTAGGGTTGTGTGGGACCGTAACGTGCAGTTTAGGGTCGTGCGGGACCGGAACATTCAGTTTAGGGTTATGCGGGACCGTAACGTGCAGTTTAGGGTCGTGCGGGACCGTAACGTGTATTTTTGGGTTTTGCAGGACCATAACATGCAGTTTAGGGTCCCGAGGGACCGTAAAATGCAGTTTAGGGTCGTGCGGGACCGTAAAGGGAAGTTTAGGGTCATGCCGGACCGTAACGTGAAGTTTTGGGTCGTGCGGGACCGTAACGTGTAGTTTAGGGTCGTGCGGGACCGTAATGTGCAGTTTAGGGTTGTGTGGGACCATACAGTTTAAGGTCGTGTAGGACCAACAATGCTTATGCAAAGTACTGTTTGAGGAACTTGGCGTTAGTGGGAGGAGTTACGCGCTCACCATCCGTGGTCACCAAGGAATATGCTCTTTTGGGGTAAACCGTATGGATGACGTAAGGTCCTTCCCATTTGGGCTCTAGATTTTGCGGTTTCCTATCGGGGATCATTGGCACTCGAAGGTCCAATACTAGGTCACCCTGCAGAAAAGAGTGAAGGCGAACCTTCTTGTTGAAAGATCTGGAAATCTTATTCTGATGCCTTTCCCGATTGTGCAGGGCATGAAGCATGTTCTCATCTAGTGATTCTAATTCATCTAGATGGATTTCTACCACCTTACCTAGAGTCTTCTGGTCATATACTGCAGTGAGTAATGATGGAAGATGGATCTCAATGGGTAGGAAAACCTCAGCCCCATACACCAGGGAATATTGGGTCACCTGGATGGAATTGCGAGCCGTCGTCTGATAAGCCCAGACGGCGTTAGGGATATTTTCCGGCCAACTTTTATTGTTCTGACCAACCATCTTTTGCAGAATGTTATAGAGGGTTTTGTTGAATGCCTTGACCTTTCCATCTTCCTATGCATGATAGCTAGAGGTATGGTTTGAACAGATATTATACTTCGCGTACAATTTCTTCAGCTCGGCTGCTCGGAAGTTGGTGCTGTTATCGGTGAGGACAACATGAGGGACCCCAAACTAGTGGATGATATTGAAGATCACAAAGTCGACGATGGAATGGGCCTTGACCTCTTTGAGTGGAACTGCCTCTCCCCACTTGGAGAAGAAATATGTAGCAGTTAGGATGAACCTACACTGCTGAGCTATTGCCGGTGGATATGGCCCCACTACATCAAGTCCCCACACCGCAAATGTCCAAGAATACTTGTTGGAGTGGAGAGGCTTCGGTGGCTGATGCAGGAAGTTTGCATGAATTTGTCACATGTGGAATCTCTTGGAAAACTCGATAAAATCATGGATCATAGAGGGCCAAAAGTACCCCAACCTCTGAATTTGATAGGACAGCTCTGGCCCAGTTTGGTGGACACCACAGGAACCGGCATGAACCTCTTTCATAACCTGAGAAATCTCGACACCTTGAATGCAGTAGAGGAGAATGCCATCAAAGCTCCGCTTATAGAGGATCTGCTCAAGATTGGGACCACTCTGGAGGGTAAATTGCAACGCGCGGCGTCATATTTGCTCGCACTTCGCCCAGTCGTCCGGGAGGCAACCATTTTGGAGGTACTCTACAAAAGGTGCTCTCCAGTCAGGAGTGGCGTCAACCACTGTGTCTGACGAACCTTGGACCCATGACATAGAAGTTCTAGCGGTGAGATGACTTACCCACAGGCAATCATTTTCCTCTAGGTTGACGGGGGAAATGGCTCTCCGGTGTGCCACATGTTTGATCAAATCATCTATATCGGGTTCTGCGAGTGACGTGGCTAAGCCAACCAAAGCGTCAGCTCGACCGTTCTGTGACCCAGGGACATGGGTAACCTCTTGTCGAGAAGGGAACTGGGCCATTAGACGGAGGTTGCACTCCAGCAATGGCAAAAGCTCCGGCTTTCTGATGACATTATCGCCATTGACCTGCTTGATTACCATCTCGGAATCTCCTTTCACATGCAAATGGGGCACATCGATTTTTAGGGCCAACTCGAGGCCGGTGATGAGAGGCTTGTACTCTTCCTCGTTGTTGGTGTAGCGTTCTAAAAACAAGAATGAGTATGGATGGACGGCTTACACCGGGGTGATGAAGACAATACCTAGACCCACTCTATTGAGATTGGTATCATTGAGAATCCTACCGATGGGGCTCCGGGAGGCACCGTCGAAGTGCATTTTCCAACATGAGATGTCATGATCGACTGAGAGGATTGCCTCATCATGAAAATAGAGGTCTAGGGATTGATCCACAGAGGTTGGATGGGCTTCTAAGAAGTCTTCTAATTCCTGTCCCTTGATGGCCATCTAAGGCATGAACCTGCTGTCAAACTACTGGAGGATCACCACCCACCACGCTAGTCGTCCAGTCAACATGGGGCAGTTCAGAATATACAACAGTGGGTCTACCTAAGAGACCAACTGTACCTCATGGTGCTGCAGCTAATACCGCTACTTCTGTATGGCAAACACGAGCGCAAGGCAGCTCTTTTCGATAGGGGAGTATCTGATCTCCATACTAAGAAGTATACAGCTAAGATAGTAGAGTCTGTTCTCCATACCATCGTTATTCTTCTAGGCGAGAAGTGCGCCGAGGGACCATTCTAGGGCGGTCACGTAAAGGACCAATGGCTTTCCGGAGACAGGTGGCATCAAAATCGGAGGTTGGAGCATATACTTCTTGATTTCCTCGAAGGCGGTCTGACACTCTTCATCCCATTCGTAGGCGGCGCCTTTCTTCATGAGCCGGGAAAAGGGCTTACACTTGCGGCCAGATTCACGATGAATCGGCATATATAGGCTAAGTGGCAATGGAGACCTTGAAGTTCCCGAATATTTCTTGGGGGAGGCATTTGTCTGATTGCCTTGTTCTTCTCTCGGTCGATCTCAATGCCCCTGTATCTAACAACAAATCCAAAGAACATCCTAGAGGTGACCCCGAAGGAAAACATTAACAGGTTCATCTTCAGGTGGTGGGAACGAAGGAAACCAAACACTTTCTCAAGTTCTTTGAGATTGTCTTGGCGTTGGCGATATTTGACCACTAGATCATCCACGTAGCATTCCACCAACATCCTGAGAATCGGCCCGAATATACGATGCATGGCCCGCTGATAAGTGGCACCTACATTTTCAGGCTGAAGGGATAACCTGGTAACAAAAAATAACGTGGGGAGCCCTAAAGGAAATGGACTCCTCGTCCTCAGGGGCCATCTGGATCTGATTGTACCCAGAATACCCATCCATGAAAGAGAGGGCTTGGAACCCTGTTGTGGCATCAATCAATAACTCAGTCACCAGGAGGGGAAAGTCATCCTTTGGGCAGTGGCGATTGAGATTGCGGAAGTCGATGCAGACTCTGATCTGCCCGTTCTTCTTCATGAATGGTATAATGTTGGCAAGCCACTTGGGGTACTAGACTTCCTTGATGAATTTGGCTTTGATAAGCTTGTAAACTTCGGCCTTAACCATGGCACCGTGAGAAGGGTGCATCTTTAATGGAGGCTGCTTAAACCCATGATAGTTTCACGGGAGGCCCAGGCGGTGAACGAATACCTGAGGATCTAGTCCTGGCATCTCACCGTAACTCCAGGAAAACACATCACGATGTTGTTTGAGAAATTATATGTACTGATGCTACTCCTTGGGGGACGTGGCTTCACTGATCAATGTGGGTTTCAGATCTGCCTCACTACCAAGATTCAACTGTACCAGTTTATCAACTGTGGTAGAGACGCCTTCCTCAAAGGCGGGGGGGGGAGCATCCTCCAGATCTTCCTCTCCACCAGTGGATGGATTTCCCACAAGGGGAGCAGCTTCTGAGATATCAAGACCTGACGGGCAGCTCGTTCGGGCTTGGGCAGCAGTGGTCAGCTTATCAGGAGACACATACGCCACTGAGACCATAGCAATGAAGGCAGTCGATCCAATAACATCTGGACTTTGACCTAAGGGGAAACGTTTGATGATATCAAAGTAGTGGTGACGCGTCATCCTGAGTCGATTGATTCCAGCCTGGCGGAAGAGACATGTATGACGTACTGCCATTTTCATAAGCTTGACATTCTGATACCGCACAGGGGTAGGAGGTTCCGGGATCTCCTGAGCCTGGTTGGTGTAGGAGTAAAAGGTGATTTTCTGTCATCTCTTGGACATGGGAACATGCCTTCCTTTCGTACCTAAAACAACAAAACACTGCCCCATGTCTGGGGTCATGGCCTACAATCGGAGGATCGGGAAGATGTAGGCATCATCCAGGCCTGCCCAGGGAAAAATTGTGACTAGGGCGGGTTCACCCTCACTTTCTAGGATTTTCTTATCCTTGCTCTTTTAATAGTCAGCGTCCATATAGTGGGATTCAAAATAGGTGAAAGGAGACGCATCTCCTTGCAGCACGCCTACTCAACCATTGAGGAAGTATTTGAGGCATTGGAGATACGACGAAGTGACTGCTGCGTGCAGATGGAGCCATGGCCTGCCCATCAATGCGTTGTAGGCGGTGTCCTGGGAGACAACCATGAACTCGGTGCTAGCAATTAGGCCATCGAAATGGGTCTTCAGGCGGATCTTTCCGACTGGGTATTTCTCGGTCCTGTCGTATCCCTAGATTTTGAGGTCGGAGGGAGTTAAATCATCTTCTGTGAAACCCAGATTTCGCAGTGTCCGAGTCGTGATTAGGTTGATCCCTGAACCCGTGTCAACGATGTAGAGGTGGACTTCCACGCCATTGAACTGGTCATTGACATACATTGGGCGAATATTCCCCTATATGGGAGGGACTTCATCTTCACCAAGGAACGAGATAACTGCCTGGCATTCGGCATTCTCAATTGCCTTAGCGTGGAAGGATTCTGTAGCTACTACCTCCTTCTCAAACTGAAGGGGGCTCCTTATGGCCTCGGCAAGTGCTTCGCACATTTCAGATGATAGGTGAAGGGGCTCAAGGATAGAAATTCTTGATGGAATGCCGTCCAGGTGCTTCAGGAAATCGTACTTTCGTGCCAGATGTGACCTTCTGCCTACAGGAGGTCACTCTACAGTTGGAGGCATAGCGGGTCCTGCTGGTTGAACCGGCGGCTGTCTAGTACTAGGTAAATCCCACTGCCTACTAGTTGATTCCTAGGGAGTAGCCGCCAGATTAGAATTGGACAATGGAGATTGACCTGTATCTGGGCAAGACTGACCGCGATATGGACGAGGCAGCTCTGCCTGGTCTAGTAACACAAATGGCGGTGGAGGTAGATCTGAGGGCATCAGATGAGGTTGTGCATGATGAGCTCTGCAGTGAGCCTGTTGTATGGTTTCAGTAGCGTGCACGGCTTGACTGAAAGCACCGGATGACGTGCCTCGACGACCTGTGTGGTTGCGATTCCACTGACATTGATGTCGGATGGGGACGTTGGGGAGGTTCGCCTGGCCTCCCCCCCCCCCTCGTCGGGAGCCATATAGGGCTTTACTAGCTCCACGGTGTTAAGTGAAGCGTACCCCTGGCTGTCGCTCGATGATTCATCTGCCACCATGTGGATTATGGGAGGAATCCCCATTTCAGGGGTCATAAAGTAACCAAGTGTTCGGGATGGAGATGGTAGAGGTGGAGCATGTTTCTTCTTCTTGCACCATCACTGCTTTCCCTTTTTAGAAGAGGTCGGCTGTGATGACGATGCAGAGGTACTGGCTACTTCCTCTGAATGCTCTGGCTGGTTCAGGCATGCCCGAATGATACCATGGGCACGGGCGACGGTTTTCCAAGCCATCCAGTTGTCGTATTTCTGGGACCCATAGCTGCGAACCTTCTGCCACTCGCCTTCGTTGTCACTACCGATCTCTGACCCTACAAAGACACCATGTACTTGTGTCGATGTAGGGCCCAACCTGACTATGTTGTTGTCGACCTGGTCTTGAAGCCAGTCTTTAGACACATAGCATTGCTTGAGAGTGTGCCCCAAAATCTGATGATAGGGACAGTAGTTGGGGTGATTGGTGAGATTCGACTCTGCCTGCCTTCTGCACTCGGCTAAGCGCACAATCCCTTGATCTAGTGCTCTTCGGAAGTAACTGGGGACCTGATTCTCGTTGAATGAGTAAGTCAGGTGCCTTCATTCCGAATATGGGCCCCTAGGATCCTATCCCTGACGAGGGGTTGGAGAAGCCTACCGAGGAGGCGGTTCCTGATTATCTCACCTAAGTGGTTGTGGCACATTGTGCGGGGGAACCTGTCGATTCTGAGGTGGTCGCTGCTGGGCAGGAGCCTGTGCATGAGGTGGAGGACCTCTGCGGGGTTGCGGGGCTGGTGTCACTGGCAGAAATTCCAGCTTCCTGGGGGCATCTATTTGGGCCACCGCAGCGGGTTCGACTCTGGCATCCCTCCTGGCTGGGATCACAAGGGGCAATAAACCTGCCTGACTAGCCTGTTGTAGAGCCTCCTCGAGGCGCTGAGCCTTATCTGAGAAATCCCGGAACCCTGCAGGGTACTTTTGGGTGATCAGGGAAGGAACCAGCTCTGTTTTAACATTCCCTACACACATCTTCAGTAATTTCTCATGAGTCAGTGGCATGTCGAGGAAGTATGTATGTCCCTTGCACCGGGTGATAAAGTCTGTGACTCGCTCGTCAGGCCTTCGTTTGCACTTGAAGAGTTCTGTGATGCTGGTCTTTCGTGTGTTGGAGGTGAACTGGTATAGGAACTGCCGGCAGAGATCCTCCCAGCCGGTCACTGTAACACCCGAGACTTTTATGTTATATAAATCATCAAAGGTATCTTTTTCTACACACAACACTTGTTTGGCTTTCTTTACACGAAATCGCGACCTTCCTCGATAGCTTGCATCGTACGCAATACCGAGTTTCACTAAACAATGATATGTTAATAAAATATTATTAAAACTAGCCGTTATGAATAGTAATAACCACTTTTTAAAATTTTATAAATTTTATTTTTTAAAATGGACTTTATTTTTGGATTCGTAATATCGAAATTAGCCTAGGGTGAAATTTTGGTATTTTTCTGAAAACTTTGAATTTTTGATGAATAGTGAAACCACTAAGTGGTAGTTAAAAAAACTGAATTTTTCATAAAACATAATTTTACCGCTTCTGTGAGTGGAATTTCGAAAATCCGAGAGACACAGTTGATGTCAGTAAGTAAAATGTGGTTCAATGAGATGAAAATAATTTTTTGGTGAATAGTAACTTTTTACTTTTTTTACCACGGTTAAAAGTAAATAGGGTAATTAAGGGTAAAAATGATATTATTATTAACCTAACACATGTCTTAATTCTATTGGACAAGTTTAATTCGACCAAAAACAAACTTAGGAATAAAACATGATCATTTAGGCCCACTTGGATTAGATTAGGACATTTATTATTAATTTATTTAAAGAAGGGTTAAAATAGTTAAAATCAAAGTTTAATAACTAAATCATTTTTAATATGGGGTTATACATACGATAAATTCGACTATAAATATTCATTAGAAAGCTAAAACGTTTTCCTACATAATGGTATTTTATTTTTAATTTTTAGACATTAAATAATTTAATTTATTTATGACACAATGATGATGCAGTAATTAACTTATTAATGAAATATTGACATAATTGATGTTATAAACACCAAAATAAATGTAATTTGACACTTTTTATGAATTCAACTAATTTTCTAGATTAATATGACATGTTAGTATTGATTTAATTAACTTTTTTCTAACTAATAATTCTATTATGAGTTTAACAAAAATTAATTACTAAGTAGTGTCAAAATTGACATAAAATAGTTTTTAAAACAAATATTATATTAGTAATTGTTATTTTATTCCTAAAAATATATGGATCGGCCAAATGACTTAGATAAGGTTATATATATTAATAAAAAACAACTTGGGGTTCGTTTGATAGCTTATAGTAAGTTTATTAACCTTATAGTATAAGAACACAAGAAGACACGGTAACAGTAAAATTATTTAACTTAATGTTAAATCTAAATTATAAGGTTAAAATATGAACCTAAACTTGTCTAAATTCTATTTTATGAGATTATTTCGACCCATCCCCACCTTATCTTCGAAATAAATCAATTTAGAGCTATTTAAAACCGAACATGACTTTATAATAAAATAATATTTTTAGTTATTCCAAAGGTGCCCCTCTCCTCCCTTATAAAAGGGCACTTCCTCCTTCTCTTCCTCACACCACATTGAGCCTTCAAGCTCGGCCAACCCCTGCCACTTTCTCCTATACACTTCCATAGAGACATCCTAGAGGTCCTGGTCTTCTTCAAAGACCAATTTTAGTGCCCTAAAAGAAGGTCTCAAAGAAGCACTTCAAAGAAGAGGTAATATCCGTTACCGATTCTTTCATCTTTATTTCTTCTTCCACTTCTTCTTATTCTTTAGTATTTTCATTATGAAGTAATAACATCAGTATCACTAATATACTGATATGTTATTATAAGTATGAAACAACCAAATTTCACCATCTATCCATCCCACGGAAAAAGAAATCACCGCGTGTGCGTACGTACGGAATACCGTCTCCACGCCGTGGTGTAATCTATTTTCCACCACCACCTTACTTGGATGGGTATAAAGGTGTAAATAATGACTATATATGACTAATATAAAGTGATACTGATTCTGAAATAGTATACATACACTCCAATACAATTCCACGATCATAGGAATGATATCATTACTCGTGCGTACGTACGGAATACCGTCTCCACGATGTGATGCAACTCGTTCTACATGATCTTAATTAAATAATGATTATATAAATGAATTGAATGAATGAATATGATATATATTACACTAATACCATTCTGTAAATGAGGTATCTATAACCTAAAAAGAAGAATAAGAATTTATTCGACAAAACATGCATAAGAACAAAAAGTTATAAACACCCGAATAACAAGTAGCAATGAAATATTACTACTAAAAAGATAATAATATGACCTAATATGATATCATAAAAATAAGTATGATTCTGGAATAAGTCAATAACATTATTAAAATCATTATACAGGAGTTTCGGACACGTACAAAGCATATCGGACCTAAGGTAAGGGAAATATCACAATCACATTTTTATCCGAGATTGTTTATACTTTAGTATTTACTGGGGTGTATTTTATCATCCACATCCATGTTTCCTCAATATGTAATATTATTTCCATCCACCTATATTTGTTTAAATCCAATTTTACCCTTCGTTGAGTTTTTAGTAAAGGATATGAAAGGAATCTTTTGTCGTTTTTCGTACGAGGTACTTTTTGACTTTTCCGAAAAAAGTACAAAGAAATTTATTCTTTAACTTATACGGAATGAATGGATTTAAAAAACATTATTTCCAAGAATGTTCATTTTCAAGTTTTCAAGTTTATTTTTAATCAACTTATTTTAGTCTAAAATTGTATAACATTTTAATAAAGGAAAGATTTTTTGAAGTAGAAAAGATATTTTCCTCAAGAATGGAGTTCAAGTGTTTTATAAAAATTATTTTCCATCTAAGATAATATAGGGTTCTGTTTATATCCCTATTATTACATTGATTTTATTATGTTGTGATGGAATTATTTTTATGAATACCTTTATCTTATATGAATTGTTTTATGATGTCATGTTGTTTAAGAATCCCATATTTATTACATGCGTTATGCAATGATGTATGATTTATGATTTTATGGCACACATAAGAATGGTATCATTATGAGATGGGTGGGACCTATATCTCCCTCCAATTCATTGGGTAAAGATTTTATATCTCATGAGATAGACATGGCTGGAATGGTAGGTTATACCGGTTCAGTGAAGCAGGACTGAAACGAGGGTAACTCGGTTCAGAAATGGACTTTGTCCACTAAGATAGTGTTGGAAATGATTCTTGACTAATAAGAAATGATATTCTATGATTATGTGTGTATGCCACAAAGTTTCATGTTTTATGTTATGATTATTGGGATTACATTTCACTACTATGATTTACCCCAGGTTATGAAATTATGATCTCTTTTGCAGGTTAAGATTTCAAAAAGTTATGTGCTTATGTATATGATGTGATTGATATTTCTTTTGTTTACCCTTACTGAGCATTTGAGCTCACTCTTTTGTATGTTTTATTTCCCCAGGTCAGGAAGAAGGTTATTAAGTAGAATATTCCAAGAAGGGACTCTAGATATGATGAAATAAATGGGAGGCAAAGTAGATGCTTTAGGAACCAGTTGTTTATGTTTCCCAGTTTCTAATGACACTATACATATATGGTCCTTTCTTGGTTTTGTTATATGTTTTAATAAGTGTGCTTTAATTATGAAGTAATAACAATGTATGTAAAGTATGGGTCATTATAGTTGGTATCAGAGGAAAGGTATAGTCAACCTTTGGAAACTAGGATGTGAAAGCCTTTATAAGAACCCTAAGGATAAGTCTAAGCATATAACAAAATCTTAGTGTTTTAGAAATGGCCATGAATAAACTAGGATAAGACATTAAGTGTGAATTTTTATTCTTGATTATGTGGTTTTCCTATTATAATTAGTGTTACTCACACTATTCTTCTTGGTTTTAGTAAATTGCTGGAACCCGAAGGAACCATGTTAATGCAGAATGCGATGGGAAATGCAATGATTGTCCCCCTGAGCAAACAAACGTTATGGGAGATGGAATGAAAAATATTGTAGCCATGCTCACACAACATTCTCAAGCTATGAATCATGCAGGACTTCCAAATGAGCAAAGGAAGGAGAAACATTCTGTTGAATCCTTCATGAGGCTACGTCCACCTTCTTTCAGCGGGTCTACTGATCCATTAGTTGCTGAACAATGGATTAGTAATACTGAAAATATATTTTCAGTTCTTTAATGTTCTGAGCATGATAAAGTCATCTTAGCAGTGTATCATTTGGAAGGTGAGTCAGATCAATGGTGGAATCTTATTAAGAATACGAGGCAAAGGGATGAAATTGAGTCCATGGAATCGGACGAGTTCAAGAACTTATTTTTCAATAAGTACTTCCCTAGTATTCTCCGAACAAATATGGAGAAAGTGTTTCTTGAACTGAAGTAAAAGGATGATGAATCTGTTGGTACCTATGAAGAAAATTTTACAAGACTTCTAAGGTACGCTTCTGGTATTATTATCCAACCTGAGAGTAAGATCGATTGATTCTTTAGTGGCTTAAAACCATGTCTTCGAAGGGCCTTAGCCATAAGGGACTTCAGTAGCTACGAGGAAATCATTCAATGTGCTCTCAATGTTGAGATGGAGATTGGAGTAACCCATCAGTCATATGGGTTTGATAAGAAGAGGAAAATGGAATTCAAAGGAAAATCTAAAGAGCACACTGTAAAGAAGATGTGATTACCCTTATGCTCAAAGTGTGGAAATAAACATGGAGGGAGTTGTATTAAAGGGACAACTAAATGTTTCAAATGGGGAAATGAAGGTCATCGGGCATTTGAATGCCGCGATGATGGGAAGAAGATGTCTAATGATGCCAACAAAGGAAGGGATACACAGAATGACCCTACTACACTTCAATGTTTCAAGTGCAAGGAGATGGGACATTATACCAATAAATTCCCTAATCCAAGGGTTGATGATGATGGTCGACGTCAACAAACTCTTAACGATAAAGACAAAGGAAAGTCACATGCAATATCTATCAACGATGTGGAGTACGATAACGATGTGGTGAAAGGTACACTTACCATCCACTCTAAAGTAGAAAATGTTTTATTTGATTCTGGATCCACCCACTCCTTTATTTCTGAATAATTTTCTAAGGGTATCACCGTATTACCTCAACAATTAGATGTTGAGTTAGCTATGACAACACCTAATGGCACAACAGTCGCATCAAAAGTTTATAATTCTTCTCCGATCGATGTTTGTGGGAAGTGCTTCCTTCAAATCTTGTGATCCTTCCTATAGTAGAATTTTATGTGATTCTTGGCATGGATTGGCTTTCTCTACATGGAGCTCATATTAATTTCCAAAGAAGGGAAGTCACATTTCATATTCCAGATCAATATATGATCATATATCGATGCAAGGATGAACATAACCTTCCAGTGGAAATTTCTTCCATTTTATGGGTATTGATTCCACTAAATGAAGGTTATTTATCTCAAATGGTTGGTGAGAAACTCACGATTAAGAATATGCCCATTGTACGAGAGTTTGATTATGTCTTTCCGGATGAATTACCGGGTCTTCCACTGAATCGTGAAGTTGAGTTTTCAATAGAACTCGTACCGGGTGCTTTGCCTATTTCAAAGACATCTTATAGAATGGCCCCAATTGAGTTGCAGGAATTGAAGAAGCAACTCCAAGTGAATATTGATAAGGGGTTCATACGCCCTAGTGCGTCACCTTGGGGAGAACCTGTTCTTTTTGTTAAGAAGAAAGATGGATCAATGAGACTCTGCATTGATTATCAAGAACTTAACAAGATCACTATCAAGAACAAATATCCTCTCCCACACATTGATGAATTATTTGACCAACTACGCAGAGCTCAATACTTTTCCAAGAATGATCTTCATTCAGGGTATCATCAATTAAGGGTCAAAAGTGAGGATATACCGAAGACGGCTTTCCGTACAAGGTATGGACACTATGAATTTTTAGTGATGCCATTTGGTCTTACTAATGCCCTTGCTATCTTCATGGATCTGATGAATAGAGTCTTTAGAGACTATCTTGATCAATTTGTGGTAGTCTTTATAGATGATATTCTTGTCTATTCAAAGAGCAAGGAAGAACATGAAGATCACTTGAGAATTATATTGAAGAACCTGATAAAGGAGAAGCTTTATGCCAAATTTACCAAGTGTCAATTTTGGCTTCACAAACTTTCATTTTTGGGTCACATAATCTCAAAAGAGGGGATATATGTGGATCCAGCAAAAACAGAGGTTATCGAAAGATGGTCGAGACCAACAACAGTAACTGAGATCCGAATTTTTCTTGGCTTGGCGGGATATTATCGACGTTTTGTGAAAGATTTTTCACGATTACCTAATCCAATCACCAAGTTGACTCGGAAAGGAGTTAAGTTTGTTTGGACGGAGGAATGTGAGGAGAATTTCAAGGAGTTGAAAAGAAGGTTATCAAGTGCACTTGTGCTCACACTTCCTTGTAGTGGAGAAAGGTTTGTGATCTACAGTGATGCATCCAAGAAGGGATTGCGGTGTGTTCTTATGCAAAATTATATGGTGATATCTTATGCCTCACGACAGTTGAAAATACATGAGCAAAATTACCCAACTCATGATTTGGAGTTAGATGCGGTAATCTTTGCATTAAATATTTGGAGGCATTACCTTTATGGTGAAAGGTGTGATATTTATTCTGATCATAAAAGTTTAAAGTATATTTTCACACAAAAGGAGCTGAATATGTGCCAAAAAAGATGGTTGGAGCTGATTAAGGATTACGACTGCTCAATCCATTACCACCCTGGGAAAGCAAACAAGGTGGCAGATGCATTAAGTCGACAAGACCATGCTAGTTTATCCACGATGAGGATCACAAAAGACCCAATATTTATGGATTTACAAAGGATGGATCTTGGAATTATAATGAAAGGGGAAAATTCTTATCTTTCTCAAATGAATGTTCAACCATCTATACATGTGAAGATTAAAGAGGCATAGAAAGAAGATGTCGAGTTACAAAAGAAGGTGAGAAATGTTCTTGAATTCAACCTTGATTGTGATGGGATAATAAAGTTCAGGAATCGGGTTTGTGTTCCTCCCATCCCCGAATTAAAGAAGGAGCTGCTGGATGAGGCTCATAGTTCTTCATTCTCTATTCATCCTGGAATCACGAAGATGTATAGGGACCTGAAAGAGTACTTCTGGTGGGATGGCATGAAAAGAGATGTTGCTGAATATGTCTCTCGATGGTTGGTTTGTCAACAAGTTAAAGCTGAGAGACAGAAGTCTAAGGGGATGTTACAACCATTACCCACACCCAAATGGAAATGGGAAAATATCACTATGGACTTTGTCACAGGACTTCCTAAAACATCCAAAGGCAATAACGCTATCTGGGTCATAGTTGATTGTCTTACAAAGTCTGCACACTTCATTACTATTAGAGAGGATTTCTCTCTGGATCAGTTTTCCAGGATATATGTAAAAGAAGTGGTAAGATTGCATGGAGTACCAATTTCTATTATATCTGATCAGGATCCGAGGTTTACCTCAATGTTCTGGCGAAGTCTTCAGCATACTATGGATACAGAGTTATGTTTCAGCACTGCTTATCATCCTCAGACAGACGGTCAGTCTGAGAGAACAATTCAAACTCTAGAAGATATGTTGAGAGCTTGCTCTATGGATTTCAAAGGTGGTTGGGATCGACACATACCTTTTGTGGAATTTTCTTATAACAATAGATTTCACTCCAGTATTTAGATGGATCCTTTTAAAGCTCTCTATGGAAAGAAATGCAGGACTCCAACTTGCTGGGATGAATTTGGGGAAAGAAAGCTATTAGGACCTGATCTCGTTGATGAAATGGCAGAAAAGGTCAAATCTATTAAACAACACATAAGAGCAGCTCAGAGTCGACATAAAAGTTATTCCGACAACCCAAGAAAAGACCTAGAGATTGAAGTGGGTGATAAAGTGTTCTTACGAATATCTCCCTGGAAGAGGGTTATGAGATTTGGAAAGAAGGGGTAGTTGAGCCCTAGATATATCGGTCCTTTCAAAATACTGGATCGTGTTGGGAAGGTAGCTTACCGATTGGATCTTCCACCGAATCTCTCTCAAGTTCATGATGTGTTCCATGTATCTCTCCTGAGAAAGAACATACCTGATCCTTCACATGTACTCAGCTCAGAAGTTATACCGCTGGATAAAGATCTTTCTTATGAAGAACAACCGATAGAGATTCTGGATCGCAGCGAAAAAGTCCTACGAAACAAGACCACTCGATTGGTGAAGGTTTTATGGAGGAACCACCAATTAGAAGAAGCTACATGGGAGCTTAAGGATATGATGAGGGAGAGGTATCCTCATCTGTTTGTTACAAAGTGACGAATTTCGAGGGCGAAATTCATTTTAAGGGGGGTAGAATGTAACAGCCGAGAATTTTATGTTATATAAATCATCAAATGAATCTTTTTCTACACACAACACTTGCTTGGATTTCATTAGAAGAAATCACGACCTTCCTCGATAGCTGGCGTCGTACGCACTACCGAGTTTCACTAAACAATGATATGCTAATAAAATATTATTAAAAATAGCCATTATAAATAGTAATAACCACTTTTTGAAATTTTATAAAATTTATTTTTCAAAATGGACTTCATTTTTGGCTTCGTAATATCGAAAATAGCCTATGGTGAAATTTTGGTATTTTTCTACTTTCAATTTTTGATGAATAGTGAAACCACTAAGTGGTAGTTAAAAAACTGAATTTTTCATAAAACTTAATTTTACCGCTTCTGTGAGTGGAATTTAGAAAATCCGAGAGACACGGTTGATGTCAGTAAGTAAAATTTGGTTCAATGAGATGAAAATAATTTTTTGGTGAATAGTAACTTTTTACTTTTTTTACCACGGTTAAAAGTAAATAGGGTAATTAAGTGTAAAAATGATATTATTATTACCCTAACACTTGTCATAATTCTATCGGAAAAGTGTAATTCGACCAAAAACATTATAGGAATAAAATATGACCATTTAGGCCCACTTGGATTAGATTACGACATTTATTATTAATTTATTTAAAGAAGGGTTAAAATAGTTAAAATCAAAGTTTAATAACTAAATCATTTTTAATATGGGGTTATACATAAGATACATTCGACTATAAATATACATTATAAAGATAAAAATATTTCCTACATAATGGTATTTTATTTGTAATTTTTAGACATTATATAATTTAATTTATTTATGACACAAAGATGATACAGTAATTAACTTATTAATGAAATATTGACATAATTGATGTTATAAACACCAAAATAAATGTAATTTGAAACTATTTATGAATTCCACTAATTTTCTAGATTAATATGACATGTTAGTATTGATTTAATTAACTTTGTTCTAACTAATAATTCTGTTATGAGTTTCACAAAAATTAATTACTAAATAGTGTCAAAATTGACATAAAATAGTTTTTAAAACAAATATTATATTAGTAATTGTTATTTTATTCCTATAAATATATGGTTTGGCCAAATGACTTAGATAAGGTTATATATATTAATAATAAACAACTTGGGGTTCGTTTGGCTGCTTATAGTATGTTTATTAACCTTATAGTATAAGAACACAAGAAGACACGGTGAAAGTAAAATTGTTTAACTTAATGTTAATTTTAAATGATAAGGTTAAAATAGGAACCTAAACTTGTCTAAATTCTATTGTATGAGAGGATTGCGACCCATTCCCACCTTAGCTTCTAAATAAATCAATTTGGAAGTATTTAAAACCGAACTTGAATTTATAATAAAATAATATTTTTAGTTATTCCAAAGGTGCCCCTCTCCTCCCTTATAAAAGGGCACCTCCTCCCTCTCTTCGTCACACCACTTTGAGCCTTCAAACTCGGCCAACCCCTGCCACATTCTCCACTCCACTTCCCTATAGACATCCTAGAGGTCCTTGTCTTCTTCAAAGACCAATTTTAGTGCCCTAAAAGAAGGTCTCAATGAAACACTTCAAAGAAGAGGTAATGTCTGTTTCCGATTCTTTCATCTTTATTTCTTCTTCCACTTCTTCTAATTTAGTTTTTTCATTATGAAGTAATATCATCAGTATCACTCATATACTGATATGTTATTATAAGTATGAAACAACAATATTTCACCATCTATCCATCCTACAGAAAAAGAAATCACCGCGCGTGCATACGTACGGAATACCGTCTCCACGTCGTGGTGTAATTTATTTTCCACAACCACCTTACTTGTATGGGTATAATGGTGTAAATAATGACTATATATGACTATTATAAAGTGATACTAATTCTGAAATAGTATACATACACTCCAATACAATTCCACGATCATAGGAATGATATCGTCACTCGTGCATACGTACGGAATACCGTCTCCACGATGTGATGCGACTCGTTCTACATGATCTTCATTTCATAATGATTATATAAATGAATTGAATGAATGAATCTGATATATATTACACTAATACCATTCTGGAAATGAGGTATCTATAACGTAAAAAGAAGAATAAGAATTTATTCGACAAAACACGCATAAGAACAAAAAGTTATAAACACCCGAATAACAAGTAGCAATGAAATATTACTAATAAGAAGCTAAGAATATGACCTAATATGATATCATAAAAATAAGTATGATTCTGGAATAAGTCAATAACATTATTTATATCATTATACAGGAGGTTCGGACACGTACATAGCATATCGTACCTAAGGTAAGGGAAATATCACAATCTCATTTTTATCCGAGATTGTTTATACTTTAGTATTTACTGGGGTGTATTTTATCATCCACATCCATGTTTCCTCAATATGTAATATTATTTCCATCCACCTAAAATTGTTTAAATCTAATTTTACCCTTCGGTGTGTTTTTAGTAAAGGATATGAAAGGAATCTTTTGTCGTTTTTCGTACGAGGTACTTTTTGACTTTTCCGACAAAAGTACGAAAAATGTTTTTTTTAACTTATACGGCATGAATGGATTTTAAAAACATTATTTACAAGAAGATTCATTTACAAGTTTTCAAGTTTATTTTTAATCAACTTATTTTAGTCTAAAATTGTATGACATGTTAAGAAAGGAAAATGTTTTTGAAGTAGAAAGGATATTTTCCTCAAGAATGGAGTTCAAGTGTTTTATCAAAATTATTTTCCATCTAAGATAATATAGGGTTCTGTTTCTATCCCTATTATTACATTGATTTGATTATGTTGTGATGGAATTATTTTTAGGAATTCCATTATCTTATATGAATTGTGTTATGATGTCATGTTGTTTAAGAATCCCATTTTTATTACATGTGTTATGCAATGATGTATGATTTATGATTTTGTGGCACACATAATAATGGTATCATTATGAGATGGGTGGGACCAATATCTCCCTCCAATGCATTGGGTAAAGATTTTATATCTCATGAGATAGACATGGCTGGAACGGTAGGTTATACCAGTTCAGTGAAGCAGGACTGAAACGAGGGTAACTCGGTTCAGAAATGGACTTTGTCCACTAAGATAGTCTTGGCAATGAGTCTTGACTAATAAGAAATGATTCTCTATGATTATGTGTGTATTCCACAATGTTTCATGTTTTATGTTATGATTATTGGGATTACATTTTACTACTATGATTTACCCCATGTTATGAAATTATGATCTCTTTTGTACGTTAAGATTTCCAAAAGTTATGTTATTATGTATATGTTTTGATTGATATTTCTTTTGTTTACCCTTATTGATAATTTGAGCTCACCCTTTTGTATGTTTTATTTCCCCAGGTCAGGAAGAAGGTTATTAAGTAGAATATGCCAAAATGGGACTCTAGATATGATGAAATAAATGGGAGACAAAGTAGATGCTTTATGAACCAGTTGTTTATGTTTCCCAGTTTCTAAAGACACTATACCTATACGGTCCTTTCTTGGTTTTATTATATGTTGTAATAAGTGTGCTTCAATTCTGAATTAATAACATTGTATGTAATGTTTGGGTCGTTATAGGTCACTGATCTGATAGGGAGCTGGTTGTACCAGACGAATGCGGGGCCGTCCAATGTCTGCCCGAAACATTGGATCTTGGCGGCTTCTTGCTGGGCCGGGGTCCCCAACATGGGGCCGCACCTAGAAGAAAAGTGGGCCATGTGTTTCAGCGGGTCCCCTATCCCGTTGAAGGGTGAGAAAGTGGGGTTCCCAAAACCCGGGGGTGTAGGCATATCATCCACCCATGCAGGATATGGCTTGCCATCTGGTGGGACTGCCACCTGCCACATTTCCAACGCTTCGAGGCGGGCGATGTGTACCGCTATAAGATCATCCGAGTGGGGGTCCCTGTCTTGACGGGGATCCCTAATCGCAAGTGCGTTTCCGGGTTAAATGACATGGTAGATGGCTTCATCAACTCGTGGAGCGACTGGTGGAACGGCCTGTGGGGTAGCTGGGGGAACCCGGGATGGATTTCTCAGATTGCCCCGTCATTCAAGAGGGTTTGGCGAGATGTATCGTTCCCTCTTTCCATGAGTTCCGGCTTCTAACCTGTCTGTGGAAGCAGCATGATCAGGGTTTCCTAGAGGTATCTCGCTGGGGGGAAATTTTTCCTGCCCCTGCTGCCCCGGCTTGGGATTACTGTAGTCGGGTCGCCGCTCTGCAGCGTGATCGGCCAAGAGTCTGTCAACCAGCCTCTTCTGCTCAGCAAGCTGCTGGCATAACGCGGACATCTCGGGATATTCGTCTGTCTTCTATACAGAGGCGGACATGTCATATTTCATTAAGGTTCTGAAATGCTCCTTACCTTTACCGTCATTTCGATTGACTACCAGCGACTCGGTGGGTATAGGGAGCCCTAAAAGGTTCCACTACTGATGGGTAACCCTCCCCGATGGGTCCAGCAGTGGTGGTACATGCTCAAGGGTTAGGTATCCATCGAGAAAATCAAGATCGTCTTCCTTTTCCACTATTTCAGCCATGTGGACCGTAACCCTCCTTGGGGGAATGTCCTCAATGTCACCTAACGAATCGGGGTGCCGCTGGATAGGACTGAAGAGGAGGGCGGCATACTGTCCCCAGCCACGGACTTGCACATGGGGGGTAGCTTCCATAATGATTATGTGGAGTACATTGAGACTCTGAATGGATCTCCATTGATGGGTTCTCTGGTGGCCGAGCGACTCAGGGCGCTGGGCCACATGGAGTGCGGCCAAATCGATCAAGCAGCATTGCTCGCCGATTTATTCAAAGTGCTCCCGGATCCAATGGTACACTACCCGCTCATAATAAAGGTGGAAGTGTGTCTCCCATAGGGTTCAGTGGAATCACCCTACTTCATATGGGGTAAGGGACTCCGGCGCGCAAAAGTTGAGCACTACCGTCGGCCAGAACTTCTCTGGGAAGTGATCCATTGCGAGAATGTTCCAGAAGCTTCTGGGATCGAACTCAGGGTCTGGCCTCATATTTCCCCACTCGTCAACCGGAGGTGGCTGAGGGACCAGTAGAGGTATCGAGGCGGACTGCTGGGATAGTAAACATGGCGGTGGAGAATACGACGAATGAGCTGACTGGCCGCCGAATTCCGGGCCATCCTCTGAAGAGTGAGGCGAACAGACCACAATATCACAATACGATGGGCTGATAGCCATAGCTTATGGTGTAGAAATTGCTGTCACAGGTGATGGGTCACGCATTTGCTCTACTGCACTTGGTCCCCAAAATAGCTCTCTGTGATCTCTGGTAGAGGTAGAGGGAACTTCTGGTGACGATGGTAGTGATTGCATGGTTGGGACCCGTGGGATTTCCACAATTTATTCCTACTGGATGACCTATGGAGAGAGGTGGGAATCCGTTGGATGTCGCATTCTGGGAGAATGCGGCTAACGCGCCTTGTTCCTACCCCAGTCCTTAACACGGTGGAGTGGGGAGAAGGCTCCAACGCTGAGTTGCATTACGCTACGAAATCCGAGAAATGGGTCGGTTTGACCTCCACTCGGGCCTTCCCAATACTCTTCTTGTGGCGGTGACGAGCCGTTCTGCTACCCCTAGCTGGCTCTTCGGGAGAAGGTTGATTCTTGACATGTAGTCTCGGAGTGGCGTTGGCGCCATGGCGGGGAGGACTCCTACTACAGATAGCCGGGGTGTGAGGGGAACCAAGGCAATGTCGAAGGGTACATGGGGAGGAACTCCATGGACAACTCGATGTGGGTGGAACCTCTGTTGGAACAAGAAGGATCATGGGGGGACCCCCATAGACAGCACCCATGTGGGCAGAAGAACTGTTGGAATTGGCAGGAGCATGGGGAGGACCTCCATGCTTGGTGTAGGTGGAGTGAGGATGATCTTCACTCCTCGGGTTGCCAGGGCAAGGAGGACCTTCGCCAGTTAGAGAGAGGATGTAGGGAGGACCCCTACATTGGAGAGGGACTGGTTGGGCAGTACCATCACATCGACGGTCAGTGAAACGAGGAGGAACTTCGTTCCTTGTATGGTGGGCGTGGGAGAGGCTTCCGCATCGAGCATCACTGCCACGAGGTAGGTCTTCATTTGGGATGGGAGTAGCACGAGGCATACCCTCATGAAGATCTTCAAAGCGTGGAAGGCCCACGATCTATGAAATGGTGGTATGGAGAGGACCTCCATATGGAGTGACGTGACCGCAGATTGGTTCGCGCCATCGCCGTTCGGGCCTGCGACCCTGAGAGCCATCCCAACTTACCCATGGGGCGGTTGGGTCCTCGGTCCTGATCGGGTGAAGGAGTGCCCCTGCTCAGTGTATGCAGGGACTCCATGATTCATGTATGTTGTGGCTCGGGCCATAATATATATTGACGTCAACGCACCATGATGAGCGTCCTCAGCTCGGGCCCGACGCTGACGTCGGGTTAAACGAACTGGCGTATGTTGTGAAGGGGCATAGCCTACATGCTCCTCTAGAAAACCCGGACTACTGCGCTGACGCGGCCGAATGGGGGGCCTTGCCTAGAGCCCTTGGATTGGGACTCTGACCGGGCCGAGCGGGACATCACCCGCCTCATCAGCGTAAGGCGAGGAGTCTTCGAAGAATTTCGGGGACAAGATCCCAAAACGATTGAACATTGGGGTGGGGAGCATGGGCTCTCTGTGCGGCCTTTGAGGGCGGCGTTGATGGTGGGGCCTGGATACCTCCAGGTCTAGGCAGGCCATATCTCGAGTTCGGATGACCGCTTCCTCCTCATACTTGCGTACAAGGTTGTTGATCACCATTCGTTGGATGATCTCTGATGGGGATAGGGGATGTGGGCATCCCGTATTCACAGATGGGGAGGCCATCGTGATGGTAGTGGAGCCACATCGAGCGGATGTGCTGGTATTTCCCCCGCCCTTGCGTAGGCGAGCAGGCGGTGTTCGTGTCTCCATAGTAGAAACCCAGTTCCTGGGAAGCATGGAGATCAACTTATCAGTACTACGAGGAAAAGGACCGACAACTAGTGTCCCAACCTCATTCTATCTTCCATGGTCTGTGAGAGGAATCCATGCCAACACATTACAGAATGGAATGCCCCATGTTCTACTGCCCCAACTTCTGGTGAGTTTCACGCCAGGCCCGTTATTTGCTTGGAGAGACCCGATGCCAGATATCTGGATCCAGTGACATGTCAATCTACTGATGTCTCAGACACTAGTAATCTCTATAATGAGGAAAAGAAAATCATGTCGAGTTCACCATTTTTGTTTCCCACGACTTCGTCTGGGGGCACACATCCGTCCACTCACGGCTCCATAGGCGCGGCTTTCTTTGTGTTTCCCCGCATTCCCACTTTCCAAAGGCGGGCGGCATCTGCTCCATATTCTGGTACATTTTCTCCTGGATCGAAACCAGGATGATGGGATGTCGGTTTTTCCTTCCGTGGATTCCTCCTCAGAACTCGTCACCTAGTCCAGGTCTCCCTCCAAGATTTAATACGTTGTTCGTGAAATTCTTCCCAGTGCCATGTTTTCATTGATGCCGGTTAATTACACTGCTTATGTCAGGACATTTCAAAGGGTCTGGTCAGGGTAGTAACCTTCAGTCGGTGTATTAGTCACGTCGAGGCATCATTGGAATGTCTGAACTCTAGGGAATTGGTGTTTCTGTCTTTTGTCCCTTATTTTAGGGCTTCTCGAGGGCGTGGAGGCCCGAGGGATCTCACATCGAGTGCGGGGAATCATGTGCCATAGGCATGTATCTGAGGTTTTCCTCAGCTTCCCATGTTTAACATGGGGTATTCCGCATGTTTAACGTCCAACGGGGATGGATCAGCCTGATCAGAACACTAGCTGGAGTGGATCAGATTGAAGAATCCCCCCTCTTGAGGGGATGCCGATTTCGGGGTCAGCTCGTGGGCAGCTTCTCGGAGGCTGTGGAGGGGAGTGGAGTGGCATGATCTTACCAGGATGTGGCGTTCTGGGTACGAATCAAGGTGGATGATGGATGGATGGATGGATCATGTGGAGGGGGAATGAAATGGGACCATCGCAAGGGCGACAGTAAAGTTGGTATTGAGCCTTGAAGAGTCCTCCTACGTATCCCCGTGGCAGAGAATCAAAGTCCGCGTAGTTCGGGGTAGTTCCGGTATATCGACGTGAATGTGTACCTTGGTCCAATGGATGGAGGGCTTTAACATCAGGAAGGCTTCCTACGTACCTTGTCTTGACACATATCAAAGACAACGTAGTTCAGGTAAAAATGGGGGGGGACTTGGCACACTGGCAAAGAGTCGGTCTGGGCCAATGATTTTTGGGCTTGAACCTCTAGAAGGCTCCCTACGTACCATTCCTTGACACGGATCAAAGTCCTCATAGTTTGGGTTGGATTCCGGAAGGCCGACATGAAGGGACTAGGGGTCTAGGTGGTGGGCTTGAACCTCGTGGAGGATTCCTACGTACCATGCCTTAGCACGGATCAAAGACCACATAGTTCAGGTTGGTCACAACGGCTTACCGCTGGACTGGAATGCAGTTTAACATCATGCGGGATGGGGGAATATCGTTTAATGTCATGCTAGATGAGGCTGGAACTCGATGTGAAGAAACGACCGAGTGGTGGGCTTGAACCTCATGAAGGCTTCCTACGTACCATGCCTTGACATGGATCAAATTCCCCATAGTTAGGGTAAGGTGGGGGTCAGGGTAGGCGCTCACTCTAAGCTCACGTGAGTCATGCTTGGGGTGAGGAACAAGAGGTTACAGGGACCTGAAGATCACGTCGCGAAGGATGCATCCATGGGAAATGAAGAGGGGATTACATGTTTGGTGGCCCATGGTGCTGGGACTTACTATAGGATAGAGGCCCGAAGTGCAGCAAAGCGTAGCGGGAGAGGTATTTGGGACCAACGATGGAAGGTGCCTCGTTCCCTATCGCGCCCTCCACGGGCCTTGGTAGTGGGGAAGTACGGAGGTGCATGGGTGATACCTTCCGCAGGAGAGGCTTGGGGGCTTACACCAAGGTGGTTTCCCTTCTCACGTGGAAATACGCTACTCCAAAAGGGTGGATCTCATTACATGTGAGAAAGATTCAATTCCTATAGAGACGAGTGGCGTAAAGAATTTCCGAGATGGGGGGGGGGGGGCTGCATGTGAAGCACGAGGTCAGATCACATTTTAACGTCATGTGTTGGGGATGAGGTTCATGGCAGTTTAACGTACTGTAGCTCGGACGAGGTGGGTCTACACTGTACCCCTAGGACTTACGTAACCGGTACCCTCTACCCCTTGGGGAAGGGAAGGTATCAACCAAGCCGTTGTAAAGGGGGGGGGGGGTCGTAGAGCGAACCATCGAGGGGACAACGTTAGAGGGGATTTGTGAAGAAGCAATATCCCTTAGCATGCCTATGCGAAGAAGCATCAGGCGAAGCAACGCTACGGGTGGTGTTGTCCATGGGACTTTGAAATCACATTGTGCAAACCTGGAGGGTCACATGGGAAGAGGAATTGCCAAGAAATGGAGTGTGATTCACGAATGTAATTCCTTGGACTTATCATGGGGTAGGGGTGTTAATGGGAGGTGCTTCGCGAAGTGGAATAGTGTTCGCAGAGCACTACCTCGCGAAGCAGGGGTGCCTCATGAAGCAAGGTGCTGTGAAGCAGTGTGCTTCGCATTAGATGGAGACCCTGCCTTGGCATGTGGATCACCTATACATGATGGGTGGTTTGAGAAGCATAAACTCTCTATGGCTGCTCGGGTTCCCTTCGGAATCCCCTTCCTTCGCGAATGCCCTTATGCTTCGCGAAGGGCATCCCTCTCGGAAGTGGGGCTCAAAATAAGAAAAGGCGAAGGCATATCGCGAAGTAAAAATACCTCGCGGAGCTCATGATTCCCAGGGCAAAGGGTGCTTCACGATTTGGGAGATGAGAAGCCAAAAGGTCGGATTGTCCATCTACTGGACTCAGGGGGATCCCAGTATTTATTGGCTAGGGGCGCCGTGAAGTAGAGCTCGCGCGGCGTGAAGGGGTGGCGGGTGCTTCGCGGCGGGTTGTGAACGTCAGGGTGGTCACGGAGCAGTACCGCCTCCTTTTCTTCACGGCGGGCTCACGAAATTCAGGGCATTCGCGGAGCGGTACCGCCTCATTTGCTTCGCGGTGGCCATGTTTCTCAGGGGACCTTCGCGTCGGGGCTTCGCGAGGCAGCGTGCGGGCTTCTTTTCCTTCCTCCCTTTGCGTTCAATATTTTGGCACCAACAATTTTATAGTGGGAATACATTTAAGAGGGATATAATTTTTTCTACTCAGTATCAAAATCAATAAATTATAACTCTTATTATTGAAGTCCTCATTCTAACCAAAAACCATCCTTATGTATTTTATCATTATGATTTTTCATTTAAAAGTTTTAATTCATCTACAATTTTAGTCGATATTTAAAAATTAATATTTTAAAAAATATCACAGGACAAATATAGAATAAAATCAGGAATATATCATCGTCTTATTTGAGAAAAATGTGAATTTCTTTGTACAAGTATAATATATAATTTTATGAAATATGCATTAAAATGATCATACTACTGAAAGAGTTCTATCAGTTCACCAGATTTATTATTTATATATTATAAATTTTTAGATGTATTTTATTTATCCAATGTGGGTATTATTATGATTATTTTTTGAATCATGTAATGAATAATTTACCAAAAATGATTTCTGTGATGTGATTTATAATCCATTAGATTTTGATAATTGTGTGAACTCAATTTCAGGTTTTGGCACGAAATATTGGAGACTGGAAATTCAATTTCCAATGTCTTGGTAATTGTATCTTATTATTATAGTGATATTATTAGTACAAAATTTACATTATTTTTGTTTTTTTATTTTGTTCATAGAGTTTAAATGTCTTTTTTTTCACCTATTTTCATTTTTAGAGTATTTTGAAATCATATTATCTATTTATATTATGATTACTTTTTAAAAATGATAGAGAAAACTAGTTTTTTTTAAAAAAATATATTTTTCATTCAAAATTAAAAATGAACACTTTTTCTAAAATATTTTTTATCATATTTTCTTTAATATTTTCATAAAATTAAAATAGAAATTGTTTTCAAAAATAAATTTTTTCTAATTTAGTGTATTTAAAAAAGTATCTCCATATTAAATGTTTCTTATTTTATTTAATCAAGACAATTTTTTTAATTTTTTTATATATAATAATTGACTTTAAATATCATATTTACCACTACATTAACTAATAATTTTTATATATGCATGTGAGCATCTATTTCATGGCAATTTGATTACATTATTTTATATCATTCATTTTCCATTTCTCTTAGTGTGTAAACTTCATAAAAGAATATTTTTATTTATATTATTATTTTTTCTCTACATTTAAAATTTATCTTTATTTCCATTCCAAATTAATACATAGGTTCATTATTTTATTTTTTTGGACTACAAGTTCGTGAAATAAAATATAAAACTTTGTTTTAGATGTTAGGTGTTTTAATTTTGATGTAGAATGTTCCAAACAAAACATTATTCCTCTAAATCCTATCCCATTTTTCATTTTATGTATTAATATTAATAGGTGGAATGGATTGTTCAATTAGTTAAAAAAATAGGGTGTTTGTGTATAAAAACCTTGTTTTTTTATACACGGATATTACATCTTTTTATATTAGTATTCATTAAATTACAAAAACACATTCCTGAGGACCAAAACTGTTTATTGTATTTTGAGGCTAGGTAGAAAATATTATAATTTGGTGATTGATATTTCACATATCCCGTAGTTGACTACTCCTTTAGTACTATTCACAAACATAACACACCTAAAACCTTTAATTTTTACTTGTGGAAAGGAAACATAAAAAATGGTGAGCACAGATGCCAATTAAGGGTAAAAACAATGATTTTTAACAATAACATGAACATAAATGTAAGATAACATGTTCATAACATATCAATACCATTCCATGCATATTGAAGATCATAATATTGAGTAATGGATTAATTATTGATAGTTCATAAGGATTGAATCATAAGGAAATCAATTAACATGATCTATGAGAGTATTACATTGGAATAAGACACAGAATTGCTTCATACACATTATTATATAAAATAATGTCTATTGTATTAATGGATCACTACCAATGATATCATAGTGGAATGGGTATACTCCCCAAACTATATTATTTGTAATGGTTTAATATTAGGACCATCATAGTGGAAAAATTCTTTCACTGAATGGGGTTCACTCCATATTCCAATCCAGTGTATCTCATAAGATATAACTATTTACCCACTGAATTTAAGGAGAGTTAGGCCCCACCGGTAATTTCTTATAACATAACCATTTTCCTTTGTTATAAATTTACAAATGGAAATGGTTATAACATAATGACCATCACATAATTAAAATCATACATTTTAGTAACAGAAGACCATAAAATGTTCATATTATCCTAAACCATGAAATGAAATGGTTTATAAAAACATTTCAGTATATCATAATTTATATAAAATATGTAGGTTTCATAAGAATTTCATCATAGCATAACACGTGGAAAAATTAACAGGTACTGTAATAATTATATCATGATATGAGAGAAATGGTTTCCATGATTCTGTATTCATTAGAAAAATAAACCATTAAAATTAATAATATTAATGGTATCCCTTGATCATATACATGTTATAGAAAATTTTAAATCAAAGGGATTCAATGCATACAAAAAATTATTTCGAAAACAAAATCACTAGGATCATTTCATGTGGAAATTAAATTTTCCTAGAAAATACCTTTTTAAAACTAAAAAATCACATAACATTTATGAAAACATTTTCTCTGAAAATAACATTTAAAACCGTAAAGGATGCATTAAAAGTCATTTAAAACATTTTATGAATAAAACATCGTTTTCTACTGAAAAAAAAATTAAAGCATTAATAAATTCTGAAATCCTTTTCAAATGAGTATATCCCCAAAATTATATAAAATTTTTGAATAAACAATTGTAATGATGGTGGGAAATTTCGATCATTCAATACATGTAACAAAATTAATTCCTTTCACATTTTCTATCAAATTAGAAAAAAATTATTTAATAATAACAATAATATTAATTTAAAAAAACTAGTAATAAAATAAAACCTGGTTAAAAAAATTATTAGATAATTTTAATAATGTTATAAACATTTTTAAAAACATTTTAGAAAACTTTTTCAGAAAACCTGGTTTCGAAAGGAAATGATTTTTCAACTTAATAGAGAAATAAATATGAATTTTCTTAAAAAATTATGTTTATCACTAAGGTAAATAAAGAGACTAAAATGAAGGGAAACCATTTATTCTCATGAAACAAAAATAGGAGAGGAAAATGAATTAGTTTTATGAAAGTTATATCAAAATATCTCATCAATGGAAAAATAATCATGAATAGTCTTGATAAATGTTGAGAATGTAACATATAAACCTTATCCCTTTGGTAACATTGAATCGTATTACTCATGAAATAATTAAATTAAATGAGGATTATAATATAATTATAATAAATAAATATATGATATTACATGTCAATGTTTTGTATATAAACCTCATAAATAATATTGGGATATAACATAACACATGTCTCAAAAAAGACAATTTCTGAAAAAGATCCTTTACCTCGTGGGTATCTTTTGAACCATAAACCACAAAGAATGGGAGAGTACAATATATATGTAAAAAACCATAATTATAATTATAATAAATATAAAATACAATTATATACAATATAGACACCATATATAAAAAACAAGTTGTGAATATAGAATGTGTCTCACATAACTAAAAAGTTATATTGAAATAAAGTACTACTTTTGTTATATTTTGAATTGTTTGTTAAAATAAATTATAAAATAAAATTAAAATTTGGATATCATTAATATTTTGAGACTAATGATATATAATTTAAAATTTTTTGTATATAAAAAACATAACATAAATGAGTGGTGAATTTTCATATGATTCCTAGAAATAAATGAGAGAACAGAAATCCCTTACCTTAAGTCTCAAAAACATTCAAATATATTGGACCCTACTATATAATAAAAATAATTTTATTATAAATAATTTATAGAAGCATAATTATATATATTATACCATATATGATTTAATTTTGGATAATTATTAACCATTTATAAAAAAAATCCTTGTTAAAATCATATATTGGGTAATAACTACTTTGTTTTTTCTATATGTTTTGATTTTTTATTTTTTGCCATATTACAAAGATCATGGGTACATAATATACAAAAAAATATTTATTAAATATTTATCATATTTATAAATCAATTATAATTTTCATAAAATCATTATATATGGTTTTGAGAAATGAAGAATGTTACAATCATGGAGACGGTAGGTCATACGTACACATGAATAACGTTTACTTTTCATTGATCGTTGTGGAAAGGTGTTATATAATATTATATAATTAATTATCATTAATAATATCATAAATAACATATTATTTTTTTAATTATACTAATAAATACCACTCATGTGATGTCGTGATGAAAAAGAAAAAGCTAGATCACTTCATGATAGTGTAGTCCACATGTACACAAATGAAATTATCAACATTTAGTGACTGAAAATGTAATAAGTAAAATGATAGATTATATTTTGATAGTGGAAATTTTTACATTTGAATATTAATTATTTCATTTTGTCCCATGTCTTTATTAACATTATCCTTAATATCTTCCATGTAATGAGTTAGTGAATAACGAATAACATCGTTTCGTGAAGCGGTAGTCTCCCATTCACATTAGTGAAGTTATCATATCCCCTAAGGAATGGAAAGTAAACAAATGTTATATATTATATAAATAATATATTGGTGTAATTATTCTATAAATATCATAAATTTGTATATTTAAATCTATCATCAAACCCAACTTTTAGAGGTGGTAATATAAAAATGAATGAAATCAGTTCGCGAGACGGTAGTCTTCCATATAATCCAATGATGATTTCATAAAAAAATTGATAAATGAGGAGAATTTTTTATTTAATGAAATTAACATCATTATATGACAATATATATAATATAATGAGGTTAATATATCATTATTATTTAATAACAATTGAATGATGTGGAGGAAGAGATAAAATTAAAAAACTCGATAAAGAATGATTCCTCTAACTCAGGTGACATCATTAGGTTTAAAAATTATATATTTTCATCATTAGATTTATGAACAGAACTAATGGATATTAAAGAATTTGATGGTGTGAATAAAATAGTTTAGGGCTGGCCTCTTTTAAGTGAGGTGAGTCTCACACTTCTAGTGTTCTGAAAATAAAAAGGTGAATCGACATTTTTCTAACACCAAAAGGATCAAAAATAGATTATATTTGAGAATACGATATGATAGAGTAAAAATATGGACATCTAATGTTTTTTTACATTTTTTGTTTAATTTTTAACACTTAAAATTTATTAACCACCAGAAACCACATTTTAATCTTAACTGTGATAAATAATTTTTATTTTATTATCTAATCATTATAGTAAGAAATTATGGTGACATTATTATATAATAAAAATGAGTATAATTCCAAATATGGAATATATTTTTTTAGTTTTTTTAATCAAGTTTCAAATTTTTATTTAAAACTAATCACATATATATAATGGGATAATAGGTATTGATATAGAAAATGTTCAAATGTTTATGAGGTTTTTATATAAAAATTCAATATAAAAATGATTCCAATTAATTAATTTAGATTAATAGATATTTAATTGAACATGTATTAATTTAAACACAAATATAAATCTTTTTTTACTCTATAAATAGTTTAACAAAACATATTTAATTAAAATTATTATAATTTCACTATTCATGAAAAACATATTCATTTCATATAATAATCAAAATATACCCTATTATAATTTTGGTAATTGTGATCAAAAAGTAAAATTTATTTTTCAAATTTAATTTTCATAAATTGTCTAAAATTAGTTATAATGTCTGTGAAAAAAATGGTGAAAACAACTTTTTATAAAAATACGATTGTAAAGTGTAAAATGGATTTATTCTTATCTCATGTCTACAAAACACATAAGATGAACGTTAAACTGCTGATTGTTTATAAAATATAAAAATTATATAAAATAATTCTCCTGAATTTATCATTTTAATTTATTAAGGTAAATTATATTTGGGTAAAACAATATTTTATCATAAGTATAATTCCTTTATTTAAAATTTTTTTTTTCTAATTAATTTCTTAGTAAAAATAATTTTTATATACATATTTAGAACATATAAATTCATAATTTAATATATATTATTCATACATTTCATTAAAAATGTTTGATTATAAAAATCATATTAAATAACATTTTTTTAATAGTATGTTACATTTATTTTAAACTCAATGAAGCATGTAACATAAGTAATTCATAGTGTAGCATGTAGTGTAAACTATACATAGTGTTGTGTTTAGTTAAAGCTAAACTCATTGTTTTGTGTGTCAAAAAAATAAAAAATATTAAATATATTTGAAAATAAATATTTTCCAAAATATTTGGGTGTTACATTCTGCCCCTTCAAATGAATTTATCCCTCAAAAATTCATCACATTGATACAGAAAACTGAGGACAATTCGGACTATTTACATCATCATGTTCCCATATAGATTTCTCAAGATGGTTGTTTCTCTATGAAACATTGACCAGGTGAGTGGTCATATTTTTTTAAAACATTCTTTATTTGATCCATAATCACAACTGCATTTTACATATAATAAATATAATTCTAATGTCATCTGAAATCTATGTTTAATGTATGTGATAGATTAGTTATGTACTTATCTAAGAGGGATAAATGAAAGACATTTAGAACCAAAGATTGTTTCATTGGATTCACCATGTTATATGCTATGTACCCAAAATCATCATCAAATCCAATGAAATTGATATACGAATGGTTTAGTTTTCCATTCATTATTCCATAGAAAAATTCATGGAAACAACATATAATAAACTACAAGTTCTATATCAAACGAAGGATTATCTATATAACATATTTTTTTCATTTATCATATGATTCTATAAGTGGATCTAACCTTATAATAAATTTCATTAGCAAGATCTTGTCCCAATATCTTTATTTTTACAAAATTATTCCTCTATGATTTATATTTATACCTATTTCCATGAATGAGTTCAAAGAGAGACATTTCAATGCTCAAGTGAAATATTTTGTTTTTTTAAAACTCAACATGATGAAGTTATTGATCCCAGTCAACATAGAAATCCATATAACAAAATATATGTATATCCTCTATAGTTTTAATTGTTCTATTTATCTGACCATCTTTTTTAAGGATAATACATTGTACTAAAACTCAACCCTATATCATTATGATACTGAAGAATTCACCAAAACATCAATGCGAACATCGGATCCCAATCAGATTCAATCGAATGTTGTACTCCATAGAATCATTGAAACAACATTAATGTATGGTCTATAAAAAATTTCTTAAGAAAAATAATCCCAAATAGATCTAATGTGTGCATAAATCCTATGTATTATAACTATAATAATTGATGAATTATTCCATTTAGATGTTTTGTCTGAGTCTGGAAAAAACCCATAGAGATGTCTTCACGTTTTGTTTCAAGTTTAGATAATGGTCATAGCACCTTTTAGACATTTTTCTCTTAGCCTTGAGTTGCTGATATGCTACTTATAAATATAAATACTTTTAAGTAACTTTCTTTATTTTTTTCTACCTAAACAAATGCATTCATATAGTCTATTGGATGGTGAAATACCATTTTTCACCCTTTGGTTGTTGTTTCATGCCTCGTGGCCTTGTCGGATGAAACATGTTATCCACTAGTGTGCAGTGAAAATTATAATAAAACAAATAAATTAAAACTACCATATCCCATCATTAACATAACATAAAATTAATGATAAACCCTAAAGTATACCAGTACTTTTAATCACATTTCTATAAAAATAAATTCTTCCTAAAATGAAGAGGGTTTAATTTCTATAAATTTAGGTCAAATTATCATAAATCATGAAAATATCCTGGAACATAAAATCTCAAAAAGGGTTTCTAAGACTTTTAACATAATATCTAATTTAAAATAGAAATCACATGATGGAAAATATAACACATAAGTTAATAGTATATGGATACATATATTATTATGAAAATAATAAAATTCTTTGATGTTTCCTGATTCTTAGACTATTTTTACCACGGGAAGAGTATTTCTAAAACATAATTCTTAAATAAAAATGCATCAATACATTACTCCTACATCTTAAAATACATTCTTATAATATGTATATCCTTGATATTGAATTTAATTCATGGGTTAGTGAATTGAGTTGGATAATTCTCATGTTCCCTATAGATAAGAAATTGAACTCCTCCTAAATTTCACAGATTATAACCTTCTTTTCCACACATATGAAATTTTCCATTTGATTGAAGATATTTCTCTAGGTTATTCTTCCAACCTAATTAACATGTAGGAAGATAAATCATCTTTCCTCTTTGTCCATTACCACATGGACATTCATAAAACTCAATCATTCTATTATTTTATGTGTTAGGAATCTCACCAATGATCTTATTGTCAATCATATATTGTGATAGATGATTATGAATAATTGAAATATCATTATTTCTAGTAATCAATCAAATTGGTTACTAATTTTCACTATATATTCTATTCGATTAAATATTAACATGATTCCTCTTAGTTGTTTTGATTGACCAAAATGAAAAATCATAGTGTTAGAAAAACTAATCATAGTTTCAAACAATATAATCACGTCAAATAACATATATAATGTCAAAATGATGTAATTTTTTTAATCTATGACACATTTGGTTATTAATCTATCATTTATAGTCATCATTTATTTTTATCCTTTATAATGGTTCATATGATTTTGTGAATTTTCAAATCATTTTCCATGGGAGTGTCAAACCAGGTGTGTGGAAGGGCCTATTATTAGGCATCAGGTGATGATCGAGTCCAACTCAATGTTCCCTATTTATTCTTGTTACCCCTAGGTACCTATTTTTTAGAGACACATCCACTTGTAGTATCCAGATGGGGATTTAATATAGTGGAAAACACTTTCTCTACCCTTTAACAAAAATACATGTAATTTTCTTATACTTTATCACATCCTTATTATTATCCTTAGAGACTTACCTATACAAATCTATTGATATTTCCCTAGGTAACCCACTAATCTTTTCTCGTCCTGTTTTCAAGTGGTTAACCAACATCACTAAGGGAAGTTGAGTTATTTACGATAGGGTATTTGTGATGGGTCCTCATCAGAAATACCCCATTCCAAAAAAACTGTGTAACAAATAGTTTCTCTGAATTTTAAAAAAAACCTGTTGCAATGGTCCCATCGCAAATAACTAAAAAACTCAAAAAATAACAACTAGTAAAATTAATAAATTAATAATAATAATAATAAAATCAATATAATAAATTCATATTAACAAAATAATATTAAATAATAACAATAAGAATAAATTAATATTACTAAAATAAATTATTATTAAAAATATTAATATAATAATAATACTCAAAAATTATTATTAATAATATAGTAAGAAATAATAATAATAATAATATAAATGTAATAATATTAATAAAATTATTATTATTATTATTATTATTAAAATGAAAAATATCATTATTCATTAAATATATAAATAACACTAATAAAATAATAGTAATAATAATTTTATTAAAATTGTGAAACTATAAAAAAAATATAAATTGTTGAAATATTTTAAAATTTTATTATTATAAAATTTAGTAAAAATTAAACTTATAGAAACACGTTATTCCCAACAATATAAAAACACCCTATATAGAAATGTATATATATAATTTTACCAAAATAAATACATTTAAATTTTTTATCATAATAAGTAAATACATCACTGAGGGGGAGGGTCATCTGGATGAGTTGGATGACTTGGTGGGGGGAACTCTATCCCTAAACCTGGAGTCATATGTCCCAGGTACTCTATCCTCTTCTTGTGTTGTTGCTTCTGGAATTGACGTGTCTCCCCTACTATTGTTTCTGTTTTCAATGAAGCTCTTCATGCCCCCTACACATAATATTTAAAAGGTCACCCTGAGCACATATATTTTCAAGATACTATGCAACATATGATGATGACTATCCATAATCTCCTCTCGAGATCCATTCCAAAATCACAACGTTGCCATAATAACTCTCATCCATCAATCGAGAGTTAAAACCAATAACTATGACTTTCTCAATGCCATTATAGGTCACATGTATCCTTGCTACCTCATCAAATCTTATTGCACTGGTCTGATCCCCAGTATCGGCCTCACTCTCAGTTTGTGTCTGAGACATCGTGTTCTCATATAACTCCTTCAATTTTAATTAATAATTAAAATAGTTAAAATATTATTTGCAGTTAATTTTAAAATCCATAAAGAATTAATATTTACCACAATCTGACGTTGGAGATCACCTCCAATAACTCTAGTGATAGGATCCTTGTAAAACCACCTAAAAACATCAAAATCCATAATATCGGGTTTTCTGACTATTTATATCAATATAAAATTTATAGTTTACATTGAATGTTACATAATTAATTAAAAAAGTTACTTACTATATGTTTTCCATCTGCCTTAAATGTATGACTATCTGTTCGATCTGTCACCTCATGTCTCCCTCAGTTTTGTCTACATACTGATCATCACTTTTGAAAACTGCTACCCATCTAATGTGAATATAATCCATCCTGGAACCAAGAATAAATGTAATCAGGTTGGTGGGAAAAATAAGACTCATTATACTCTAAGAAACTTTCTTTCTAAATTTTATTCCTCTTTGAATTGTGAAAAAAAACATAGGAACGATGAGGCATACAACCCTCCCATGCTTGCTAGATAGATTCATGAATTCCCTAAACGATGGGATACCATAAAACCTACAAAAATTTATTAATACGATGTTATTAATAAAATAAATTTCAAAATAAATATGATTTATTTAAAAACCATCCAATGATCATTGATCTTTTTTTTGAACATCTATGGGAATATGATCCCAAGTAACCCATGCTCTACGGAAAATAGTTTTCCCACACAGAACATCTTTTCCAATAGCTTTATTTGAAAAGATTCAAAAAAAGAACAAATAATCAAAAAATTATTATATAAATAAATTAATTATAATAAATGAAAAATAACTAAAATGCACAAGTAAACGTACATCTACATGTGTGGATAGAATCGAAGAAATGTACGTTACTCATGGATAGGGTCAGGAATCATCAATATCACATGACCAGGACCCATCCATGTACTCGTTTCTCATCCAGCAGACTGAGGGTTAGATTATCCCACATTCATACCATCACTAAGAAGATATCCACCCTATAAATCACAAAACATATATGAGTCCATCTGAAACTCAAAATGATTGTTGATATCAAAAAGATAAAAACAACTATTATATATAGAGACATATTATATATGATTACAGTCGGTAATTTAGTATGTCAATATTCATCTTCAACCACATATTCATATATGAAGGTTTCAATATCGTCATATTCATCCTCGTTATCATAAATTTCAATAAAATTTTTAGTTTCGTCATAACTTATTATTTCAAATTCTTTTGTCATAGTAATTACGCCATCGTCACCATAATCCCTTATTTGTGCGGTGTCATCATAGATATACATGTCTCTTCATGGAAAAGATTTATTTTGAGTAACCTCTTGAAAAAATTAAATTTCTTTCATTTTAGAATAAAAACATTAACATTGAAGAAAATGATTTTCCGAATATTTTATTTTTATTATGCTCCGACAATCACCCAACTCTCTTGATGTAGAAAAGCAATTTGCATAAAAAAATTGATGTTCCTAATGATCTGAAAAATGGATCATTTACCCCAATAAATCTTTTTATATATTACTTCAATAATTCCATGGCTTGGATGAACACACAAGCCTCTCTCAGTATCCAACCACTCTCATTTAAACATCGATATGTATTTTTTTCTCAGATAGCACAGTTCAATAATTTCTTTCAGCATGACATAAAAGAAAACACAAATTTCACTATGATGAGATACCCTCAAGAAAACACTACTATTCATTGTAAATTTTGATTCCCCATATACACATGTATAAAATTAAAAACCATTCACCACATATGCATTATAAGATTTACCCATTTTGGATGGTGGACTACTCAATACACCTAATCGATTGTCAATTTAATCATTGTATTGATATTTCAGAAAATAAGTAAAATATTTATCAATATAACTAATTATAAAACAATTTTATATGTTAAACCATAAATAATTTATATTACTAGTTTTTGAAACTAGTAGGAAAAAATATTTTCCCCACGATCTTCAAGGGAAGCTACTTTAATTTTAGAATGCTTTTTCTCGATATTATAATCATTTGACATAAATATAAAATAATTTTAATTTACTATAAAAAATATTATAGAATATGTGATAGGAGGAATCGTAGTACAAATGGTTTTATTTTTTTACATTTTGAAAAACATATGTATGATGTTTTTGATGTTCATCATCTAAAATTCATCATTCATGAACTCCACTGAAACCACATTCAGGTCGAATAAAAACTGATAATTAATTGTTTATTTGTCTTCAACATTTCCCTCATTATAGACAATGAGTTTTTTTAGGGACATTAATAATGAAAATAATGAGATAAGAAAAATGAATTTTCTTTTTGTAAAAACGCTTATTTAATTGATATTTTAACAGATACATTGTTGCGTACTTATTTATTCAATTTCTGCATGCATCTCTCATATGGGTACAACCATGTAAACTATATCGGACCTCCACATTTTTCATTTTAGAAGACATTTAATATCAAATGGCCTAATGAGTTCAATAAATCCAATGGTATGAACTTTTCCAGTTTACATAAAATTAAAACAATATCTTCTTGTGGTCTACTTTTTCTATCATTGTATGTTTCTACTAATAAAATGTATTGTAAAAAATATGATATTTCTATTACCTCATCAAAAATCATATAATTCCAAAAACCTCTTTTATAAATGGTAATAATTCTTTCCATTATAACATGACATTGAGGATTATTTTATCTGGTAATATAAACTTTTCTAACACAACTTCCGAAATTTGTTAGGTGACCATCTGGAATCTCAAATCATCAATCCACTAACAAAATAATAATCAATATTATTTTGAAATTACATAATATACATATGGATTAAATATACATTGTGATCTAATATTTTGAAATAGTTCATGTTTTGGTATCCTTAAAATTTGGGCTAGATCTAATCATCTATTGATATTATCTCTGGTCTTACCTAGTGTATCCAAAAATATTTATAATATATTGTCAAAAAAAATTTCTCAATATGCATGACATCCAATATGTGACTGACCAAAAAATTAGAGAAATATTTAAAATCCCAAAAAATGATATATTTTTTCCAACTATATTCTTTCCCAATTCCATCAATATTCTATTGGTTTATAGTTAGTCCAACGGTAATTGGAGGTAATGAAGAGACAAATGATTTTATCTTTGTACCTGATAACATTTTTGGAGGCCCATATCATTCATTTTTAAATTTTTTGAAATGATATATGTTCCTTGAAAATGAATGATTTACTGGATGGAATCTACAATGACCTATGAAAAAACAAGGTTTCCTTCCACTGATGATCTTAAACATTATTTTATCTATCATACTGTATAAACATGATTTTAGACCATATGTATTCCACCCAGATAACATGTTATATGCTGGAAAGTCATTATTTTTCAAAATAAATGAATCTTTTAGTATGGAATTTTGTTTCCAAGCAATATCAAATGTATTAACACCATTAAATCACAATAAATTTAACTCCATGGTCAATGGATTCAAAAAACAACAATATTATTTTACAAATGTTCTGGACTTGATAATGTCAAAATTATATATGGCTCCTTCATCCACATCTTTGGAGGTAAATTGTACAAGGTTATAAAGATATTTGAATAATTATATTGGCAACAATAAGAACCAAATGGGCTGAACCCATCATTAGAAAGACCGAATCACACTCTCCATGCTACTAAAGGAATATATGAATGTACATGGTTCAAACATTTCAATGAATCACCCTTATAGTGTTGATTCAAGTGTTCACCAGTTAAAATATTCACTTTGTTCGAAGACATCAATGATGCAATGTTCTAAGACATAAATAAATGATTTAATGTAGGTGTAAGGGGGAAATACCTCAACTGATTTATAGGAATCAATCTAGACATACCTAGTTGAGCCTCTTTATACCCATGTTGTCCACATATAGGAAAAATGTCCATGAATTCAATTTCACCATAATATAAGAATAAATCATTTGAACATGCATGAAAGTTCTGATAAGAAATACCTAGATTATGAACCAGTATCTTACTCTCATTTAAATTTATAGGTAAGACATTTCCATCAGGTAACAGTTTTATAACCAAAGAAAATATCAGATAAAAACAACTATTTGATATTTTATTATCTGATTTAATAGCCATAAATTTTAAAACCACATAAAATTTCATTATCTAGAAAACAAGATATAATGAATCCCTAACTGACTTCGACAAATATTATAATTGAGAGGTTCCAACTTAGTTGTTGAATTAATATTATCCCGATTTTTATTTTGCTGAAAAGAAAGATCTTCGGCATCATGTTCTAAATTATGAAAACATGATGGATCCGATACAAGATTGTTAGTATTTTATTTAGAAATATGGCACCATGTTAATACTAAAAAACATAATATGTATGAAATTAAAAACAAAATAAATTGTCCAAATGTTGTCAACTGTTTCAAATTCCCACAGACCACATTTTTATACGGGCACAGAACTTTCCTTTCTGGTAAAAATCAAGTTTTGATGATGTAAATAATAAGAATGTTTCAGCACCCTCAATATATACAGGATTAATTCCGGACCTTTTTGGATTCTTGCACTAATTTATCCAAGCGTGGCCGTCTATTAATGACTTTTATGGACTTCCATGTTCGATATTTCTCTAAAAAATATAAAATAATTAGTTTTTATGATAAAATTAATTTAATAAAAACAAGATAAAAAGAAACAAAATGTTAATTATTCCTATTTATTTTTAATTATAAGTAATTATTCCTAAATATTACTAATTATTGGTAATTATTTTTAACTACTAGTAATTATTTCTAATCACCACAAATTACTGCAAATTATAGCTATTTAATAGTAATTATTTCTAATTTTTAAAATTAATTACTAAATATTAATATTACTACCTATTTTTAATTATTACTAATTACAGTTATTTGTCACTAACTATTACAAATTAGTACTATTTATTACTAATTATTCCTAATTAGTTTTCATTATTACTAGTTACTCCTATTTATTACTAATTATTTCTAATTGCTGCTAAATTTTACAAATTATTACTAATTACACCTAACTATTACTAATAAAAATAAATTAATACTAATTACTACTATTTATTGTTATTTACTCCTAATTATTTCTAATTATTACTAATTATTACTAAATGCCTCTATTTATTTCAAATTATTCCAAATTATTACAAATTAACAATAATTATAATTAATCATTACAAATTACCTATAACTTTTACATATTATTACTAGTTATACCTGTAATTACTGCTAACTAACACTAATTGCAATAAATTATTACTAATTAATACTATTTAATAAAAACTACTTCTACCTAATAATAATTATTATTAATTACTGTGAATTATTAATAAATATTCATAATTATTATTAATTTCTGCTAATTATTACTAATAACCACTATTATTACTAAATATTACTAATTATTACTATTTGTGGGTTTTTTAGGATATATTTAGGATTCCATGGTCGCTGTCAAGGATTACCTTTTGGTATATGATGTTTTCATAATGATTTTCATTTGTATAACATTACTTGTTGTATTTTGGATCTTTTATACTTACTGTTGCTAGGGATTTTTGGGGTCCATTTATTCTTCTTATTTTCCCATATCATGAAGGGTAATACCTCTAATCTATGGGTATGATATAACCTCAGTGCATGTCACAAACTTGTGGCCTATTGGAGAAAAACATGAGGCATCATTATCTTAATTACTTCATTGCCAGACCAAGAGGGGAAACTCTAGGAGGGGTGGGGGTCATGATATATTCAATTATTAATATTTATTATTGGTTTCAATGAATCATAATTGGATTATTTTATAAAAATAAGTGATGAATATTTTAAAGGGGGTGATTATTTTATATAAATTTCAAAAACTAGATTTTCGAAACAATTATCTGTTTTCTTATCCATGCATGAAAGTTTTAAATATTTGAAATATTATTAGTACAGAAATAAAATGTCATTTAATTATTGAGAGTTTTTATCCAAGTAAGATTCCTTATATTTATCATGGGGAAATTGGAAAGAATTCAAGATCTAAGGATGATAGATATTTTTAAGATGATAATTATAAAAAAATTGTACAAATGATTAATGATATTGAACTAAAATAAATTTAGAAAAATCCAATAATAGAAAGCTTATTTATTGATGCTAAAAATAATTTTATCTACATTTTATAAAAAAAATTGTTTTATTAATATTATTGTTTAACATAAATTTCTATTATAGATGGAGTGATAATAATTTTAAAAATCCTCTACAATTATTAAATGAAATACTTCATGAAGAAAATGATCATTCATATTTTCATTATAATTGGGAAACATATAGATCCTAATTGTATTATTGTAAAAGATGATACATTTATGACCCAATGAATGGTTTCTATGTAATTATGAACTTGAATTTATATCCAAAAGTCCAAAGTGTGGGATATGAGAGTGTAAGTTGAAAGTAAAATTATTGGTTGATTTTTCAATTCTGCCAAGTATTAAGAATCATACTACTTAAATTTGAAATCCTCCTTTAAGTTTCCAAGTTAAATATTTATTTTCCATTTATTATGAATTATTATTAATATGTCATACAAATAATAGAATATCATATGGAGAATTTTTTAATCCAACTAATTTTCAATTCTAAAAGAAAATTGATCTACAATTTAAAACATTTGTAAATGAAGTTATAAATCTATTATTTACATGTTCCATAGATATAATGAATATATATTATAGGCACCATTGAAAAAATATTTTATGACCTATTTTATTGGCCATTTAGAACTTATCTTCTATATTTTTTATGAATCACAGATATATCAGGTTATTTTTAATGATTTGATGACTAAAACAACCTAGAAATGATATCAATGTTTATATTTCCCCGTTAATTTTTTAATTGAAATTATAATGAGAGGAAGGTATCAGTGTCTATGATATTTCCACGTACCTATTTTAGTACCACTAATAGGGTTGAATCAATTATAAACTATTTTTATGAATTCTTCCTTCGAATCTAACCTCTAGAGAATATTAATGTTTAAGATCCGCTCAATATATAATAATAACCTCAATGTTGGAATAAATATATAAAAAAATTCTCACATAAATTTATAATTCTAAATTTAACTTCCAAAAAATTTTCTAGTTGCTTATCCCCTTAACATGGCTGGGATAATATCTCTAAAAATATTTCAAAAGCGATTCCACTATTCACTTCCACATCCAAAATCTACACGAAGATACAACTATTATATATTATAGAGGTAAAATATAGAAACATTTTTTATTTCCCTTTTTTTATCTTTAACTATTTTAGAATATAATATTATTTAATGTTTAGATAGATTCCCCAATATTCCGGAGTTTTCTTCTTCATGATTTTTAATAGTTGGTTGTAATTCTCAACATTCCCATCTTGAAATATTAACCATATTCTGAATGATATTGATCCTAAATATTCTAAATATTTTAGGAAATATATATTATTCATTGACGAATGATCTCATGTCTATAGAATCAATTATTTTTTCTCATAAGGTTACCCTCTCTAACATGTGTTCTTCTTAGGTTTCTCCATTGTATAACATTTAATAAATTTTCATAGAAGAAGTCCAACTATCCTTCATGTAAATTAAATATGAATTAAATATTTAAATTCAAACAATCACATTACACAAACTACATATTTATAATCACTTTATTCTTCTATCAATTTTCCCTCACAATATAATTGGAAATTATTTTCAGAATATAATAGAATAACCACCAAATTACTTGAATGATTCCTTGTCAACATTCCATTTAAGACTACCCAGTATATGCCCGGAAATACATTTCTATCATGTGGAAAACTATTCTTAAATAGAAGGAGTGTAACTACATCATAAATTATATTGTTGTAGTATATTTATCATGGTTTTATATGATTCTTCTCAACTATCACATGCCTGTGTATTTTGGACTATTGTGTATGATGTGGATGTATTAGATTCTCCAATAACGCCTAAATTCACGATTGTAATTCATTATGTCCTGAACCTACTTATCCAGTATAGAACCATGTTTCTCAATCCACTACACCATATCCCATATCTTACAGTATATAGGTCCTCAAATTTATAAGTGAACCACAATTCAACCAAGTCCTCTGTTATGGAACAATGTTCTCTAATCATGTGTGTTACCTATGATAAATTATTTCAACAGGATAACAATTTTCCCTAGAATGTATATATCTCTAATAAACCCTCCTATATTGCATGGTCACTCAATCATTGGTATGAGATCTTATGGACAATTTTTCATCTCACTAAAAAATTCAACGCATTGATGGTGTGGACATGATGCTGAAAAAGGATCATTGTTAGATTCTATTTGAATTTTGAAAGATATATGGACTGTTTGAAACATATGAAAAGAGTTGAATGGTGATGAGTCCCCTTGTGAAACCCTATGGTTGTTGGAAACCCGAATCATCGGAAATAATAACATTGACCTACCTCTTACAACAGAACGATATGTTCCAAGGAAACTAGATTACTGAAATTTCCCTATGATCAATTTCCACCTTAATTTCCATGACATAAAGAACGACTTATAGTGGGTTCTATACATTCATATTCTCTTTTTTTCTTCATGATATCTATACTCATTCTTTGTTATCTATTTAAATAAGTTTAAGAGTCATCTAAACTAACTCTTACAATCATGGTTTTATTATTTTTAAATTCACATTCAATACTTCATCATCACCACCTCCTTTCAAAATCTAATATTTTTCTTTACCATAGGATATTCTTGAAAAAATTACATTAATTAATACATTCTGTAATTGAATAAAATAAAATACACTATGCAGGATCAATAGTATGACACTTTTTATTTGATTGAAATACTATTATAAATTATATTTCATTATATTATGCTCAAATAAAGATTCTTATCAACTTATTAAAAAATTGAAATGTGAAAAAGTGTAAAAAGAACTGATCTAAAATTTATTCTCTTACCTATTTAATTTTAAATATATATATGATATTTCATGGTTCCTAGAATAAGGGGTTTTTTAATTCACTCTATGTATTTATGGTCAATCCCTATGTTCAAAATAATGGATATTTAATTACTGTTTTTTAATATGTATATAATAATAAATCATTTGATAACATTATTAGAAAGACAACATATGTGAAGATAAAAAATAATTTATACATAAAAAATGATCCTAATCAAACTTGAATAGACACCTAAAAACAATTCTTGTGAAATTTATAAACTCTCCACCTTTTCACATTATTTAATCAACAAACACTATACCTTGATATATATATTGAATCTATTCATAATAAAAGAATGTATGGGTAATTTTTATACCTCAATTGAAGATATTGTAGAGTTCTATATATTTTCATTAAATCCAACATGATAGCTCCATCACAAATTTTTCTTCCCTTAAATGAATAAACTATATCTTCTTAAACCATTACTAGTACTCCAATTAAAAAATCGACATTGTTTTAAATAAATCATAGCATAAAAAATATTCTTTAGTTATCTATGTGATAGTGGAAATATACGTGAATAACATGTAATGTGGTGGGAAATCTTGTATACATCCAATGTAGCATTTGTTATGAGAGTTTTCTCCCAAAAATGTCTTCTTCTTCCATATAATCTCAACAATTCTCCTACCAACTATTTCAGCATGTCATTCACTCAATTTCTTATTTAAAAAATATTTCATATATTGAGTTGTTGTATCAAAAAAAAATTAATTTTCATACACCATATCCTCATCATCATGAATCTACTACTTATCCATATTCTCATGAAATTTCAATCTTTCTAGACATTTTTAGATAATCTCAATAAATTTTTTGAAACTGATTCTTGAATTTTTTTTATTCTTAACATTTTTCATCATGATGTATTCTTCATTGTATGAATTATATTTAACATCATTCATCATTTTAAAAATCCTCACACTGTCACTATTGATAATATGTCCTTGTTGTCTCATCATGGGAGCCCCATCCTGTTGACCATCATAAATATATGTATCATATGCCACCACTATAAATATAAATCGATTCTTAATTGTAATATTTTCTATAGATCCATGAATCATTATCTTTACTTGATAATTTACCCTATGTTTCTCACCAAATGATCTCATTGGTACCTTCCAATTTCATGTAAATGACAAGTTAATCCTAAAAACATTGTCTTTATGTCCATAAATTCCACAACACCGGTAAAACAATCATAACTAATATTATTTAATGTGATATATTATCACCTAGTAATTGTATTTGTGACTTTCAATAAGGATAAATAAATTAAAAAATATTGTTTACATGTTTGTAAAAAAAATCGATTATTTTTAAAATGGTTAGAAATGAAAATTAATGTGTTTAGAGGTTAAAAGATATGTTTTTGTAAACAATTCTTATCCCCATAATGTGTGCATTTAAATAAATTATATTTTTCAGTATAAATAAATTATATTTTTAAATTATTTCACAATATATTTAATAAAATTATTTAATATTCATTTAATGGTCATTTTTAGGTATAGAATAATAATAAATCTAGGTTTATTTTTAAATAATATATTTTCAATTAAAACATGTTATATTATGTTAACGTATTGTAAATACATTTTAAACCACTTATCATAATTGAATCTTGGAAATGAATACCGTATTTGGATTATGGATCGTTAATTTTGGTAAATATTTCCCTTTATAGTAACATTAGAAAATAGTTTTCACCTTAGAAAGAGTAAAATGGGTTTAACGTGATTAAAACATTGGAATAAGGTTGTAAAATTTCTCGAACACTTACATTTATACTAATGGATGTGTGTATTTTGAACATTGTCATATTAGTATAGAATATATAGCCAACTGGTTCCATTTTCCTTTTATTATATCCTTTATATTGTTTTAAAAAAATTATAAATATGAAATACCACTACCATGACTACAATAACTATAATTTCTTACTCTAAGGTTGATAAGAGGGTAATTTCAGTTTTAAATGTTTATTTGAAATATGAATAAATATTTTTATAATGGTAAATCATTTTTCTATTTTAGTGAATAAATAATTACCTTATATTTTTTACACAATGCCGATATAGTATTTATAAAATTAATAGAAAATTAAATTAAATTATATATAAAAAATTATAAGTAATATTGTTATCCTGAATGATTTTTTCCGTAATGTTTCAAATAAAAATATGTTATTACGGATATGTTAATGTTTTCTATTATAATTTCTTAAATATCTTGATGAAATTAAATTCAATGTAAATGAATAGTCTAAAAATTAAATTATTGACATTTATGAAATATATTATTTTATTTTATTTTTTAAAAATTAGAAAAATATTTAATGTGGACAAGTATGATGAAAAATTGTCTTCAATTTCATTACTTGAACATTTATGAGCCAATAGATACATTATAAGTAAAAATGTAACCCTTTAACATTAAAAAATTCGTTACCACAGTTAAGGATAATATATGTCAACGAATGGGTTATACCAGAAGATAAGGTTTAAGAAGAAACAAAACACAATATAAATTTAATTGTATACTGGTATTTTGAAAATATCTTTTTATTGTTAAAATTATTTAAGATTTGGAACCATTAAACATGATAAAGAAATTAATTATATTTGAATCTTTTATTAAATTCCAACTGTGTCCTTTCCCTCCCTTATAAAAGGAACCCCTGTCTATTTTATTTACACAAATTTTATCTATATATCTATTTCAATCCATACTATGATATCCTAAAAACATTGATATCCAAATTTATTGGTTTTAAGATACATATAATATGATCACAATGGTCCTTAAGAATGGATAAACAAAGGCCTACCAAAGAAGATGTAATCTTACTTACTAACCATCATTCAATTAACTTGTCCTCCAACCTCATATAAATCAATTGTATTCATAATGATATAATAAATTAAACATCCTAAATATAATTAATCATTATTAGGTTATTTAACAACCATAATCCACCATCATTTCCATTAAATGAGAAGTGAAATTATTGCTCGTGAGTACGTGTGTAATACCACCTTCACATAGTGAGACAAATAATTTATCATCACCATAATTTATAGAATGTTATTATTATATATTAAATTTTGGTAAATTTTATTTATGATTTTATTATTATTATATATTTATAATATCATCTCTAAATTCTAATCTTCCCATTCTTTGTAAAATAATTACGCCACTCCTGCATATATATAGACTGTCCCAACCCTGAAGTGACGTGACTCATCTTTCATTTTAAATTTACATTGAGATATATAAGAATATATTTAATAAATATGAATGATATATATGATATCATAATTATTCAAGAAATTTGAATCTTTACAAACCTAGTTTCTTTACATCAATCAAAAAGTGAAAACAGTGCTCATGTGTTTGTACAACATACCTTCTATATTTACGGTGTAATTTATATTTCTATATCTATAATTTATTTATGAATATATATATATAATGAATATATATGATAGTTATATCATTATTAAATAACTAGGTATTATTTAACCATTACCAATGTACCAATACCAGTACTTTTAAACAAAAATTGACTCGAAAAATGAAACTATTAATGCCCAAAAAATACCATATTAATAAGAAATTATTAAGAAACATAGGTTGACCTAATATAGTAGATCATATATGATATTATAAATAGTCAAATTAATATCTTATTAAATTATAATACATTTAAATTTTATATATGATATGTTATAGTTCATTCGAAGCAATTCAAACTTGAGGTTAGGGATATAAGTTGAAATCTCATTGTTTATGAGAAATTATTTATGAAAATAAATTTGAAGGAGAATATTAATCATATAAATCTATAAAACTAATTATTATTACTCTAATTTTTTATTATAGGAGATAAATTTTTCCCATTCACATTCCTTTATTTAGTAACTTACGAATCGAAAGAATTTTGTCAATTAAAATCTTCATTTTTTAAAGATGGGCATGAATCCACATTTTATTAAAAATTAAAAAATCTCTTCCAACATGTGTATAGTGAGACCCATTTTATATCACAAATTCCAAAGGCCAAGAATCACAAGAATAAGTCCTGAGGGCCTCATGCATCTCCATACCTTCATCAAATCATACTCCCATTATGCCTATGTCATTTCCTTTGATGTAAATCCATATAGGATTTCCTAGATATGAACCCCAGATTTAGGGATTTAGTATTATCAAGTATACCATTCATGTTCCACCCCAAAATCCAATGTAATGTAATTTTTATTTCTCTATTCATTCAAATATCCTGTTTCTTTCATGTTTTCAAAATGTTTTCAATTTTTTTTACTATTATACAATTATTATTTAAATTCATTTTTACTGATGATTTAATTCATTAAAAATTGTTTAAAAGGAATAACCATGTCATTTTCCAGATACAATACTTTTGAATTTTTATCAAATATATGAAAGGAAATTTTTATATAACAATGTATGAATGGAATTTACAATCATCATGATAATTCAATGCTTTAAAGATTTTTTTACTAGATTACAAGGTTATTTTTAAGTAAATCTATTTCCATAATATTGTTGAATGTTTTATAATTTAATGAGATATTTTCAAAATTAAACGATTATTTTCATCTTGAAATATTCCAATTGGACTTCTAATGGTATTTTCATATAATTTTACATCCATTAATAATGCATATTTTTTATTATGGATATGATATAATGATATAATCTATATTATTTCACTGTATGGTTTATGATTGCGATGATGATCAATATATGAAACCCATTTATTTTACATGAGTTATGTTATGATGAAATGTCAAAGTGTTTAGAAAAATTATTTCTTGTACATGGTATTTGATGAATGATATATGATCTTATAGAAAAAAAAATTATTATTTTAATTATGTAATAGGTTTTCATAGAGGAATATATTCATTTGATGCATTGGGTAATGACGGATAACCCATGAGATAATATGGAATTGAATAAGGGATAAACCTAGTCCAAATAGAGAATTTGTCTTCCATGATAGTATTGGGGTTACCCTAGACTAAGGATATGATTGAATGGGTAGTCAACCCAATATATTATGATAGTTTAATCAATAATACTTGACTAAGGAAAATATTTTTTTTTATTTTTTTCCGCAAACATATGTCTTTTTCTTATTTTATACTCTCATAGCTCAAATTCTTTTTTTCCATTAATTTTAATTCTCTATGAATTACCATTTCTTATATCATGATTCAATATTATGATGTATTATTTACAGAATATGGTTTTAAAATTTTATTCTCATGTTCTTATACCCATATTCTCATGTTATGTATATGTTACCATTGATATCTACCTTGTTTTCCAATACTAACCATCTAATGTCACCCTTTTTTTTACATTACCATGGTTAATGAGAATGGTTTTAAGTATGATATATCTAAGATGTCTTCTTGTTGGGAGATATTTTAGATCTATTATTTATATGTTATTTAGGTATCAAACATTCCAATGACACTAAACCTATACGAATATCACTTTGATTTTAATGTTATTTAATTAGTATTCATCTTTTAATATTGAATATATATGTATTAAACGTTTGGGTCATTACATATAGAAACAAATAATGGTTTATTTATCTTTGGAAACTAGTATGAGATAACATTTGGGAGGACCATTATAAAAATCCTATGAAAATGAAAATTAAATAAGTTATGGTAATAAATGAAGTTCTTTTCTCTATAAAAATATTCATTTTGTGATAATTTAAGTGTATGTGGTTCTGGAACACATGAATATATGAGAAAATTACCCCAAAAAGAGTTTGTAAAGTACAAATAAACCTTAATTATGGAATATAGTGACCGTGTCCATACTGCACACAAGGATGGACACTCTCCCAATATATTAGTGTGATATCTAACATTTTATTTATGAACCATTACAAAGGAATTGAATTGAGATGATCATGGATAACCAATGCTAAACCAAAGGTTTTATAGATTTAAAAAAAGGTGTCATGATTTATACATGTTATAAATTATTTTTCATGATTATGGGGTATCCCACTAGTATTATTGTTTCTCACACTATGATTGTTAAGTAAATAGATGGAATCTGAAGGAATCATTTTAATGTTAAATTTTACACACAATGAAATTATTTACCATTGAGAAACTAAATTTTATTGGAGGTTTAAAATTAGAATATCATTATTCTTATATAGATTTCTCAATTTATGAATCATATTAATTTTACAAATGAGAAAAAGATAGAAAATATCTATTAACTCATTTTGGAGGAAACATCCTCCTTATTTTAGTGGTTCTATTGATCCACTGGTTGTTAATAAATGGAATGGTACCATAAAAAATAATTTTTTATCAAATATTCAATGCATAATAAATTTATTTAATTTTTTTGGGGTTTTGAAGGATAAGTGTATCATTGTTGGAATATTTTCTAGAACATGGGGAAATTGGAAGAAATTTACTACATAGTTTCGTATGAGTTTAAGAAATTATTTTTCATTAAGTACATACCTCATATTATTTTTACAGAAATGAATAAAGAATTTCTTGATATATAGTAGAAGAATTAATAATCTATTAATACCCATTATAAAAATTGTACAATACGTGTCTTTTATGAATATTCTTTATTTTAATACTTCAATGTATGGTTGGTATATTCTTTAGTGGTTTACAACCAAGTATTTGTATAGAATTAGCCATAATAAACAAAAATAGATAAGTAGAAATATTTCAATGTTCTATCTAGGATGAAATGGATATTTGAGTCACCAATCAATCTCATGGGTTTTATTAGAAAATAAAGACGTAATAGATATGAAATTATAAAGACCATGGATAAAAGATGATTAGATTTCGTTTATTCTCCACGTGTGACTATAAACATAGTGAACATCAGCACAAGGGAACTATTGAATTATTTACCAATGGAAAAGAATGAAATCAATAAATTTAAAGATGAAATATTTGGAAGATTAAGTTAGTTAGTAATAGAAGAACCATATAATCCACAAAACACTCTCAAATGTCTAAAATTCAAGGAGTATTGCAATTATACTAATGCGTGATGAAATAAAAAGATTATAGATTTTGATCAACATCAACATCAATCCTAAAGACATATTTAAATCTCCTGTGATCCAAATTCTTGATGTGGGGTTTGAAAACAATGTGTTAAAAGTTTACTTACCATCCACAATATAAATCTACCTAATCTATTAAACCTTAAAAAAATTAAAATAGTATCACAAAACCACCCCCTCAATTATATGATGAATTAAATGTGAAAACACTTAATTGAATGATAATCTCATCTTATGTCTTTGATTCCTTTACATTGTTTTTTTTGAATTTTCTTCCAATAAATCTTTTTATTCTCCATATAGTTGAATTTTATATTATCTTAGGAGAGGATTGCTTTTTTTGCAAAAATACCATGCCACTTACTAAAGAAGTGACATCATATATTATATTTTCCACCAACCTCGGATTTTATATCATTGTGAAAAAAATATAAACTTCTAAAGGATATTACTTCCATTATATGGTAACTCATTACTATTAAAAAGTGGTGTTTATCTGAGATGGTTTTGGATAATTTAAATAAAGAATATATGACTATTGTAAAAGTGTTTTATAATATTTTTATAAATGGGTAACTTAGCCTTTCACTATATCATGATTTTCCATTTTCAATAGAACTCAAATCAGGTGAAACATCTGTTTCAATGAATCCTTATAGAATGGCCCCTATTGACATCTATAATTGAAGAATAAAGTCCACAATAATCATAAAGTGGGATTCATTTTGACAAGTGAATCACCATGGGGTGAACCAGTTCATTATGTTAATTTGCATGATTGATCAATGCGGCTCTGCATTGATTATTAGAATCCTAAAAAGATCAAAATCAAGAATTATATTTATATTCCTTATATTGATGTTATTTTTGATCAATTAGTGGAACTCATTTTTTTACAAGATTGATCATTGATCCAGATTCCAGCCAATGATAATAAAAAGTGAATACCTACCTAGGAAATCCTTCCATATGAGGTATATATACTCTAAATTTTTATTACATTTGACCTTATTAATTCCAAATATATCTTCAAATAATTAATGAATAAATTCTTAATAGATTACTTTGACTAGTTTGTTGTAGACTTCATTGATGATATTCTTATATATTACAAGATAAAGTAATAGTATAAATATCACCTGATAATTTGGTTGAATTCCCTAATAAATAATAACTTTTATTACAAATTTAATATGTTTGAATTTAATCTAAAAATTGATAACTTTTTGGGTTATATATCTCATGGAGGGGTATATATTTGGATTAATCAAAGATGAATGTTTTTTATTGTTGTCCCAAATAAACCACTATAACTAAGATCCGTAGTTTTCTTGAATTCGATAAATATTAATAAATAATTGTAAATAATTTCTCATCAGTGTCTAATCCACTAAAAATGTTAAATTGTATTAGAGAAAGGTTTATTTGGATAGATTAATTTGAGTAAAATTTCAAAGAACTTGAGATAATGATAGTTGTTTCAGTATTTATTAAACAAACATGATGTAATTAAGGGTACACGTACTGTGGTGTTGGAAATTTGAGAGTGTGATGTGTCCTCATGTAAATTAATATGGCTATAGATATTGACTTAAGAAAATTAAATTTTCATGAATAACATTGCACAGTACTTGAATTAAAGTTATTTGTGGTAAATTTTTCATTAAATATATAACTGAATTATCTTTATAGATAACGGTTTGACATATATTGATAATAAAATTTAAATTTATATAGTTACTCATAATGAGATGACATGTTATATCAAATATTATTATAGTTAACTAATGATTATGACTTCTAAATACATTACCACCATGAAAAAAATGAACAAATTGGAAGATGATATGAGTCGAGAGGATCATGAAATCTTATCTATAATGAGGATTCTAAAAGATTTTTTATTTATGGATTTCTAATGGATGGATCTTAAAATATTGAAAAAAGGGGATGAATACTATCCTCCTCAAATAAGTGGTCAATCATCTATTGATTTAAATATTAAAGAGTCATATTAAGAAGACGGAAAGTTACAAAAGAATGTGAGAAATGTTCCTGGTTTAACATTGATGTGGATGGAATGATATGGTTGAGGAATAAGGTATATTTCCCTTCCTTACATGTTGTTATGGATTTGTTAGATGAAGTTCATTATTCAACAGGCTAAATACATCATGGATGTATGAATATATATTGAGATTAGAAAGAATATTTATAATGGGATACATAAAGATAGATTTTTAGAGTATGTATCTCAGTGCATGGTATGTTAGTAGGTTAAGGATGAGAGAAAAAATCTAAGGGGATGTTATAACCATTACTAATTCTAGAATGGAAATGGGAATACATTATAATGGATTTTCTCATTGGACACCCCATCAAATGTAAATAACATAATATTATTTGGGTTGTAGTCTATCACCTTATTAATTTAGCACACTTAATATCCAATAGAAAATATTTTTATATTCATGATCTATACATGATATATAATAAGGAAATGTTAATCCTTTTTGGATTCCCACATTCTGTTGTAACTAATATGAGGATGACCTCAATGTTATGGTGATGTCTTCATCAATATCTAGATATAGAGTAGTGTTTAATTATTTCTTATCTTCCTCAAATGCATATTCAGATATAGAGAGTCATTCAAACCCTGGTGTATATGTAGATATGTAGTTCTATGTATTTCAATGGTGGTTGGGATAAACACTTTTTAAAACATTAACATTCACTCATGAAATTAAATTTATCATTATAAGGCCCTATATAAAAACAATATAACACCAACATTATAAGATGATGTTGTAGAATGAATTATATTGTAACCTGTTATACTATATGTAATAGTATAAAGTGTTAGATCCATTCAAGGGAACATCAATGTAGCTCACATTCGATAGATATTTTATAATAATAGTTTTCAAGGATATCTAGAATTAAAGGTTAGTGAGAAGGTATTCATGATATTTTTTCTATGTAAAAAGGTTATGATATTCTTAGAGAATGTAAATATGATACCTGGGTATATTTCCCCTTTTAATATTATTTTTCATGTAGGGACACTATCTTATTTCTTATGGCATTCACCGAAACTCCCTCTATTTCATGATATGTTCCATGTATCTCTCCTGAGAATGTATATATCTGATCCTTCATGTGTATGGAAATCATAGGTTATACCACTAGAAAATATTCAATAAAATGATGAACAAATGGTAAAAATCTTGGATTGTTGATATAATGCGATATAAAAAAATACTACTATCCTGGTTAAAGTTCTCTAGTTGAATTTTAAATTCAATGAAACTATACAGAAACCCAATGATGTAATGAAACATAAATGTCAGAATTTGTTTATTATTTTTATGTAATGTTAATAATGAAATAAATTCTCAGCAGGTTATAATGTTACACCTCTGTATTTTTATAATATAATTATCTTTAAATAAATTTATAATCTCTAAAAGCATTAATTACATGAAATATATAGTTCATAAGAACTGTGATATAGTATTGAAATATTAATTTTTTATGTGATAGTTATCACATAACAATTTTATCATTAGGTTTTAGTAGGAGGAAATAAATTATAAAAAAATATTTATATGAAAATAAAATATTTTCATTAGTTATGAAATGGATTGAAATAAAAACCAAAACATTTGAAGGTAAAAAAATATGTTTTCTGTAAAGAATTTTTATGTGATCTATGTGTATTTATTTAAATTAATTTGATTAATCTCTATTGGAGAATTATTTTATTGAAAATAAAAGATAATATATTCAATAATATTTTTTTCAATTCATCTGATGGTTTTTAATATGTATGAAATTAGAATAAATCATGTTTAATTATCAAATATGAATTTCTTAAAAAAATAGTTTCATTTTGATTCATGGACTTATTGAAAACAAAATATATAAAATTATTATAATTGAATATTAAAAAATAGATTACATATTTTTAATTGGGAGTTTTAAATTTTGTATATAGTCCCCTTTTAGTGTATATTTGAAAAATATTTTTGACCATGGTAATGGTCAAATGGGTAAAATATGGTTAAAACATTGCAATAAGCCTTTAAAATTTCTCTAAAAAATTCCATTATCATATTAGATTAGTTGATATAGACCATTATCACCAAATTATCTAATATGTGTACACATTTTGTATTTTTTTCATTGATTATTTCTATAATAATATTTTAATAAAATTGTAAATAAAAAAAGTCTCTCTCTTGAATTTTATAACTCAAAATATATATTATATGGTTAAAAAATGAATATGATTGGTTATAATTGTTTATGTAAATCATGAAATATTTTTTTCGTGATAATTTATTTATCATTTTTAAGGATTAAATATGTACCTCAAATTTTTATGAAACAGAAACATAGTATTTATTTAGTTAATAAAAAGTAAAACCAATTAATTTAAAAATATTAGAAGTAAAAAAATGTGGTGAATTATTGTGTTAAAAAAATTTAGATCCATAAATTCATTAACGTATGTACCTATTTAAATTTTGGTTTAAATCTTTTAAATATTGTTAATGTAATTTTTACTGAATGTACGAGGAGGCTCTTTGGTGTCTTGGGGGATCAGTTCTCAAATGAAGGGGAATTTTTTCCATCATGGCCATGTTTCATGGTTGGAGGACACTTTTTAGTAAGTATTCACCCAAACAATTATATCTAGTATGAGGGGATAATGGTTTTGTAACCCTTGATATGGGGGAGGAAAAACCATGATGCTTTGAATAGAGAAATTCTGCACGGTTTGGGAATGCTTTGTCAAATGGTGTGGTCTCCCCAAGAAACTGTGTTATATAGATGTACTATTGGATTAATCCATTCAACATGGATGGAGCGTGGTCTTTCAAACTATGTGATATCCCCATGATTCTGTGAAGATTGAATTACTCTTAAATATAGGTAGGATCATGGTTTGGCACGGTTTTGAAAACCATGCGGCCAAACCATGTTCCTCATTAAAAGTGGGATTTTACATTTACCCCATGGTATTTTCTATTCTCTAAACAATAGATTCCACCATTTCACCTTCTTATACCATAGTTTTGAAACAATTAGACCAAGTATTCCCAAGGATTTATCTCCATTATTTCAAGGCCACTTTTAGTGACTTTGGGGGAAGATCAAATCTCAAGGTAATTCTAATGCACTTATTGCTTCTATTTTCTGGACTAGGGATCATGGTTTTGATTGTCTTCTTCAAAATCCCTAAAAAGATTTTTTATTTCTCATAATAGGTTGGGGCATCAATGTGTGCTTTTATCTGGATTTATGGAAATGGTTAATAAATCGTTCATCTATAGATTTTATGAAGGTGGTCTATAAGTTATATCCTAAAGTCTTGATTTTATATATGCATATGTGGTTGTTCTAATGTTTCCTTCATGTTTTGAAATTGATTACTTTTGTTTTATATGGTAAAATGGGTGTGTAAATGATGAATTAAACACCTCATGATCCCCATGGGAGACATTGATATTGATTAGTCTAGTTTATGGAAGCCCATGGGGTGTGCCAACATTATTGAACATGGAAAGTTGTTATGTAAAGTAAAGAGTCTATTTTGGATGAAATATACCCCATGATAAATATTTTGACCTGATACATTTAAGGACAAAGAGGGACTAATGGTAATTGTCTCTAGTTTTTATAAAGTAATAAGGGGTTTTTTGGATTTATGTTAATGGGTTTAATAAGTTATGTATTTTTAAGAGTAACTGGTTGACTTTATAAGGGATGTGAATGATAAATGGATAAACCATATAATGGAATGTCAATGAGAATTTTTAAATGGGTTAAGGGATTTGAATAAGTGAATTCAATTAATGGTTTAATGAATGGGAATTTTAGAACATGAAAAATTGGTTATGTTATAAGAAATACAATTTGGGAAAATGGGCTATGTAATGTAAATGTTAAATGTCAAAATTATTTTTAGTTTTATGATGATCTTCATCTTGAAGGATTGTGAAATGTGAATGGTGTTTAATTGGTTAATAAGGAATGAAAGTTAAATTTATGTTAATTCCTTTTGAATTGATAATATATAATAAGATAGAGTTTCACAAAATGTTATCGAGTTAATGAAAAATTAATTGTGAATAGTAAATTTGTCAACAGGTTATTGTAGGAGAATGCCTTATATATTGAACAATAATGAAAGGTAATTTTTTATGTGTATTTTTATTTAATATAGTTTGCAAAATGTTATAATTGGTAAATGGGGTAAGAATCATGTGCACGTGGATTTGTAGTTGTGAGTTATTTCTAATTAGGATCTATTCCCACAGCTCAAGATAGACAGAGGCTCTAAATGTTACACCACAGTCCATGGGTTCGGGATGGCGATTGGGTCTCTATTCTCTTAATAGTTTCATTCAATGAGAGTGACAGGATTGAGGATCCATGTTAAGCAGGATGTATTTATTTATGAAATTTCATCCCTAGTGATATAGGTAATATGGCATATTCTCAGATGCATTATAATTCACCAGAATTGTTCATTTTCTAAACAATGTAAATGCATAGGCCAAGGAGAAAATTGTAAAAATGGATTTATATATCTAAAACGGTTAATATAAATATTGTAAACTAATTGGGCCCGAGTTGTCTTTTTTGACCTTTTAATTTATTTCTAGCTTTCTAGATCTATCTATTTATATTGGTTGTTTTTTTGATACCAATGTAGGTGACCTATTAAGTTTTATTGCTGCTGGTCTGGACAAGGGTAAATGACCTACACTATAGATTTTAGTTGGCATGTGACATGCAGAGGTAAGGGATCTGAACATGGAGTCAGAACCCATTATGGGGATTCCCTAGTTATCATTATTTCAGTATTTCTGTACAAATGTCACATAATTTACATAACAAAGAATGTTTACTTTCGGTTGCGGGAATGTGCCTCGTGTTCAAAAATGTTACCAATACATGTTCTTTGTTTATTGATTATTTTTTCCCCTATTTAATTTGTTATCTACTATGAATTACTCTGGTAATGAGGGTATAGTCTACCCATGTGATCTATTAGACCCTCACTTCTAGTCGAAAACCTCAAGAAAAGGGGGTGTCAAAATGGAGGTCATGTGGTGACCTGTCACGGTGCACCATTTTTGTGGAAGGAAGATTAGGGATATTAAAAAGTGGTATTAAAGATTCTTTTATTGGTGCCTTAATTTTTAGTAATAGTTGATAAGGGATTATGAATTTTTTCCTTGGAAATGAGATCATTCATCGGAGTATCTAACCCATTTATGAGGGGAAACCCAAGGTCCGATCGAAGGGATTGTTTTTTAAGAGGCGTGTTGTTTAAATTGAATGATATTTCAATGTTATGTTATCCACATAATGTGTGATGTGAAAATTTTATGTATTTTTTCTTCCGGCCAGAATGGAATTAGATTGTACATTTAGGCATTATTATATGCTCCAAGGGATATATTTTCATCCTTATTAATAGTCACACATGTTATGGGATTGTGGGACACAATGGGTAGAATGTATTTTACTTTCAATAAAAATTTAAAGACAATTTTATCTACTAAAAATAATTCAAATGAAAAATATTAAATAATATTAAATAATGATTAATGAATATAGATTAATGATGGGTTGTAAATGATATAAGATATTGGTTTTAATAAGTTGTGAAATGAAAAAATGTGCGTAAGAGGAAATAATTATGTTGATAGTGTGGAGATTGTTAAAATGGTTTCTAAATAAATACTTGTGAATATATATGTTTATTTACCACATGTTGTCCAAGTCCCGTGGTAGGGATGGTCGGGGGTAGTTTTCTATATATGACAATTCTATTGTGATAATGTTTGTGAAATCGATCTTTTATGGTTAGGGAATATCCTTTTTTTGAAAACCAAACTGGACATATACTATGTGTTTGGAACTGTTGAAAAATTACACCACAATGATCTGTATCGATTGGGGGATAAGATGTTTTCTCCAAAATCTCTCCTCTAGTATTGGAGAAAAGAATCTCGATGATTCAGTGTAAAAGAGTAGAGGTTTAGTTTAGTGAGAACTCCCCTCCTTATATGAAGATGATAGAATGGGACCCAAGTTGGGTTGCACTGAGTATGTTTGATCTAACTAGGTTGTAAAGGTTGTGACCCCCCTAGATGTTGTTGATATTGTGGAATTGAGTTCAAATAATGTTGTATATTGGATCATGAAAGAATGTAAGAGATGGGTATTCCTAGTGTTGTGAATAGACCATTTGTATGGGAGGGCTGGGTAATGTGATTTCCTTGGTTCGGAGAGCGTGGAGATTTTGATATGTTGGGTAGGGGTGTTCTTAGTTGAACATTTAGTTATTTAGTGTCATTGACATTGAGAGTTATCGTATAATAACATGGATGTCATAACTGTTTTACATTTTGATCATGTGGGTCGACTTGGGTCCTAATTTGGATGTCTTGCTTCATTGTATTGTTAGTTGTGGTTCTATTATTTCAGGCGGGGATCCTAGAGTAAATTCATTCTTCAATGCGTTGAATGTAGTGTTTTGTGATGGGTGTACGAGATCCACCCCTGAGTGGAGACCTGTTAAAAGTTTTGGTATATTTCATAAACAAAGAGTGACTAGTGACTCGTTACCCTGACCTTATTTTTGAAATATGGTATCATTTGACCCTAGATAGAGACCATTGAGTGTGGTTAGCTATTTTTTGGACTTCTCATGGGTGATTGAATCATAGGTGGATGTTTTCTATTTAGAAATGAGAGGGTTTAGACTAGAGAGATAAGTGTGAAGGTTAATGGTCTTGAGATATGTGACTCAAGTCTTGAAAATGAGTTTGTTGTCTTTGAAAAAAAATAGGGTGACCACGAGCAAGGATAGACAAGTGTTGTAGTTGCCTTGGGATATTACACATGGGAGATAAATTTGAGTTGAAATCAAAGAAAAATTAGTACCATCATGTTTGATAAATTGAAGGTGTTCTAGTGGTTCTTTTGGAAAGGAACATGATTTGTTTTAGTCAGTTGTATAGATGGTTTGAAGGATGGTACCGTATGGATATCTAACCCATCTCTTTGGATGATAATTAGTTGAGGTCTTGATTTTGACATTGGGAAAATGAGGCATGGGTGGATTAAGTGTGGATATATTCTTTTGTTTTGAAGGTTACACCTATGGTTTGGGAGGTAATGTGGTCAGTTTTATTTGTAAAAATGGGTAGATTGTTGGGTGATATACTGAAAATTCCATGAGTTCAATGGGGTTGACAGAATAAGAAGTATGTTTAGATGAGTAAGAGGGTATTGGGATAGGATCAGGTGATTTTTGACTTATATTGTTTATAGTCGGTCTTTGTGTGTGTCTTGAGGAAAGTGCGTGACCTTGAGAGATCAGATAAGGTCAAGATGTGGGCATGTGGTGGAAAGCCACGATTTCATTTTGGATGGGCGAACAGGTGGATCAGGATAAGTTCCCATAATTCATGATGATTCCAATATTTAAATTATGGCTATGCAATACACAATAGATTTTTGATTATTGAGGTGGACCATTTTGATTCGGTTGATCACTATTATGGGTGTCCTGGAAGTACATAGGTGGTGTGTTGGTAGTGGTACCAAATAAAATGTTGCTTCATGACTTCCTAGATCAGGGGCATGGAATGATAGTTAGTCTAGGTTTGAAATCATTCTTGGGTGGTGGTTTTTAATTGTTGGTGAGATATGTGTAGATAGGTAATCTCAAGACATTCATAAGTTCATGTTGTCCCATAATGGGACGTTACATCATTGATGAATGACTTTTTTTAATTTTCTTCGATAACATATTATCATACTTTTTTCTTGTGATGATCATTCCCAATATCTTGAAATCATCCTGGGTGTGTATAAAAATCTTTTTATTTACACCTACTGATCTTAATTTGTTTGGATGGATATAGAACCTCATGAATTTTGTGCTTCTTTGAGTTTCTTGTGTACAGAAGAATGGTTGGGTGTGTACCATTGATCATTTATGTGTGTGGTCCTTGAGATGGACCGGGTGTTGGAAAATGTCATAGGTTCCCTTCATGGAAGCCAAAATTTGTTCTTCATTGATGTTAGTTTTTTTCTAGAAAAGAGCTATATGACCATGTCCATGTCTTCGATTTCAGTGCATGGTCAGATCATGAGCCATGGGGGATGAAATTACTTAATATAATTAATTTTAATGACACTCCTAATGTTGGGAGTGATATATGAGTCCAAGGTAGGTAGAGTAGAATGTGGATTTGATGTTGTGGAATTGGCACACCAATTACAAACTGGTGAGGTGCAAGTTTGGATCCTCATAGGGGAATGGTGGGCCATGGATGTGGCAGTGGATTGATCCATGAGTCGTTCTTGAGCTTATGGTGGATTCCAACGAATATTACATACTTGTGTTAAAGTCATTAAAGGGAATTGAGAGATGTGATAATGGTTCATTGCAACGAATGATGGGATTCAAAACCACATTGTATTTACCTTATGGCCTCTTGTAGGTGAATTTGGGTGACTAGGGAATTTACATAGGTGTGAAGTCATCTTTCTCAATTAACGAGATGGGGTACTAATATTGAATTTGAATGCTTACAGGAGGAGACTGTTGGGGAACCTCATACTTCCCTGTAATTATAGACAATAGTTGTGTGTTTTAAACATCCTTGGGTAGATTTATACCAGAAATATGAGAGTGACCCACGTAGGTGTGTTAGATAAATGAGAGAGGCCTTATATTGAAAGGCATCGTGGAAAGGTGGGGGTAGTGTGTCAATAAAGAAATATGTTTTTTCATGAGAAGTTAGTCGAAGTGGTCTAGAATGATGTGGTTAAGTAATGAAAACTGTATATTATGATCCACCTCCGATTGGTGTTCTTTGGTCATGTGTATTTGGAAAATGTTGTATAACTCGAAAAACGTCAAGTAATTCATGGATCTAAAGTGGTCGTTGTAGGTAAGTTTTTCAGGTTTTTTTGGTGATAAGGTTGGATATAACAAATGGGTGGAGTTCTCATGGATGTTTAGGCGAGGTGAGGTTGGAAACACATCAGCTATGTTGTAGATGTTTGATTTGTGGTTCTGGTAGACCTCTTAGATGGTGGGGGTACCAAACACTAGGAGAGGAAGTGGTATGCTATAGAATATTGTAGATAGCACTATAGTGGGAAAGTGGATAGTTTATAGTGTGACTATTGTCTTGGGTTGGATGGACTAAAGTAATATTTTTGTGTTTGGTCATGATATCGAGATTTGTATTAAGTTTCAATGGTGGATTTCCTGGAGTGTTTTACTTCATTTTTCTGTTTGATTATGGAATGGGTTGGTTGGTCCTCAAATTGTGTGTCAACGCCGGTGGATAAACGTTGTTTGGAAATCATGTGTTTTCATCAGGAAATGTCGATCTTGGGAACACTGATAGGGTTTTTAAGATAGAGTAAGATGGAACCAAGTGATTAGGGCTATGCGTACTGAAGAGGATCGGGCTGATGAAGTGTTGATTGTCTCTTCCACAATTTTATAAAGGTGCGTACAATTCATCCTTATGTAATGAATCAAGAAATGTTTCCTAGTATTCCCTAATGATTTTTTGTAGTTAATGCTTGGTTTAATGTTGGTGTGTCCTTGAGGAGCATCTGGGTCTTCTATAGATCATAGTGGTAGGTTATTTTGGGGAGAGATGGTGTTTTTAAATCATGTTTTTTTGGAATGATGGTATATTAAGGAAATTACATGGCTATGAGAGATGGATATGTGGGTTCATAGTCCTAATATTTTTACGTCAGAAGCTCAGTTATTCTCAAGAATATAGATTCGGGATGGGTAATTATGAGTGAATGTTGTAAGATTCTAGAATTCATGGAGGTATGTACCTCATTAATTTTGAGTTTAAATCACTTATGAATGGTTAATGTAATTGTTTTTGAATGTATAAGGAGACTCAAGGTTTCCTGAGGTTTTTTTGTACTGAAAGAAGATAAATTTTGGCCATCCTGGGAATTTTCAAGGTTTGTAGTAACTGTGTGTCCAATTTTTCTATCTCAGATGAGGATTTCATTGATAAGTAAATTGTGAAAAGGGGGAGGCCAAACCATGTGGCTTTGGAGAGATGTATTCCTCTTGGTTTTAACATGGTTTTTCAAATTGTGAGGTCTACCCAGGAAGTCGTGCAACATGGACCTACTCTTAGAGAGACCCAAGCCGCACATTTAGAGAATGGTTTTTCAAACCATACAGGATCCTCAAGAAATAGTGCATATTGAATTCCCATTGTACTGAGGTCGGATAATTATTGGCTCTTGATTTAGAAAATTGTGCGGCCAAACCGTTGCCCCAATTAAAAGTAGGATATTAAATTTTTCCCTTATGGGGTTTTATGTTCTCTACATAATGTTTTATCCTACTCCTCCTATATCAACCCTATTAATAATCCAATTCAACCAAAACGTCCCATGTATTGATTTTATTCATTTATAGGCCATTTTAAGTGCCTTTGGGTAAGGTTTGATGTACTAGTTATGCGTAATGATTCTCTTTCTTCTCTTTTGTGAATTATGTATTTTAGTTTCATTTATCTTCAACCTAATCCATAAAACCCTAATTTTATATTGGTTCATTGGATGGGGATTCAAGGGGTAATTGAATCCAGATCTATCGGTAAGGCTAAGTGATCGTTCATCTACATATTTGAGGTAGGTGGTCTATAAGTTATATCTCATAGTTTTGAAGCATATTTTTTAAAAAGAGGTTGTGTTATTTTTTCCCTTAGGTTGTGAAGTTGATGCCTTTAGTGGGATGTGGTAACATGGGTTTCTAAATGATGAATTAAACCCCTCATTATCCCTTTGGGATTCATTGAAATTTATTATACTAGTTTTGGGCCACCCATTCGGTGTACAATGATTCTAGAGCTTAAAAATGTTAAAATGTTAATCATAGAGTTGATTTGTGTTGAAATTGAGCCTATGATGAATATGTTTACATTATATTTTGAATGAAAAAATAGACACTAAGGAAACATTTGTCCAGTTTTTAGCATTGAATAAGGGGTTGTAATGTTTAATGTTAATGGGTTAACTGATATTTGGATTGTAAAGGTAATTGGTTGATTGTCTAAGTCATGTGAATGATCAATGGGTGAATCTAGTTGAGGAATGTAAATGAGAAAGTGTAAATTGATTAAGGCATGTGAATTTGTGAATGAGATAAATGGGATAATAATTGGGAATTGTTGAACATGATAAATGGGTTATGTTATTACAAAATGGAATTAGGTTAAATTGAAAATGCAATGTGAATGGTAAATATGATAATGTGTTAGAGATTTGTGTTGATTTATATGTTGAATGAATATGAAATGTGAACGGTGTTTAATTGGGTAATAGTGAATGAAAATAAAGTTGATGTTAATAGTGTCTAAATTGATAATATGGAATAATGAAGTGTTTTATAGAATGGTAATGGGATAATGAGAAATAAACCATAAATGTGAAATATTTCATGGGGTTATAGCATGAGAATGACGTATGTATTGAATGATTGATGAATGGTCATTTTTTGTACAATAATGTTTGAAAATGGAATAAGTGTTAAATATTTAAAGACACATCTTAACATGGCATGGTAGTTGTGGGGTATTTTAGGTGAGGATATACTCTCATGGGTCAGGTAGACAGAGGCTATAAACCCAACCCCATAATTCCCGGTTAGGGAAGGGGACTGGGGATCTATACCCTTAATGGTTTCATTAGATGCGACTAACTAGACCGAGGTTCCAAAGTAAATGTGATGTATTTATTTATAAAAAGTTATCCTTATTGAGATAGGGAACATATATTATTACTTTATTCATTATAATTCATTGAAATACGTTGTTGTTTAGATAATTTAAATTCCTAACCCATTGAAAAAATGATGAAATGGATTTAGGTGATTAAAATGGTAAAAGTAAATATTGTTAATTAATAGAACCCAAGTTTTATTTTTCTGACATTGTGATTTATTTGTACTTCCAGTAAATAATTTTTTATATTGAATATTTTTTACTCCACCATGGTGGTGGCATTCTAAGTTGTAATCACACCCAACTCAGACCACTATTGGGTACCTGAGCAGATTTCATAGTTGCAGGTTAGGAAAAGGGGAATGTCGATATGCTAGAGGGTTGAGTTGTAATGGGATGTACATAGGTGAGGGAAATAAATTTGGAGGCATAATTTTTTTTTAGATTTGGTATTTGTCTTTATTTGGGGTTTTCGGCACACTTTCAACTATATTGACATTACATAGCATGTTGACCTATGGTTATGGGATTGTGCCTAGTTTTGAGATATTTTGGAAATGAATTTTATTTATTTATTGATTAATGTTTCTCTTATTTCATATGTTTTATTTTTTGACATACTTTATTAAAGATTGTATATTCTCCCCCACATGATATATTATACCCTCACTACTAGTCAGTAACCTTTTTCATATAGAGAGGTGAGCTTGAGGTCATTTGGTGGTCCCGCTTTAGGCCCCAGTTTATTGGCATCCAGATCAGGGACATTAAATAATATTTTTAGTTAAATATAAAATATTTGGGATGTTTGAATGTTTTATATTGAAATACGATAACTCCATTAACTTCTTTGTTGTAAAATTAAATTAATAGTGTTGAAATTGATATTAATGATATTTTTAATAAATAATTTTTTATTAAATAATTAATTAGTCATAAAATTATTCAAAGAGGACAAGTATGATGATAATTTGGATAAAATTTCATCTATTGGATATTTAGATCCATATTTTACATTATATATAAAATTATGACCCATTATTATGAAAAATTCATTACTATTGTTAAAGTTAAATTTGGTAAATCAATGGGTGAAACCAAAAGATAAGGTTCAAAATGAAACCCAAAATGTATAAATTTAAATAGAAGATGATATTTCCATAATTTTGTATTTATATTTTAATAAATTTATATTTATAATTATTAAGTTGATAAATACATTAATTATATTTAAATTGTTTATGAAATTCAAACTATGTCATTTCCCACTCTTATAAAAGGGCATCCCTTGTTCTATTTTCTTTACAAAACTTTGAGATGTTTATCCTGAAAAAAACCTAAAAATTTGCCTTATAATATTCCCTAATCACAAATTAGTGGTTCTACTGTTATTAAAATTCCAATACCAGCATCCCTATAATGGTGTATAAAGGATGCTTACTGAAGAAGAGGTGGTCTTCCTACCTGAGCTCTTTCAGTTTACATTATTTACTACCTCCTATAATTCTATGGCATTATATATAAAATAATAACTTAATTATCCATAATGTACCTAAATTTTATTATTAGTTTTGAAATACCATTATACACCTTATTTTCAATAAAATTAGAAGTGAATGTATCGTTTATGCATAAATGTGGACTACCACCACCATGAAGTGATAAAATTCACTTACTGAATGGCCCAAAGGCCACCATTTTTATTGATTTTTGATAACCACCTTTCAAGGGATGAGGGGGAACCCTTACAAGGCTTGTAGGCTCAGAGATTACATGGCATGTTGGCATAGGAGGTTACATGACACGAAGGTCTTAGGGAATTCAACCAGACTATCTATAAGGAACTGCCCCTCCCCAGCATCTGCATCTTGATAGTAGCTCTCCACCTTTGCAGGACCGTCTGGCTAGGCTTCCCGTGCAAGCACAGGCTGGTACCAATGGCATAGCCATACCCTCTCATTCTGAAAATCCATTTGGCTCTGCTCTGGTGAGTGCACCTCCTCTGAATCCTCTTCTAGGGCTGCTCCTTTTATGTAGTGTGTCTAGGGCCTGCATTCATGTGGCCCGAATGCCTTGGGGTGGCCCTAAGGCCTTAGGGTAGCCCGAAGGCCTTGAGAATCAACTGGCCCGAAGGCCGTGGGTGGCCCGAAAGCCTTGTAGGACCCGAGGACCAAACTGGTGGCCCGAAGGCCCAGATGGATGAATAGTTCTGACTGATACAGTACTGAACAGTGCCTGCTACAGCACTGCTACAGTACCCCATAAATATTCCTCCACCCGGATTTGATCTCGGGTCTCTTGGATGCACCTAGCGATTCCTCACCAACTGGATGATATGTATGAAGTTCTTAGGATTGTGTATTTATAATATCATATCTACCTCCTTGCCTTTCATTCATTTGGAAAAAAATAATGTTTCTCATGCATATGTGTGGACAACCACCTCTGCAAAGAAATGCATTTTTTTATTTCCTCTTCACATAGATGGTAATAATAATATATTTAATGAATGTAATTGATAAATAAATAATAATTATGATTTATTATGGATTAATTATGATTTAACTTTATTTATTCCATTCATCAAGAAGTGAAAACGTTGTTCATGTGTACATACCATCTACCGTCTCCATAAACGATGTAATTATTATTTATAACTCTATAATTTAAAGATTAATATATAAATATATAATATGATATTTATATCGTGATTAAATATTTTTATATGATTTAATCATTATCAATTTACAAGTACCGGAACAACCAAACTGATATTTTCCTTAAAACGATACATTTGACAACTATAAACAACGATTTTAATAATTAAATATTTATAATAGGTATTAAAATGTTATAAGTAAAATATATATGATATTATAATTATTTAAATTAACAGTATATAATTATAATTATTAAAAAAATATTATATATGATTTTCTATAATTTTTGAATCAATTAAAACTCAAGGTAATGGATTTGTGATACATTGTCATTGTCTATCCGGATTTTTTATGATTAAGTATAACATGATGGAATTCAATGATATACCTCTAAATAAAATCATTTCTATTATTATCACCTGGTTATTTATAGATATTAAATTTCACCATTAATTTTTCTCTATTTAAGAATTCATTATATCAAAAGAATGATTTTAAGGAAAACTGACCTAAATACTCCCTTCGATCAAAAATAAATTCTTCAATACATATTTATCCTCATAATAATATGATCGATCTTGATGATAAAAATTTTATAAATTTTAAAAAATTATGAAATTAGTTTCTAGATGAATTGGATGATTTAAAATGTGTCCAAAATCACATATACCTACTCCAAATACTCTACTAAGGGTAAAAATTATTTAAGGGAAATCTTATGGTGTTACCATTAATACTTATAATCCATGAATGTAGTGTGGGAGACCACATGATTCAATAGACACAAATATTAAACAAAGAAAAGTGAAACAACCCATTTTTATTTAAATAAATAAACCCAAAGAAAAATTTATTTTCACATGAATGTTACATTAATATAGAAATTAGTGTATTAGAATTAATTGATCATGAACAAGAGGAATATTAAATAATTTTACTACTACTAAAAGATGTTTTAATTAAGTAGAGGTTACTTTTTAAGAATTTTTTATTTTATTGTGGCGCTTTAAATTATTGGTTAATATAAAGAACCAAAAATGGTTAATAAATGTCATAATTGACCAAATGGGGTTGAATGGAAATATTTAATCTATTTTAAATTAGTGTCTCATTATTCACATGAGGTATTTGGTTTGATTTTGAAATGTCATTAATGGATTAAAACTATTGGTTATAAATGGGTATTTTTTAAAATAAGAAATTACAACAATAAATTCATAAGATATAAATAATGACTCACTAATCATGGATTCTCAAAATGTGATAATAGAAATTTTCCTTCAACCACTATTCAGTTAAATTATTATTTACCTTAGAATTTATCATAGTGTAACTCCCTATTGTCTATAACAAAGAGATCACATACACCAAATGAATTTCTATTTTCACTATTTATAATCGATCTAATATAAAAATACTAAACTAATATAGATTGGGGGTTTGGGAATCATGAAATATAAAATTAATATAAATATTTAAATGAAAAGAAAAATAAAATATGTTTTGATAGGAAAAAAATAAGTAACTTTTTCATGGGAGATCATGTCTATAGAATCATTATTCAAGAGAATCCTAATATTCAATTCATTGTAGTTATCAAAACCTGTAACACTACACCATATCATTTTAAATATGATTACCGCATACCAAAACTACTATATACATGGAAATACACTTCTAAAAGTATTCTAGGATACATCATCACTAACTATAACTACTCATGCATTCCTCCACTGTATGTGTGACATAAATAGTGAAGGGAAGGAAAATGAAAAATGATATATAGAATTTCATTGTAGAAAAAACAAGGATACTTCTAACCATATTCAATATAACTACCACAAAAATTACAATAAATGAAATAAAATATAGATAATAAAATAAAGATCATGAAACTCAATCAATCCACCATCCACCCCATCAAATAAACACTGAGGTTAGTTCTCTATTTATAGTGTAGTTGAGAAGATAACATGGTGGGAGAAACATATATAAATAAAATTAAATGAAAGTAGGTATAAATATGAAAAAATATATATTAAAATTAAAATAATATAATTATAATAAAGATACAACAAATCTAATCAAAATAGCCAAAAAATACCCCAAGCTTCCAACCCATTGAAATGAAGATGGAGTACATTTTTTTGTACATGAGGTGAAACAATTCCCTATAAAAAAATCATCAAAATTATGGAATTTAGATGACCTAATAAGTGGTTTATTTGGGAAAATTATTCATCATTTAACTTTTTCCTCTATATGGTATGTGTGTTCCCTCAAAACATTAGCTTTAATGGACACATCTAGGAGAATATAGGCCCAATTAACTCTATGAATTTAATCTGGATAAGAAGCCTCTTCGTATTGCAATATTCCAACTTCTCGTGATATAATTGTAACGAACCCAAGATTCATTAATGGAAATCCCTATTGATCTAATTAAATGCCTCTTTATGTTTATATAAGATGTCAACTTCTTTGGTTTTATGATAAGAATTTTGACCGTTACTAATAGAGTCGTTGAACAGTATTCACATGATTAGTATAAATATAGGACTTTAACAAATCCAATTTACTCATACAAAAGAAGCGATGGCCTTATCCAGTAGAATTTCTCCATTCGAAGCCCATTTTTCAGAGCTCAGAAAAGGGCTGGAATCCTTAGGTTTCGCTATTGACCAAGCCCAAGCTGAGCTTCATCATGTAAAGCTCGAATGGGACCGTCTACGAGAGATGTGGATGTTGATAGAAATTACCACTCGAGCGATGTTATCCGAGCCACCCCAAGAGTCTATCATCATCGCATAGCTTACCCTAACGTCATATGCGGCTGTTTTAAGGGGTTATGTAATGAATCGCTAGTACTATGTTCCTATATATTATTTTTGTATATAATACTGAATATACCTCCTTGTCATTTTTGAGACATTGTAAATAGTTTTTAAAGTACAAATAGTGTTTTTAGATATTATTTAATTAAGAATTCTATTTTATTAAATTAAGGTACTTTTGAATTAAATAATATTTTAATAAAATATTATTATTATTATTAAATTATTTTTTATTAAATATAAATGATCTTATTATTTTATGAATGAAATTATAATTTTTACCATGGTTTGAAAGCCATTTTTGTCAAAACACGTGAATTTTTGATAAATAGTGGTTTTTATTTCAAAAGTGAAAATTAACATATTTAGAAAAATATTTAGTTAAAATAAATGTTATTTCTGGAATTAGGATGTCGAAATTATCCAATAGGGAATTTTTCATAATTTTTTGAGACAGTCAAATTTTGGGGTAAAAATTAAATATCGTTTAAATACATAATGTGTTTTATGACATCATAATGACCCAATAGTGATGTAATAAAATACAATAATCTTTATGATCGGCCAATATATGTTTTACCATTAAAATAATGTGATTTTGGGTTTGTTTGACTTACTTTTCAAAGAATTAATTGACACTTCAAGACTTATTAAACACCTTGTCTTTTTAAATTAATTTCTATGGGAGTGTGACTCAACTCCACATAAGCAACCCTAATATTTTAAGAAGTTCGGTCTTTAGCATTATAAAATATTTTTCTCCTCTTCCCTTTTTCAAAAACCATGGGCAAAAACCTTTGGATGGTTTGTGGTTTGGATTAATTTAATATAAGGGATCACAAACCTAAATAATAAAGAATTCCCTCACCATTCCAATATAAACCCACCCAAGCTCCCACTTCCTCCTCACTCAAAGCCTTTGGAGTTCGTCCAACCTCTGGCCAAATCTGTCTAGAATCCTCCCAAGGTTCCCCAAGCTCCCAAGAATCCTCTCACAATCCTCTCTGTAGCCTTTGGAAGCACACTTCCAAGTAAGGGTTTTTTCTTCATTTCTGATTTTTGTCAATTTTATTTCAGTTGTATTGCCCTTTTAATTTCAATAATGAATGTTTGGGTATGGTTCCACACCTCCCCCATACTGACCTATTATTTTTTTAATTATGGTAGACCCCTTTCTCTCTCATTAAATGCCTCCCATGTACACCCATTACTATACTGAATTTCTGAAGGGAACTTCTCTCTCTTTTTTTACATTCAAGGAATGCTCTTGTATCATGAACCTAAATTCGATTAAAATTGTTGGGACATATATCTATATGACCTCCTTACTGTCCATTACATGTAAATATGATGAGGAACCACTTTCTCTATCATCAACCTTTTTTATGAATTCTTACGTCACGCTGTTACGCTGCCCAAATCGCACCGATTTTCTAAGCCAATGCCATTGTGTAGTGAATACCATGCCTATTTCTCCATCAAGGGTATTAAAATTTATGTACATTACTTATTGATTATAAAGTTTCATGTATGAATATCACATTCCTTTATCGTGGAATAAATTATTATGTTTATTGAATCCATGTTTTATGATCCATGTGGCACACTTGTGCATGAAATGATATGTTTAACATGGGTGCACCCTTATAGCGCTCCAATGCATTGGGAAAAGTATTGTATCATGATACGTCATGTGCAATGAGTGTTGACTCAAGCTAATTCAAGTGAAACGAGGGTTTACTCGTGCTTCATGTGCAATGTAGATTTACTCATTCTCTATGTGGAATGAGCCTTGCATCATTCTAATTCCATGTTAAGTGTTGTTTCCACTTTCCCATGTTATGATTATCATGCTTTATCATGCCTTTATGTTCACGTTTCTCTTGTGCTATATTGATATACCTATTGTCTAACATGTATTTTACTCCTCATGTTATTCCATGTGTATTCCCTTACATGGCTTTATAGCTCACCCTTTTCTTATGCATGTCCTCAGGTTATCCCATGCAATGCTAGTTACGAGGGTATGTAGTGGTCATGTAAAAGTAGTTTTCAATAAAGATATTTTATTTCATGTTTTATGTTTTTTATGTAATGATCATAGGCCCAAAATAAAATAAACCTCTCAATATTATTTGTTGTATCAAGAGAAGTTTTATGTAATAAATCATGTTTAAGTTTGTAATAAAAGCAGGGTTGTCATAGTTATTATCAGAGGATAGGTTTAGTTATTTTTGGGATTAGGAAACACTAGTAAATCCATAGATACAAGAGTAAGTATAATAAAAACATACCTATGTTTTGGTAAGTAATAATTATGTGGTTTTTCAAACAAATACATCCCTGTCTGGATACAAGCAGGTAAAGGAAGCAACGACACAGATGTATCCTAGGGGTAAAACCCGAAAACACCGCTTTGAGCTAGACTCGAACGGGAACTAGTGCATGACAACAGGACATGCTGCACTCTTGGTTACGACACTCCTGGGGGATATGTTTTGATAAATTCACAATCTTTGTATGAACCCTTTTTAAGGGAATTAAAAAAAATTCCCCTAAGAATATATGTTAGAAAGTAGATCATGAAAAGCCTAGATTGAAGCTTATAGACTGGTGAGTAAGGAAATAAAAGTTTATTTATAATTCATCAAATTTTGTCTTTGTATTACCCTTTATGTGTTACCCCTAACTTTCCTTTTATTCCATCCAATGCCCGGTAATAGGAGGACTCGGGATAACAACCATTGTGAAGGTCAGTGTGATCACTGTACTAATGAGATTCCCAATCCAATGGGAGCGGAATCATGAACATTTTCACTCTTCTCTCTCAGCTAACTCAAGTTTTGAATAGAAACATGGGTCAAGAGCAATGTTAAACCCCCCTAAAAAAGAACAATTCGCTATCGAGAGCTTCACGAGACAAAGGCCTCCTACTTTTAGTAGATCATCCGATCCCACGATCGCTGAACAATGGATCCACTCCATTGAAAATATCTTCTCCATCCTTCAATGTTCTGAACAAGTGAAGGTTATCCTGGCGGCTTATCGTATGGAGGGTGAAGATGATCAATGGTGGACATTGATTAAAAATACGAAGCCTGATGAGGATATCAAGGTGTTGGAATGGAAGGATTTCTGGAAGATGTTTTTTGATAAATATTTTCTGCACACCCTCCGTCTTATGATGGAAAGGGAATTCCTTTCCCTCAAGAAAAAAGATGAAGAATCTGTTGTGGCGTACGAGGAAAACATCACAAGGTTGGCACGTTATGCTACCATCTTTGTCGTTACCCCCGAATGCAAAGTAGACCACTTCTTTGGTGGGATGATGTGTAGCATGCGGAAAGCATTAGCGATCCGTAACTTCGACAACTATGAGGAAATTGTCCGATGTGACCTCAAGGTCGAAATGGAGATCGGGGAATCACAGGGGTATCATGGGGACAAGAAGTGTAAGGTGGAATTCAATGTTGGTGGTCCTATGGATAAATCCAACGGTGCTAAGAAGATCTAGCACCCCACTTTCCAAAAGTGCATAAAGAAGCACCCTGGAAATTGCCTTAAGGGGAAGAGGAAATGCTTCAGGTGTGGAAGGGAAGGGTACCTAGCTGTTAACTGTCGGAAAGAAAGACCCGTGGCTACGACAGAGGAGAGGAATCTCCGTTTGAACCTCAACGTGTTGTTCAATGCTACAAATACAAAGAACCGGGTCATTTTTCAAATCAGTGCCCTAATTCAAGGGTTTTCAGAGTCAACCAACAACCTCCAAGACAGCAAGGAAGAGCTTTTTTCATCACTTCTGCCGAAGGGAACCACAACAATGAAGTGGTGATAGGTACACTAGTTATTCATTCAATAATAGTGAATGTACCTTTTGATTCAGGTTCTACGCATTCTTTTATATCTCAAAAGTTTAGTAGAACAATCCCAACACCATCACAAATCATGGAAGTAAAGATGTCGGTGAGTACGGGAAATGGGGCAATCATTGCATCCCATGACTATAAGTCCTCCACTGTTATAATCTGTGGATTGAATTTCCCAGTGAACCTCATCATACTCCCTTTGGTGGAATTTGATACAATTATTGGCATGGATTGGCCTTCCTTATATAGAGCCAATATAAATTGTTGGGAGAGGTAAATCACACTCCATATGGAGAATCGACCCCCGATTCTTTACAAGTGTTAGGAGAAAGATGAATCTCCTTTAGCTCCATCATGTCAAGAATGGATATTACTTCCCTATGAGCATGTATATTTTTCTCAGATGATGGAGTCCAAGGATGAAACCATCCTTGAAGAAATGCCTATTGTGAGGGAATTCACGGAAGTGTTTCCCGAAGAACTGCCTAGTCTTCCTCCTAGAAGAGATGTTGAGTTCCCAATTGAACTTATACCTGGGGCTTTACAAATATCCAAGAATCCATATAGAATGGCTATTGTTGATCTTGAAAAGCTGAAGAAACAACTACAGGAGAATCTGGATAAAGGTTTTATACGCCCAAGTGCTTCACCATGGGGTGCACCAGTCCTCTTCTTCAAGAAGAAGGATGGTTCAATGTGCCTTTGCATCGATTATCATGAACTTAACAAAATCACGATAAAGAACAAGTATCCTCTTCCATGGATCGATGACTTGTTTGATCAGCTGCATGGAGCACAATACTTCTCCAAGGTGGACTTGCGGTCCGAATATTATTATGTAAGGGTGAAGAAGGAAGATATCACCACGACTGCTTTTCGCACAAGATACGGGCACTATGAATTCATAGTAATGCCTTTCAGACTCACCAATGCTCCAACAATCTTCATGGACTTAATGAATAGACTCTTTAGAGGTTACCTCGACAAATTTCTGGTAGACTTTATAGATGATATTCGAATATACTCCAAAACTAAGGTGGATCATGAGGAGCATTTAAGAACTATACTAGAGACATTACGCAAGGAGAAGATTTATGAAAAGTATATAAAGTGTGATTTCTGGTTGAAGGAGGCCTCATTCTTGGGCCATATCATCACAAGCAATGGGATATCTATGGACCCATCTAAAACAGATGCAATTGAGGGTTGGTCGAGGCCAACATCGGTAATGTATATCCGTAGATTCTTCGGGTTAGCTAGATATTATAGACGATTTGGGAGAAATTTCTCACGATTGTCCAACCCTCTTATCACTACGCTTGTGCTCACTTTACCCACAAGTGGGGAACCTTTTGTGGTTTTCAGCGATGCTTCTTAGAAGTTCTTAGGATGTGTGCTGATGTAGAATGATAAAGTGATATCCTATGACTCAAGGCTATTGAAAATCCATGAGCGAAACTGTCCAATGCATGATCTAGAGTTGGCGGCTGTGATCTTTGCCTTGAAAATCTGACGGCATTATCTCTATGGACAGAAATGTGAGATATATACTGACCACAAGAGTCTTAAATATATATTCATACAGAAAGAGCTTAATATTAACTAGAGAATGTGGATAGAACTCATCACGGATTATGACTGTTCAATATATTACCACCTTGGGAAAGTGAACAAGGTGGCAGATTCCCTAAGTAGAAAGGAACCAATTATTCTATCAATGATGTGAATTGAGAAGGATCCAATCTTCTTAGACTTGATGAAGATGGACTTGGGAATCAAAAAGAAGGGAACATCATCAATCCTTTCACAATTGATTTCTCAACCATCTCTTTTGGAAAGGTTAAAGGATGCTCAAAAGGATGATGTGGGAATTCAAGAAAAAGTGGAAGCTATCAAAAAAGGGAAATCCTCAGAGTTTAATGTTAATTAAGAAGGAATTGTGTGGTTTTGGAAAAGACTATGTGTTCCATCAAGTCCGGAGCTGAAGAAGGAACTTTTGGATGATTCACATAGTTCAAATTTCTCTATTCACCCAGGGAGGACCAAGATGTATCGAGATCTCCGAGAAAACTTTTGTTGAGATAATATAAAGAAGAAGATCGCTGAAGATACATCAATGTTCCTGGTGTGTCAGCAAGTGAAGGCAGAGAGGTAGAAGTCTAAGGGGATGATGCAACCAATGCCCATACTAGATTGGAAATGGGAGAACATCACCATGGACTTTGTCACCATACTTTCGAGGACATCCAAATGCAACAATGCAATCTAGGTTGTTGTGGATCGTCTAACAAAGACTTCACACTTCATTTCTATTCGAGAGGATTTCACTTTGGATCAACTGGCACGGTTATCTATTAGGGAAGTGGTAAGGCTGTATGGAGTACCACTATCTATTGTGTCCGATCGAGATCCAAGATTCACCTCTATGTTTTGGAAGAGTCTTCTACATGCTCTGAATACTTAACTGAACATCAGTACGGCCTATCATCTTCAAACTGATGGCCAATCCGAGCGGATTATCCAAACACATGAGGACATGTTGAGAGCATGCTCAATAGACTTTAAAGGAGGATGGGATCAACATCTTCCTCTAGTTGAGTTCTGTTATGACAATAGTTTTCACTCAAGCATCCAAATGGAACCATATGAAGCCCTATATGAGAAAAGGTGCATGACACCAGAATGTTGGGATGAGGTCGGTGAACATAAGATTCTTGGACCATAAATGGTCGAGGAAATAGTGGAGAATGGGAAAACCATTCAGTAGCATATCACGGTAGCGCAGAGTCGACGGAAGAGTTATGCAGATAATCGTCGATGAGACCATGAGTTTAAAGTTTGAGACATGGTGTTTCTATGCATATCTCCATGGAAAAAGGTCATGAGGTTTGGAAAGAAAGGGAAGTTAAGTCAAAGGTACGTCGGCCCCTTAGAGATTCTTGATCGTGTTGGGGTTGTGGGCTATCGACTAGTACTTCCACCTACCATGGCCAAAGTACATGATGTCTTTCATGTATCACTCTTAAAGAAGTATATACCGGACCCTTCACATGTACTCTCTTCTGAGGTGGTACAATTGGAAGATGATCTTTCTTATGAGAAGAAACCAGTGAAGATCTTAGATCGTAGAGAAAAAGTCCTATGAAATAAGACAATGCCCCTTGTCAAGGAGTTGTGGAGAAACCACAAGTTTGATGAAGCGACTTGGGAATCAGAGGACATGATGAAGCTAAGTTACCCACATCTGTTTTATTTTTGGAAAAGGAAACTTTCGAGGGAGAAATTTCTTAAGGGGGAATATTGAAACGACCCAATGATTGATTAATAGAAATCCATCTCGATCTAATTAAATGTCTCTTTATGTTTATATAAAATTTCAACTTCATTGGTTTTATGATAATAATTTTGACCATTTCTAATATTGTCGTTGAACAGTGATCGCATGATTAGTATAAATATAGAACTTTAACAAATCCAATTTACTCAGACAAAAGAAGAGATGGCCTCATCCAGTAGAATTTCTCCATACGAAGCCCATTTTTCAGAGCTCGGAAAAGAGGTGGAATCCTTGGTCTTCGCTCTGGAAAAATCCCAAGCTAAGCTTCATCATGTTAAGCTCGAATGGGACAGTCTACGGTAGAAGTAGAAGTTGATAGAAATTACCACTCAAGCGAGGTTATCCAAGCCACCCAAGAGTCTGTCACTATCGCACACCTTACCCTTAGGTCTTATGCGGCTGTTTTAAGGGGTTATGTAACGAATTGATAGTACTATGTTCATGTATATTATTTTTGTATATAATAATGAATATACCTCCTTTTCATTTTTGAGACATTATAAATAGTTTTTAAAGTACAAATAGTGTTTTTAGTTATTATTTAATTAAGAATTCTATTTTATTATATTAATGGATTTTTGAATTAAATAATATTTTAATAAAAAATTATTATTATTCAATTAATTTTTATTAAATATAAATGATATTATAATTTTATGAATGCAATTATAATTTTTATTATGGTTTGAAAGCCATTAATGTCAAAACCCGTGATTTTTCGATAAATAGTGGTTGTTATTTTAAAAGTTAAAATTAACATATTTAGAAAAATATTTAGATAAAATAAATTTTATTTCTGGAATCAGGATGTCGAAATTATCCAACGGTGAATTTTTAATAATTTTCTGAGACAGTCAAATTTTTGGGTAAAAATTAAATATCGTTTAAATATATAATGTGTTTTATGACATCATAATGACCCAATAGTGATGTAATAAAATACAATAATCTTTATGATCGGACAATATATGTTTTTAACATTAAAATAATGTGATTTGGGTTCTTTTTAATTACTTTTCAATGCATTAATGGACCCCTCAAGACTTATTAACCACCTTGTCTTTTTAAATTAATTTCCATGGGAGTGTGACTCACCTCCACATAAGCAACCCTAATATTTTAAGATGTTCGGACTATGGCCTTATAAAATATTTTTTCCCTCTTCCCTTTTCCAAAAACCATGGGAAAAAACCATGTTATGGTTTGTGGTTTGTATTAATTTAATATAAGGGGTCCCAAACCTAAATAATAAAGAATTCCCTCACCTTTCCTATATAAACCCACACAAGCTCCCACTTCCTCCTCACTCAATGACTTTGGAGTTCGTCCAACCTCTGCCCAACTATGTCTAGAATCCTCCAAAGGTTCCCCAAGCTCCCAATAATCCTCTCACAAGCCTCTCTCTAGCCTTTCAAAGCATACATCCATGTAAGGGTTTTTTTCTTTTCTCATTTTTTGTCAATTTTTTTTAAGTTTTATTTCCATTTTAATTTCAATTATGAATGTTGGGGTATGGTTTAGAACCTCCCCCATACTTACCTCTTATTTTTTGAATGATGTGAGACCCCTTTCTCTCTCATTAAATGCCTCCCATGTACACCCGTTACTAAGCAGAAATTCCGAAAGGAACTTCTTTATCTTTTTTTACATTCAAGCAATGCTCTGTATCATGAACCTAAATTCCATTAAAATTGCTGGGACATGTATCTATATGACCTCCTTACTTTCCATTACATGTAAATATGATGAGGAACTCATTTCTCTATCATCCACCTTTTTTTATAAATTCTCACGTCACGTTGTCACGCTGCCGAAATCGCACCGATTTTCTAAGCCAATGCCATTGTGTAGTGAATACCATGCCCATTTCTCCATAAAGTGTATTGACCTTTATGCACATTTACTTATTGATTATAATGTTTCATGTATGAATTCCACATTCCATTATCGTGGAATAAATGATTATGTTTAATGAATCTATGTTTCATGATCCATGTGCCACACCTATGCATGAAATGAAATGTTTAAGAACGGTGCGCCCTTATAGCACTCCAATGCATTGGGTAAAGTATAGTATCATGATATGTCATGTTCAATGAGTTTTGGCACATGCTAATTCAATTGAAACAGTGTTCTACTCGTGCTTCATGTGCAATTAGGATTTACTCATGCTCTATGTGCAATGAGCCTTGGATCATGCTAATTCCATGTTAAGTGTTGTTGTCACATTCCCATGTTATGATTATCATGCTTTATCACGCCTTTATGTTCATGTTTCTCTTGTGATCTATTGATATGCCTATTGTCTAACATGTATTGTACTCCTCATTTTTTTCCATGTGTATTCCCTTACTGGGCTTCATAGCTTACCCTTTTGTTATGCATGTCCTCCGGTTATCCCATGCAATGCTATGTACGGGGGTATGTAGTGGTCATGTAAAGGATGTTTTCAATAAAGATATAGTATTTAATGTTATATGTTTTTTATTTAATGATCATAATCCCCAAATACACTAAACCTCTCGATCTTCTTTGATATATCAAGTGATTATTTATGTAATAAATCATGTTTAAGTTTGTAATAAAAGCAGGGTTGTCATAATAATGACCATGAAACTCACAGATTATGGAATTAACTCAGTTATAAATTTTTTCATTATTATCATATCCATATCCATGTAAAATTTAATCTCCTTTGGAATTATATATTTGAATATATGGTCCTGTCATTAAAATTTCCTTCATCTAGGCACAGTTTTCGAGGTCTGAATTGTGATCTGCTTTTCAGCCTGAATTTGATTGATGGGTCATTATGTCTAGAATAATGACATGAATCCCAGGATTTATCTAAGCCTAAAATATGGAAATTTAATATTAAAATTACTTTAGAAACAATTGGGGCCGAAATAAAAAAATAAATTAAGAGACATAAAATCCATAATTACTCCTTTTTTAATTAAACACAAATTAGTTTGATGAACTAAAAATGTGAAATTTTCCAACAAAATAATACTATAGAGGGATTTAAAACAATTATTTAGAGTAAAATATATGTGATAATATTATATTCATTTGTCATATTGATGAAATTAATTTTATTTTTTACCATAATAAATATATATTTTACCTATGTATTCAGTATATGCTAAACACCTATAGTCAATCTCTAGAGGAGGCCAGTTACACCAAAAGATTGTTATATTATCACTATTATATTTTAATTAAAAATAATAACATAAAACTAATATATTTGGGGGGTTTAAAATTCATGATGGATAAATATATTAAATATATATAAATAAAATTCACAAAAAATGAGTTAGATAGAAAGAAGAAAATTTTCATGGGAGGTTGTGGTGATTGATACCATGATTCAAAAGTGTTATCTGTATTGAATTAAATGATTTGATGAAGATCTATCACACCTCACCCTATCATTTGAAATTTCATCACCCATTCCAAGACATATTCATTAGGGGTAATTATCAACAAAATTTCATCTATGATACCTCTTAACTAAAAATCACCACTCAAGTCATTCTCCATCCAATGAAAGACACAAATAATAAATGGATGGAAATGATAAAGAAGTAGAATAAATTAGATTACAGAGAAAATGGGGAAAGCACCCACCATAATAAATTTAACCATCAATAAAATTGACAAAATCAATATGAATATTTAAATTAATGAAAAAAACTGAATTGAACACTGTTACCAACCTCAATTAATTGTTGAGGTTAGTTCTCTATCTTTAGTGGGGTAGAAAATGGAAAATAATAAGAGAAACACATGAAAATAATACATATTGAATATATTATTGAAAATGAATAATAATATAATGTATATTAAAAATATTAAGAACCAATTTTGTGATAAAACTCCACCTCATCCACTTCAAAATTGATTTCCTTTGTAGTGATATGTGAGGTGAAAATTTAAAGAAAAAAATGTGAGAAGTATTGGTTGTACAATTCAGCATTTGCATGAATGTGCATGGATAAACCATTATATTTCACAATTGTAAAACAATTTCATCACCAAACATGTACCATTATGTAACCATAATTCCCTTGAAAAAATATGAAGTTTAATGGTCTTTAGATTTATAAATTATGTCAAATATATTATAACACTTGAATTATAACTAGTTGAATCTTTATAACACAATACTCCAACATTCCATTCAATTATTAACATAAAAACGATTTTTTCTAACATTAGATTAGTTATAAAATTCATTCATTAATTATTTATACATATAAAAATCTAATTTCTTCTCTTTTAGGTTTGTATCTCAGAATATATGGATCCACCATTAAAACTATCAATATATGTGGACAGTTTTCTTCGCTGGATGAATATGATGATTAGAAGCCTCCAAGTGATGGACTGAGATTTGTTCCCTATTGATTTAAATTAGTCCCCAAATTTATGGAATCCTATAAAAATTTATTTTCAAAATTTTATCTATTTTATACAATTTTATGGCCCAAATACATAACAAAAAATTGTTAACATCCAAAATTATACTTTTTTAACAATTATGCTCAAAATAAAATTACAACAAAAAAATGTGAAAAATACCTATAAAATAACACTATGATAGTATTTAAAACATTTAAAAAAATTATAAATTGAATGAAAATATTCATTTCATCACTCCCACACACATAATCATTTCACTCTAATGAAATAATATAATACCAAGTTCAAAACAAACTTCCCAAAATATAAATGATAACACTTTTCAATTATCACATATAAAGAACTATCATGCTTCATAAATGGATAAAAAATTCTTAAATCCCAAAAAATTATAAAAATACATTCAATATCATTTTAATCCCAACGTTAATTTCATACCTACCTCCTCATAAAAATGTTTATCTCTTCATTCAAGGATTTCTATGTTGTTTTTCTCATTCCCAAATAAATCTATAGCCTCCATAGTCATGTTTTCCTATTAATTTATCCACATAGTAGAGACACAAATGTTTTAATCGAGAGGTATTTTACATGTGTTTTTCTTATGTTGTGTGTCATAAAAATTTTAATGTAAAATAATTTGAGGCTAAATGATGACGGTTAGGAACTACTATAATGTAAATGCATAAACACAGTTTTTCTCAAAAATGGGTATCTCCTCAATTATATCATAAATAAATCTCAACCCATTAAATATTTAATTAATTGGTAACTTCACATTGGAAATTGTATCATTAATGATAAATATGTTCCCTCTTTTCCCATATCAATAATTTTATTATCTTGAACATGGATTTTGATTTTCTCATAAAATCATATTTTTGAGATAAAAGGAGTAAATCTTTTAATAATAAAAAAATTGTGAACTCTTCATACAATATTGTAAGAATATTTTTTAACCCATCCATAATTACTTCATGAATTATTATCCACTAAATCATAAATAAACATTTAAACATATTAAATCCATCTCAATCAATTTCATTACATCTGTAATGAATAACTGATTTCTTCAATCCCCCATACATATGTTCAACAACAATATTTCATTTTATATTTTGTTCAGGTAGTAAAGGTATAAAAGTCTTGTAATTTTGATTCCAAAAAAGGTATATCATGGATTATAAATAATTATTAATGGTTAGATGTTAAGATATCCCAAAATCAGAGTTAAATGAGAAAACGTACTTTCAACATAGAGACTCAATAATACTGGAAATATATCATGAACACTAAAATATTTGAAAAAATAGAAAATAGAATGGTCTGGATTACATAACATGCTTGACAACTCTTAAGATAAATGTAAATTTATAAAACTCCAAAAGGATTACAAACTGATTTTGTTGGGAAATATTTTCAATTTGGGTAAAACTAGTGCACATGAGTTTAACAATAAATCAAACACTACTAAATGAAAACATCAGAAATCATGATACAAAATACATTAAAGAATAATTTGAATCATCAAAAATTAAAATAATGCAATAATACAAAAAAATCATGATGTTTTCACATTTTTAATGAATTTGTTTCATCTCAATATCCTAAAAACACAATAAAAATATAAAGAAAACATGAAAAATTTTAAAAAAATGAAAAAATGAATCACACGCAAAATTGTTAATAAAAATTAATATCCCCCCTCGCACCCCGATAGGCAATCATATATTCCATTAATTTCTATTTTTAATTTCCATTATAATTAAACTCTGGGTGAATAATTTTAATAAGGTAGAAAACCAAATAAACAAAAGGAAAGACACAACCTGGTTTATTTTTGATGTGGTAACCCTAAATTATTATCATAGATGGTACAACATTAAAAATAAAAAAAAATTAAATCTGGAGAAAAATAAATTAATATAAGAGAGTGGGAAAATATCAGGGATAATTTTTTGTTCAACTCATATGTAGGTACAAGGTTTTTATTTACCACATTCATTCTATTTCAGTTGAATCACCCCAATAAAGAAGTTGGACGAGGATTCTTTATTGTAAACCAAAACATTCAATTTCTTCTGATAATATTTTTACTAAAGTGTTCATATAAGAAACCTGGTATAGAGTTAATAAAATTATCCCCCTTTGAAATGTGATTTAGATTGGATGGTGAGGGAAGGAGTAATAATTGAACATCCTCTTCTTTGGAAATTAATAATTTGTTTGCTTAATTAAATTCATCCAGGGCATATTCATGTGATGTGGTTTTAGAATAACAGAAGGGAGAGGGGTATAGGTGTGTGGGGGTTCTTGTGCAAGAGGGTTTCAGTGATGGTAGCGTCGAGGTCTAGGGTTTAGGTACATGATGAACCCTCATTTCATTAGCCATGAACTGATTTTTCACCCATCATCAGATGGGTCTTTTTCATTGGACATCTCTGATTCACTAGATGGATATGTGGTCTCTTCCAATAAGGCTACAACAACAATGAATGGTTATCAGCAAGATGAGACTCATGTATCTAGGTTGTCGATGTTGGGTGACATGGAGAGTGTTAAAGGTGATGTTGCAGGCCTACATTGGGCCTTTTAATTGGCTATCTCTAATGTGCATGCTGAAGATGCAGTCTCTTTACAAAAGGCTCCATCTGAAATGCATTAATGAGTGGTGAATTGTTTTCATGAACTAGTGCAGGGGTGGTCTGGAATGAAATCAAGGGTCCAACAAAAAAGGCCTCGGATGATAAACCTCAAACACTTCAGGCGATAGATGTATCTAGGCCAATGGTGTTGGCTGATGTAGAATGCAGTCATGGTTCCACTTTATGGTAAGATAACCAAAACTAGGTGAAGCATGTTGTTCTGTATGAGTATACTTCTATTAATCAACAATTTTCCTACTTCAAAGGTGTGAATGATTCTTCTATTCAATGAATGGATAACATTTCACACATTAAAGGGAACCTCGAACCTATTTTTGGGATGCTTAAAATTGGTTATTTCTCGATCATTGCTCAATTATTTCTTCTTAATGGCTCTCAGCATTTTGAAATTGATGAAATGAATAATATAATTTAATATATTTAGGTGTTTGTATCCTAGAAATGTTTCTCTCTAGGATTGGGATACTTCTATATGATGATTCCTCACGGAAGAAATGAATCTTTTAGCTTGGGGAATTGGTTCTATTTATCTCATACCAGTGATTGTTCACCTTCATTAATGTGATAAGAAATTAAATCCCTTTGAGTTTGGTAACACCACCACCCAAATTTGGGTAATAGTGTACGTGATGAATTGGATAATCTGGCCCCCCAAAAATTTATATAATATAGAACATTCAATTGGCATCCCCATCATAATTTACAAGGAAACGGAAGTGTCTTGATTTGATCACTACATTCTTTTCTTGGTTGATGATGATTTTGGATCAAACATTGTAGACAAGCTTATGCTTGGAACTATAGACTAAATTATTTAGCTTAAGATCATTTATGAAAAATCTCCAAAATTCTAAAATAACTCTAACATTATAGTTCATGACTCATCTACATGTAGGAATTTAAAATTTTGCAGTTATTTCTCTATATGTGGACATCAGATGAGAAATTATTGTAAACAGAATAAAAGTAGATCTCGTCAAAATCTTGAGGATAAAAACGAACATTGTAAGGGTGATTATGAACCTTAAATTGCTACTTTTAATCTATTCTAAGAATTGAATGGAACTTTTCCAAAGGATTTTTTCAATACTACAGTTGTAAGAAGGGTGGTTGGTCATATAACACATCAAATAACGATGCCTCTACTTAGGAGAATAATACAAAGTATTGGGATTACATCATTTCAAAAGTGGTGAATCTAAAAAATCATGTTACTAATATCCAAGGAATGTGTGTTGACTTGTATAAAATTCAAATTTCCTTATCTCCATAAATTCCAGGCCATGATGAAAACGCAAGAGCTGAATAAGAGAATAAATATAAAATTCAGTAAGAAGTTGACAGTCTTATCTCACATGATTGTATGGTTGCATCAAGTATCTGAGAGGGTAAAAACATTAAGATTCTAACTCCCCATTCATTACTATACCTTTTCATGCTTATTGAATACTTGTTGTGTATAATGAAGGCTTTCAGATTATTTCCAGGAAGAAGAAAAATTACACAGTTGATAGGATTTCATGTAAACCTAATCCTTTCATTGGTCAACATTTTGATACTGACACCGAGAAGAAGGTTAGCACTCTAGGATCTCCTAATGATACATGGGATGTCCTTTCCCCAGCAACCGCAATGGAGGTCGATGCTTATATTGGAAAATGCAAAGTGCAACAAGAAGATAGCTCTAATTTTGACATCGCTGATGCAGAGACTCTTATGGAAAGGCTTCATGTTCGTCCTTTATGTATAGTAATATCAACAGGTAAGGGTCAAGTTCAAGGAAATAATGAATGGCATGAATTTCAAGAATAATAAATAATGTTATGTTCTTCATAGATTCAAATGATATGTAGATAGCTTTTTTCCTTGGATTATTCCTTGATTTAAGTACTCTTTTAGTTTACATTCTCTTGATTTATTTTTAATAAAAGAGGCACAACCTCCATTTCTCTAGAAAAATTGGGATTTTGTTTCAATCGGTTCCTTAAAATGGATGTTATAAAACAATTATAGTTGGATATTATTAAAAACTGATGAATCAGTTAATAAATATTCCCTCTCAAGAAGGTCATCTTGAAACATTTTATCATTAGGGAAGGCCACTAGGAATTCTATTTCTATAGGGATTTATTCATCTACATTTATAGAAATAATGATTTATTTAGGTACTAATTCTTCATTATATAATATGGGAGGATATGATTCCATTTTTCTTAAACAAAATTGGTCCAATTATTTTATTAATAGTGTTATGCTCCCGCTAATATATTAGTATACATGACATATTCTGGAACCTCCTCACGTAATGGACATGGATAAATGATTACATCATCATGTTTTATATTCAAGTAATAATTGGGTTCCTCGACTTCTAAATTTGGAGAAAAAATATTGATTTCTTCTATTTCAAGGGTTGATTGTTGTTTGTGTTCCAACCATTAGAAATTTCATTCTTGAATGAAGGATGAAATGTTGTTCAATTAATTTATCATATCCAATATTATTTTTGGTGTATATTCACCTTTTTCCTTAAAAAAATTTATTGATACTACAAAAATAAACTCTATGACTATAATATAAGAAATAAATAAATCAATCAATTACAACCTAGAAGAAACGAAGGTTTGCAATGATGCTCTTTTTTTGTTATTGAAATTTATTAATTTTTTTACAAGAAATAACATATGTAAGCGCTTGGATTCCCCAAAAATTGGTGCCTAATTGATGAAATGAATTTGACATTTTACCTTGTTCAATATTTTATTTACTAATATTCCAATATAGTATGCACAACGAGGGTTGATCTCATGAAGATGCCACTTTAACTTAGAGAATTTTCTATTGTAACATTTATAAATCTAAATAATATGACAACACATAACAAATATATATGTGTGAGGAATGAAATTCAGGACGTATGTATATAATATATATATATATATATTCAATGAATAAAAAAATGAGACATAAATAAAAAAGTGAATTCTTCTTGAGAGGTTGTGGTGATTTATTTCGTTGTTCAAAAGTGTTATGTATATTCAATTCAAAAAGGTGATGAAGACCTATAAAATATTTCCTTCTCATTATAAATGTAATCACCCAATTATAAGAACATTGTATAAGGGATAATTCTCATCTAAAAATAAACCACGAAACCACTTCACTAACCATCCCCACTCATGTTATGCTTCCCTATTTGTATGACAAAAATATTAAAGGGATAAAACATTGTAAATAATAAGATGAATTTAGACTATAGAAAAAATAGGCCTACCTCTCACCCTAATCATTTTAGTCATCCCCAAATATTTTGTAAATATTAATTAAATATTAAAATTAAATCACAAAAAAACACTCATTCAAAACACCATTCCCACCATCAAAAAAATTTCTTGGTTAGTTCTCTAATTTTAATTGATTTGATAAGGGAAAACGGTGGGAGAAACACATGAAACTAAAAATGATATAAGATATGAATGAAGAATAATACTGAACTAATATATATTAAAAATATGAAAAACTATTATGGGAATAAAAATCTTCCTTACCCCCATAAAATGTCCATCCATTTTAAAGGGAGGGGTCACAATATATAGAAAAATTAGTGAGAAATGTTGGATTTTAACTTCATCCTCTAAATTAATGATTGGAGATGACTCATTAAATGAACTATTATTGAAAATGTGTCATCATGTTTTTTTAATTTATTCTCCCTCATGCACCGAAAATGATTGGTTTCATTGGCTACTAGATGTAGGAGTTATGACATATTTACTATGAGAAATTTATTATATTCTGGGGAAATTTCAGAATCCAACACTCCAAATTTCCATGCCATTATTACCATAAAAATGATAGATTTTTACATGTCCATATTAATAAAAAAAATTATTATTTCCATCTATAGCACCATAGAAAATTTGTGCTCTTTAGGGTTTTTTATTTCGTAATATATGGCTCCATCCTTAAAAGTGTCCATATTTGTGTATAGTTTTCAAGGCCAGAATTGTGATCTAATTTGGGGCCTCTAAATGATGGATTGAGATTTTGGCCATGGTCAATGTAATGATTCCTGATATACATGGAATACAATTAAATTATATTTAACAATTTTAATTAGTGTAAAAGCGTTAGACTGGAATACCCAATAAAAATAAAACAATTGAAATGAAAAATTAGTTCATTTTAACAATTGAGATCAAAATACCATTAAAACCCAAAAATTGAAAATTTCCCATAATGTAACACTACGGTGGGAATAAAAAATTTATTTAAATTTGAAAATAAATGAAAATATTATCTTCATCACTCCACCAGACATAACAATCACACTATTAGGTAATTATCTAATGCTATGTTCAAAACAATCATTCCAGAATTTAAACAAAAACACACATCAATAATCACATATAAGTAAATATCATTCCTCCTACATGGACAAAAATTTCCTAAATCCAAAAAAATAATAAAATAATATTTATTATCATGTTATTCCCCATTTTTATGTTATACCTACCTTAGTTGAATATTATTTCTATCATCGCTTGGGCATTTGTAAAATAGAGTTTTTCTTATTCCTTAGAAAATCTTTCATCTCCATAGGCCTATTGTCCTTATAATATCTCAACTTAATAGGGTGTCAAATTTTATAATCATGATTTATTTTTGATGGGTTGTTTCTGGAGTTTAGGGTTGTTATATTTTAAATATAAAAACACCAGGGGCATAATGAGGATGGTTATGATCTAAAGTGAAGTAAATGCATGAAAATAGTTTTTCACAAGAATGGTGTGCTCCTCAATCAACTAAAAAATGAAAGCACCTATAAACACCTCTTTATTTTGTTCGGATTTTCACACTAGTAAATTCAATATCAATGATAAATTTATTCCATATTATACATATTTTTATTATTGTTTCATCTTAAACATAGATCCTGAATTTATCTTCAGAATCAGATTTTTAGGATAATGTGAAGAAACATTTGATCTACAAATGGTGAACTGTCCAAAGAATATTATAATGATATTTATTCTATACATTTATCTTTCCATCATGAAATATCATCCAAAAGATCCTAAATAGACATGTAAACACATTCAACTCATCTCAAAAAAATTCATTAAATCCACCAAGTACAACCCATCTTCTCCCTACCCTACACTTGAGAATAAAAATAATTTATTTTAAAAATAGATCAGGTATTAAATGCATAAATGGAATGAAATTTGGCTTCTTAATAGTTTATTTTATTGCTTCTAAGGGATTAGTAATGTTCAAATGTAATGTGAGGAAAAAATGAGTGTTAAATGAATAAATAGATTTCAAAGTAGTGAATCAATCATATGTACCACGTTGAATGAGAACAAAATGATTTTAAAATGAGAAAAAAATAAATTTATAGGACACACACCATATTTAAAGACACATATGAAAAATATAATGGTAATGAAAATTTCCAATAATGTATAGAAACCACTTTAGTGGGGAAAATTTTAGATTTTGACAGTAGTTGTTCAATTGAGTTCAAAATTTTAATCAAACACAATCAAATCGAAATATCATAAATGAAGAAATAAAATCCATTTCGCAATAATTCTATTTCTAAAAATTTCAAATCGCGAAATTTTCAAAATATAAAAGGATTGGTTGAATTTTCCAAAGTATTTGATTCAGCTTAGGAATCCTAAATACAGATCAAAAATATAAAACAAAACCTAAAAAATTTAGAAAAAGAAACACATAAAATAAGAATCTCACAAAATATTATTAAAAATATATTGACGTTCCTTCATACTTATTCCATTTACTACCTATTTTTGGTTCAATTCAGATAAACCATTGCTTTCATAATTCTAATTAATTAAAATAAATAAATAAAAGGAAAAACACTACCTGATTTATTTTTGAATTTGTATCCTTGAATTAAGATCCTATATAATACCAATTTTAACATAAAATAACAAGAGGAAAAAAATAAAAAAAATAAAAAAAAAATAAATTTGGGAATGAAAATGTTAATTCTTGGTCTGACCCCCAAGCCATGCTAGGATTTTACAACCCCTTTTCATGTAGTTGTAGTGGAACAAATATAATCCCCAGGTAGATAAAGATTCTTGCATACAAAATAGAAAATACACATTACTCCAATAATATTCATCTTAAAATGGTCATGGATTTAACCACATATATACTACACCATATCATCCCCTATTGAAATGTGTGGAAGATTGGATGGTTAGGGAAGTATAAATAACGGGTCCTCCATTTATTTGTCCATTAAAACATTGGACACATCATTAACTATACATTGGCCCTATTCATGTAATGTAGTTTCAGAAGACTCATAAATTGGGATTTTATAAATGAATTACACTTAGATATTATTAAAACATGAAGATTCAATAAATAAATATTCCCCTTCAAGAAGTTTAGCAAGAAGTGTGATCTCTTTAGTCAAGGCCAATAGGAATTCTATTTCAGTAATGTTTCGTCATATTATTCCATATAAATAGAGGGGTATAGAGGTATAGTTTCTTAGTTTATATATATGGGAGGATGAAATAAATTTTTTTGTCAAAAAAATCATGCAATTTTGATAGAATCATTTATCACTCACACAGTTGTATCAGTAGTCATATAATCTTTAGGATCCTCTTAAAAAAATCGATAAGAAGAGATGATAGTATATTCAAGTTGAATTTTCATGTCATACTTGAATTATTCAAATTTAAATGTAGGTGTAACAATATTGATCCCTTCTGGATGAATTTACTTTTGTGTTTTGGTCTTGACCTTTGGAAATTGCATTCATGATTCAATCAAAAAGTTTGTTCAATTTTTTTCTCAGCTCCTCCATTATTCTAAGGTTGTCTTCACCTTGTTTCATTAAAAATTAAACTCTAATAAACAAAGCATCACTACTATATGAAAACTGAAATTAATTAAATAAAAATATCTTGACGTAAAAAAATAAATATATTCAATGATTCTCTTTATTTTAGTTTTTAAATTCATTAAATTTTTTTTATGAGAAACATCATGTGTAAGAACATGGAATCTCTAAAAATGGTGCCAAAATGGAAAAAATAATTCATTTTTTACCCCAATAAATATTTTATATACTAATTTATGAAATATATGATTCACTCATGGGGGAAATCTCATGAGGACGATACATATACACATAGATTTTTATATTGTCACTATAAAAAAATATAACTAATATAATAAAAATCTAATATATATGTTGTGTTTGAAATTAATGAAATATAAATATAATAAATATATATCTTCAATGAATAATAATTCTATTTAGATAAAAATAAGAAGGAAAATTTTCATGGAAGTTTATGGTGATTGATATCATTTTGCAAAAGACTTCTCAATCATCAATTATTTGAGGTGACTGAGACTTGTCACACCATACCTTCTTGTTTGAAATTTATTCACCCCATGATGATACGACTATATAAGGGATAATTCTCTACTAAACATAAAATAGGATACCTCTTCACTTCCCAACACCACTCAATCTATGCTCCAACATTTTCATGGCCCAAATAGCGAAGGGAATGAAAATGATAAATGAGAAGAAGAATTTTGATGTTAGAGAAAATAGAGAGATCCCTCATAATAATCATCTTAACCATAACCATAATTCTGAGACAAAATTAAAAATATTTAAATTAAAATCGATAAACTGAATCAAGCACCATTCACTGTATAGAACAAATTCACAGTTTAGGTCTATATTTTTAATGCAGTTGAGAAGGGAAAAAGGTTGGGGAAACACATGAAAATAAAAATTATAGAAGAGACAAATGAAGAAGAAAACTAAAAAATATTTATTAAATATATAAGGAAAAACTAAAGAAATGGGCTTCCACCTTATCCCCATGAAAATTGTTATCCTTTATAATGTGTGGGGAGGTGACAATTTGTAGAAAAAGAAACGAGAAATGATGGATCCACATTTCAACCTCTAAATGAATGTATGTGGGTGACTCATTAAATATCATAGTTGGGGAAATGTTTATTTATTAACTTCTTTTTTTTGTATACCTATACCATGAAAAACATTTTAGATTAATTTCCCCCAGATTTATGGGTTTTTAATGTTTTACATGGATAAATTATTTTTAACCATGTAACTTTTTTTAAGAAAATACTCCAAATTCACATGCAATTATGACTATTAAAGAAACATAGTTTTACATGTCAAAACATATATTAATCTTAATTAATTACTTATATAGCTTCATATAATACATAATTTCCATTAGGCTATTAATTATGAATATATTTCCCCATAAGTAAAATTTTCTAGATCTATCCAATGATTCCGAGGATCGACTTGTGAGCTGATGTTGGGCCCCCAAATGATCAATTAAGCTTTGTGGAAAATTGAATAAAATTTATCCAAAGATTCATGGAATCCAAGAAAAAAAAACTCAAAATTTTAGTCAATTTAGATAATGGTATGACCAAAATAAAAAATGAAAATACAATTTTTAAATTTCAAAAATTAAGTGATTTTAACAATTAATCACAAAATAACATTAAGACATAAAATTTGACAAATTCACATAAAATAACATTATAGTAGGATTATAAATATTTTATTACTATTTAATATGTTTTAAAATATTAGCTTCATCAAAAAGACATAATATTGATTATGATGAAACATACTCTCTTATAATTGATGTTAAATCTTTTATATTCTTTGTGATTTTTTACATGAAAACATGGAATTAACCAGATAGAGGTTATGAATTCATAGATATTGGGAAATATTTATAATTATGTTTATACAAAAATAACATAATGATTCAAAATCATGAAAAAATACCATGGATCAGGGCATCTTTATTCAACTTACATGATTAAATTATTATATATATTAAAGAAGAGAATGAATTTGTGATATAACTATCAGGGTTATTATTTGATGAATGAAGCTAATAAAAATTATCCATTCTATCCTTGTGTATTCATTAACAGTACTAGATTATTATATTTGTTTACTGTATTATATATTAATGAATTTAAAGTTATTGGAACAATTAATAAATTTAACTAGTAATTGAATATCTAGTGATGTGATTTGAAATGAAAGTCTTTGGATAGACAAAGTTCTATCATGGATCAAAAAATTATTTTATTAATGATGGTTTTTGTTTTAATTAATCAAAATATACTTAAAATGTAATAAAAAATTTTAATATACACATCTCACACCAATTAAGTACATAAGTGGTTATATGATCACATAATATAGATAAATATCATTTAAAATCATAAGAGGAAACTATAAACTAGTTAGTAACGATATATCATACCTTAGTTTCATGTAATCACTAATTTATCATAAAAATAATATAATATTGGACGTATCTTTTTCTATAAAAAATGTATGATATTGTTTTACCCAAATTATCAGAAATTGGAATTGTATCAAGGATATATTAACATACAATTTAGCACCCAAAAATTCGAGGATTATTTTATACCAAATGTTTAGGAACAAAATTATTTTCCTAGGGTGATGCTTTATACATATCATATCCACATTAATAATGCACTCATCCTAGATATTTATTTATATATGGTGGAAGATCCATTTCCTAGAATTCAATAAAAAAACTTTTTTGTGTATTCCACAAATCCTAAATAGTTTATTGTGATTCTGTAAGAATGTTGAGAATATGTTCGGTAACATCAATTATTCATCATTACAAAAGTAATTCTGGATTAGATATACATGATAATATTCCCATTAGATTATAAGAAGACAATGTTTCTTTATTTAAAAATTAAAACGTTTTTATTTTATAGTTTATAGAAAAAAACATATCATACAAAAATTAATTTTATCTAATTACCATTAAAATAGTGGTGAGATTGATATCCATCAAATAAGGTCTTGTGATTAAATATCATATTAATTCAATAATTTGTTACTAACCTAGAGTTTTGGTAAATGGATTTAAAAAATTATGATACAAAGAATAAAACTTCTATCATTAAATTAAATATGGAAATATAACTATTCTACACTTTTTCCCTAGGTCATGTTTTTTCTATTTGGTTTTATTAATTTGTGTTTTAATGTGTAAAAAATATTTCAACATGAGGTTGATTGATCAATTTTTTCCTAATCATAGGTTTTTTTCCTGATGGTTTTTTATTTGATGAGGTTTTTAACAATTAAACCATACATCAAAATAGATATACAAGTTTGTCTTATACATTATTATGGATATCTATAATTAATTATAATTGATGGACTTCTCCATGAGGTAACTTTTTTAGAAGGAAACTTCATTATTATCTGTGGTCTTACTCCCTTGTCTTAAAGATATAATTGAATAATTTTCTTCTTATTAAAATAATAGAATTATATAGTTAGGGATAGTTTGTAATTTCACACATTTTTTCCCTTAGTTAGGTTTTTCTCACTGGGTTTTTCTAATATGGTTTTTTATGAGCCTACATAATATTAAATCCAACTAATTTTGACTTCATTTTTTTCTATAATGTTTATTGGAAATTTGTATGAAAATATCTGAAATTATGAAATCCAAGGTGGAGTGTTATGAATTATAATTTATAGATGTTATAATATCTATATTTATGAGGACAAATCATTTCCCAAACCATGAAAATGGTATCATTAATGGGTTTCATCGCCATTCTTAATTTCATCCTATATATATGTGTGAGTAATATGATCATAGGATCACCCTCTTCACAATATACATTGTGTTATTTATTGTATTTTATTTTATTTAGTCTTTCTTCACTAGGTTACTTTCATCATCACCATTCTGACTATTTGATTTTTCTATACCTTTTTCATCACTTCGCCTTTGATTTATGATTCCATTCCAATTATAAAAAACATTATTATTTCAATCGGTTCTCTATCAATTTCAAATTATATTTTCATTATATAATATAAACTTTAATTTAATATTTATAATATTTTTATTTATTTTTATTTATTTTTTATAATATATCATATAATATATATATATATATATGTATGTATGTATGTAAATATATATTTTTATAATATAATATGCATTTTTATTTTTATAATATAAATGTATATGTATAATAAAATTTCAAAGTTTATTGTTATATAGTACGTAGTGAATAATATAAATATTTTGTTTTTATTTTTTATATACTTGTATTTATTTAATTATATCAATATAATATATATATATATAATGTTTTAAACTAATTTAATGAAAAATTATGAAAATATATATATGTGTATAAACATTTTAATATTTTACAAATAATTCAACAGATGTGGGTTTCATTGTTGATTTTTCAGGTTCCACCAGTTCATTGGATCAAAATTAAGTGGGAAAAGGCTTGGTTATGTTTCTTAGGGTCGTGGGATGAAATCCCATGTCCACAAGTTAAATTAGTATGTTATAAAAAAATTTGGTAGTAAACATATATTTTATAATGTAAATTAATATATAATTATTTAATAAATATATATAAGTATATTAGATAAATATTGGTATAATAAATAAATATTATTCATATATAAAGGCATATGTATTAACTAATATAAATACATATTAATATTGTTTGTCTGTTAGAGGAGACGGGCATGGCGGGGGTGAAAGTGTCTTTCAATGCTGGTCGGCGATGTGGAGGACTGGTGACAATATCTGGGAGCTTGGGCATTGGTGAGAATCTCGGTGGGATATGGATTTGGCTATTGTCCACAAGGTTAGTGGAAACATCGTCGACTATTAGAGATGGTGAAGAGGGTACCTAGGGTTTGAGCTACATCTCCTGTGTTTTTGGCAGATTTAGGTTTCTCCACAAGGTTTATTTTACATTTTCAGGTCTTCAAGTATCAGACTCTAGCTCACTTCTATGGGATTGGTGTGATTTTGGTTCTCTGGCCTTCGGGCATGTTATGGGTTCTCTCCCCTTGGGCTTTTAGACCTCTCTAATTTGTTTTTTATAGGGAATTATAGTGGATTGATCCATCTGATCCTGGGTGTGTATGATGGGTTTTCCATTACTCAGTTGAAAAGGGGTTCATGTTATTTTTTTCTATTTTTTTTAAAACATAATATAAATTTATTCAAAATTGGAAAATAGAAATGTATAAATAAACTTATAATGTAAATTAATTTAATATATAATATAATTTTTTTTATAAATGTATAGTGAATATATAATAAAAATTTATTTTATATCAAATAAATATATTAGAATATAAATACATTAATACATAATATAATGACGAATGCATAAAATTATATATATGTATGTTGGTTATATATTTAAATTTAGTTAGATATATTATATAAATAAAATTTATTTCGGTGAGCATGTAAAAATGAAAACATGTATAATAGAAAAGAGTTATAGGATATTGGTGTGGTACACTTCCCTTTATCTCAAAAATAAAGTGGTAAAATCACATCTGTAATGGGAAATTAACACCTATCAGATAATCTAACAAGTCTCCAATGTGCATATGGGAGTGTGATGTGTCCTATTTTGTGGTCATCGCATACGGTGGGAGATTATGTAGAAGTTTGGGAGGAATGTGGGTGGGGGTGATGGATTGTGGAATTTGGTACAGGGTTAAAGGTAGGTTTTCTAAAATAAATATTGATTATGTTATAGGGAATTTATGATAATCACACCAAATTATTTTTTTAATACTAAATTTTAGCAGTGTTTTCTAACCAATGCAATATTTTATTGTTATTTTTTCCCTATATATTCCTATTTTAGAAATTATTTAAAATTTCATTTTCATAAAAATAAAAGGGGGAAAACAACCACTATTAATTTTTACTTACCGGGACCTACTTTTAATAGCCACTAATATAACTAAGGGGACACATTAGTGGTGGGTTTTTAACCACATCCAATGAATTTAGTGGGAAATATACCCGTCATTAATTGAAATAATAACCCCCTCATATAATAGTATTTCTTTCAATAAATCTTCCACCTTCTCATTCATATCAAACTATGTTACATCTTCCTCCAGTGTTTCCCATATAATTGGAGTCACCTACTTAGGATCCTCAGTGTCCAACTGGGGAATATGGTATTAAAAATTATATTTCGGATTCATTACATTATTAATAGATGAATATTGATTGAGTTATGATTATGGTCCAAGATATTATAGATGCGTCAACGAGTGTGATGTTTCCTACTGGCGAGGTTTCAACATTTAGACAAGTGCAAGCCATTTTTTTCGAAGAACAACTATGTTTTTCAGAAAAATAATGATATTCATATAGTATACTCTTTTTTTCATTTGATTTTAATTTTTTTCACAAATATATTACTATTGATCCACTATATACACAAAGAGTCATGTTTAAAAGGAAACTTGTATGATCCACATTATGGGGGGTTTGTTTTTTTAAATAATGATTGATTCATTTGGAGGGGAATCTATTTATAATTTCCCCAAATTTTTTTTATGATAAATTGCCAATATTTGGAAAAAGTTACTCACCACTTCTAAATTTAATTAATTATTTTCCAATGTAATATTATTTTTTTGGTAGTTTTTAAAAATGATTCCATACCAAATTAATGTGTTAATACCACTTCTAAAATTTTTACCTTACCAACACAAACATTTAACTAATACAAATAGAATTAGGTGGGCACTTTAGTGGTAGTTTTTATTAACAAATACTATTATTTTTAATGGAAAAATTATCCCCCTTTAATAAATATACTATTTTTGTATATACTCCCCCACCTCGACTTTCTCAACTCACTCTTCCACCTCCCCCAAAAGGGTTTTATATATATATATATTGTGTTGCATACATAAGATTCCTAGTGCCATATTGGGATATATAGTGTCATACATTATATTAGGGATACATTAGAAAATTAGAATATGGATATTGATTGTATTTTGTTTATAATACATAATATTTTAGATGTGTTGGATATAGTATAATTCCCAACTAATGATGTTTCTATAGTTGGACTACGTTTCAGACCTTTTTTACATTGACTATCTAGGCTTTTACAACTACATTCAACTATGGCATTCCTAGATTGTATCCATTATTTAATATTTATGTTAAATTTATTAAAACATTTCAATATATATATATATATATTTGCATACATCCATGTTATATAATATGATTTCTATGTTCAAGGACACATGTATCAACCACATCATTTTAACATATCTATTAACTCTATCATAGCCAAACTTGTCCCTTTTCAGCTTATATTTCTATTCCTTCATGCTTAAATACTCCATCATTAATCTCCCTTCAAACCCTAGAGCCTCCCTTCTTCCGGTATCTTAAATCTTATTCGATCATCTCTTCCCTATTTTACTCAATTTAATTTTCCCCCACCATCCACCGCACCATTTCATCTTCTCTAGCCTCCCACCTCCATGTTGTAAATCCAAAGCCTTATATCATCCATTAATCTAGTTCTATCATATTCGATTAGATCGACCTTTCTCCACACTATTTAACTGTGTTTTGTTTGAACCCAATGATTTATTCACCCTAGCATGTCATATATTGGCAGTCATAATAAGAGAATCGATTTGTGACATAACTCAAAATTCCATCATTTAATCAACCGAAAATGTATAATTATTTTCATTATAATTTTATTTCAATATCTATAAACAATTTACTTTTTCATATTCCATTGTTCTTATTCTTCATTTCATTTCATTATAGGTTCTCCTTCATTTCATACACCCCTAAAATTAGTTTCTTTCTTTTGTATAGAATATTTTATCCTCTCTCCAATTATCCTTTCATCATAATCAACATTCACAGAACCTAATACCGAAAAATATCTGTTATTTTATTTTCCCATATTCAGTAACCTCATATAATATCCTATAAGTATTTTCAAGGAAAATAATTTCCAATTTAGAAAAATTGCATTATAATTTAATTTTTTCCTCGTTGGTTTTATAGTAAACAATCAGTTTACTACAGTTTCATTTAAAAAAAAATTTATTTCGTCATGGATTTTAGTTTAACCAAATGTTTCTATTAATAAATATTTAAAAAATAATAATAATACTTCTTTTTGTATAGGGTAAAATAATGGACAATTATAGAAATGGGTAATGGAGATCCGTTCAAGTGAAATCGACAATAGGGGTACAGAAGGAAGTCTCTATAGGTGTGTCTTCATAGAAAATTTGTTGTACAGAAGATGATAATGTTGTTGGACTATTGAATTTACCTATGGGATATGGACTTTGATCCAAATAATATTGGTTCTTTATTCCCATAGTTCTATAGGATAGTTATGGGGTACCACTCTACACATGAAAAATAAATTGGGTTTCATTTGTTCAATGAAAATAGGGGACTTCTCCCCCCTAGTCAACTTGTTAAATATAAATGAAAAATATACTACTTATTTGGTCTTTTAATAAACATACAATTTCACTTCTATATGAATCTCTAGTGGTAATGGATCCTGGTAATTTTTCATTAGACCCAGTTTCAAATTCAGGTCGGCAATTATACTATTATATTACAAAGTATGCAGTGATGCAGTCATGATGTACTCCAAGTGACGTAGGTAGGATGATTAATGCATAAGGATACACTGAGATTCCAGGCCTTGTTTCAGGCCTCATTACCACTGTCCCTACTTTCTATGTACTAAATAATTAATTCTTGAATGGTGGGCTATCCCCTTGGTGAGCAATGGCCTACATTTCTGGCTAGTGTGTCTGGTATTTGTGTGTATTTTAATGTAATTATATATCCGAGCACCTAATATATATAATAATTATTACTTTCCGATAAACTCATATTGTAAATAGACTAATCAGACAAATCCATTTACATTATGCATAATTTTCATGCCTTCCCTATATTATAATATTATATACATAGTTACCCTTATATATAATCATATTCATTTTCCATTTCAATTTTTCATTACATAAATAAATTATTTTCATTAATAATCATATCAAATATTATTTATGCATAGTCTTTATCCATAAAATTAAATTCTTCAAGTGGTTATTTCTTGTATTCATTTGATACATTGATATCATTTTCATAAGGTGTCGCCTCCTCTACAACTGAACCTCTCTCCCGTGATCTTTTATTTCCATTCCCTAATTCCTAAATACTCTCCCTCTATTCACCCTTCTAACACTTTCATCTCCATTCATCGGTTATATTTTTATCCTCTTTGGTTATCATTTCCATCATTGACTCTATTGCATCATAACCACTATCAACTACAGCATTTCATCACACCAATAATCACACTTCTCTATTTTACATCCAAGACCTTTATTATTCATATAATCTTATTAAAATTTATTTCATCATTGTTCCCTTCCTCTACTTTATTTCATCACATATAGCTTCATCTCAATGATTTATTTATCCCTTCATGATCACCATTTTTTTTCAGAAATATGTCAATCAATGGTTGATTCCTTTATAAATACTACATCTTCCTCACTTTAAATGGTGTGTCTTTTTCATTACAATTTCATTTTTTAATCCATAAAAATGAATTTCATAGGATTACTATTTTCCTAACCATTTTTTTCTTTCCAGGAGTGGTGATCCTTTATTTTATGCACCCTTGAAATGTTGGATTTAGTTCCATAGAACCATCATCTAAATAATTTATGATTATATGTATTCATTTTCATGAATATTAATGACGACTATTAACATGTAATGATTGTTCTTCTATGTGAAATAGAATTTGATAAATTATTATGAATATATATCAAACTGAAATGTTATAAATTCTCCCCATTATGATGAGAACTTTTATGTTTTAGGACTATATTCAAAATTATATGTAATATAGATGGATAAAATATTTTAATGAAAAATTAATGGTATAGTACATGGGGGTGGATCTAATTGGATTTTGAGGTTCTCTCTCATGTTATTCACCATTTGTAATTTCCTGAGTGAGATATTATCTTAACAATACCAATGAGTATAAAATCAATAGTTAAAATCATCATTGGATGTTCATATATGTAGATGTTTGCATTGATTTGTAGATATTAAAACTATCCTTGATGAATTCCATTAGATTCACACATTGATGAATTGAAAAAAACCATTTTGACCTATGATCATGGTGAATTAAGATATTTTGCGTGAATCTAAGTAATAGTTCAGTAATGGATAATGTGATAATGGATTTATCTCTTACATTCATTGATTGAGGCAGATATCTCAATCCTTTTAGTAGGAATGCAACTAGCTAAAAATATCTATAGACATGGTGTTTAATAGAAATTCTCTTTTCAAGAAATTCAAAGAAAGTCAAATAAAACACATAGGTATATTACACCAGTATAAATCATTCTTTACAAGAGATATAATGATAAAATAATTATATTAAATAGTGGTAATTAATATGAGGTTATATTTCACTACCCTAATTACATCTTTCTCTAAGGGTTAAAAGGGATATTGTTAGACTCTAACCTTTGAATTTAGTAATAATTGTCTATTTACACTCAAAAAGAAGAATATTGTGCGACAAACTATGTTTATACGGGATCATAGTAAAAAATAAGGGTGAATTTAACAACTTTGAATAAATATTTTTCTTTTTTTTCTGGTTTAATATTTATTTTATGTTGGTTGACATCCATGATTTAGAAAAATGTTATAGAAAATAATATGTGATTCAAATAATAATAATTAATATTTATTCTCATGGTTTTGAAAACTTAAAATTTATTATATTAATCAATAAAGAATAATATGATATATCTTCATTAAAAAAATATTTATTATTTTAGGTTTGGTAAATGTTAAAGATGATTAGTAGACATAGTATAGTTTTCTGATTGTAAAGGATATAAAGGATATTTATTTATTATTAGCTAATTCACATGTTTAGTAAAAAATAATTATATTATTATTAGTACAAAGGATTTACTAATAATTAAGGAGTTGGTAATGGGGGTTATATGAAAAATAGGATGTCCTAACATTCATTTATATATATCCAGTTATATATCTTTCTTTTGTCTGGATTAGTGTACTCAACTAAAATTGTGTAGCTCACTATGTACCTTGAGTGAGTTATAGAAATCTAGTGCTCGATCTCTCTACCTCCCCTACTAATACATTAAGATAATTCCAATAATTCATCATCCATGGAGAGAATTTTATTGTGATTAACCATGAAAAATGATAGCAATCAAGATTTACTATGCTGTGGTATAATTAATATTTGGGAAGGTTTAAAAATTGTTGTAAATGATTGGATCACCTTTAGAAAGATTATCCACTTGGATCATGAAAATCGATGATGTTATGACATGATCAATTCCACCAAATCAATAATGGAGAAAAAATTACAATTTCATGTAATTATGTAATTATGTAATTATGTATCCTCTTTTGGTTTGGTCTTTCATGTCAAATAATCTATAAATTAATTTAATTTTATATGAAATTTTAATTTTTTTTATTATGTATTATTAAAAAATTAAGGAAATTGGTCGAGTCCACCATGCACAAAAGGAACATCCATTAAACATGAAATGTACTAGTTGTATTAGAGTAATCACATCGTAAATTTATAATTTTTTAATAATTTATTAAATTGTGTGTGTTTATAATTTATTTGAAATCATATCTATTTCTTCATGGAATCTGAAATTTTTTCTCTTCCCTTTTTCATTTTCACTCTCATAACAAATAAATACTAATATTCCAATTAACGAAACATCTGATAAGTTCATCTGGAGATTTTAAGCATTATGGTTATATAACACAAGAATAGACACCATATATGAAACTACACATCTTGTAAATATGTATCTGACATATAGCTCGCATGGTAATTATATCAGTCCAATTATATCAGATTAAATCTGATAAATGAACTTCTTAGTAGATCAGGACCAATTGGGATTTAGTTTGAAGAACTACACACTATGTAACAAATGTCCATAATATGTTGTCTTTGTTTTCTTGTAGAAGACAAGAAAAGGGTCCTTAGGTGTCATGTTTCTGTTACAAAACATAGGGAGTGAAAAACCATGCGACATAGTTTCCACAGATCATGTATAAGGATTACATTTTATGTACTCATACACATCTGTGATAGGGGAACACACCTAGACCCAAGGTGTGTGTCATGGAAACTGCCATAAGATATAACGTTCTGAGTAACCTAGGGCACTCTGTGTAATATGATTCATCCTGTGTTCTAAACTTAACATGGAGAGAATAATTAATTATAGAATTAATCATATTCATATGTGTATTTTGAGTCATTAATTTGATGATACATGAAATGTCGAAGTATTTTTAATTATATATTAAATTAACTTTAATGCTAAATTAAAAATATATATGTTGTGTATGGTATTTCCTTATAGTGTTCTATTCATGAATCAAGAGAGACACATGAATTTTGAATCACTTGTGTTTCATGTTTCATTTGTTTGGTAGTAAATTCCAATTAATTATATACCACAAATGTATTATGGATTCTAAGGGAATGAAAACGTACAAGGATCTTTTTGGGTAGATAGGATATGTAAATTTCATTTCCTCCAAGTACACTTGTGTACTTTTATAATTTAAAATATAATTACTTACATTAATTTTTTTAAAGATATGGATGATATTGTTTCAATGATTATTCTATGGAATTATGATAAATAGGTTTAATTAAATTATTTCGTGTTATTTTATCTTAATTAAAAATGAATTTATATAATTGATAGCTATATTATAAATATGTGTTGATTTCAGGTTATGTGGATGGCCAAAATCTTATACTATACCTATATATGTGATTAGATTCCTTTTAATTTAATATTAATAAATTTAAATGATTCAAATAAAATCATCCCCTACCTAGTATTATATAAGGCTCTATATTCTATTGGTTTCTTTTACATAAACCCCCATTATAATATCCATTGGATCCTGTCACTTATAAGTGAGTAAAAAGTTATGTATTGATGGTTCTTCTAGGGATGATAAGGTTTTTTGAGTCTCTTTTCTGAGGCGATAAATATGATCTGGGGTTGAATGCTTCAATATGAACTAAGATATTGTTAAATGTGTTTTACCATATGGACAAGGATTAGTTTATAATCCACTATATAAAATAACCATTATAAAATCTCATTATCATGCCACATATATTTTATTTATATCATTTTCACGGTTGATTATTTATGTTTTTGGATTTTACTAAATCAATTAATAAGTATGTATGATTTAAAAAAACAATACAATTTTTTTATAAATTTTATCATACATGGTTATTAACATAAATAAAATCTACAGAATATTAACAATCATGTGATAATATAAAACTTTTATTTTTTGAATTATGATAAAAATCCGTAAAAAATATTTAATTGGTATATACTTGAAATAAATAACTTATAATCAATCCCCTAGTTCAAAATTCTTGATCAATACAATTCATTATTCCTTCAATTATTGATGAAATTTCAGCTAGATGTTATAAGGTGATATAACATGGTTCCCGTCAAGGGTTGACATATAAGTTAGAACATGGTGCAACTGAGATGAAATAGTTCAGGAAATATTTATCTTGGATTTTGAGAGTTGGGTTTCCTATCACCATAACAAGGAAATATAATTTTATATAGTTGGAATGTTAGGTTTAACAAAACCCCTATAATTAACTTTTCATGCCCTTTTCTGGGACATGAGAAGGATAGTATGGGTCATTTTAGTATATTATTCATGCAATAATATTTAAAAAATGTAAAGGATATTATTTTTAAAAAAATAGTGAGATATTAATAAAAAAATAAATTTAATAATTTTTTTTCTTATTTTTAATCAAGGAATTATTAATAATATACTCTTAAATTTTTTATAAATGGAAAACCACAGGATTTCAACCATATCACCATGATCCACACAAGAGATGTAAAAGATTCTCACCAACTAAAACTTATAATAATGATATAGGATCATAACAATTATATTATGTAATGAATAGAAATTATATGTTCTGGAATCCCAAATTCCTGAATAACATGTTAAAGAGGCTAGTTTGGAAGATGTCACTCTCTACCCTAAACATGTGGATGATGTAATGGATGAACAATTTTCCATATTATCTTCAATTTAAAGTGATGTTTTAATATAATTTAAGAATGTAAAATCATAGATAATCATATCTCACCAATATGATCATTATCATATGAAGGAGATACAAGAGAGACATAAGATCTTCAATTCACTATTCATGTAAATGGTTGGAGATCTATCACAATATAGGCATCATATATTCAATGTGATTGGATATATATAACACATAGTCATATTCTGGTTTAATATTCCAGATGATTTGCACAAAAATCCCATTTTTTATCACTACCTAAAACCTTCTCCAATTTTAGTATAAATTATAATATGATAAATATCAAGAATACACTTTCATAAATTCATAATCTTATTAACCAATTTGATAAAGACACAGGGAATGAAAACCCCAAGTACCATATGGTTAATATAGAAAGGAATATCTAGGAAAAGGTTCCTAAGACACCTTCAATGTCTAAGGCTCTAATGAACCTTCCTTCAATGTAGAATAAGATCCATTGAAATGAAAAGGAGAACAATGTTGTGTTTTTTCATGGAGAATGAAATAATATTAGAAATGAAATTTCACCCAAATAAATAAGAAATATGGAACTTCAGATATATTCATTATCAAGTGTAACATTTCCATATATACAGTTTGGTTATTGGATACTATATGTGGTGCTCATAATTGTTACAAAATTTTGGAACAATGTATATTTCATAAGGTTTTTTGGGGCACGGTGGATATATATTCTACCAAAGAGGTGGGGATGGATACTATATCCACTGAATAATACAACCTCACATTTCCAATAGGAATGATTTTTGTTTTAACTGACAATTATCATATGCCTAGTGATACCAAGAACACTATCTCTGCGTCTTTTCTAGACATGGATGGGTTTTTTTCAATTTTGTAAATAAGTTATACTACTCTTATAAATATATCACATGTTATGGTATGGACTAGTTTTTTAATAATATTTATATATTAAATTATGAAAAATAATAATATTAAATTTGTAAAGAATCAAATTAAAATAAATCATTTCACACCTAATTGTGGAAACACCATCTTGATCACATAAATGACTATAATTTAATTATGCGCCATCAATATGGTTACTAAGACACTTTTAATCATAAAAAACATAAAATAAGTCATTATTAAATACAATGTAATATTCCCAATCAATTGTTTGGTGGTTAAGGTGAATGTTCATTATAGATTCAAGAATTGGTACACGCTAATGTATACGAACCATTTCATGTAGTATCTAGGGGTGGATTCTCATAATTTATGACTTTTACTAATGATTTGAGTGGGTGTAGTTATTTATACTTGATGGACGATATTTATTAATCCTTTTACATGTTCATTGAATTTAATAATGATGTTCAGAATCATCATGGTATAAATATAAAGAAACTTTTTTCTAGTAAAGGTGTTAAATATCTTAATAAAGAGATTATCCACAATTTATGGGAGTATCAGATTTCCTATCAACTCAACCCTATTTATATTCCATAGTGGGATCGTATTAGTGAAATTATGAGTTATAAATTACTTGATATAGTGGGGTTGATCATGAGTCATGCAAACCGTTTTTTATTCTTTTGGGAATAATCATTACAAATCTAAATATGCATACTAAACGTTGTGGAAACTAAAGTAGAAAAAAATATTCCTTTTGAGTAATGGAGTTGAAATAAACTTGTTTTTCACATATTAATTTATAGGGGTTTGAGCTTTTTATGGAAATATCATGAAGAAAACTAGCACCATGGGGAACAAAGTGTATCTTTTAGGTTGTAACATGGAAAATAGAATATACTAACTACACGATTCATCAGATAATAAGGTTATATTTTATAAGAAATATATATTTTTTGAAGTGGGAACACATATTCAATATGGATAGTTGGGGAATTATTGACATCCTGGATTTTTTTCTCAAGATAAAAATTGTTTTTATGGGAATAGACTCTACAAGTAATTGTGGAATGTGTAGCTCCTGAAACACATGTATTGTGTAGGAGAACTAGAAAGGTATATAGCTGAAATGGTATGGTTTTATATTCAAAGAGGATGGTGGATCACTATTTCTTAAAATTAATGAACCTTTATCTTACAAGGAGTTAGTATATAGCATAGAAGCTAAGAAATTTCACTAATAAAAGTGTTATTAGATTGATTCCATGTGAAAAAACTATGTGTGGGTTTGGTAGATTCGAAAATTGATTTATACCATATTTCGCAATAATGTTAATTCAAGATACATTTATAAATGGAAGGTTAATTTAGTACCAATAACGAATAACTAGTGGATCAATGTTTTATTAAACATCACAATTTACACTATGGTGAAATATTTTAGCTAGTTTTTATGATTAAATGCATCAAAACTGTTTTCCATAGTTTCTTTTCTTAGCCATGAATTTTTTTTATATAGATTTAAAAACTAATTTCCTTATTAGTAATCTTTATAAATATGTTGATATGAAAAATCAGAAGGGTTCGTAACCCCATGAAATTCCAAATGGGCATAAAAGTTGTAGAGATCCATTTACGGATTAATTCAATCATCTGGATAATGAATCTTATGGCTTAATAAATCTATAAATGAATTTGGAATAATAAATTAAAAATGTTATCCATGTGTCTACATGTGGTTCAGTGGAGTATGTTCATTTTTTATAGTAGTATATTTCTATGACATATTAGTAATAGTAATGAAGATAATATCCTTACATGAAGTTAATGCAAAGTTGAAAAGTAGTTAGATATAACAGACTTAGGATAGGAGTTCTATATTCTTAGGATAAATATAATGTTTTAATGATAAATGTGGATACTTTGACTATGTAAATGTACATTCATTTATGAGTTAATGATGAGTTTTAATATTAAACAATCAAATAGGGGTTTGGTTCTAGTATCACCAGATATACATCCTTCCAATATCTAGTGTCCTCAGACATACAAAGAAAAAGAGATAATTATTATTATATTATATGCTTCTATAATAAGAAATATCATGTATGCCATGTTATGTATGTGGTTTGATGTTTCAAATTCATTCAGCGTGGTAGTTGGATATCAGGCTGATCCATTTGAACTACATTGTACTCATGTTTTAGGCTATCATTATGTATATAAAGTGAACATAGGATATTTCCTTGGTGTATGGATGAGATGAAGATATTTTCATCAGACTTTATCCATGTGTTATCTTTCAGAAAGATCCAAATAATCTAAATTCAATGCCTGAATATGTTTTAGTCTCAACAGAGTAGTTGTGAGATAGAAGAGTTCAGATATACATGTTCTTATTTATTATACATTAGAGTATGAATATATATTTTTTGATATAGAAGAAAGAATGTATTAGATTCACAACCATGTCTAGGATACAGATTTCATTCCTAGAATTCTAGACCCTATCATAATTTACTATGATAATACTACAACCCCAGATCATTCCAATGATCCATGGTAACATCAAAGGATAGTGAATATATTACATATGTTTAATCTCTTGATGGATATTATTCAATGAGTTAAAGTTATAAAAATAAGATTATGTATATATTTAAACCTAGAATACACCTTCATGAAGGCTCTATCTCATTAGATTCATGAGTATAATGTTAGATCTAGTGGAATGAAGGTTGTTAGCAGTTGGATCGAGTTCAAGTGGGAGTTTCCTGGAGTTATTTTCCATAAAACCAAATTAAATGTATATGATGATAATAGGTATTAATTTTCATGACTATTAATTATGTTTCTTATGAAATTATTATTATTCATATTAATGATTTAGTATATGATATTGTTCTATGAATATCTATCATCTGAATGGTTTTTGAAACAACCTGCTAAAATGAGAACATAGAGGTTCCATGATAATATTCATAAACATATAATCTATTCAATGATGAAATTATTTTATGGGACACAAATTATACAGGATATTAGTGTTGGATATTGATAGGACATTCATGAAACCTCTCATGTTTTCGACCATTTGTAATATCTAGAGTGGGAGATTATGAGAAGGAGACGCACCAGTAGAAATTCAATTTCATATGGGTTTCCAGATGTTCATATATATAAACATGTATATTGATACTAAGTATTTTAAATTACCATTAATGAATTAAATAAGTCATTTACTTTTATGTATTGACAAAAATGTTGGAAACATATACTCCCTGTAATTCTATATTCATTGGGTATGTCACAAGTTATATTTAATTAAGTGATAACGTGTGAAAGAATTTGTCCATTATGTCTCTTGATAAATTTTGATATCTCTATCCAATTTATGTGAATGTTAATTCATAGATAAATACATGGATATAGTGTTATATATGCATATTCGTTTCCAAAATGTTAATGAATTCATCATTAAGAAGTTAGGTTTATGACAATGGTATCCATCTAAATTGACTAGATATTTGATGATAAAGATATTATTGTAAATGGTGGGTGTTCAAAGGAGGTTTTTGACCACTATGAAATTAAGTCTTATATCTATGGGTTCTTCAGTGTAACAACTAAATATTTTCATAGATAAATGTTACATATTCTTAAATAAATATTTGACACATTTCAAAAATACATATCTGAGGATCTGAATGGTTTAGTGTCTTTGAATAATATATATATATAATATTGTTACTATAAGAATGATATTTAACATCTCCCACAAATATCTTCCCACCTATTACTCTACATAGTCATTCCCTATATAAAACCTTTCTTCATTACTTATGGAATGGAAACATAAGAATGGTTGAGATCATATTCTCATTAAAGGTAATCATTGTAGATATCAATCGATTAAAAAATGAAAGCATAAGTTAACTATAATGGTATGATATCAGGATAATAACATTCATTTTCTATATCCAATATTTAAAAGATCCTAAACACGAGTCATGGAATAATGAATTAACAATTCAAAATACCAAAGTTATAAGAGGGAGGAATCATTATAAATCAATCATGATCCACAAGTTCATGTCATAATAGTTTAGCACTGATATAAATATAGAAACAATTCCATATGTTAAGGATAAATTTCAATACCATAATATCATAGTGGATCATGAATGAAATCATTTTTAACAAATCATAACTGATCATACGTCATAACATGATTCCCATTGTGGATGAATCACCTCAACATGATTCCCATATAACATAAACATCATTGACATGTTTTTATACTGGATCAATCATGTCAAATTTTTTTCTATTGTGGATCAACCACAACAAATTTTCTTCCATTGTTATCTCAAATGATATAAAAACTTACAGAACACATTTATAAGATATGTAATTTCAGTCCCACCCATCACATAATGAAAAGCATACATATGTGATTCACAATATCATAAAACATTCATCATAACATCATATCATACCCTATGTAATGATATTTGGATTCATAAAAATTTCATAATTAATTACAGCATAACAAGTTAAAAATAAATTTTTTTCACAGCCGTATCCTAATTATAAACAAAAAACATAAAAATAATGTCTTTGGATAGTATCATTGGCATATCCTTAGTAATAAATTATTAACTCCAAATGATGTTATCATAGTTGAAAATTCCATTTGAATAATCATTGGAATATTTCATGAGGAAAATTCCAACTTTATTCTGAAATCACTTATTTTGAATATAAAAATTTACAAAATATTTAGGAAAAGAGTTTCGTTGAATATAATCTTCCAAAAATGAAAATTAATATTAAAATATTTGAGCAGAAATGATAGTGATAAATTCGACTTATGTCATATATGTTAAAAGAAAACATTCCTTTAACTTATTGGAATAAATTAAAAAAGTATGTTATTAATAAAGTGAGAATAATGTATTTTAAAAAACATTATTAAAATGTAAAACAGTAGTAAAATCAAATTTTATAAATCATAATATAATATTAAATAAATTCACTAAAACATGGATATTGAAGACAAATATTCCAAACTGTATGGTACTACATAGTATGTTTTATTTAAAAATATTCTTTCAGTATCTTGAAAATTTAAAGTGATTAAAATAAAATTAAAACATATATTATTCAAAAATAACTAGAGAAGTTTAAAATGAAATTTTGTTAATAGATAATTATTGTATAATTTCCTCAATGTTACTTCAATAAAAAATAATCCCAATTAAAATATGATTGAAACATATATCCCATACTCCATTGGTAATGTTGGAATCACAATCCCTATGAAAGAAATAACCCAAGTTGGTTGTAAATATCTAGTATTTTTCATGATTGTAATCATAAAATAAATTATTGAAAAGTATATATACTGTATAATAGAAACAAATTTGGAATATGGGTTCTGTTCCACAAGAAATAAATTTGAGTCTAAAATCAATTACATCATGATCAACTAACTTCTAATGTTCTTTAACAGCCTACGTAATAAATTTAAATTTATAATAATTATATACCAAAATAATTTATATTCAACTGAATAGGTAGCTATTGAAAAATGAATTACACCGTTCATGGAGATGGTAGGTCGTATGTACCGAAGAATAATGTATTCCTTTTTTGAAAGATGTGATAAAATAATGTTAAAAAATAATTATTATTTAAATAATAAATATTATATAATATACATCATATATATACGTTAATGTTTCCCTCATTAACATACAAATAAAATAGAAATGAAAAATGAATTTCATCGCTTCGTGGAGGTGGTTGTCCACATGTACGAAAGAACGGCGTTATTGTTTCCCAATGGATTGGAAGGTAAAAAGTAATATTTGATATCATAATTAAAGAAGATTTATTATTTCCTAAATTTTCAATATAATCGATAAAATCAAAATTATACCCATACATAATTGATGGTGATGAAGACTAAATTTTATCGCTATATGGAGACTATAAACTTTACACCCACAAGAGTGATACTTTCTCTTCCCATTTGATGGGGAAGATGGTGCATAATGGTGATTAGAAATTAATAATAAAATTTATTTATATTTATGACATAGAATTTACTCTTTTATAATAAATAAAATAGATTTATTGGAGGTAAACTAAGAATTAAAAATAATGTGATTATTTATTTTGATTAACCCATCTTTGAAATTACTCTTTTAGATCACCACCGATGGGAACTACGGTTGGTCTTTTTGTATGACCAGAACCTCTATAATGTGTATATCAATGATTATAGTATAATTTTAAAGGTTTTAGCTAGTCAATGAGGCTCAATGTCAAGTGACGAATGGAAATTAGAGGTGTCCTTTTATAAGGTATGGAGAGGACAAACTTGAAATTTCTTAGAAGACTGAAATATAACAAATTAATTTTTTTCCCGAAAATACACCAAATAGACATGAATAATAGTTCAAGGAGTATAATTTTTAATTAGAATCATCCACTGAAATTTATACATTTATTTGTGTCGTTTTAAGCAATATTATTTTTATTACCCTTGTTTTAATTATTTTTTACCTTAACCATGGTAATAAGTATTTCAACCTTAACATGCAAAAAATGTTAACATAAATGGAAAATTTTACTATAAATGAACAATCGTTAAAATTCTAAACCATATTACATAATCTTGACATAATATAATATTTTTTATGAATTTTAAGTCATTTAAATAATATATTATTTATTAAAAAATATCATTAATGTAAATTTTCAAACTATTAATCTAATTTGAAATTAAGGAAAACAAGACTAATATTGAATTTGAGAATTTTATTTTTAATAATCCATAATATTTCACAAATATCTAAAAATTTTGTAGCACTATAAATCACTAAAATTATATTACTTTGTATATTTTTAATATCATATTTTTCATTTTTTTCAATTAACTAAATAAATATTATCATCGTGTTCTATAAGAATTTAAGGAAATTATATAATTAATATTAACTATAAAAACATTTCCTTCATGAAATTAATTTTATTATATTAAAAATTGTCATTTATATTTATTCACATCTATCTGTTGTCCTTATGTTAGCACATCATTTATTTAAAAATTTAATATATTGACATTTCGTATTTTTATTTTCTATAAATATTATATATGTCATTTTCATAAAAAAAATATCCTTAAAAAATTAATATTTTAGGATAAGGTGATACTGTTCCAATTAACTTCATCCACTAAAATTAAAGATGAAAATTTATGGACTTATTGCATAGTTTTATCCTTGATAATCATATTTAAAACTTTATCAAGGTGATAATGTTTTCAATGGTTACTATTCATACTAACCAAAAAAGGATGTCTTTTTACAAAAATTTAAAACCTAATTCCAAATATTTAATCCATTTTTTGAAATTATATTTTTAAATTTGATATAAATTAGTTTTAAAATATGTGTAAAAAACGCGATGAAAACCAAATTTTACAAAAATAATGTTCTTTAGCATAAAATCGGATTTATTTTTATCCTCTGCCGATAAAAATATTTGATGAATTTTAAAACATTTATTGAATATATAATATATCAATTTATTTGAAATAATGCACCAACATTTGTCAACTCAATTTATAATTAAAGAAATACTTTGTGCACATAAAAATATTTTTTCATGAAAATCCATTTTAAATATAAAAATGTTCTTAAACCAAATTCAAATAAAATTATATCTCCAATAAACACAATTAAAATAATTAAATTATAGGAGTACTAATTTTACTTCCAAATAATTTTAAATCAAATTGTAACATTATACATTCCTGAAAAAAAACATCACTCAAAATCAACATTTTTTACTATTCGCATAGAATTCATTATTTTCATAAAATTATCCAAAGAGATCATTAGATAATTTTTATATTTTGATTTCCAAAATGATTATTATTTGATAAAATATTTTTAAATAAAAATTTATATAAATTATTCATAATATTTTTGCATAATGATAAATGAATATCCTATTTGAAGAAAACTTATTTTTGAAGAATAACAAAACTTTACATCGAATTGAGTGATTAATTAATAAGAATCTATCAATACATTTATTTTTAATATTATATTTATTTATTATTCAAAAATTTGTTACTCATATTCATACAATCAATTTTATAGCTATGTCATAACTTTAACATTTAAATAATAATATTTCATTTTTTCTGGTTTAATATTTATTTAGGCTTGTTGGAATGCAAATATATAATCACATGTTTTTCAAAATAATAATTCTATTAAATTATAATAATAAATATTAATTTTCATGGTTTGTAAAATATATTATTTATTTTATTTATTAATTCAAAATGACTTGATATATATTTATTAAATAAATAGTCATCATTCAAGGTTCTGTAAAGGTTGAGTTGGATTAGATGGCTTAGTAGAATTGTCTGGTTGGTAATGATATAAATGATATTTATTTATTCTCAAGTAATGCACATGATAAGTGAATTAGAATTATATTATTATTACTATACGCGGTTCACAAATGATTAAGTAATTAGTAAGGGGGATTATATAAATATATGAAACCCTAATCATTATTTAATATATATATATATATATATATATCGTTATATCTCGTTCCTATATAGGATTCGGTGTCAACAATAGAGAGAAATAAACTCTCTAATACCATAGAGGAGGTTTTTTATATCTATAGAGTTCTCTCTCCTCCTTTAATCTCAAGACATCAAGTTAACCACAATAATTTTTCATCCGCGAAGGTAATTATGTTGTGATCGACAACAAAAGACATAGGTGAACAAGATCAACAATTCTAGAACTTTGTGATTCTATGATGATGTTTCGATATTTTCATATTAATGTAGAACACTACAATAGTTATTCTATGCCTAGATCGAACAACACAACGATGGAATGATGATATTGAGTCAATCCTTTCATCAACAAAAAAATAATTACATGTTTATGTCAGTATATATCTACATATAAATTGATTATAAATTATATGTGATAATACTACTCTTCTAGTTCAGGAATTCATATCAATTATTCATTCAATTAATTCCAATATGACCAACATTTTCATTTTTTACATCTCTAAAAATTCAACGATTCTGACCAAAGTCGCATTTTTTCACTCCCAAGTGGCTGCTTACACTATTCCATGAACCTACATAAAATAGGTTTTGTAATTTTATTTTATTTTTTTTATATTGTATCTAATCAAATTTTAAATTTATTCAACATCCATTGACCGCAGTATTAAGAATTTCCTATTATTTTCATTTTCCTACTCTCGTAACTTCCATTCATATTTTGAAAGGGTTAAAAATGTAAGTCTTATCCAATAGAGTATAATTTAATATAATATAATTTTATCTTCTATAGTTGTATAATAAAAATTTATTTTCTTATTGTTTAATTTTTTATGAAATTATGTATTTCAAAAAATTTAGTTTATCCTAAAGTTTCTATAACTAAATCCTTAAACAAAATTAACTATAATTATTTTTTGGTCTCGTGATAACCATCCCAGTTATTTTCTATAAATTATTTTTAAATTTTCAATAAAATAATATTTTATACAAAATGATAATATTTTTACTTTTATTTTCTCATAATATTTATTTGATCCATGTATAATAATATTTTATGCATAATTATAATAATATTGAATCATATTTAGATTCCATATTAATAATAAATTTCAAAAAAATAAATTCCCATAATTATCCAATAACATTTTTTATGAGTAGTTTTTTCCCATTATGTTAGTTTCATTCGGGTTTCATTTCTTGTATGTATTTGGGGTATGAAAATTCTGTGTGGTCTTTCAATTTAATTCTATTTTCTTAAGATATTTTAATTTTTATGAAGTATGAATATAGAATTTATATAATTAATAAATTATTTATTATATGTATATCTTCATTTTAAACAGTATAAATTTACCGAAATCATTTTATGCATACAAAATTATTTTCGGTGAACAAAAATTATTGTCCATATATATAATTTAGAACATTTGTATTTTCATGCACACATGTACATTAGAGTATGAATAAAAAATTTAAATTTCTTCCCATTCCAATCCTATATTCATATTTCATAAATAATCTCTTGTCATTACTATTAAAATTATAGATCTATAATTTATGGTATATTTTTTATTTATACATAAATGTATTTACCATATTGATAATTTTATTTTTCATGCATGTTTATTCACTCTTTATTGTATCCTTATTATAAAAATAGTATTCATTACTATATCAACTCTTACACATTTGTTTCTTAAAAAACTATATACATTTATTTTACCATAGTTTCTAGTTTATCTAAAAAATAATGTATTTTATACATTTATTTTACCTTGGGACTTCTTTTAACATGTGTATGTAACCATAATAGGTGTGCTGCAGGATTTCCCTACTAGTAATTTTCCAGTTTAAATTTGATTAATTTACAGACATTTTCTCTATGATGGAACTAAATAAAATGTTAATATACAATCCCATTTAAATTTTTCAAAAAATTACAGTTTATCGAGAATATTATGTTAAAAATTCCATTGAATAAGGATAATCGTTCGTTTTTTCTATTGTAATTATCACATTTAATTTGTTAATATGGTTTACTCATTTCATATATAAAAAAAATTAAATACATAGTGATCATTATATCCCTTTTAATCTGTATATAATCTTCATTAATTTACTATATTATAATTTTTTATAGTCTTATCATGCAATAGAATTATCTTCATTGTACATGATAATGAGATTCTTGATTTTGTATGAATTTACTGTGGAAACATATTTACATATAAGCTTATCAATATTTTTTAGTAATTTTATTTCTAATTTCCTTGATGTCATTTACTAGACATCTCTTATTTTAATTTAATGTATGCATATTTTGTATAAACTTTCAAATTACTATTATTAAAAATATTTTTTTATACGTGTATATTGCATGATTATTTTATTGATGTTTCAGTTACCAGAGAATCAATTGAACAACAGAAACTATATTTCACATTTAGTCTACTCATAGCTCTCCACATTATTTACTTCATAATCATATCCCCTTTAATCAATACAAAATTATTTTTCATTTCATGTATAATGAAATCAAAAACACGATTATATTGTAAAATCAGTTTTACATATATCCCTATCAAATATTGTTTCCATAATTTTACTATATTCTATAATAATAATTATATATATTCAATTTCAATTATATGTTATTATAGTGTTAGTATTTATTCTAATATTTGATACATATAATGTTTATCATATATTTTCATTCTATTCAATGATTGATTAAAATTTATATTTTTTTCTTTTTTTCTCAAATTCATAATCATTCTATATCTTTCATTAAAAATAAGGAACTATTTTTCAGAGAACATTACCAAGGAGTTCAATTATACTTTTAAACCAGTAACACCTTTTCTTTTTTAAATACAAAACACTATTCCATCATTCATTTTTATTTTTATAGAATTATTTTCTATATATTTAATAAAAAATGTTATTTTTTAGAAGCTACTATGTCCCATGATAATGAACAAGGATAATTGTTAAAGGTAAACACTTATTGTATAGAAAGAAACAAAATATTGATCCACCTTAAACATCACATTACAATTTTTCTAATCCTATTTCAACATTATAATCATATTCTTAGGTTTACTGATCATTATAAGTTTACCATGAGTGATGATATTTTTGGACATGATTTTATACTTCTGATTTATTGAGAATTTATCTTATATCTTGTAATAAAAGATATGTATATACCCACGGTGATTGAAGTATTATCCATGTATGTTGATTTTCATAGTTCATTCAATTATATAAATTTAATTTAACTCAACACCTATGTTTTTTATTTCATATCATCATAAGATATTTTTTCAGTATAATACGATATCAATGTATGGATGAGAGGACACAAAAACTATTTCTCAAATAAAGAAGATAATGAGGGATAAATAATGAATAGAATATGTTTCCTACATATTTACGAACAAATAAACTTAGTGTTGGATTCATCAATATCATGAATTGTATGAAACATATCTTTAATAAATTTTTATCTCTCAAAATTAAATAACTAATAACAATATATTTTTATATATCAGTGCCTATTGGATGTTTTGTGATTTATCCACATGAAAATAACACTTATTGTTTATTCTCTAAATATGGTGATGTGTGAGGAAAACATAATGAAGTATTAATGGCAAAGTTTTTTATTTCAGTAAATATATATTATAATAAAATTTTATTTTATTTTATACTTATCATTTTCAAATAGAGAATGGAATTACTAAAGTTGTTCTATATTAAAGTGAATAAAAATATAATATGTATGTGAAAATGTGGATTCTATTTTATGTATTATAATATAGTAGATACGTTAAATGTTATTTCCAATTAATGACCTTTTTTTGATAAATAATTATCATCATCAATGAATAGATGAATGTGGATATAATATTCAAATATTTATATATGTGATAAATACAACATGTATAGATTAAAATTTTCACAAGGTTACATTTTGTTATAACATCCCCTTTAATTAATTTTTAATTATATTAAAAAGAAATGTTGAGGTTTTTAAATATTTCATCTCTTTAATGAACCTTTCCATTATAATGAAAACATGTAAAGCCTTTTACAGGGAGAATGGGATGTTTTTTTACTTATTAAATTCACTCTTAGTTTCCCTATTTATATTTTTCATGTAAATTTTGAAATTAAAATTTAAAATTCTATATATTATTAATTTTATCAAATTTGTGATATATAATTAGTTATTTTAAAATTATTCTATATTTTAATATTGTTTGATGTTGTTTATCTCTCGGTAATATGGTTTTTTATGGTCATTTTTCATCTGTCATAGGTTTAGGTATTGTGTTTTTTTGTAATTTATTTCGATAAAATTATTTTTTACATCGTTTTTCTTATAACTAATGTAAATTAAATTCCAAATCTATTATTTTATGAGTGTCATGGAATATTATTTATTTTAGTTTTAAAAAATAACTAACTCAAAAAATCAAAATCATCACTAGTTAAGAAATATCTAATGAGTAACATCCCTTGGTTTTTTTATTTTGGGAGGGTTTTTTATATTTGTTATTATTTACCAATTTTGATGTTATTTTCTACATCAGTAAAAATATCCTATGTTAAATTATTGTTTACAACATTGAGTAAAAAGATGTCACTCATTAATATAATTTAAAAACAAAATATGTTGGAAAAAAAATTTACGTACTAGTGAATGAAATTTTAATGATGGAAACAATGATGATAATAATAATTTTATATTATTTTATAATAAGTTGTGGGTTATAAGTAGACACTTACTAATTACATTAGATTATTTAATAAAAATAAAAAACCAATCATTTTATTCATTATAATAGATGAAGACTTTAACAGAACTATAAATAGTATTTTTAATCATAATAAAGTATCGACTACCTAATCATTATTAGTGGTGTGTAGCCTTTATTATAGCTTTTTTTGTTCTAATAATTGGTACCTTTATCAAAACGTCCTTCTTAGTAGTGATAAAGGTACGCTTTATCAGTTCTTTCTTAAGCATTGAAAAACTTACCCTTTATCTGGTATTTGTCAAGGGCAAAAAATTTCCACATCAGGAGCTATAAAGTTGAATCCCTAGAACATCCATGAAGAAGCCTTATAATGAAAAACCCAATTAGAATTCATAGACTGGGATAAAAATATAACGAAAAATAAATTACAATACAAATTTAACATTTCACTATCATTTCAATTAAAAATTTATAGATAAATTATTTTCATATATGTCATATTTTAAATTAATCAAAAAAAAATTCAAACTGTATATAAAACCAGAACTAGATGGATTTTTCCAATGATTATCCTACATATAAAAGTTTTTCCCTATAATTAAACAAATTTTTATATTAGTAAGAATGAATAAAAAATAACAATATTATAATTTTTATGTTATATAATCTACATAGGATAAATTATATTTTTAATCACTGTACATATTTATGATATTTTCAGTTATTTTCTTGTCATATTGATGTATGATCAATTTATATATATCTCAAATGATTTTCTGATCATTTTTCAAAAGCATAAAAACAATATATGCCAATTTACTTGGTTTTTTCTATGTCATGTGTATTTTAAACTTAAATGAAACTTTTTTATTAAAAACACACAGTTCATGTCATACCAACCACAAATTATATTATATTGAAAAACAATTAATTCCAATATGTCACAAATGAATTATGGATCATTTTCCTATTGATTGAAAACAATAAGGGATTTTTTTCTTTGATTTTTCTATGTGTAGTTCTTTAAACTAAAATGGAACTTTTATATTTCATACATACACATAAAATAAAATCGACCACTTCATATATTAGATTGATGTGTGGATGATTCATACCTATTAGAAATAAATTATTGATCGTTCTACAGATTTAAATAAGCAATATGGAATATTTTTGTTTTGGAAAGTGACATGGGTTATAAAAAAAATTGTACATTTATAATAAAAAATGTACTTTGAGTCATACTGGCAACATCGTTGTGTGATATTGAAATCTAGCCAATTAATTTTGTCAAAAATTAATTTTGGATCATTTTTATAAAATATTTAAAAAAAATGATCACGTTTTCTTGGTTTTTTTTATGTGAGGAATCTTTTAAATTAAAAAGGAAATTTTATTTTGAAAATATTCAATTTGAGTCAAACCTACCACATCATGTGTCATATTTTTATACAATCAATTCCTACATGACAAAAATTATTTATAGCTCATTTTCCTAGTGTTTCAAAGCAACTCGATCTCGTTTTCTCATTTTTTGGCTAGTGATAGATGTTTTAAATGAAAGTTGTGCTTTTATATTAAAAATACTCATTTTTAGTCATACCATTCACATCATGAATCATATTAATGAAAGATAAATACCTACACATAAAAAAGGTATTATGTAATTTTTTTCTCTATATATTGAAAACAAACTACGTTTTTTTCCCATTTCGTGATATGTGATGTGATTTTTAAACAAAAATGACACTTTTATATTAAAAACACATAGTATTTCTCAAACTAACCACATCATGTGTCTGATTAAAATCCGATCAACAAATATATTTCAAAGATGTATTCTATATTTTTTTCAATAATATTGAAAACAATATGGGATAATTTTCATTGTTTTAGAAGTTTTATGCGTGTTTTAAATTGAAATGACACTTTTATATTGAAAATATTCACCTCAATTAATATCAACAACATACTATGTTAGATTGAAATTTGGTAAATTTCTAATCATCACGAATGAATTATGGATAACTGTTCTAAATATTGAAAACAATAAATTCTTTTTTTATCAGTTTTGGCAATGAAATGACCATTTTAAACTAAAATAGAACATTTAAATTGGAAATATACAATTCGAGTCATATATACCACATCGTTTTTCACATTGATTTATGGCTGATTAATACAAATGAATAAATGAAATATGTTTTTTCTAAATGTTTACAAACAATTTAATGAATTTTTCTTAGTTTTTCTATGTGATGTATTTAAAACTAAAATTACAATTTTATATTGAAAACATGTATATTTAGTAATTCTGACCACATCATGATCCAAACTAACTTGGAGTCAATTCCTACATAAAAAAAAAAGAATGATAGATCATTTTCCAATATTTAAAAAAAATTATTATCTCGTTCCCTTGGTTTTGGTTATCTCATGTGAATTTTAAACTAAAATGGAACATTTGATTTCAAGTCACTAATTTCAACACTTCCAAACAATATTGTATACTGGATTGAAGTGAATTTGGTGTCTACATATCAAAATTTAATTATTGATCATTTTCCTAGTGTTTGAATAAAATATGATAACATTTTATCATTTTTGGCTGGTGACCCATGTTTTAATCAAAAAATATACTTTTATATTGAAAAAAACATCAATTCATACCAACCATGTCATCTTTTAAATTGATGTACGGTAAATTCCTACACGTAAAAAATGAATTATGGATCTTTTTTATAATGTTTCAAAATATTAATTTTATTAGTTTTAGATTTATGATTCATTTTTTAAAATAAGATGAAATTTTTTTATTGAAAACTCAATCGTCAAATCATAATGGTCACATCATATATTAGATTGATATACGTTCAATTATTAATCATTACAAATTAATTATGGAGAATTTTGGGAATCATTAAAAACAATCCATGATTATTTTCTCATCCTTAGATTATTTCATGCTATTTAAACTAAAATAAATCTTTTATATTGAATAAACGTACTTCAAATCATAACTTCTCAATTGTGTATCTCATCGGTGTCCCGTCAATTTTTTAATGTCAAAAGTGAATTTTGGATCATTTTCCAAAATATTGAATATAGTCTGAGTTTATGTTCTTAGGTTTAGATATTTGATACGCATTTTAAACTAATATAACACTTATATATTTAAAACACACACATTGTGTTAAAGTTAACATATCATGTTTCAAATTGATGTGTGGTTAATTTTTTTAAGTCACAAATGAATTATGAATTATTATCTAAATTATTTACAAATAATCAGAGATCATTCTCCCGAATTTGGATAAATCAAGAATATTTTATACTAAAATGGCACATTTATATTGAAAAACACACACATCGATCCATATCAACCACATCGTGTGTCATATTGACATGTTGTACATTCCAAAATGTCACAACTATATTATGGATCATTTTACTAAAGTTTGAAAACAATATGATAATTATTTATTATCTTTAGCTATTTGATCCACATTTTGAACTAAAATGGACCTTCTATATTAAAAACACGCATTTCAAATAATACATACTATGTAATCTATCAGATTAAAATATTTTCAACTCTAATATATACCAATAATACTTTTTTATTTTACTAAATTTTAAAAATAACCCAAACATGTTTTCATAGAAATCATTATGTGATTCATTTTTAACTAAAATGGCCCTTTTTTTAAAACATGTTCTTTGAGTCTTACTTACCACGTAATGTGTCAGATTGATGTATGGTCAATTAGTACCGTCAAAAATTATTTATAGATTATTTTCATAAATTTGTAAAATAATATAAGCTCATATGATCAGTTTTTTTGTATATGACATGTGTTTTAAACATAAATGTATCTTCTATATTTCAAAAACATACTTTGAGTCCTACTTCAAAAATAGTGTGTTTGATTGATGTGAGTCCAATTCCTAGATGTTAAAAATTAATTTAATATATTTTCCATAGAGTATCAAAACTATTTGAATTAGTTTTCTTGGATTTTAGTATATGATGTTTTTATTTAATAAAAGTCAACATGAATCCGGAATAATACATTTCATGTCATACTAGCCATAAAAATTCATATTGAGGGGCAGCTTATTCCTACATGTCACAAATTTATTTTGGGTCATTTCTGTAAAGTATAAAAATAATTATTCTATTTTCCTAGTATTGAGTTTTCCACATGTGTTTTGAACTATAATTTTAGTTATATACTAAAAAATCACAGAGATTAATTTCCTGAAAATCATGCATAAAATTGAGGTGTGGTTGATTACAACATGTCACAAATTACATTTGGATTATGTTCCAAATATATCAAAAGAATATGAATGTATTTTATCAATTTTTAGTTTGTTTTTGGAGTTGGTACCCTATAGGAAACTACATTGTACCTTACATCACATCAATATTCAAATTAGTGAGTATTAATATGATAGGAAGCATTGTATATAGATCATCAAGTGTGAGTAATTATAAGTTGGTGAGGATTCTTCTCAGGAAGATCCCACATGGTAATCTTGTTGAAGGGATATTATGATAACAGAACTACCAGTAGGAATTAAGTATGTATTAGTGTCATCAGATAAACCTATCTACCATCTTGTGAAATGGTCCAAAGACATTAAAATTATTATTAATACATGTTATTAATTTATCACATAGATTTATTTCATAAACCATGATGATAATAGTTCATGGGGATGTTTGATACGTCGGGAGCATCATGAATGACATGTTATTCATAAATTAGTCAAGGAAGGGTTTTTAAATTCTATATTTATGGATGTAAATATCTTGGAACCTTGATTGAAATATTAAATTGGCATTAAATTTGATGTCCATGGTGCAACAAAGTTTATTTCATCTTGTAAAAGAAATACGTATCAGACATATATATTGATGGCACAGATGTGAAGCCTAAGGGATGAGATATTGAAACAAAGGGATTGTATTACCTAATCATACTTAATGTGTTGTAATTTATGTTACGATATTAATTTATTTCTATTTTGTGCCTTCACATATTTCTAGATAGTAATCTTGGACATTAGACATTCCCTCCAAATACCAATGATAAATAATTCTAAATAGTCACATACTAAATATTTATGTCTATCATGATTAAATTATACATTAATGTAATTATTTGAAGAAATATTATTCTTTTAATCGGGGGATAATTTTCGTCATGTTTTATTGATCAATGATATTATCAAAAATAATAATAATTTTTTCATTGAATAAATTATTTATTTATATGGCTGAATACATTATAAATATTTATTCGTTGGATTTTGGATAAAATATTATAATATTTATTGGTTATTTAATATATACCTATTCTTTAGTTTGTGAATAAAATATTTATTTAAGTGAAAATATATATTTATTTGGGTATTCAATAAATGTTGTGGATTTTTAGTGGAACAAGATCATATCAGATGATAAATGTTAATTTACAAGCCAGTAACTTAATATTCATCATTGTTATAATTAGAACATGCTGTAAAATAATATTATTATTAATATTATAATTATATGTCATATGAATAATTATGTATTATAAAATTATTTATGGGATGATATGAAATTAAATAATATTTCTACCCAAAACCTGTCCTATAAATTGATTTTTATGTCTATTGTAGAGGGTTAATAGGAAATTGAGAATAAATAATCCCATCACGCAATGAAATTATATATATATATATATCATGAATTCCTCTTATCCTCCTTTCGATAATGAGAACAAATCTTTCAATCAAGAATGAATTAGAAATGATGAAGACAAAAAATTCATGAAATTATATGCACCATTCTAGTACCCATAAAACTATAAGCATTGTTTTGTGATCCAAATATAACATGTGGATCATCACTCAAAGGGTTTCTACACTTGAATCCTTACAACATAATCAAGGTAATATAAAAGGGTTTTCATAAGACCAACAATTTCATCAGAGAAATAATCCTATGATGAGGTAATACTTTCTTCCCAATCAAAATAAATTAATTATATATTTAACATGAAAGGTACTCTCTATTGGTTTTGGGAAACTCAAAATTGGAATAAATTTTTATTTAAAATCCAAAATGGTTACTTATGCTAAACTCGAAACCTTCATGGGGTATAAAATGTTAAAATTTTTAATTCATATTTATTTATTTTATTTTTTATAAGTATTCAAAATCATGGTGGAATTTTTCATTTCATGTTATTTTTTATTCAATCCAATTTGAGTTTACAGGTTATTAAAATTATAATTTCTTCATTCGTGATTTATAATTTCATAAGTTGAATAACATATGAATAAAAGTGGGAGAATTCATCGAGATGTGACGAGGAATATGGATAGGTAGTATGTGATTATGCACTGTGTTTCCAAAGTTCATGCCTTGTACCCATGTTCACCGCACCTAGATATTTCAAATAATAAATGACACCCAAATCGCTAATTATATGCAGTGCATTTATTGGACAAGGCATGAAGACGATGCCAACCAAGAACATGACATGTCATGTTACATGGAGTGTATCTGGCATACACATTATGTAGACTACATGGGTTACTAGGGAAATTTATGCAACATATTTATCCATTATAAATGGTCAAACCATGTGAGGCTGACCACCTAGAGGATTAATGATATAAATGATGTGTATGAGGTTTACACAACATATGTTTTAACAATTCCCACACCTGAGATACACACTGGTATAATTTTTTATTTAAATAGACACATGGCATGTAGCTATCATATAAGTCATTTGATTCCATGTCCATAGAATATGTCGATTCCTTTGGAAGGTTGTGTGGAAAGACGGAATCTAGCTAGATTGTACATGTTAGGTTTTCTAGTCAAGAAACAAATTGAATCCCCATGTATGTAACTCATATACCCAAAAAATTAGATAAAAAATGAGTACATCATAAGTATGCATTGTATAGCCTCTTAAGTAATAGAATAATTGAATTAGATTAAATTGAAAATTACTAAATTCAAAAAAATATTTTATTTATTGGAACCTATTGTGTTTGACAATTTAATAATGGTTTTCAATAATATAAATGAAAATTTTTATTTACAATAATAAATCTGTATTTATTTGTTCTCTTATATATTTTTGATTATTTCCATTAATGATAGTAATCTCTGAATATGTTCATATGGTTGTTAAGATGAAATTGAATTGAATGACTAATTAATTAATTAATGGAAACAAGTTTATCTCAATTATACATAATGAATAATAAAATAATATTATAATGTTAATTTTTTGTATAAGTATAATATACAACCATTCATGAGATTGACCAGGACCAATATATATGTCTCTTGTTTTAATTTAATTTATTTCATAGCTCTGTAATTATTTAAAACTAAATTAAATTTATGGTTGGCATCTAATCACTCCCTCCATTATTATATAGGTCCTCCATTTCAATATATATTAATGTAATCTTCATTGGGCAATCCTTTGGTTTCCCTCTCATTCATGTGAACTATATATGATGTAATAAATACAGTATCTCAAGGTGTGTGGAGGCAGTTCATGTTGGGACCATGATGATTCCAACCTAGGTGATACACAGTTGGGTCGATAAAATGATGAAACTCTTCCAAATAGAAAAAACATAAATTATTATCCTAGGTTAAATCTCTATTTATTTTTTAACCAATAAATCAATAGTTATATAAGTTCATGTTTAGTTCATTTTTTATTTATAAATTTTTGTCTTTGAATTTTTTATGAAAATATGACCCTGATCAAATAAATAAATGAATTAATTTAAAAAGGTGTAATTTAAAAAAACTAGATTATGAAAAAATATTTTATCCAACAATATTTATCAATTATGTAAAACACACTTAATATTAATATGATGTTTACAGAATAAAAAAACATAAAATATGAACATAATATATTAAATTTCCTAAAATTAATTTTTAGTCAAAGTAAGACTTTTATTATATGATTTATAATGTAACCATAGAGATAACTATTTACCTGCCCATTGTCAAAAAGATAATTATATCAAGGAGTTGTTATGTGTTTTTATGATTATTTAACCAAACTTGAATTTAATTAAAGGGTCATGGTCTGTTTTATAAAAATTTGGAGGAAAGTGTTATGGAAATAAATTTCCATATTTTAAGATTGGGGAGTTCACCTAATAAACCAAGAATATAAAAGGAGGCATTTGGAAAGAACACACACCTAAAAACCTTCTTATGGTTTTCATGGAAGAGGTCCAGATCATTATGAAAAGTAGAATGGATCATTTCCACTATAATTCCATTGAAACTATGTATTTCGAGTTCAAATTTGAGGTCTATTGAGACATGATAAAATAGTAGAATGTTTAATAAATCCAATTAAATTATTATTTCTCACATAATTTATAATCAAGTAATGTTCTCATCATCTATTTTAATTATTTTATAAAATGGAAAGAAACCCAAATAGAAAAGTGTGATTATTCCTTAAATATTAGTATTTCGTTACAAATTAAAATTTCTAGACAAAGTGTGATAATTTTTGTGATGAAATGTTATCTAAAAATCAATTTATGTGTTAAAATCCCCTATCATGGTATTTCCACCCATGTAGTTGGGAGTAGATGAAAAAGGTAGACTATCAAAGATATTTTGAGGTTGCTTCCTAGGCCCATTGTATTAAATCAAAAACTAATTATATAATTTTGATGATGAAAAATAAAAACATTGATGCCTACACTATAATATGTCATCTCTAATCTCTTGAGAAAGAGAATGAAAGGAATAAAATATATAATATTTTTAATGAACTATATCAGTGTAAACTAGAAGAAGAAAATATAATTAATGATCATGATTTAAAATTGTAGGGGTATACTGATCAGTTAGTGATGTTTAGATTACACTTGGATAATAAAGTATCTCTTATTCTTATATTATATACCTTATAAAATAAATTATCTATATTTCCTAAGACTAGATTAAAAATGGATATGATTCTCAAGAAAATTAAGTCGATCCATTACAATGTGGATATATATTGGTTGAATCTTATTTCTATACCACAATTATTAAAATAAATCAAATACATGTCTGAAGATCCCATGGATAATATAAATCCAAAAGTTCCTTTACATCTTCAAAAAAAGAGAAAAATATGTAAATGAAAAAGAATGAATAAGAGGTTATTTTCTACATTTGTTGAAAGAATAGGCACTGGAAAATAAATTGAAATTATTTGAGGATGAAGGTAGTTTCACTCACTTCAGGTATATTCATCATGTTTCTTTGCATTGATTATGTATTAAATAAATTATTCTTAAAACATATATGTATTTGAATATAAGAAATATGATAAAATAAAAAGGTTATATATTGAACTTGAAATAATATGAGAATGTGTGGTTCTTTTGTAAGCTATCTGAAGATCAATTTTCTTATTACAATATTGATTTGATTTAGGGGTGTAATAAGTGTGATAAAAAAATTTATATCAGTTTCCATCAAGTGACAATGATATATTATTTCAATTTTCAAAATAAATTTTGTTATCGTACATAAATACTAAACTAATATGTCAATAACTTCAAAAAAAACTCACTTCAATGAAAGATGAATAAAAAAATATATAACTCTTACCTAATTATAGTATGATAATTTTTTTAAATAAAACTAAAAATATTTGACCTATTAATAACCATAAATGTGTTACTGTCTCAAAATATATATCATACAATATTTACAAACAAACTACAAATAATATTTTAGAGAATGAAGTATTTATAAAAAAGGTTTTCCAAAAAAATTTCAATGTTTGTTCAACATAGCCTTGTAAACTATTCTAAATCTAAAGGTAACTAATTATAAATCATGATATTACCTTAATAAATTTTATAAATTCTCTATGAATTATATAAGTGTACTTGGTAGAGAATAAGGAACCACTGACCTACCCTGTTAGAGAACATCCTATCACTGTTTTCAGTGACCATATATGTGGAGTAAAGTAAATAACAAACTCCAAATTCCATATATGCATCATGGACATGAAGTTAGTAAAAGGAATATTAGTGGGGGTTTCTTATATATATTCCAAATATTGAAATATTTCTACCAAAACATGTTTTTTGAAATAGAAGTGAAATAAATAAATGAAATGCTAGCTAAATTTTCTAATGGTTATCATATATATTACATTGTGATAAGAATATATTAACATCTTACCACATGTTTTATTAGAAAGTGTTTGTTTAAAGAAGGAATTAGTTCCAAAAGAACTTCAAAACACTAATTTGAATCTATGTTAATAATCACATGGCAAGACAGGATATTAACATCTACTCAAGATTGACTTGATTTATATAATAGAAAATTATGCCTTTGTAGATAGTGAGTGAAAACTTATCTTCTATGAGTTAAGGTTATGGATCCACATGAGATGGAATAGTAATTCTGATCTCCCCACAACATAGTGGGAGTTGTTTTTCCAGAGACACATACTTCATATTAATTTATATCAAAAGAGGTTTCATATATTCACCACAGTGGTTGATACATGTATTATTATTTTAGAATAAAGATTACTACAATGCTATAGAAAATTATAATATAATAAGTTTTAAACGTATGTATAAATTCAATAAATGGACACCTTTGATCAACATTTGATAATACATATTTTGAATGTTTCTAAGACTTGATACAATTGGCGAGTATTTAAGAGAAACAGGAAATGGATGATACAAACTAATCCCAATAAAGCATCATTGATTTTTGAAAGTTATATTCTATGAAAAAACCTATAGACTCATCATGAATAATATTCTTTTTGAATTCAAATTTGTCAAATAATATTGACATGATCATCATATTCGGTGATTGATTATCCATGCCACCACACTATGAGGAAACCTTACAGTAGATGTATATATGACATGACCAAAAGGAGACCCTATTGTACATGCCTATTAGGCATATTGTAAAAGGGTTGGTGAAATCAGTAAATTATAATATGATGTGAATGTTACATAAATTAATTTATGAATAAATCATGCATGGTGATTATAGATTACTGATTTGAAAAAAATAGGGACATGTATCTTATCTTGTTAGTGGGAGCACTATTAGTTTTCATGATTGATATATTAATATGACATGGAAAACAATGTTTTGTCTTACCAATTTAATAAGAATAATGAATGAAATTTCCCTAATTATGACTTCAAATAGCAATTATTTTATAGGTAACAAGATCTATAAGATAGATATATTAGTTTTTTTAATTTATTCATTGTAAATATATTAACTAAATATTAAAGGATAAAAGTTTTAATAAATCAAGAATTTATTTTTGTTGGCATATAATCTTTCTAATAGAACTTGCATTTTTATAGAAAGAAATTATTGAGAAATATATAATTTTAAAATATTAGGTACATGAAATTTCTCACATGATCAATGATATGTACTTATGTTTGATATTTCGAATTCATGATGCATAATACAAAAATATCAAACAGATCTTTCATAACATCATATACCTATAGTTAGAACTATCTTACAGTACATTTCACTGTAGAACTAGATGACTTCTTGGGGTCTAGAGGATTGGTAATACTAGTGATCAAGTGAATAGAATTTTTTTTTGCATTCCATTCGAATTTATCTAGTTTCATTATAAAGGTTATGTTAATATCAAAAAAAAACAAATTAAAACAATAGTTACCATATCAATAATATATATTTATATTTCGGCTTCTAATGGAGCCTATGTTGTTATTTAGAAAAATACTATTTCTATTTTTTTATAAAAGATGAAATAGATTTATCATTTTATGATAAAATTTGACAATGGATTTAGTTGTTATTTCCAGATATCGATATGGTAATAAGAGGTGGATACTTAATTATGTCACTATAAGAGATATTTCCTCAAGATGTTCATGTTGTAAAAAATAGATTCATCGCACAGACATGTGGATCTACCAAACCAATCCACGTAAACATAGTAGGAATAATAGTTTTATCCATACATAGTAGAAATATATTGTTCATGTGAGGACTAACAGTTCATTAGTAATTGAATCTAGTGATAGTGGGAGATTGCTGAAGTTTGACCCCAATAACCAACTACTTTTTACTTTCAAATTCATTAATATTCATGTGATTTAATATTATTATAAATATATTATCCATATTAAATGTTATTATTAAAAACATTGATGTGATAATTCCACATATTATTTAATATATTGATAATTTCTAGTGATTCCACTCTATAATGTGAACCTTGAAATTCCATGATGATATTATTAAAAATATATCTATGGTAAGATAACATACTATGATATGGAATGTAGTATATAGATTTTTTGTTGTGTATACTCCTAAAAGGATGGTCCTTATTCTAAATAATTTCACACTTGTTAATCTCCCATATGATAGATTATGAGAATAGTACTAATAGTAATAATTCCTTATGTTTTTGTGTAGTTTGATATTCTAATCATTGGGAATGTGTAGTGGTCCTTAGACATTGTGATTATTATTAATTCATTTTATTACTCTTCCATATATATTTATTTCATAAACATTGAAAATAATAGTTCATGGTTATGTTGCATGATTTTGGAGAATCACCAGTGAAATGTTGTTAATTAATATGTCAAGGAAGGATTTTTATCTTCCATATTTAGATAAGTTTATATCTCATCCCTTTGGTTGAAATATAACTGTCCCATTTAATTCCATGGTCATGGAGTAGCATTGTTTATTTATGTTGAACTCTCTCGGAATTGAGTTGCTTTATTATATTTTGATAATCCCAACTATATTTTATTTATATCTTAATTATGTTTGATACATCTCAAATATGCTTTATTATATGTTGTTACGTTCAATTATGCTTAATATAAGTCTTTTGGATATATGTACTCTGACCTAACATATTCTTCCAATAGAATGCTTAAACAGTTTATAGCTACCGATACAGAACAGTAGCTACCGTTATGACTTAGAGCTACTGATATCGAATAGAGCAACCGATACAGAGTTCACCAATACATCAAGTTCACCGGTACTCAAAGTTCACCGCTACATCAAAGTATACTGATACGGTACAACAAATCTACCAATAGAGTTACAGTTACAAGCTCACCAGTACTCAAGTTTACCGCTACATCGAAGTCGACAGCTACCGATACAGAGCTACTGACATGCTGAAGTCCACCGATATGCAAAGTCTACTGATACATCAAGGAATTTTCCGATAGGGACTTACCACTACTGATACATGGCAGAGGCACAGCTACCGTTACAAGTCCACCGCTACTGATGTGATCAAGTCTACAGTTTCAACTACCGATACAAAGTCTACCGTTAGAAATGAAGTCTACTGATACAAAGTCTACCATTACAAATGATGTCTACCGATACAGACACCTACCATAACACAAGTCTACCGATATCAAGAGCTGTCGTTCCAGAGACAGAACCCGGCACTACTTTAATTTCATTATCTTTATTTAATCTAACCAACGGTCATATTAGGAATATTTTAATTCTCTTTCATTTATTTAATGAAGGTTGTTGGATGTTAGGGAACCGTACCTCATACCGGCAAAAATTAAATCATCTTTTGCCGGATCTCATGCTTTAAATAAAGGAAGGATGTGCTACTACAATGAGAGAGAATGAATAGACTTATATATAGAGACATACATACCACGAGGTGTACTGGAAGAACAACTGAGCGTGAATACAAAGAGACGACTGAACTTACACGAAGAACTCATTCATTAATGCATACTAGTGAAGAGCTGAGAACGAGAACATAACACAAGAGTTTCATAGACTGTCTCTAAATCTGGAAGTCAAGGAAACAGACGATACTCCATTTTCCAGACAAAAAACCAGAAGAGGACTCAGAGCGAATTCTGATCAATCAAAGGAGTCCAGAACTGCATGACAATCACTAGAGCCATTTCTAAACTCTAAATATTTTCTCTGTGATTTATCTTTTTACATATTGAGAAGTGTGTGTTATCTTATGTATTTAACACACACACTGTCTCATGTGCTTTAACTGAAGGATTTGTAAATCCTCACTCAACACTCTTACATATTTTATGTACCACTGGGATAGTGGTAGAGGTCGTGTTACCTGGACAGCTGGTTATTTTTGTTTTTGTTTCCCACGGATAACAGTGGTAGAGGTCGTGTGACCTGGACAGTTGTATACTGTTGTTTATCCCCGATCCAGGGTGTGGATCACTTTTATATAAATTTTTGAGGGGACTAAGTCTCAGATTGAGACTGAACCTCTTGGTAAAATCTGTTGTGCTTATTTATATTCAAAGTTATTCTTTATTCCGCTGTTAATTTCTTTAAAACCAAAAATGTTTTAAAGTCAATTTGATAATTAAACTCGAAAGTGTTTATATTAGTTGTAAATCAGTAAGTTAGTTTCAAAAGTTAATCAACTCTTCTGATTTGATTAGATGGGAAATAATCAATCCCCGGAGAACCTAACAGACCCTTTACTTTGGTATAAATTTACTAAAGTTTAATTTTGTATTTTAATTGGGGGTTTTTAAGAAAAAGTTTTTAAAACAGAAATTTTAATTGGAACTCAATTCACCCCCCCCCCCCCCTCTTGAGCGTCCACTCCGACCAACATTTTGTATCAGAGGAAAAAATATTGTGTACTCTGTTTTTCAACTATGATTTTAGTTGTATTTTAAAGTTCTTAAAATTTCTGTTATTTCTAAATTTTTGTCTCTTTAAAATATTTTCTTTAAGTAAGCTATCATGGATAATATACCGGAAGGTGTTGCTACCAATAGACCACCATTTTTCAATGGCACTAACTATGCTCAGTGGAAAATCAAGATGAAAATTCATTTAGAGAGCATGGGTTTTGATGGTTGGACTGCTATAGAATCAGAATATGAAATACCTACTACTGTTAGATCTATTTGGAATGAAGCTACTAAGACAGCCTATAATAATAATTGTAAATCCATGAATTATATGTACTGTTCTTTAGGAGATGAGGTATTTAATAAAATATCTTCTTGTAAAACTGCTTATGAAATTTGGGATACCTTAGCTGTTTCTCATGAAGGAACAACTAATGTTAAGGAAATGAGATTGAACACTTACACTATTAAGTATGATAATTTTAAGATGAAGCCTGATGAACCCATTTCTGACATGTATCTCAGGTTCAACGAAATTGTCAACATAATGATCTCTCTAGGAAAGGATATTCCATCAAAGGAACAAATTATGAGAATTCTGAGATGTCTACCTGAAAGATGGAGAGGAACTTCTGTCTCAATTAGAGAATCGTGTGATATAGGAGAACTCCCAGTCAAGGAATTAATTGGAAAGTTGATGATGTATGAATAAGAACATAAGGTGAACAAATAATAAGATGATGAATCAAGAAGGAAGTGTGTTGACTTAAAATCTTCAACTTCAAAGAACAAGGATAAAGAGAAACTTCAAGCTATAAATGAGAGTTCAAGCTGTGAAGACAGTGAGAGTGCATCTGATAGTGATGCTGAGATGGCTCACATTGCAAGAAGGTTCAAGAAGTTCTATAGGAAGAATAAGTTTTTCAGAAAATCAAATTATAAAGGTAAGTATGATAACAAGGGACATTGGAAAAAGGATTGGAAGAAATCTGACAAAACAGATGAGGTTGTCTTCTATGACTGTAAAAGAAAAGGACATATAAAAGCGGACTGTCAAAAGATAAAATACAAGAAAAATATGAATACAAGGACAATAATTACAAGAAATCCATGAAGGCTACTTGGAGTGCTTCTGAGGATAGCTCCAGTGAATCTGAAATTTTTGAAACTGAACACAGAAATAAGGAAAACATGTGTTTTATGACAAACACATCTGAGGTAACAGCTGAATCTCCTACTTTAAATTCATATTATTCTGGAGATGATTATGACTCATAAAACATGTCAAAATATGAACTGTTTGAATATTGAGATATGTTAGAAGAAACCTGTAATGAGCTAAAAGAAAAATACAAAGGTTTAAAGAAACAGTATGCTTTAACTGTTAAACATAAATCTGATCTTGATATTGAAATGAAAAATAATGCTCAGTTTCATAAAGAAAACACTGAACTGAAATTATCTAATGAGTAACTTAAGAAAGACTTCGAAAAATTTAAAATTGGTAAAGATAATCTTACTCAGATTCTAGGTAAGAAAATAGCACCTGGATACACTATTGGTATAGGATACCAACCTGGACAAAGGAAAATTACCAAAAATAAATTCATTCCTAAATCTGGATAGAATGTAGCTAGTTAGGAAACTTCATATGCTTCAACTAGTTATATTTATAGTTATGGATCTAATAAGTTTTATCTTTCAAAATCTGTTGACTCTAGAAATCTTATGAGACCCATTAGACAAATTTGCGTACCTAAAGTTTTATTGGCTAACCTGTCTGGACCCAAGAAGATCTGGGTACCAAAATCATTTCCTATCTAAATCTGTTTTGTAGGGAACCTGCTTAAAGAGATCTTGTAGAATGACTTGGTATTTGGACAGTGGATGCTCAAGAAATATGTCAGAAGACTTCTCATGCTTTAAAAGCTTAGTCAGAATTGATGGAGGTTTTGTCACTTTTGGTGATAACTCAAAAGGAAAAATCATCGGCTTAGGCCAGATTGGTAACACTGACTCAGTATTAATTTCTAAAGTTTTATTAGTTAATGGACTTAAATATAATTTGTTAAGTATTTCTCAGTTATGTGACGATGGTTTTTATGTTAAATTTGAAAACGATTCTGGCAATGTTTTTAATTCTAAAAATATTTTAGTTTTTTCTACTTTAAGAAATGAAAATGTTTATTCTGTTGATTTAAATTCATTAGCTAGGAAAAATATTAATTGTTTAAATTCTTTTCATAAAGAGTCTTGGATTTGGCATAGAAGATTAGGACACTACAATGTACATTCACTTAGAAAACTTTCTAGGAAGAACTTAGTTAGAGACCTACCCAAACTTGAATTTCCAGCAGACAAAGTTTGTAATCCCTGTCAAAAGGGAATGCAATATAAAGTTTCTTTTAAATCAAAGAAAGAAGGGTCAACTTCTCATCCTCTCGAGTTGGTTTAGATGGATTTATTTGGACCTTCTAGAGTTTCTAGTTTAAATGGGAAGCACTATATCTATGTCTTAGTAGATGAGTTTTCTAGATATACTTGGGTATATATTCTAGGTCACAAAAGTGAAGCTTGTTCTTTCTTTGTAAAATACTCAAAATCTGTAGAGAACCTTAGTGGACTTAAAATTAAAACCCTTAGAAGTGATCATGGTCGTGAGTTTGATAATCATGAGTTTGAATCTTACTGCTCACACAGTGGCTATAGTCACAATTTCTCTGCCCCTAGGACACCCCAACAGAATGGTGTAGTAGAAAGGAGAAATAGAACCCTGGAAGAAATTGCTAGGACTATGCTTAATGAGTATGACCAACCTGTTTACTTTTGGGCTGAATCTGTAAATACAACTTATTCTGTTATTAATAGAGTCTTGATCAGACCTATTCTTAAGAAGACCCCTTATGAGTAATGGAACCATAGGAAACCTAAGGTTAACTACTTCAGAGTTTTTGGTTGCAAAGTCTTTATTCTTAATACTAAATATATTCTTGACAAGTTTTCACCAAATAGTGATGAAGGAATTTTCCTAGGATACTCTATATCTAGTAAAGCCTATAGAGTTTTCAATAAGAGAACCAAATGTGTGGAAGAATCTGTTCACATCAAATATGATGAAACTGATCCACATGAACCTAAGACCTCTCTTGAAAATATTGAAGATGATCTATCTGTTTTGAACCTTAATGATAAGGACAGTGGACCTGTAGTAAAAACATCCAGTTCTGGAAATTTTCCAGAACCTGCTTCTGTTGATTCCCAACCTGTTGATGAACCTGAAATTTCTAGTCCTACCTTTACACGATCCACTAGAATTCAAAAGAATAATCCTTTGGATGCTGTTGTAGGAAATCATGATAAATGGACACAGACTAGATCTTCTCTTAGAAATCAGGTTGAACATCAAGCCTTCTTGTCACAACTTGAACCTAAAAACATTGATGATGCTATTAATGATGAATTTTGGGTAATGTCTATGCAAGAAGAACTAAATCAATTTGAAAGAAACAAAGTCTGGAAATTAGTGGAAAGACATAAGGACACTTTAACCATAGGCACAAAATGGGTGTTTAGAAACAATGTTGATGAATCTGGTAACATCATTAGAAACAAATCTAGGCTAGTTTCACAAGGTTACAATCAAGAAGAAGGAATTTACTATGAGGAAACCTTTTCACCTGTAGCTAGATTAGAGGCAATTAGGATCTTACTTGCCTTTGCATCAAATCTGAATTTCAAGTTATATCAAATGGATGTGAAAAGTGATTTTTAAATGGTTTTATTGTTGAAGATGTTTTTGTAGAACAACCACCTGGTTTTTCAAATCCTCATTTCCAGAATCATGTCTTCAAACATTCTAAAGCTTTATATGGTTTAAAACAAGCTCTGAGAGCTTGGTATGAAAGGCTTTCAAACATTCTTATTTCAAAAGGATTTACAAAAGGAATTTCTGATCCCACTCTTTTTATAAAAAGGATTTCAAAATATGTTTTAATAGCATAAATCTATGTTGATGATATTATTTTTGGATGTTCTAAGAATTCTTTATGTACTGATTTTTCAGAAATAATGCAAAATGAATTTGACATGAGCTTAATGAGAGAGATTAAGTATTTTCTTGGTTTTCAAAATTTTCAAACTAAATATGGTATTATTTTAAATCAATGTAAATATACTAAGGATTTGTTAAATTGATTTGGCCTGGATGGTATTAAGGAAAGTGATATACCTATGAGTACCACCTGTAAATTGGATATTGATGAATCTGGGAAACCTATTGATCAAACTAATCACAAAGGTATGATTGGGAGTTTACTTTACCATACTTCTAGTCGACCAGATATTATGTTTAGTGTATGTATGTGTGCTAGATTTCAAGCTAATCCTAAAGAAACACACTTACTTACCGTTAAAAATATTTTTAAATATCTTAAGTATACTACAAATTTGGGTTTGTTTTATCCAAAAGGACAATCATTTGACTTAATAAGTTATTCAGATGCTGATTTTTCTGGCTGTAAGTTAGATAGGAAGAGAACATCTGGAACATGTCACTTACTTGGAAAATCCCTAGTATCATGGTGTAGTAAGAAACAGAACTCAGTTTCAATATCTACTGTTGAAGCAGAATACATAGCTGCTGGTAGTTGTTGTGCACAGATTCTATGGATGAAACACACTTTACTGGACTATGGATTTGATTTCAAGCATGTTTCAATAAACGGTGACAACCCTGGTGCGATTAACATCTCAAAGAATCATGTGTCTCACTCTAGAACTAACCACATTGATGTTAGACACCACTTTTTAAGAGATCATTATCAAAGAGGTGATATAACACTCTAGTTTATAGGAACTGGACTTCAATTAGCTGATATTTTCACTAAGCCATTATGTTCAGTAAGATTAAGTTTCATTAGACATGAATTAGGAATTATAACATAACCTTGAAATTGTTAGGAGTCCTCACTGTTAGGAGACCTATCCGTTATGAGACCTCACCGTTAGAAAATTCTCACCGTTAGAAAATTCTCACCATTAGGAGACCTCGCCATTAGAAAATTCTCAACGTTAGGAGACCTCACCATTAGGACATCCTTATCGTTAGAAGACATTACTGGTACATATCGCGCTGTTTTAACTTCTGTAAAGCCGATACATCGATTTTTTTTATATATATGATATATTTTATTTGTGGATCCTAAATGATATTAAACTGAGTCTAGATTTTATTCAATCTCACCGCGAACTCGTCTATTCGAATCCCTCCAACCTAACCCTCTCAAGCCAAAAAACCCTAAACCTCGAATCTGTAATGGCCCGCGTCAAGATACCTCAGGTTACATATGGTAGTGATGAGCCGCAAGCGAAAAGACAGAAAGTATCGAATTCTAGTACCAGTGGAAGTGGAAGTGTAGCTCGAAGGAATCCAATAAACCTGTACCTCTCAAAGCGAGAAATTGTCGTTGAGAAAGAGGTGTGTGCCGAATGGATGATGGAGATCAAGTCCTTGGTTCTTAAAGTTTTAGAAGAACAAGGTTGGACTGAGTGACTCACGAACAAAAATGGACCTTATTACCCAGGGCTGGTAAAACAGTTCAACAAATTTTTTCATTTTGAAAAGTCTGAGGAAGAAAGCATAATGATTTCTTATGTGAATGGACATGAAGTTTCTTTTACTTCAGTAGAATGGGCTGGGATCTTGAGAGTTCCACATAAAGGAGATTATGCATTTTATTCAAGATCTGTACCTTCAACCAGTTATGTGTTTCAATATGAAGATGCTTTGCTGGAGCTTACAGGGAATGGGACCCCTAGAAAGGTCATTAATACAAAGATGGTAGGAGAAGATAAGTTGTTGTTTAAATTTATTAAGCATATTGTTAGTCTGACAAGAGGAGACTTTGCCACTTTGAGATTCCAAGATATATATCTCTTATATTTGCTGAAGCGCAGTGTGAGAATAAATCTATGTAGATTGATTATGGTTCATGTGGAAGAGATGACTAGACCGAAGTCCAAATCAAATGCATTGTTTTTCTCAAAGCTGATTTCTATGATGCTAAAAGTGGAAGAGGTTGTTGGACCTCAGGATGAGTTGGTAGTGGTTAAGGAAAACTTCTTTATTACAAAAACTGTCTGTAAATACATGAAAGTTAATGGAATACTTGGAATAAATCATGGGTGAATGATGATCGGAAAATCTATGACAAGTATACTCTTGTGGATCATCCTTCTAGACCAAAGGATGTGAGGGATCCTAGTCTTGGACGAGATGATCCAGAACCGGTCTATAGTGATGATGAAGTTGAGGAGGAATAGACATCAGTTGAGGAAGGAGGAGACCCAAACATACCCCCTAGTCCTGTGCATCATGTTATTTCTTATGGAGCAGCTAGCCCTCCAAAAGAACTACGAAAGAGAGAAACTGTCTTGAAGGAAAATGATACAGAGACTGCAAAAGAAGGAGAATAATCATGCCAGTATGTTGTCAAGGACACCTCTGAGGAGGATGAGGCAACAGAATCATATCATGATGTTAATGGAGAAAAGGAGGCTGATGGTGAAGCATATGATGAGGAAAATGTTGAAAAATCGCTCAGTTTGAGTCCTCTAATAGTCAGTACAGTCAGGACAGTTCCTGATCAAGAAGACGTAGCAGTAGCACCTATTGATGAGAGAGTCATTAATGACTCAGAACAAATGGCTATTGAATCTTCTGTAGTTGTAGAGGAAATTGTAGAATTACCTCAGGAAGAATGTTTGGAAGAGATACCTCAGGAGAATGTTCCAAGTGAGGGGGAGAATCTTGGCTCAGTATCAGTGCTATATGACATTGAAGGTTGGACATCAGATCTAGGATATATGATTCTTGGACTTTCTTATGGAGATTCTGATGAGGAAGACCGAACCCAAAAGGAATCAGTTACCCTACCCACTATGGCTGAAACTGTGGAAACCAAGGAGGACCTTGAGTCCTTAAAAGATGAATTGAAAGAAGCAATAAAGGGAATCAGTGCAAGATATGAAGAAAAGTATGGTTGAAGAGATGAAAATAATGGAAAAATGCCTTCAGTTATCCATTGGATATGGTGTGTCCAGTCCTGTGAAAGAAATGATGGATGAACTTAAAGTGTGACACACTCAGATTGAGAGTTGGACATGAGCTGTAGTTGCCTTGAGACAATCGATTGCTTCTCTGACTACCATGCATAGCTCTCAAAATCAAGTAAACTCTGACATTCAATATATCAAAGAAGTGGTCAAACAGTTTGTGAAAGTTTTTGAGGCCTTTAAAAAGTCAGTCAAAGAACATCTGAATATCCAGGATGAACTTGTTCAGAAGGTCGTTAGTAGTCTGACTCAATCCTTCAAGGAGACAGTGGCTTTTTCAATGAAACATCTTCCCTCATCCAGCTCCTGTGTGAACCTTGACCAGATATGCACTGTTATTCAGGAAGAATTGTCTAAGGCTAGTCCCAGTGGTTCATCAGATACTCAGATTATTACTACCACTAGGGAAGTTAGTAGTTTTGTTCGTGATCACCTGAAGGCAGCTACTGCTTCTCAAGAGGCAATCAAGAATAAGGTGGATGCTTATTTTGAAAAGGTTTATACCAAGCACCAAATGAAAAACCATTTCAAACACTTTATTGAGAATATGAAGTTACCTCCAGTTACCCAAGCCTTTAGAAAACAGGTTAGTAAGCTCAGAGAGATTAATCCTACTTTGGACAAATTCATTGAAAATAGGGATGATTTTGTGTCTGCAATGGAGAGAGGAGGAAGCTTTATAATGGATTTCTGAAACCTGTTGCTCCCCTTCTTGCATGTGGATGCCTGAACAATGATTGTACCTCCTGCTCTTCCTGCTTCTACCTCTGGGAGTACTCCCCAATTTACTCCAGTTCAGGCCATCAGGACCATCACACCGATGATCACTCAGAGGAGCTCAGATTTCAGATCTGGTATAGTTTCTGTAGCTAAACCACCAGTTGTTCCTTTAGCTATTCCAAAACCCTCTGCTGATCCTAAGGGATAAACACCTGTTCCATAGGAGGATTGAGTGTTTCTAGATCTTTTTTATAGGATTCACATGTATTTTTTTGTTCTGATTTTATCAGTGTATCTTCTGTATTCATGAAATTCCTCTTCATTCTCTACTTTACTGAGTTTCTATTACATTGTCCTTTATTCTCTGCTATTCTTTACCTCTTCTCTGCTGCCATTATTTTTTTAATCACAAAGGGGGAGAAAATGTCAACATGAGAAAATGAGAGCCAATAAGCAATGAGACCTAAGAGTTAACAAAGTGGCAGAAACACACAAAGGGGGAATGAGAAACTGAGACTTGAGGAACTAAGACTTGAAAGGGAGGAATATGGATGTTTTGTTCAAAAGAACATTTTCCCCTGATGAAAATTTCTTTTCCACCTTTTCCTCTGATACTATTTCAATTTTCTTTGCATAAGTTGTGATTATCAAAAAGGGGGAGATTGTTGAACCCTCTGGGAATTGAGTAGCTTTATTATATTTTGATAATCCCAACTATATTTTATTTATATCTTAATTAGGTTTGATACATCTCAAATATGATTTATTCTATGTTGTTACTTTCAATTATTCTTAATATATGTTTATTGGATATATGTACTCTAACCTAACACATTCTACCAATAGAATGATTAAACAGTTTATAGTTACCGATACAGAACAATAGCTACCGTTATGACTTAGAGAAACCGATATCGAATAGAGCTACCGATACGGAGTTCACCGATACATCAAGTTCACCGGTACTCAAATTTCACCACTACATCAAAGTCTACCGATACGGTACAACAATTCTAACAATAGAGTTACAGTTACAAGCTCACTGGTACTCAAGTTTACCGCTACATCGAAGTCGACAGCTACCGATACAGATCTACCGATATGCTGAAGTCCACCGATATGCAAAGTCTACCGATACATCAAGGAAGCTACCGATAGGGACTTACAGCTACCAAAACAAGGTAGAGACACAGCTACCGTTACGAGTCCACTGCTACTGATGTGATCAATTCTATAGTTGCAGCTACCGTTACAAAGTCTACCATTACAAATTAAGTCTACCGATACAAAGTCTATCGTTACAAATGAAGTCTACCGATACAGACACCTACCGTAACACAAGTCTACCGATATCAAGAGCTACCATTCCAGAGACAGAACCTGACAGTACTTTAATTTCTTTATCTTTATTTAATCTAACCAACGGTCATATTTGGAATATTTTAATGCTCTGTCATTTATTTAATGAAGGTTGTTGGATGTCAGTGAACCGTACCTCGTACCTGTAAAAAGTAAATCATCTTTTGTCGGAGCTCGTTCTTTAAATAAAGGAAGGATGTGCTACTACAAAGAGAGAGCATGAATAGATGAATACATAGAGACATACATAACACGAGGTGTGCTGGAAGAACAAATGAGCGTGAATGCAAAGAGACGACCGGACTTACACGAAGAACTCATTCGTTACTGCATACCAGTGAAGAGCTGAGAACGAGAACATAACACAAGAGCTTCATCGACTGTCTCTACATCTGGAAGTCAAGGAAACAGACAATACTCTGTTTTCCAGACAAAAAACCTGAAGAGGAATCATAGCGAATTCTGATCAATCAATGGAGTCCAGAACTGCACGACAATCTCTAGAGCCATTTCTAAACTCTAAATATTTGATCTGTGATTTATCTTTTTACATATTGAGAAGTGTGTGTTATCTGTTGTATTTAACACACACAATGTCTCATGTGCTTTAAATGGAGGATTTGTAAATCCTCACTCAACTCTCTTACATCTTTTATTTCCCACTGGGATAGTGGTAGAGGTCATGTGACCTGGACAGCTGGTTGCTATTGTTTTTGTTTCCCATGGATAACATTGGTAGAGGTCGTGTGACCTGGACAGTTGTATACTATTGTTTATCCCCGATACAGGGTGTGGATCACTTTTATATAAAGTTTTTAGAGGACTAAGTATCATCTTGAGACTGAACCTCTTAGTTAAATCTGCTATGCTTATTTATATTCAATGTTCTTTTTTATTCCGCTGCTAATTACTTTAAAACCAAAACTTTTTTAAAGTCACTTTGATAATTAAACTCGCAAGTGTTTATATTAGTTGTAAATCAGTAAGTTAGTTTCAAAAGTTAATCAACGCTTCTGATTTTAATAGCTGGGAAATAATCAATCCCTTGAGAACCTAACAGAACCTTTACCTTGGTATAAATTCACTACAGTTTAATTTTGTATTTTAATTGGGGGTTTTTAAGACAAAGTTTTTAAAACATAAATTTAAATTAGAATTCAATTCACCCCTCCCCCCCCCCTCTTGAGTGTCCACTCCGACCAATAATTTAAAATAGTCAATGAAATATGTATCAAGAATATATTATGATGACATATATGTGCAACCGACATGAAGAGATATTTATAAAATGGGATATTATTACATATTGAGTATTTTTATGTGGTTGTTGACATTGTCACATTAAGTTCTTTATCTCTTCTTCCATGATGAATTTCTAGATTGTATTGTGGGACATTATTCATACCTTCCTAATTCCTATGAGAAATTACCCTATAGTGTCATATAATATGTTTTTTCATTTATCTTAAATAAATTCTATTTCAATTTAATTATTGGAAAAAGTGTAATTCTCATGGATGAGGACTAATTTTATTCAAATTGTATTGGTCACTAATATTTACAAAGTAACAAATAAATATTTATTCATTAAATAATAAATTTATTTAATTACTTGAATATGTAAGAAATATTTATTCCTTGAATTATAGATAAAATATTTATATTACTTAATTAATGTTAAAAAATATATTTATTCATTGGTATTTGAATAAAATATTTATTTAAATGAATAATGTAAATATTTGGATATTCAATAAGTGGTGAGGATTTTGAGAGGACCGAGATCACATCTGGTGATAAATATTAATTTATAAATTAGTAAAATATTATTTTTCATTTTTCGAGTCATGACCCACCATAAAATAACGATATTAGTGTTATTATTGTATGGAATGGGTTTAATAAAATTATATTATAACATGGAAGGGTCAGTACATAATTAAATAATGTTTTAACCTAAAACATATTTTTATAAATTCATGGTAATGTTTATTGTATAGGGTAAATTAAAAATTTTGGATAGAAAATAATTGTGTAAAATATACTTATATATATATCTCTCTCTTGAATTTCTCCTCTCCTCTAATGATGAATGAGAATATATCTTTTAGGATATAAGGACCCTAGAGTGATCATGGAGAATAATAATGGACATTTGATTAAATGTTATAGCACTTGGAAATCAATTAGCATTTCTCTATTATCAAATGTATATGAGTGGATCACTACTAGATGGGATCTACAATTAAATCATCTTAATGAATGTAATTAGAATAGATTTTCATAATATTAAAATTTCATCTAATAAAGGATCTATAGATAATGTAATAATTTATTCCTAATCTAAATAAATTAATTATAAATTCAAAGTGAAATATCTTCTCTTAAGGTTTGGTGAAACACTAAATTAAAAGAAATTTTATGTTATTTTCCACAATAGGTTCTCTTATTTCCCCCCAGAACCTTCATATGTTATTTGTATTTTCAACTAAAATGTCTATTTTAAACTAAAAACATACAATTTGAGTTATAATGGGTAAACCATATGTCATATAGATGTAGGGATGATTATTAAACATCAAAAATGACTTATAGATTATTTTAGAAAATTACTAAAATAATATGAATGTGTTTTCTTAGTTTAGAGAATGTGAACTCTATATTGAACTAAAGAATCAACTTTGATCTAAAAATATATAATTATAGTCACACCAAGGACCTCATGTATCAAATTGAGGTAGGATTGATTCCAATATTACACACCATTTCTTATTATTCTGAATATAAGGTGATCTAGAATTGGATCAAATCCAAGGTGATAAGAAACTCTCACCAGGGATGTGAAAAAATTAAATGGAAGATGCTTTGGAGAACAATAAGCCTTTACCCACTGAACTATTTTTTATTATTCTTCTAGAGTTATACCTTTGAAAATAAACTAAATAAGTAGTAGGAAGTCACCATTTTATGATGTTTTAATTCATTCATGTCCCCTTTCCCTATTAACCTTATCTCAATTGCATCTTCAATGTCTAGTCTCTCATGAGCACCAGATGCTTTAGACATGTTACATTATATACCTAAATCCATAAAGTGTAACCCTATATTACATAAACCATTGAAAAATAGGTCAAAAATAATATATATGTATTATGATAATAATTCTTAAAATCCCAAATTCTTTTATAAGGTCATATCATGTACTATATCATAAATATAATAGCTAATCACCCAATATTTATGGTAAAAAACTTCCTAACACCATGGGCTTTGGACACTCCTCACTTTATATATTTACTTATCCATTTTAGTGTGTGGTAATTTTGAAAATCATATAGAAAATTAGAAATTTTAGAAAATAAATAAACAAATAATGAAAATTTTAATTCCATTATAAATTACCTATTCTGGGAGGCTATTTTTTATGGTATATGATATATTTCATAAAATTTGACAATATGATATCCATAGTTGGTGTCATTATTTTTATTTGGAAAGTACATAAATAGTGAATAAAATATTTTTTAACATATTTTGATAATTAAATATATTTATAAACTCTAATTTATTGGCCTTTTAAGCAATTCATAGGCTTTGAAGGTCAATTCACTGACTACATAACACGATTTAGTCTATATTTATATATCACCCTATCATAAAATATTTATCATTAAAATAAATAATGAAATATATAATTTAAATTTTATCCATAAATGTTTGATTGTAGTGTATTGAAAATTCCAAATAGGCACCATGTGTGGTTATTTTGATGGAAATCCATGCATTGGATCTGAAAAATAAACAGTTGGGGTATCTAAATTGATTCAAATGAGAATCCAGTGCTTCCAAAAAAATATGTAAATAATTATAAAAATAAATATATATTTTATATGATTAGATTATAGATCTTTACCCCTTAATTATAGGTTTTAATAAAATTCTGTCATATATTATTTTTTTCCTAAATAATTCGCTTAGTGCATATTTTTTCTTTAAATTTTATTTTAATTCCAAAGAAATGTCATGTGTAGAAATGATGCAGGTATTAATGAATCTAAAGCATTATTCACAGGGTATTCTCTTGATATATTAGTAATATATATTCCTGTAGAAAATATTTATAGTTATTATTATGATGAATATAGTTGATAATTTTTTGGGAAGATAAATTATGAAAATGTACTGCATGTATGTATTCATATTTGGGACTCCTAATAATTCGAACATTATAATCTCATTTAAACTCTCCAAACCAACTGTATCTGTATTGACTTCTCTACAAATCTCGTCTTCATAGTAAATTTAGGAAATCTTCCCACATTTGAATATTTTTGATGGACTTATAATATCAAAATATAATGTTCTGTATGTACCCGAGTTAAGGTGCTCTTGGAAGGACATTTTGATTTCTTACATGATTCACTGGATTGTCTAGATCCATCATTTCCATAGCCCATAATTTTATCCATCTAAAATAACATACCGTAATTTAGACTCTTTTTCATTAAATTTTAATTGTTTTACAGTTTTAAAAATTATTATAGACATACCTAATGAATCTTTATAATATTATATAGAAATTCTATAAATGTTATGATATAATTAGCGACCATATAAACATCCAGATAATCAAGTGGAATCATAAACCCAATGCTCAACTCATTATCTACATAAAACCCCACTATTATGTGATTTTTGGGATTTATTTGTTGTCTAAGATGTGTCTTGTGATATTAAACATTGTACTCCACATAATAAGGTGATTCATGGTTGTTGATAGATATAAATCACATAAAAAGTTTCCATATAGAATTTTAGTAATATAATGTAATCAAAAGTGGTTTGATTCATATTTGGGAAAAATATTAATAAGAAAATTGATTCCATAGGTATGTTAGGTGGTTGTGGGGGATAGATATCCTCAAATCTAGGGGGTTTATTTTCCACATCATTTATTGATCATTATTCCATTTCAAGTTCACGTTGATCCTTTATCATGTATTGATCAACCAAACCATACCAAACAACAACAATATTTAAAGTATATATCTATGAATTTAGACCATTCAATGTATCATATGTACCACCTTGAGTATTTTTCATCTCTAAATACTTCCTAGGTGGCACAACAAAACCATCACCTATAACATATTCATATTTTTCTGGATGCTTCAAAGCTACTAAACGTATATTTTTTGGTGAATTCGATGATGATTCTTATGGTCAAATAATATAGAAACCTAAAACACACACACACACACATATATCTATATATAATTTTTTTATTTAATACTATTATAAATAATTATAATTGACACTATGTCATTCTTAAACATGACTCCCATGCTTCTTATTTGTTTTCTTAAACTATTGTTCCATCATTTTTTATGCAGTCCTCCACCCACAGCACATAATCTCGGTTGGAAGTGGCTTCAGATATTGATTCATGAATATGTGTGTAAAAAAAGAAACAAATTTATTTCATATTACATGAATCTTTTATTATATATTAAATATGCATACCATTTATTTTTTAATGTTAAGTGTAAACCATCCATGCATTAGGGTAGGAGTATTTAGCTTTTGTTTCACATTATTTATTTTCATCACTCATTTTTTTTATAAATGAAAATTTTTGAATCCAAGTGGTTAAAGTAAATAATTTGAAATAAAATATTATGATCTACATTGAACCTAGAATGATTTCTCATCATGCCAAAAAATTAAATAATTCTACGTATCATATTGAATAATGAATGAATACATAACTGGTGGGTGGGGATTTATGTTCCCCTTAGAATCCTTAATATGATGCTCTATGGGATGTTACTAGAAGCCTATGTCAGCTTTTCAAGTTACCATTATGACATATTTCTTACAAAAATAATCTACAATAAATATACTCTATCGGGAATACTGAAAAAAATCAATATTTAATTATGTATTTTTAAAAAAATAGAGAAATTATACTGTAACAATATATCTTCCCAAAGGGCATCATTAAATACAGGCATAACATGGTTCCATGTATCTTTATCAATTATCACATGCAATTTTTTTATGAGCCCAACATAACAAAGGAACATTGACTTGTTGATATCAATAGGTTAGCTGTATTAATTCTTACTGACATCAAATCTTATACACATTCCCTTTTCCAAGATAGTTTTATTAAACACAGTGATTCTACGTTATTGTTGTCTTTTAATCAACATGTTGTTAATCCCCTAAAAATTATCTAGTTTGAGAATAAATTATCTATTGTTCCTCCGAATTAGTAACATCATCTTGTTCAGAAATAATTATCCATATGACTAGTTAAACCTTTATTTTTAATTATGAATATGAAATAGAGAACATGTAATATTATGAGGAAATTAATTGTTTATTAAAAACACATTAACCTTATTAATGAACTCTCTTTTTCCCTAATGGTTTATGTTATTTTTATCCTCTATCGAGTATCAATATACTCCCTTTATAGTCCCATATAACGTACAAGGAATTTTCTATATTGGGACTTCCATGAAATTGTTGATCTCTTCCGATGAAAGGGTCATCCAAAATTGAATTTTCATCTGACCCTGTATATTAATTTATCACCAAAAACATAATTGGCTTATTCCTTTTTTAGACTTGATACACACACTAGTTGTAGTTTTTTTTATTCCATTATGAAAATCTCGTACATATACCCTTCCACACAAAAATTCACCTTGATGAAGATTAATTCATTGCCTTTCATTGAACTCATTTTTTGAACCCATTCTCAATTGAAAATTATATCAAGCTATTTTTATAATATAACATTTATATTTTCTAGATGATACTGAAATATAAAATAGTTTTATAAATATGATTTCTATCCATGACACTAGATATGTTCGTGTCTTTCTCCATAAGTGTAACTCAATAATTTTTCATCATATTTTGTTCATCTTTTTCCTTTTTTTATAATGTCTATACTTTAATTACAAAACATGTGTATAATATAACCTTTAAATTTATCCCCCTAGGTAGAAATTTATGTCTTTCAAAAATTGAATTCATCTTTTCATATGACTCATCATAAATATGCTCTCTGAACCAACCTATAAATTATTTATTATGTGTATTTCATATCCATCATTCATCCCTTAATAAATTCAATTGTCTAAGAATTAAATTTTGGGATTCAATAAAGAGAGATACCCCTACTTTGTTATGTAAAATATAAATGTGATCTTGCTCCAACAAAGTGAGGATAATTATAACAATATGTCATCCAAAAATACACCCATAATGTGTCTATTATGATTAAAATTTTTAAGGACAAAGCTATCAATATTTGATAGATAATTGGTACATAATTCTACATATTCTTCAAAAGTATAATACACTACAATAAAAAATCTTGGTTAACTTCAATTCTTGATGAACCCCTTCAAAATATTCATATATTTTTCAATAGATTACATCTATCGGTAATAGAAAAAACCACATAGATTAACCTTTCTAACTAAAAGAATAATTAGGTGGATCATTATATCAAAGAATGGTGTTGGGAAGAACATCTCTAATTTATATAATATTAATGCAATATTTTAATTCTTGATTTTAATCTTCACTAGGTCAACACGATTAGTATACTTGGATTTGAAAAATAAGAAGAGTTTTTTAATGTGTTCCATACATTTTTATGAAGAATTAAATTTATTGAAACGACCATAAAATATTTCATCAAAACATGATAGTCGTGTGATTTCAGAATATGTAACGTCAAATTAGTTATTGAAATGAAATTCTTTCTATTTTAAGAATAATAATATGGAACATTAATACTATTAATGTTTTTTAAAAATATAAAATTGGCATATCCTGATAGAGAGAAGAAGCTAGAGGAACCAAATACCTCCTTTCACCCTTCACCAATTGCAACTCTTCCCATATCCCAATGTCAATCATGTCTAACTTACCCTTAAATCCATATTTTCCCTTATCATTAGCATTTAGTAATGTGAAAATAACACTATCTAATACATGTTTTTCAATATGCATGAAATCAATAAAATTTTGACATAAAAAAATTCAAATATGTTAATTCAAATAAAATTGATCACTTTTTCCAACCTAATTTTGTAACATTATCTAAAAAATGTTATTAGAAACTATTTTAAATATATTTTAGTTTCATTAAAAGTTGATTACCTATTAGTGTAGATAGTGTTGTAAGTTGTTCTATATTCCAATCAAATAATTTCATATGAGATTAATATTTATTTCTTAGATTTATAAACATCCAATGTACTAAAAATGAACTTTGAGTATTCTTTCAACCAAACATATTTCATGTATTCATCTCAAATGGGACACCCCAACATTAATTTAATTCTATATCAAGAAATATTTCCATAAGAATAAAAATCATTTATCATCATATAAAATGTGTCTCTCAATTTGAATTATTTATTTTATGATAAAAATTTAATTTAACACATGTATCCTATATCAATATTAAATATTCCACAAATGGATCTAAAGAGATATCAATATTATTACCAGGATGACTTGGTCCATATATGAGGTGAAAAAAACATAATGTATTTGAACATCATGTATAACCCTAGTGGATAGTTATGATTAAACAAAAAAATATTTTTGTACTATGAGTACTACTCTATTAACAAAATGGATTTAATACATCTACATATCATTCAAGGAATATTCTTCTTGGCTCCTATCCAAATTCATAATTTTCATTATCAATTTTCTTCTACAATGGTGAGTCGCCCAAGTGATATAGTTTCTCATATTTGAGTATTTTATTTTTGTTTCATGTAAAATATATAGGGGTTTCTAGATATCCATATAGTTTTATAAACCATTTTAGGATAGGAATTTACCATATAAATTTCCAAGTAATTGATTCAAGTTTCTTGTATCTATTCATGCCACAATCAGAGCATATACTCACTAATTCATGGTCCTTGGGAAAAAATATAAAACCATTTGGAGAGGTAAGTATTTTTACATAGGCAATACCCATTTAATTTAGTATTTATTTAGTTTCATAGGTTTGAAAATAAATATCATTTTATTCTGGTAGCATATCATTCAAGAGACCAAGTAGTTCGGTAAAGCTGATGTCTCTCAATTTGTTGTCTGCTTACAAATTATATAACTTCAATATCGCTTACAATATTTTATATTTACTATATCGATATAAAATGTTTTCTTAGAACAACTACTAATATTATCAAAAAAACATTGTAAAATCACAAAGGTCATAATAAATTTCCATTTTCATTACTCTATATGATATTTATACTCATTTACATTGGTATTCATATATATTGATCCATAAATCGTAGTACCATATCTATCAGTACATAAATTTTTATTCTACTCTTGTTTTTTCAAATACTTATATCTCTGATCTATTCCATGAAAAAAATATTAATCTAACTCTTCTAGGATAATTTTTTTTAAATAAAAACAACATATTCATAGAAAAAATTTTAAGAGTTTTATATGCATTCTCCATTGAAAAAATGAAAAATTATTTGAATCCATTATCATACATGTTATTTATAAAATTTGAATCCATTCAATATAAATTCATATTCATGTTATTGGAATTATAGAATATTCATTTTGTACAAAAAATAAATAAATACAGTTAAGGTATTCGTAATAGAAGAAGAAATTTATTGATACATTTCATTAGTGGAACAAAATAATTGAATGTTATTAGTGATGATTCCAAATAGTTTATCATATTACACAAGGATCACCTAAAAAGAAACAACCTGGGATAAAGATGGTGTTCTTGTTTTAGGTTATCGGTTTTATTTTTGTGGGGAAAAAGTGGGTAATTCATGAATAGTTTTTTTACTATTTTTTTTGTGGGATCCCATCATGATGTTGTAGTTGATGTTTATTAATTTCATTACATTGGATGTGGTGGTCCAGGTATTGTTTTAGGGGAATGTTTCTTTAGAATTGAATCTGATTTATTTTATCATGTTATGAAAAAATCAGCATCAAAAGAAGTGGAAATAGAATCCTATTTGGATCAGTAAAAAGCCTCATCAAAAACTAATGACTATAGAATAATTGCAACTACCTATGATCACTTTAAAAAAACTCATCCTCAATGGAACCAATAGAGAGAGTCAAACCTGGAAAAATATCATATTAGAAACTATTAGTGAGGTTTGAACAATATAGAATCATATATTGGTTTTTTGAATGAGCTCGTCATGGGGGGGAACTCTACTAATGAAAATTTTCAGAACTAGAGCACTAAAAATGAAACAATAGGTGAATGATCCTTCCTAATAATGATATAAAATATTATAATGTGAAAATAAACAATTTTAATTATTATTAAAAAATGAATTTGTAATTTAACATTAGGATAGTGGTTTATGTTGAAAACTCCCTATGACAGATTATCACGGCGTTGAAAATATTAAAAGGATTGAGTTTATTTTTCATGTTATTGGACGAAAGTTGGAATTTTTCTATTTTAATACATGGGATCAGGAAGGATAGTTATAAATTGTATTCTTCACCCTCTTAATTGAAGTTTGATCAATGATATCAAAACAAAATTACCTTAAGATTTGGAAGGATTTGTAATATTCAGGTGACCGACACTTTTTAGTGACCAAATATCCCATATGATTAATATAATGATATCACATGTTATTAGACATACATGATACAGAAAATTAGTGAGTAATTGAAATTAGATGTGGAATTTTGGTGGTCAACCAGCTGATAGCCTCACATGATGAGGAAATTTTTGGGACTGTAGTAAGTAGTTTGTGATATTGGTTTTATATAAGATATTCATGATTGAGGTTACACACATTAAAGGCGCTACATCAAGGATTAAGACACTGATAAAGGGGATTAGCTGATGCTAATTAAAGATATACATTTTTAAATGAACATTATATATCAATATAAATCAATTTACATGATGTTATAAAAAACTAATAATACAATATTGAAAAACGAAATTCCTATAATATAGTAAAAATATAAGTCCTCTAAATATTTATTGGTAGGATTAATTTTTAATAAATTATTTAAATTATAAATTGTTACAATATACACTTCTTATGAAATTAATCAACATGATTTTTACAAAAAAACATCATATTTAATTGTGCACTCGAAATAAATTGGAAAATTATGATTTAAAACTATTTTATTAAGACATATTTATGTAACCTATACAATATTTTAAAAAAAATAAAAAGCTATTTTATTTGAATCAAGGTTCATTTTAACTTCAAAGCATATATTCAGTGAAAATTTCACCACATCAAACTCTAAAAAAAAGATGATTGATAATAACTGTTCATTTCATATTCATTAAAACATGAGTTCAAAAAATGATTATGTACTCTTCATGAAAAAAAATAGATCAACTGGAAATTTTAACCTAAACACATTTAAATTGATATTAGTACACATATTCATAAATATAGAATTATTTTACACTATTAGAAAATTGTATTGCAACATCTAATATTGATTGGTTTTTGTACATCCTAACGAGATAAACTAATGTCTTGTATGCCAACGAGCTCGTACCCGAGTGGTAAGGGATACTGCTTGGCATCTAAGAGACCTAGGTTTAAAAACCATGTAGAGGCAAATTTCTGGTTACTGTAGCAGGGTCTATTGTAGGTACTGTTGGTCGGAGTGGACACTCAAGAGGGGGGTGAATTGAGTTCCAATTAAAATTTTCTGTTAAAAACAATTTCTAATAAAATCCCCCAATTTCAAAAATAAATTAAACTGTAGTGAATTTATATAGAATATAAAGGTTCAATTAGCTTCTCAAAGATTGATTAATTCTCAGTTAACTTAATCTTATGATTAAATTAACTTTTGAAACTAATTTACTGATTTATAATAAATATAAACACTTGCGAATTTAATTATCAAAGTAGCTTTGAAGATAGATTATATTTCAAAGTAATAGCAGCGGAATATGAAATAAATATGTATAGTATGGATATAGAGTATAACTATAAACACAGAGAAGTAACCAAGAGGTTCAGTCTCAAGCTGAGACTTAGTCCTCTCAAAAGTTTATATAAAAGTGATCCACACCCTGGATCGGGGTTACCAACAGTGAACACACTGTCCAGGTCACAAGACCTCTACCACAGTTCTACGTGGGAAAACAAACAACAGCAGCCAGTTGTCCAGGTCACAAGACCTCTACCACTATCCACAGTGGGAAGTGAAGTGTAAAAGGTTTGCTGAGGATTTACAGATCCTCCAGTGAAGGTACAGGAGTCAGTGTGTGTGTTTAATACAGCAGATAACACACACTGCTCAAAATGTAGAATAAATAAATCACAGAGCAGAGATGTAGAGTTTAGAAATGGCTCTAGTGATTTCAGTGTAGCACTGGACTCGTTTTGGAATTAATCAGAAGTGATTCTGAGTCCTCTTCTCGATTTTGTTTGAGAAGCAGAGTGTCGTATGCTTCAGGTTCACAGGCAGTGAGATGTAGTCGATGAGGCTCTTCAATATTCTATTGTATGCACACCACTCTTCTTGAGTAGGCTTGATTGTATGCTTGATTCTGTCTTGCTTGGTTCTTCTTGTATGCACAGAGCTCTTCTTGAGTATGTCGTATGCTTCCTTGTCTCTGTGTGTGTTGTCTCTCTCTTCTTGGTTTTTCCCCCCACTCTTCAGCAGAGTCTTCTTGTATTTATATCACGTGCTCAGTGGTACAAAAAAAGGTTTCCTTTCCGCAGGTACGAGGTACGGTTTCCTGACATCCGACAACCTTTATTAATTAATTGTCAGGGTATTAAAATATAACTAATATGATCGTTGGTTAGAATAAATAAAGATAAAGATAAAGAAATTCAAACAGTTGTTTATGACTGTTCAAGAGATCGGTAGGTCATCAGCATTAGAGTAATGATTGGTGACTCAGATAGATCAGCATCGGTCTGTCATCTGATCGGTGAGTCATTTTGATCAGCATCGGTCTGTCATCTGATCGGTGAGTCATTTTGATCAGCATCGGTCTGTCATCTGATCGGTGAGTCATTTGCATCGGTGAGTCCTTGGATCGGTGACTCATTTGCATCGGTGAGTCCTTGGATCGGTGACTCATTTGCATCGGTGACTCATTTGCATCGGTGACTCATTTGCATCGGTGAGTCTGATTGATCGGTGACTCTGATGGATCGGTGAGTCTGATGGGTCGGTGCGTCTGATGGATCGGTGAGTCTGATTGATCGGTGACTCTGATGGATCGGTGAGTCTGATGGATCGGTGCGTCTGATGGATCGGTGAGTCTGATTGATCGGTGAGTCTGATTGATCGGTGAGTCTGATGGATCGGTGCGTCTGATGGATCGGTGAGTCTGATTGATCGGTGAGTCTGATTGATCGGTGACTCTGATGGATCGATGAGTCTGATGGATCGGTGACTCTGATGGATCGGTGAGTCTGATGGATCGGTGCGTCTGATGGATCGGTGAGTCTGATTGATCGGTGAGTCTGATGGATCGGTGAGTCTGATGTCTGTTGAATCCAGAAGACTTCCAACATACTTCGTAAGTCAATAAGCATAGTTAAAAACATGATAACTGATTCATTCATAGATTGGAATTATGTTTATGAGACATCAAACCAGATTAAGCATCAATGAGTTGTGATGATTTGTGATTATTAAAACATCAGTTATAAACATGAAATCAGCAATCTTCCAGAGGGCTCAACAGGTACAGTAGCAGTTATTGTTCTGTACTGTAGCAGCCGGAACTATTCACTCGGTTTGGGCCTTCGGGCCACCGGTTTGGGCCAACATGTCTCAAGGGATTTCACGCAATAAAAGCCCTCAGGCCACATGACCGTCGGGCCATTGAGACCATGGAGTAGCCCAATTTACATAGAGCAGGACCCAAAAGAGGATCAGATCATCAAGATTAGCAGTGACCAGAAGCAGCGCTAACCAGATTGGAAGAATGAAAGGGTATGATGACTGCCATCGGGACCAGGCACTGTGCCGCTTTGTATGGTTCAATGATAGCTGAACATCAATGCAAGGTGTGGATCTAGGTGACCAATGATGCAGAAGATGGGGAGGGGAAATTCTAGTTGGTTGGGCCTACGGGTCATGGTTTGGTCCTGGCATGCCTATGGGCCTTCAGGTCATGTATTTCAAATCTTTTCGGGCCTTGTGCCTTGGACCTAAGAGTCATTTATGGGTTCCCCTTCAACCCTTAAAAGTGGGAATATCCATAATAAAGTAAAATAAAATAAGGCCTTCGGGCCATTCGAGATATCATGTATAATAATGGATTCAAAAACAAATTAGCCTCATTTTAGAATAATCCTCAATAAACATGAGGGTGAGGTAGAGGGTTAATCAATAATGGATCAAGGTGAGGGAGATTTGGTGAAGTATTGGGGAGGTAGATAAAGGTAAAATTATTCATGTGCATCATTCAAATCCATTAAGAAAATTTAAAAACTCAAAAATAATAACAAAAAATGTTGAAACAGTGTACGTGCTTAAGAGGAATATTATAAGTGCCATGTTTTGTGTTTCTAATTTGTTCATCATCTAAGGGGTCTGAGGGGGAGTAGAGATGATGTTTCAGTTCTATTAAAACATGAATGGAAAGAGCCATCAGGCCCACTTTTAGTATTCTATTTAAAATATCATAAATGTTTTATCGTCACTTTTTAAAAATCAGAAATTAAGATACATATATATCAGTTCTAAAATTTAAATCAATGATAATGGATACTCTATATGGGTTCTTTTTTATACTGAAAAAACTAATATTTATCAGCACTTTCCCAAAACAGCTAATAAAGATAAATTTTTTCAATGCTACCTCTTAGGAATGATAAAGATGGGTCTATATCATCTCTTTTTAGTGTTAAAAATACCTATATTTGTTAGTTTTATTTGGATATCACTGATAAAAACCATTAAAAAAATTAAAAAAAATTAAACTAATATTTATTTAAATTCAATAACTATTAAAAAGGTAAATAATTAATTACCATTATTAATGTATAGATAATATTAAATGCGTGAATTTTATAAATGAATGAAATTTAATAACTAAAAATGAATAGAGTTCAAAAAAAATTTAAAAGTAATTATGTTTTATTAATTATATAAATTATTAATAAAATTCAAAATGAGTATATATTAATATTAAATGAAAATATATTAAATATGTACATTATTTCCATATAGAAACCAATATATTTTAATTAAAAATTATATTTAAATAAATATTAAAAATATCGAAATTAAAAAAATATAAAATTAAAAATATTAAAATTAAAAATATTAAAACTAAATAAATTTTAAAGAAAAGTAACAAAAGTAACATTATTAGTGAATAAATAAAAATAAATATTATTAAATTAATGTGTGTAAAAGAGTGAAATTTAGTAATTTAAAATTTATTATATTGAAAAAATATTATGAAAATAAACAAGTTACCACTATAAATATGTCCATTAATAATTCAATATTAGGGATTTTCCAGCGTAAAAAAATTTCTGATAATCGGATCACCCTTAATAGCCCGAGTCGTTTATGAGTACCATAAAAACACTGATAATGGGAATCTTGATTTAAACTAAAAAACATTGATAAAGTCTCCCTTTATCAGTGAATCTTAAAGCACTAATAAAGGTGTCCCTTTACGAGTGCTTTTGTTTATCACTGGTGAATGGATACTTTATTGGTGCTAATTTATCACTAATAAAAGATACAATTATGAGATCTTTTCCTAGTGATGATAAAAGGATCATTTATTAGATCTTTTTCTAGTGATTATAAATGGGTATAATACTGATGAGTGCTGATAAAATTACAGCACACTATAGTAGAAAAAACAAGGAGAAAATACAAGAGTAAATATAGAATTTAATTGATATAAAATTTAAAACACAAATATATGAAATAAACACTATATTGTAATCATTACAAATATTTTCTTGTATAATTACATGATTAATTAAAATTTATTATAGATATTCAAAAACATCAATGTTCCTTTGACATTGGAAACTGAACCATTGTCAAGCTATTAGTTATCGAAAAAACCGCCCTAGATTGTGAGAAATAATGGACTTGTATAAGAAACAAATTCTTATGTTAGTAATACTATAAAGAATTAAATTAAACAAAATGTGATAATTTTAATCTAAAAACCTATACATTGATTCATACTAGGAGCACTATGTATCGAATTTAGTTTTGGTTTATTCTTACACATCACAACGGTTTTTTTATTCATGAAAGAAGTTACTCTTGGAGGGCCTCATGTCTGTGGTTTTAAAATACTCACAATGTATGTGGTCCAATTCAAGAGAATATTATTTTTTAGAAAAATCATTCAACTATCACACAATTTCTGGTTTATCTTAAATCATTATCTCTATGAAAATTAATTATATAAGTTTGAGTTAAAAATGATAATGAAATTAATTATTTAATGGTTCACCAAATGATGATAAGACAATCTATGATTTTTATTATAGGATATTATTATACTATGTGCATTTAAAACTAATGTGGAACGTAAATATTGAAAACATGAACTATGATTCATATGGACCAAATATTGTGTTAGATTAATGTGTAATGTCTCAGACCTCTTCTATAAGGCCCCAGCCTTAAACCTTACTTAATATTGAGTTATTACAAGATTACACATTGAGGATCTTTTCAGGTTTAGAGTTTTAGAGAATTAGATCATGAAACTTGCATTACATTCCACATTTAAACAAAGTGGTTACATAAAAGACAAAATTCATCCATCCCACCAACGGAAACCTATTTAAAATAAAACACGGATTCATTCTTGACACATCCTTGACACTATCATCACATCTTGTACCTTTCCCTTGACCTGTGAAATACATTTCAAAAACTTGGGATGAGCATAAAAAGCTCAGTAAGGGTTATAAAAATATGGAAAGGAAACATGAGTTCATATATACATAAGAATGAAATCATACTTTACCCATAAAACATAGGCATATCAAATCATGAATAAATCATAGAAACCATAAGACATAAAGGTAACTTGAGGCATTCATAACATTCTTACGTAGGGAGTAACCCTCTTGGTTACGTTTGGAATACCCATCACAGTATATTCCCTAAATCTCTTCGGAGAAACCTTAACGTTTCACTCCTTCGCGTTACCCAATGCATTGGAGAGCTATATCGGGCTCACCCGCCCTTAGTTTATCACGGAACCACTCATCATCATAATAATTCCCAAGAACCATAACGTATCACATAAAACATGCATAAAGGAATCATAACATTTCCACATCACAATATAACATTTTAGTATATTAAAATAATGAATCCATTCAAAAAGAAACCATTTCCAAAACCATTTAAAACATTTAATAAAGAGATTTTTGAATCAAAGTGTCCCATACCACCTTGCCGCTTTTAAAATTTTAAACCATTAATATCCATATAAATAAATCCTTAAAACCATTTTGAAAACATGGATATTAATAAGAACAAATAATTAAAACATTTAAAGCGATATTTTAGTTAAAGGGGTTTTACCAAAATTAGAGACACATGAATACAATAATTCAGGAATAACATTTAGTCAGAACTTTGTGATATCATGAGAATAAATGGATTCATGATATAATATTCCAAAGGACAGTATATACGCCATATAAGAGCGAATTGGTGCATAACAACAATGAACCCTCAATAGAAATGTCAAATGTGATGAAATCCCTTATAAAGAAGGTATCCTTAAATTAAGGACAAATCAATCCCAAAAATATGTGTGAAAAATATAAATACACCCAATATAAGTGGATATTAAGTGTAAAACAATAAAAGGTCATTCACACATATTCAACGGATGACATATTCAATGACTACATGTTGAACCCAAAGAAATCGAAATTGGGTTAAAAAGTTCCCCTAACAGCCCAACGACATCACATCAAAATGAGTTGATGAGAGATAAAAAGTGTATCTCATCACTTGGACATAAAATTTACATCAATAAGGATATATGGGAACATATCCCAACATAACAATATGTAAATTAAAAGACCCAACAAAAGAAGACTTTTAAAAAAGAGGAGGGTGAAAGTTTCCCTTACCGACTTGGGTATCTTTCAAAACATACACCCCATGAAAGAAGGACAATAGATCATTGATGTAAATACTCATAAACGAATGTATATTACACAAATATTATAATAATGGGCAGTACATACACCACTCAATGGAATTTGTGGCAAATGTAGCATAAATCTCACGAGAATAAAAGTGAGATGAAAAATCCCTTACGAAAATTCGGCAGCCTAACGGCGCCACTCAAAACTTCCAAAATCGATTGATGAGAGAGAATAGGGTCTCTCATCACATGAACATAAAAATTACAGTAAGTGTAATGTAAAATATCATCCCAATAACAAGAAATATGAGCTTTAAAAGTAATGCCATAAAAGTGTATACTTAAAAAGAAAGAGAGGTGTAGGATCCCTTACCTCGGGTCCGACTTGACTCGATCGTTCTTTAACGTCCTGAATAATAAACATGAGTTAATTTACACTTTATTAAGAACCTTTTTCTAGTTCATTATTCCTATTAGATCACTTATTTCAATGTTATAAACATTATGTAAACATTTAAGTTAATAATGTTGGTTTTGTCGATATTTGGTTCTTAAGTCGAAAGTGGACTTCTTACCATTACATGTTGTTCGTGTGGTCAAATGTTTATTATATCCAGAATCAGATTCATGATTTGGATATCATATATGTCATATATATCCAGTAAATTCATGCATTTATAACATTACATAATCATTTAGAGGTAAGAAATGAAATGCACCGTTCATGGAGACGGTAAGCCGTACGTACGCATGAACACTACTTTCATTTCTATTTCGTATGGAATAATAATGATATAAAGGTATATTATAATTCCAGTATAATATCATATATAATATCATATTTCCATCCTTTATACATCCCACATATGGTATTTAACGAATCAAATCACTTTGAGGGGGCGGTAGTCCGCACTTCCATAAATGAAGATATCGCGTGTACCCATAATGGAAGCCATAAACGTAAGACAAAAATGAAAAATACAGAAGCATAAATAAAACATAAACATGTTATATATCATATATAAAAATAGTGACATCATAATGGCCACCTTTGAAGGTGTTAAATGAGTATTGAACAATCATCGTTTCGGGAGGCAGAATTTCACCATCCACGGAAACCGTATGTTCTTTAACCATTTGATGTAGTTGTGTGAGAGTGTAGCTTGAATAAATCTTATAAAAAAATCCTAGTATATTGAAGATACTGGTGTTGTTACAAAAGAAGTAAATAAAAAGAGTTTAGGGGGTTGGAGAAGCAAAATAAAACAAATGAACATGAGAGAATGAATTACCTTTAAAAGTGTAACTCCTTTTGATTTGAGCCTAAAGGCTTCCTTTGAAAGGATTCTGCCCAAAGGGAATCCTCTAGGATGAGGAGAGGGATGTGGAGAGAGTAAATGGGCAGGGTTTGTCCGAGCCAAAGGCTTGAGGTGTGTGTGAAATGAGGTAGAGTTGGGGGCCTTTTATAAGAGGAGAGGAGGGGCACTTTTGGAAAGTAAAGAAATATTACTTTATTTGAAAATGTGTTTCTATTTCAAAAGGTCCCACATTGATATAATTCGTGGATAAGGTGATAAGGCTTCGAAATCCACTCATCCAATTGTTGTACCTCTCGTACCCCTCAAGGTTTTATTTTCATGATCACAATCACCCTCATATTTATCTAATCCTCTTTCAAGTGTTTTTGGTTGATAGGAATCAAATCAGGTGGCCAAGGAATTGGGCCAAGAAAGAAAGAAGGCAAAGTGGACTGAAATTCAGTCCACCGGCCAGCCGGTGGAACACCAGCGGCCAGCCGGTGGCACCTGCACTCAAAGGGAAGCTACTGCCTCCCCACCGGCCAACCGGTGGCCTCAGCACCGGCCAGCCGGTGGCACCTTCTCCAAACAGTGCCAGCTACTGTCTTGCCACCGGCCAGCCGGTGGCTCCTCCACCGGTCGACCGGTGGAGCCTGGACCAGAATTCTCCTCCTCTACCAAGGCACCGGCCAGCCGGTGGCCCTGCACCGGCCAGCCGGTAGCCCAGTCAAACTAGCCGTTGGCTTTGACCAGTCAACCCTCTTTTGGCCTCCAACGGCTCCGAGGACTTCTCCAACGGCTCCGAAGCCTCCCCAAGGGTTCCATGCCTATAAATAAAGGCCAAGGAAGCCCCGGACACCACCCGGAACACTTGTGAAGCCAACGTACACAATTCTCATCATTTGGCCAACCTCCGGTGCATTCCTCCAAGGGAACCCCAAGTGCTCCATCCAATTCCACATCCAAGGAGCTCCATCAAAGAAGCTTGGAAGCGGCCTTCAACATCTCCATCCAATCAAAGGCGCCCAAGGCTTCTCAAAATACGGTTTTTATTGTATATTTATTTTTGAGCTTAAATTGAGTTTGTGCCTACAAACTCCCACTTTTCTCATCCCCTCTTTCTTTTGGGTTCTCACACCACCATTAAGGTGTGAAGAGGTTAGTCAAGCCTTTCCTTTTAAAAGGCTTGAGTTTTCGGTGAGCTAGCCTTCACCCGTTAAAAAGGCTAGTGGGTTCTTGCTATTCCATTGAAAGCAAGTGGGTTCTTGCTAAACCACAAAAAGCAAGCTGTAATAGGTTCTAGTGCTACCTCAAAGCCTAGTGGGTTTCTTGCTAAAACCATTGAAAATCAAGCGGTAGGAATCTCTCAACGGTTGAGTTGGGAGCGGAGACGTAGGCCGGGTTTTGACCGAACTCCGTTATCAATTTTGTGTGTCTTGCCTCTTTTATTTCCGCTGCATTTTCAACTTTGATTTTAATTTGTTAATCATTTTTTAAAAGGAAATTCACCCCCCCTCTTGCCATCATTCCCTTGCTTCTTCTGACCAACAATTGGTATCAGAGGGAAATTTGAGTAATACCCTAACCCGGTTTCAAATTTAAGATCCATTAAGATGGCATCAACCTCTTTCGCCACCGAGGGCCTCTCATTGGGACGGGCTCCATTTTTTGATGGGACCGACTATAATTATTGGAAAACCCGCATGACTACCTTTCTTAGAAGCATAGGATATCCTATTTACAAAATTGTCATGCAAGGTTATACTTTGTCTACCCCTGACAAATCCAAATGGACCCCCGCCGATATTAGAAACTTTGAGCATGATGGCAAATCCATGAACGCTCTACATTGCGGCCTTGACCGAAATGAGTTCAACCGAGTTTCCACTTGCACCTCATCTCATGAAATTTGGAAACTATTGGAAGTGACCCATGAGGGCACTAACAAAGTTAAGGTTACTCGGTTAGACATGTATAGACAAGATTTTGAAAGCTTTTCCATGCATCCAAATGAGTCTATTTCTGAAATGTTTACACGCTTCACTGACGTTTGCAATGGTAGAAAATCTCTTGGTGATGATGTTTCAGCTGAAGCAATGGTCAAGAAGATCCTATGGGTCCTTCCGAGCTCATGGGCACCTAAGGTGACGGCTATCCAAGAAGCTAAGGATGTAAAGAACATGCCGGTCGAAGAGCTCATTGGATCCCTAATGACGTATGAGATCACGATGAGGAGGCAAGCTCAAAAGGAGGGCACACCAATCAGGACACCAAAGAACATCACCCTCAAGGTACAAAAAGAAGTAAGCTCCTCCTCCTCATCATCATCTTCATCATCCTCATCATCAAGCGGCGACTCGGAAATGGAGAATCTCGCCCGCCAAATGCACAAATTTATGAAGAAGCACAAGAAGAAGAAGAAATCTCGCAAGGCGCAAAAGCAAGAACCCACCGCAAGAACCGAGCCCAAGGTAAAATGCTACGGGTGCGGCAAAAAGGGCCATTACAAGCCTGATTGCCCACTCAACAAAAAACGGGCCACGTCAAAGGAAAAAAGGAAAGAAAAAGGTCCTCAAAGAGACATGGAGTGACACCTCCTCATCATCCTCCTCCTCCTCCTCGAGTGACAACGGTAACAAATGCCTAATGGCATTTCACGAGGTAACATCTTCCGACTCCTCTTCCTCTTTTTCTTCAAATTCAAATTCTTTCAATCATATGTCTTATGAAGAACTCTCACATGCTAGAGACCAATTAGAAAATGGTTTTCACGAACTCTCTTCAAAATTTGTTGCTTTAAAAAAGTCTTTCAAAAAACTCTCCTCCGAAAAAGAACAACTTCTCAAAGAGAAGGAGGAGTTGACCCTAAAAATCCAAAACCTCCCCGATGTTGATTCCTTGGAATCAACCATCAAAGACCTAAGGGAGACCCTAGCCAAGTTCACCCAAGGGGAACAAAACCTTTCAAAATTTCTTGGTTCTCAACGAATTTCAAGAACCACCCAAGGGATAGGATACACCAACCAAGCTTCCTCCTCCCATGCTCCAACTGTTTTTGTAAGGGGGAGCTCTAGTTATAAATTTTGCAATTATTGTAAAAAACCCGGGCACCTTATTTATGAATGTAATTGTAAAAACGCCCGGTACGGTCAACCCAAAAGTTTTTTCTTTTCCGATGAATTTTATAGGAGAAGACCCGCCATGAGACAAGTATGGATTGAAAAATCCCTTCTAGCGAGTCTCTCCGGGCCTAAAATCATCTCTTTTCAAAATCCCTCTCCCCGGTGATTTATTGTTTTTATTTAGGGGGAGTTAGGATTGTTTAAGATTTTCAATTTCAAAATTTTCAATTCCAACTTTCAATTTCAACACTTGGTTTCAAATTTTCATTCAAAATTTTCATTTCAATTTTGATTCAAAACTTTCAATTCAAACTGTTATTCATTTTTTGATTCAAATCTTTTCAAATTTCAAAAATTTCAATTGATTTTTCAATTCTCAAATCTTGTTTTTCAAATCATTCCCTCAATCAAGTTTTATGCCCCACATTATTTTGATAATCACAAAGGGGGAGAAATTTCTTGATTGATTGGGGGAGAAACCTTTTGATCATGCTTTGATTTATTTTCAATTTATTCTTTAAAAGCATGTCTTTAATTCATGTTTTTACTTTAATTGTTTTGGTGATTGTGATCATCAAAATAGGGGGAGATTGTTGTACCTCTCGTACCCCTCAAGGTTTTATTTTCATGATCACAATCACCCTCATATTTATCTAATCCTCTTTCAAGTTTTTTTGGTTGATAGGAATCAAATCAGGTGGCCAAGGAATTGGGCCAAGAAAGAAAGAAGGCAAAGTGGACTGAAATTCAGTCCACCGGCCAGCCGGTGGAACACCAGCGGCCAGCCGGTGGCACCTGCACTCAAAGGGAAGCTACTGCCTCCCCACCGGCCAACCGGTGGCCTCAGCACCAGCCAGCCGGTGGCACCTTCTCCAAACAGTGCCAGCTACTGTCTTGCCACCGGCCAGCCGGTGGCTCCTCCACCGGTCGACCGGTGGAGCCTGGACCAGAATTCTCCTCCTCTGCCAAGGCACCGGCCAGCCGGTGGCCCTGCACCGGCCAGCCGGTAGCCCAGTCAAACTAGCCGTTGGCTTTGACCAGTCAACCCTCTTTTGGCCTCCAACGGCTCCGAGGACTTCTCCAACGGCTCCGAAGCCTCCCCAAGGGTTCCATGCCTATAAATAAAGGCCAAGGAAGCCCCGGACACCACCCGGAACACTTGTGAAGCCAACATACACAATTCTCATCATTTGGCCAACCTCCGGTGCATTCCTCCAAGGGAACCCCAAGTGCTCCATCCAATTCCACATCCAAGGAGCTCCATCAAAGAAGCTTGGAAGCAGCCTTCAACATCTCCATCCAATCAAAGGCGCCCAAGGCTTCTCAAAATACGGTTTTTATTGTATATTTATTTTTGAGCTTAAATTGAGTTTGTGCCTAAAAACTCCCACTTTTCTCATCCCCTCTTTCTTTTGGGTTCTCACACCACCATTAAGGTGTGAAGAGGTTAGTCAAGCCTTTCCTTTTAAAAGGCTTGAGTTTTCGGTGAGCTAGCCTTCACCCGTTAAAAAGGCTAGTGGGTTCTTGCTATTCCATTGAAAGCAAGTGGGTTCTTGCTAAACCACAAAAAACAAGCTGTAATAGGTTCTAGTGCTACCTCAAAGCCTAGTGGGTTTCTTGCTAAAACCATTGAAAATCAAGCGGTAGGAATCTCTCAACGGTTGAGTTGGGAGCGGAGACGTAGGCCGGGTTTTGGCCGAACTCCGTTATCAATTTTGTGTGTCTTGCCTCTTTTATTTCCGCTGCATTTTCAACTTTGATTTTAATTTGTTAATCATTTTTTAAAAGGCAATTCACCCCCCCTCTTGCCATCATTCCCTTGCTTCTTCCGACCAACACCAATAAGTTTTGGACATGTGTAGTTCATAGATTTTACATTATCTTTCCATTTTATTTAAATCGTCAAATAATGATGTCATCGCTGCATCATTATTAGGTCATAAATAATTTAATTTATTTAATGTCTAAAAATTATAAAAAAAATACTATGATGTAGGAAATCTTTTTAGCTTTCCAATTAATATTTATAATAAAAAATATGACTTGTATAACCTCACTTAAAAATTGTTTTAGTAAAACATATCATGTTTGTGTCAATTTTACTTTTACATTAAATAAAATGTTATTTATGTCATTTCCCAACCAAAGTGGATCCATGGGGTCCCCAAGTTGACCCATGGCCTGTATTGGTCGTCCATGATACAACCAATGAGGGTAAAACATGTGTCAAGCTCATCTCCTTTTATTAAAGCATTATTTTTACCTTAAACTACACTAATTACCCCTAATCGCGATTAAAAACTTAATAAGTTACTATTCACCAAAAAAAATATTTTAATCTCATTGAACCACATTTTACTTCTTAATGACAACCATGTATGTCGGATTTTTGAAAATCAAAACACAATGATGGAAAATTTTCATTTAAACGGAAAATCAGTTTTTATAAGTACCACTTAGTGGTTTCACTATTCATCAAAAATTGAAGTTTTTTAGAAAAATCCCAAAAATTCACCCTAAGCTATATTTGATATTCTGAATTCAAAAATGAAGTCTGTTTTACAAAATTCAAAACATATAAGTCACATTAATTAATTTAATAATTAATTCCTGCTGTCATGACAAATAGCGTGTTTTATGAAACAATAAGTATCAAAAGATTGACACTAGTTTAAGTCTGATTTCAAAGTGAAATTGATTCCAACGACCACAATTGGATTTAATGGTAAAAATATTTTCTAATTTCACTTTAAAACCAATTCAAAATATAGTATAATAATATAAATAAATTAGATTAAAAGGTGGTTTTGAATTAAAATACAACATTTTACACTATTCATTAAAAAAATGAACTTTATCGGAAAGATACCAAAAATTTACACAAAGTAAATTTTGATGTCCCGATTCTTAATAAGAGTTTTATTTGGTCCAAAAGAATGTTTAAGAGTGAACAAAACTATATTTAATGACGGTTCTCCATCAAAAGGTGATAAGTATTCCTTTAGTGAAAACTAGGGCATATACGCCTAAAATTGAATTCTTTCCATATTTTAAGCCTTTATCTTTTATTGTATAAATGTAAAAATATTTAAGAACATATATAATAATATTTTAGTTATTTTTATCCATTCCCGCCATTACAACGGCTACATGTTAACTACCATTTAGAATAATATTATTTTATTATTAGAGTGCAACGTAAGATTCCCAAGAAACTCGTTGTTGCATGTTGGGTACGCCATCGAGCATAGCGTCCCCTATAAAGTCATATTGATATTTTATTCACAAATATGGATAAATATGAAAATGTCATATTCCTTATTTACCTGGGGTGTTACATCCTTCCCCCCTTTTGGGAATTGCGTCCTCGCAATTTTAAAATTGCGCTTGGAAACATCCTTGAACGTCCCACATCGGAGAAGAGTCGGTAAAAAAAATCACTTTAAAATAAAGAAAGATAAGTACAAAGGTCACCCGAGTTAACCCATACTAGGATTCCAAGTATGAAAATATGGACATCGAGGAAAAAAACAAAGGGTCATGTTCTGATGGAGAGTGATAGAAAACATGTTTAGGAGAAAGTTAACCACGAGAAAATCACAAACTTGTGATGGGTTAAACTGTATTCGATTCCCCAGTAGGAAAAGTTAATAGACAACATTTTTGTTTTAAGTTACTTTTTATTGAGGAATTTATTCATAAGGAAGCATAATCACTTATCATGTTGACTTTCAACTTTTACTAGATTCCTTAGTCAAACTCATATTTTTTCCAAAAGACGAGTATTTAGGGAGACTTGTTCTCATTAAGAGTACTATAATCAACTTCTAGAGAATCACCTAATCCCCAAAAGAGAACTATATACATACCATGTTTTTAGGCTTTAACCAAAACCAAAACCAAAAAGGTTAGTACAAGATCAGATAATCCAGAAAAGGATAACCCCTTTTAAAAAGAAAATCTATTCTTAATCTCCAAAATTTGTCCAACAAAACCCAAAGTTCAACGAGGACTATCCGATAAACAAATTGTCCATAAAATTCTTCAAAGTAAACCAATATAAGATTGAAACCCAAATATTTGAAGGATTTAGTCACATAGTCTTCCAAGTTAAATCGTAACATTTATCTCCAAACAACATCAGTTGCTCCTAAAGTCTCACATTGAAAAGTAATTATCCTAATCACATATCCTCCAAAATCAACTTACTCTTAATTCATAAAATCATATAACTAAATAGAATCAGTCAAACTAACCAGGGGATTCACGTAGTCCAGTGTTAGACGATAAATACCAGTCGCACTTTGGTTGTGGGTTCGATTCCCGCAGCATTGTCCAACGCGACGGGTTTTCGCACGGTCTGCGTGTTGTCCTTTTTCCAAAACTATATAATTCTCAAATCATTACCCAAAAAGGGATAAAATCATCAAAAATAACCATAACATAATTTAACCTCAATTTTATCTCATGCCTTTCACTTCAATCATAACATATGGTAACCCATAATTACCTCAAATGTAAGGATCATATAAACCAAAATGGTTCTTTATAACTATGTCCACAAAAGAAAAGATAACTATTACTTGAATAAAATTTGCCTATATTAAACATCAGGGTTACACAAAATATAAAAAGTCTTCTAATGTAACCCCATCATCAAAAGAGACTTAATACTCTTTAGAATTTCTCCCTAACTCTTGAAGCCCTCACATGTTGACATCTTACTCATTCAACATTCTTCATGATCCATTATCCATTCCTTTCCAACTTATTTCGAAATACCTCTTTCCTACAAACAAAATCATGAATCATATCCTAAGATTCCAAAATAAGAAAACAATAGTCATGAAATAGTACATACCTTTGATTGGTCATTGTCAGTTTCTTCATCCTCAATTGGAATGGCATTAGGTATTGGTAAACGAATATTGGTACGCTCTTGGTGACCCCATTCACGAAACTTCTTTATAGGACATGTGTTTGCATAATGACCATGCACACCACATTTAAATCATTCAATTGATCCCTCAGAAAGAACTTCTTTCCCTTTCCTCGAGTCAACTGGATGCTTCCTTTTTCCATGGCAGGTTCTTGCTTTATGACCTTCATTTCCACATCTATAGCGTATTTCTGTCCCTTTGAAACTTTTTCCTAGGTGTTTCTTTCCACATCTTTGACACATAGGTTTTTAAACACACTTACCTTTATGATTATTACCTGTACTTCCGTAGGGATTTGTTTCTTGCATATATGATGCCTTAGAGAAATCTCCAAGGTTTAGGTGGTCAAAAATGACTCCAGATAGTTGGTTGAGGATAATCAAAAGAGTTCTCATTGCAGCTCCAATATCATTCAGTTGCTTGCTCAAAAAACTGTCACAGTTTCCTTCACATCCACTGTTACTTTGGTGCCTGCTAGATCCAGCCATTTACTAAAACCAAAAAGGTCAGTGTGAGTATATCAACAAAACCATCATGTACTAATGAGTAAGATAGACAGTAATATATACTTACTCATTCACTTTATCTAAAACTAAGACTCTTTCTGAAATCATAACCATTATCGTAATTGTCAATTATGCTTAAAGTATACCCTAACCTCTAAAGTTATCTAAACCGACCTTTGATACCAACTATAAGTCCCCATCCTTAAACCTTACTTAATCTTGAGTTATTACAAGATTACACATTGAGGATCTTTTCAGGTTTAGAGTTTTAGAGAATTAGATCATGAAACTTGCATTACATTCCACATTTAAACAAAGTGGTTACATAAAAGACAAAATTCATTCTTCCCATCAACGGAAACCTATTTAAAATAAAACACGGATTCTTTCTTGACACATCCTTGACACTATCATCACATCATGTACCTTTCCCTTGACCTGTGAAAAACATTTCAAAAACTTGGGATGAGCATAAAAAGCTCAGTAAGGGTTATAAAAATATGGAAAGGAAACATGAGTTCAGATATACATAAGAATGAAATCATACTTTACCCATAAAACATAGGCATATCAAATCATGAATAAATCATAAAAAACATAAGACATAAAGGTAACTTGAGGCATTCATAACATTCTTACGTAGGGAGTAACCCTCTTGGTTATGTTTGGAATACCCATCACAGTATATTCCCTAAATCTCTTCGGAGAAACCTTAACGTTTCACTCCTTCGCGTTACCCAATGCATTGGAGAGCTATATCGGGCTCACCCACCCTTAGTTTATCATGGAACCACCCGTCTTCATAATAATGCCCAAGAACCATAACGTATCACATAAAACATGCATAATGGAAACATAACATTTCCACATCACAATATAACATTTTAGTATATTGAAATAATGAATCCATTCAAAAAGAAACCATTTCCAAAACCATTTAAAACATTTAATAAAGAGATTTTTGAATCAAAGTGTCCCATACCACCTTGAAGCTTTTAAAATTTTAAACCATTAATATCCATATAAATAAATCCTTAAAACCGTTTTGAAAACATGGATATTAATAAGAACAAATAATTAAAACATTTAAAGCGATATTTTGGTTAAAGGGGTTTTACCAAAATTAGAGACACATGAATACAATAATTGAGGAATAACATTTAGTCAGAACTTTGTGATATCATGAGAATAAATGGATTCATGATATAATACTCCAAAGGACAGTATATATGCCATATAAGAGCGAATTGGTGCATAACAACAATGAACCCTCAATAGAAATGTAAAATGTGATGAAATCCCTTATAAAGAAGGTATCCTTAAATTAAGGACAAATCAATCCCAAAAATATGTGTGACAAATATAAATACACCCAATATAATTGGATATTAAGTGTAAAACAATAAAAGGTCATTCACACATATTCAACGGATGACATATTCAATGACTACATGTTGAACCCAAAGAAATCGAAATTGGGTTAAAAAGTTCCCTTGACAGCCCAACGACATCACATCAAAATGAGTTGATGAGAGATAAAAATTGTATCTCATCACTTGGACATAAAATTTACATCAATAAGGATATATGGGAACATATCCCAACATAACAATATGTAAATTAAATGACCCAACAAAAGAAGTCTTTTAAAAAAGAGGAGGGTGAAAGTTTCCCTTACCGACTTGGGTATCTTTCAAAACATACACCCCATGAAAGAAGGACAATAGATCATTGATGTAAATACTCATAAACGAAAGTATATTACACAAATATTAGAATAATGGGAAGTACATACACCACACAATGGAATTTGTGGCAAATGTATCATAAATCTCACGAGAATAAAAGTGAGATGAAAAATCCCTTACGAAAATTCGGCAGCCTAACGGCGCCACTCAAAACTTCCAAAATGGATTGATGAGAGAGAATAGGGTCTCTCATCACATGAACATAAAAATTACAGTAAGTGTAATGTAAAATATCATCCCAATAACAAGAAATATGAGCTTTAAAAGGAATGGCATAAAAGTGTATACTTAAAAAGAAAGAGAGGTGTAAGATCCCTTACCTCGGGTCCGACTTGACTCGATCATTCTTTAACGTCCTGAATAATAAACATGAGTTAATTTCCACTTTATTAAGAACCTTTTTCTAGTTCATTATTCCTATTATATCACTTATTTCAATGTTATAAACATTATGTAAACATTTAAGTTAATAATGTTTGTTTTGTCGATATTTGGTTCTTAAGTCGGAAGTGGACTTCTTACCATTACATGTTGTTCGTGTGGTCAAATTTTTATTATATCCAGAATCATATTCATGATTTGGATATCATATATGTCATATATATCCAGTACATTCATGCATTTATAACATTACATAATCATTTAGAGGTAAGAAATGAAATGCACCGTTTATGGAGACGGTAAGTTGTACGTACGCATGAACGCTACTTTCATTTCTATTTCGTATGGAATAATAATGATATAAAGGTATATTATAATTCCAGTATAATATCATATATAATATCATATTTCCATACTTTATACATCCCACATATGGTATTTAACGAATCAAATCACTTTGAGGGGGCGGTAGTCCGCACTTCCTTAAATGAAGATATCGCGTATACCCATAATGGAAGCCATAAAGGTAAGACAAAAATGAAAAATACAGAAGCATAAATAAAACATAAACATATTATATATCATATATAAAAATAGTGACATCATAATGGCCACCTTTTAAGGTGTTAAATGAGTATTGAACAATCATCGTTTCGGGAGGCAGAATTTCCCCATCCACGGAAACCGTATGTTCTTTAACCATTTTATGTAGTTCTGTGAGAGTGTAGCTCGAATAAATATTATAACAACATCCTAGTATATTGAAGATACTGGTTTTGTTACAAAAGAAGTAAATAAAAAGAGTTTAGGGGGTTGGAGAAGCAAAATAAAACAAATGAACATAAGAGAATGAATTACCTTTAAAAGTGTAACTCCTTTTGATTTGAGCCTAAAGGCTTCCTTTGAAAGGATTCTGCCCAAAGGGAATCCTCTAGGATGAGGAGAGGGATGTGGAGAGAGTAAATGGGCAGGTTTTGGCCGAGCCAAAGGCTTGAGGAGTGTGTGAAATGAGGTAGAGGTGGGGATCTTTTATAAGAGGAGAGGAGGGGCACTTTTGGAAAGTAAAGAAATATTACTTTATTTGAAAATGTGTTTCGGTTTCAAAAGGTCGCACATTGATATAATTCGTGGATAAGGTGATAAGGCTTAGAAATCCTCTCATCCAATAAGTTTTGGACATGTGTAGTTCATAGATTTTACATTATCTTTCCATTTTATTTAAATCGTCAAATAATGATGTCATTGCTGCATCATTATTATGTCATAAATAATTTAATTTATTTAATGTCTAAAAATTATACAAAAACTACTATGATGTAGGAAATCTTTTTATCTTTCCAATGAATATTTATAATCAAAACTATGACTTGTATAACCTCACTTAAAAATTGTTTTAGTAAAACATATCATGTTTGTGTCAATTTTACTTTTACATTAAATAAAATGTTATTTATGTCATTTCCCAACCAAAGTGGATCCATGGGGTCCCCAAGTTGACCCATGTCTTGTCTTGGTCGGCCATGATACAACCAATGAGGGTAAGACATGTGTCATGCTCATCTCCTTTTATTAAAGCATTATTTTTACCTTAAACTACACTAATTACCACTAATCGCGATTAAAAACTTAATAAGTTACTATTCACCAAAAAATATTTTAATCTCATTGAACCACATTTTACTTCTTAATGACAACCATGTATGTCGGATTTTTGAAAATCAAAACACAATGATGGAAAAATTTCATTTAAACGGAAAATCAGTTTTTATAAGTACCACTTAGTGGTTTCACTATTCATCAAAAATTGAAGTTTTTCAGAAAAATCTCAAAAATTCACCCTAAGCTATATTTGATATTCTGAATTCAAAAATGAAGTCCGTTTTACAAAATTCAAAACATATAAGTCACATTAATTAATTTAATAATTAATTCCCGCTGTCATGACAAATAGCGTGTTTTATGAAACAATAAGTATCAAAAGATTGACACTAGTTTAAGTCTGATTTCAAAGTGAAATTGATTCCAACGACCACTATTGGATTTAATGGTAAAAATATTTTCTAATTTCACTTTAAAAACAATTCAAAATATAGTCTAATCATATAAATAAATTAGATTAAAAAGTGGTTTTGAATTAAAATACAACATTTTACACTATTCATTAAAAAAAATGAACTTTATCGGAAAGATACCAAAAATTTACACAAAGTAAATTTTGATGTCCCGATTCTTAATAAGAGTTTTATTTGGTCCAAAAGAATGTTTAAGAGTGAACAAAACTATATTTAATGACGGTTCTCCATCAAAAGGTGATAAGTGAACCTTTAGTGAAAACTAGGGCATATACGCCTAAAATTTAATTCTTTCCGTGTTTTAAGACTTTATCATTTATTGTATAAATGTAAAAATATTTAAGAACATATATAATCATATTTTAGTTATTTCTATCCATTCCCGCCATTACAATGGCTACATGTTAACTACCATTTAGAATAATATTATTTTATTATTAGAGTGCAACGTAAGATTCCCAAGAAACTCGTTGTTGCGTGTTGGGTACGCCATCGAGCATAGCGTCCCCTTTAAAGTCATATTAATATTTTATTCACAAATATGGATAAATATGAAAATGTCATATTCCTTATTTACCTGGGGTGTTACATCTTCGGTCCATTTATTTGTAAAACTTTGATGGGGTTAAACACGATGTGTGTTAAAATAATAATTTTTTTATAATAATAATTGATATGGGTGGCGTATAAATATTTGGTGTTAATTATATTAAATGGTTTTAATTTAATCATTATGAAATAAAAGATATAAAATTTAATGTATTTAATTCAATGAAGGGAGTTGCATGGTTTCTTTTTTATTTATTTAAATTTTAATAAATAATAAATTATTTGTGTAATAGGCATATAATGGGAGGTGTATGGAATAAATTATAAAAGAATAAATTATAATAATGATTGCGACCCGTTTATGAAATTGAAAGAGGATTTATTACTATTATATTAAATAATAATGGTAATGGTGGGTTTTACTGTGTGATTAATTAAATGGAATGGTCTTAATTTAATATGAGAATAACCATGATAAACTAATTTAATGGGATTAAATTAGAACATTAATTATGGGTGTTATTATTATGAATTTTATTAACAATAACGTTTAAGTGATAATGGAGTAAAGGCAAGGGGAGGCACCACTTTTGGTGTAGTGGGAGAAGAAATCGTGAATGGAATAATTAGAATGGAGAGAGAAAGAGTTAAAGGAACAAATTAGATTATAAACTAATAAAAAAAGAGAATCTCATGAATTGGTGAGGCAATCCAAATTGGAGAGGATTTTGTGTGGGAATATTCAATGATATTGGAGAGATAAATTATCAATGAAATGAAATAATAATGATAATATAATATAATAATATTATTAATTATGGTTTTCAAAACCATAATTCGTTCGTAACTTCTTCAGATGACATCTGATTCAGGAACCGTTAGTGGCAGTGTGGCCTTGAAATTATGATGGTCATTTTAATAACAATGGTGAATATAGTTTTATGACTCATGTCTCTGGTCAATAAAACACCAATTATTAATTGAAGTTATTATTATCATAAAACGCATGGAAACTACGTGACGTGTCATGTGTTGACCAGTCAAAAAACATAACAATTATACGGCCAGGTCGTGTATTCATTAATACATGTTGCATACCATTTTAAATTTTTGTTTCATATATAAGATAAGGTCACATGTCATTTATGGACCCCTATTCTTCTCTGCACGGCGACGCTCCCGGATGACCCAGAAGCCTTCCTCCTATCTTCTTCATCTCGACTCCAATCCTTGATCTGTCGGTGGCTGCAGGATCATGTCGACGAGGCGAACATCATTCACCTCATTCCATTACCTCTTCTTCGACTTCCTCTTCCCAGTTTCCTACCGAGGAGATTTCTGATATATAATAGGAATGACTCTTTTCGACGAACGTCATCTTAATGGTATTTTACACCCTGTTCTTATTCCTTTCTTGATCTCCTCTTTCTGTTCCTCATTTCCATGATATGATAAGTGGCACCTTAATCCTTAATAGAGGCTCTCTTAGTTGTTAGTGCAGTTGTGTTGTAGCTTCCATGGGAGGACATAGTCATTGGGAGGAGTGATCAAAATCTTCGTGCTGGTTGTTCTCACAGAAGGACATCAAAACATTATCTGGTAGGGATCTTATCTTTATATCTCCCTATTTTTTGCATCATGAGGGGTGGGTATCCTCCTGTTTTTGTGAGATTCGAATGAACCAGTATGTAAAGATAATAACTGGTTAAAGAACGGGTTTGGGGAAATTTTATTGATATTGTTGTTTTATTTCCATCATTGCTTATCCTTTGATTATGTTGTAAATTTAATAGGCTTATGCACACTAAAAATCACAGTCGTTGGGGGCATTTTCATGCGAAATTAAATGTTTCCCTATTTTTTTGGATGGTTTGGTTGATGGAATTTCATAGAATGTGTAAATTGGTTAATCATGTAAAGTTGGCTGATTAAATGATTACCTGGATCCCTTGTGTGATCACCCCTATTAAACTAAATGAAATAATGTTTTTGTGGGTATCGGGTGGGGTTTAAATATGTGAAGGGGTGTTTCGTGGGTTGTTGTGGAATGGGTGAGCAGTGGGGCTACAGTTGGCTTGGTTGTGGGTTAGCGTGTATGATATTGTTGTGATGCGAGGCGGAGCTGTGTAAAATAATATAAAAGGGATGATGATGTGGTACGAGTATTTTATTCAATGTTTTTGTGGTTATTGTGGTTGGAAACAGGGCTACAGGGATGGTTTCTGCATGTGAATAAAAGTGGTAGAGTGAACTAATGAATTGTGGGGCATGGTAGTTGATTAAAAACGGAAAATCAATTGAATTGATTGGATGATAAAAGAAAATGGTATTGTTTTGCTTGTGTTTTCCCTAACTTTATTTGTGGTTGGCATGGATATGTTTTACGAATGATTGATCTGGTTTGGTTGTTGTTAGTTTCTCGGTTGTTAAGGAACTGATAAACTATAACTATTAAAACAGGAAAAACATAATGGGGTTTGGGTCTGTTTATCGTGTGTATACTTTCGAGGTAGCAGTGTCGAGGAATGTACTCTAATATTTTTTGTAAAAGCCTTAGGATGGGTTGAGTGGTTGATATAATTATATAAATCTGTACATTTTATGTTTCTCTACGCACCCACCCATGTTGAGAACTATGTGCCGAACTCCCGTGGGACGGGGGGTGAGATTCTCAAAAATCTAAAGGATGGTTGGTTACTTTTCTTCCATGTGCTCCCAGTTCTAGGTTCTATAGCCCAAGATCCTTCGGACAGGTTACAACAGATGATTCCCAAGAGTTTTCAGGATGAGGATGTGATATGTTCCCAGGTGTCTTCGGGATGAGATTTGATGTGGTTCCCAGGTGTCTTCGACATGATATGTGGTTATGGCTGAGGATTGAGTGTCAGTAGGATACTATGACCTTTGTATGGCCAGGTTGCGGCACTAGCTCGAGCATCGTATGCATAGGTTGCAGCACTAGATCAGGAAGAGGGGGAAGCATCAGAGCTCTATATGTGAGGGATTGAGAAATATTCAGTGGAAAGGTTGTGCTGGGTACCCATACTTTGATAATATTACTATACTACTATATTGACTTGCGATATTTGGTGAGTGTGGCGTGTAAATTTTGGTGGACAGATTCTTTGCTAGGCTTTGATTCCTTCTGTTTTCTCATGGGGCATTAGGATTTCTCCCCATCTATGCATGAGAGCATTAGGTTTTCTTACTGAGTATATTTATATGCTCACCCTACGTTTACTTTCTTGTTTTCAGGATGACTTCAGGGACCATGAGGGACCTTGCTAGTTGGGCGTTGGAGTTTTGTTGGTTGCAGTTTTTGCTTTCTTTTTTGGTATCGTACATTGGATCTTTTCATGTACTTGAACTTTTGTATCAGTATTGTATAAAACATGCATATGGGTTTGGTTTTGGGTTTATTTTCATTTACTTGTTCCTTTTCTTTTTGTGATTCACTCATCCTATTTCCAGATCATAAATAGTAAAAGGGTAATGACTCCCATATTTTGGAAAACTCATACCGTTGGTGACAGTTGTCACTCCGGGGCCTACTGGAGGTGGGACTCAGGGGGTCATTATCCCCCTTTCACCATTTCCAGCTCAGGAGGGGCATCTTTGGTGGGAGGGGGTTGTGACAGAATGGTATCAGAGGCTGAAGTTTGAGAGCTAGGATAGAGTCTATCGTTAGAAACAGTGAGGATTGCAAGGGATGGTAGGGCAACAATGTTGGCTGATCTTGGTGCGTGACATAGGATAGGGAAGACCGGCTAGGACACTGGATTTTAGGGCCCCTCGTGTTCCGATGCTAGGACTCTGAGCTTACCGAACGACCAAGTATGACTACATTGATTGCACGGTAGAGACCCTAGGAAAGGTACACGCATCATCGTGATTTGTGTTTTAATTGATTTGGGTGTTCTGGGAATGAAATAGATATAAAATGATAAAATGAAACCTCGAGAAAATCACTTTGTTACTTGAGCTTAGGAGTTCCTTGTTTACAAAATAGCTATGGCACCTGGACATCAACAGAGAGGCAGAGGAGTGAGAGGTGGACAGTTTCACGCAACAGAAGCAGAAACCCAAGCAAGGCCAGAGATCGAGAGATATATTTTCGGTTTTATTGAAATTCACACTTTTATGTTTTGTTTAAATTCAGGAACATCACAATCCTTTTTTGAAACTCATTCTCGCCCATGCTTTGGGCCTGGACCATGTTTTCCTGAGTCTAAAATGCTAAGTTGTTTCCCTCTTTCCTTTAAATGTGTGTGAAGAGTCATAACATGTTAGGAGAGGGGGACCTAATCCCTAATCAAGACGCATTAATGTGGATGAAATTAAACCTGTGCAGGCGAGTCAGTGCCGCCTAAAGCGGATAATATCTCGACATGGGGGAAGGAATTCCCTGACTCATATAATTAGGATAGTGGTGGGATTCCTATTATGATGAGAGCCCTGAGAGGTATCTTGCAGGGTGGTTGTTCGGACCATTCGCCTTTTTATGGGTTGCTATTTAATTCTCGGGGATGATAATGATTTGAGAGGTATCTAATGTAATGGCCCGAACCTCTCTGGTCCGTTACATTATAAAAATTTGATGTTTTCAAACATGACGCGTGTTATAATAATTTTTTTTTGATAATAATATTTAATAAGGGTTCCATAAAAATATTTAGCGTTAATTGGATTAAATGGTTTTAATTTAGTCATTTTGAAATAAAAGAAATAAAATTTAATGTATTTAATTCAATGAGGGGAGGTGCATAGTTTCATTTTGATTTATTTAAATTTTAATAAATAATAAATTATATTTTTATTGGGCATATAATGGGGGTTGCATGGAATAAATAATAAAGGAATAAATTATAATAATGATGGTGACCCATTGATGGAATTGAAAGTGGATTTGTTAATATTATATTAAATAATAATGGTAATGGTGGCTTTTAGTGTGTGATTAATTAAATGGAATGGTCTTAATTTAATGTGAGAATAACCATGATAAACTATTTTAATGGGATTAAATTAGAACATTAATGATGGTTGTTATTATTATTAATTTTATTAATAATAAAATTAAAGTGATAATGGAGTAAAGGAAAAGTGAGGCACCACTTTTGGTGGAATGGGAGAAGAAAACATGAATGGAAGAGTTAGAATGGAGAGAGATAGAGTTAAAGGAACAAATTAGATTTTAAACTAATAAAAAGGAGAGAATCTCATGAATTGGCGAGGCACACCAAATTTTAGCGGATTTTGTGTGTGAATATTAAATGAGATTGGAGGTAGAAATTTTTAGTGAAATGAAAAAATAATGATAATATAATAATATTATTATTAATTATGGTTGTCAAAACCCTAATTTGTCCATAACTTCTTCAGATGATATCGGATTGACAAACCGTCAGCAGCAGCGTAACCCTGAAATTATGACAGTCATTTTATGACCAATGATGATTACCTTTTTATGACTCATGTCTTAGGTCAATAAAACACCTATTATTAATTGAATTTATTATTATCATTAAATGCATGGAAACCATGTGATGTGTCGTGTGATGTCCAGTCAAACAACGTAGCAGTTGTATGGTCACATCGTGTATTCCTTAATATACGAAGTGTACCATTTCACCTTTTGTTCCCTATATAAGAGAGGGTCATGTGTTATTTACGGACCCCTCTTCTGCTCCGCACGGCGACACTCCCAGATGACCCCGATGCTTTCCTACTATCTTTTTCATCTGGACTTTGATCGTCGATCTATCAGTGGCTGCGAGATCGTGTCGACGAGGAGAACATCATGCACCTCATTCCATTCCTTCTTCTTCGACTTCCTTTTCTCAGTCTCCTACCAAGTAGATTTCATAAATTTTATGGGAATGACGCTTTTCGACAAATGTCATCTTAATGGTACGTTCTACCCCGTTATTATTACTTCATCGATCTCCTCTTTCTGTTCCACCTATCCATGATATGACAAGTGGCAGCTTAAACCGTAATGGAGTCTTTCATGGTTGTTAGTGTGTTTGTTCCACAGTGTCCACAGGAGGACGTAGTCATAGGGAGGAGTGATTGAAATCCTTGTGGTTGTTGTTATCGCAGAAGAACATCAAAACCTGTTCAGGTAGGGATCTTACCTTCATTTCTCACTCTTTTGTGCATCATGCGGGGTGGTTATCCTCTTGTTTTCATGAGATATGGTAGAACCAGTAAATAAAGATAATAAATGGTTAAAGTACGAGTATGGGGAAATTTTCCTGATATTGTTGTTCTATTTCCATTAATGTGTATCATCTGATTATGTTGTGAATTGAATAGGATTATACCTACTAAAAATCACGGTCGTTGGGGGACTTTGCTTGCTCAATTAAATGTTGCCCAGTTTTTATGGATTATTTTGTGGATGGAATTTCAAAGAATGTAGATATTGGTTAATCATGTAATGTTGGCTGATTAAATGAATACATGGAACCCTTGTATGATCAACCCAGTTAAACTAAATGAAAGAATGATTTTTTTTGGGTGCTGGTTGGGGTTTAATTATGTGAAGGGGTGTTTCATGGGTTATTGTGGAATGGGTGAGCAGCGGGGCTACAGTTGGCTTGGTTGTGGTTTGGCATGTATGATATGGTTGTGATGGGCAGTGGAGCTACGGTAAAAGGTATCAAAGGGATGCTGACGTGGTACAGGTATTGTTTCTGATTTGTTTGTGGTTATGGTGGTTTGTAGCAAGGCTGCATGAATCAGTTGTGCATGTTTATAATAGTTGTAGAGTTAACTAAATAATTGTGGGGCATGGTAGTTGATTAAATACGGAAAAAAATTGAATTGATTGGCTGATAAAGGAAAATGGTATTGTGTTGCTTGTGTTTTCCCTAACATTATTGGTGGTTGGTGAGGATATGTTTTACGTACGATTGATCTGGTTTGGTTGTTGTAAGTTTCTTGGTAGTTAACAAACTGATAAAGTAAAACAATTTAAAGATGAAAAGCTTAATGGGGTTTGGGGCTATTTATTGGGTGCATACATTCGAGGTAGAAGTACCGAGGAATGTGCTCAGATATTTTGTGTGGAAGCCTTAGGATGGGCTAAGTGGTTGATATAATTATATAAAGATGTATGTTTCATGATTCTTTACACACCCCACCCATGTTGAGCACTACATGTCGAACACCCGTGGGACGACAGGTGAGATTCTCAAACATCTAAAGGATGGCCGGTTATTGTTCTTCCCAGTGCTCCCTCTTCCGGGTTATATAGCCCAAGATCCTTCTGGTAGATTACGAAAGATGTTTCCCAAGAGTCTTCAGGATGGGGATGTAATATGTTCCCAGGTGTCTTCGAGAGGAGATGTGATGTGGTTCCCAGATGTCTTCAGGATGAGATGTGGTTATGGTCGAGGATTGAGTGCCGGTGGAATACAATGAGCTTCGAATGGCCAGGTCGCGGCACTAGCTCGAGCTTCATATGGCCAGGTTGCGACGCTAGATCACGAATATGGGTAAGCATTAGAGCGTTATGGGTAAGGTATTGAGCAGTATTCATTGGGAAGGTGGTGCGGGGTACCCATACATTGATAATATTACTATACTACTCTTTTGACTTGCGATATTTGGTGAGTGTGGCTTGTATGGTTGGGTGGATAGATTCCTTGATTGGCCTGGGTTCCTTCTGTTTTCTCACGGGGCATTAGGATGTATCCCCACCTGTGCACGAGAGCATTAGGTTTTCTTACTGATTATACTTGTATGCTCACCCTATGTTTAATTTTTGGTTTCTAGGAGGACTTCAGGGACCCTGCGGGACCTTTTAGTTGGGCATTGGAGTTTTGCTTGTTGCAGTTTTTCCTTTCTTTTTTGGTATCGTACTTTGGAGCTTTTCTTGTACTTGTAATTTGTTTCAGTATTGTATTAAACATTCATATGGGTTTGGTATTGGTTTTATTTTCATTTACTTGTTCCTTTTTATTTTGATGTTTTACTCGTCCTATTTCCCGATATTAAATAATAAAAAGGGTAATGCCTCCCATATTTGTGAAAACTCATACCCTTGGTGCTAGTCTCCACTTCGGGGCCTACTGGAGGCAGGACTTGGGGGTCATTATCCCCCTTTTCACCATTTCCAAATCTGGAGGGGCATCTTTGGTGGAAGGGGTTCGTGACAAATGGGGGCTCAATTTCTAAATGTGAATAATGATTTATGGATTGGCGTATTGTCAATTATCAAACATGAAAAATGAATTATGGATAATTTTCTTAAAGTTTTAGAAAAGTATGATGGTGTTTTCACTTGTTTGGTTAGTTGACATGAGTTTTAAACAAAAATTGATCTTTTATACTAAAATAACCATGTCAATCAATACTAACCACATCGGTCTATTGATTGATATGTGTTTAATAAATACACATCATAAATGAATTATCGATCATTTTTTGAAATTTTGAAAATAATTTCAGATCATTTTCTTATATTTAGTGATGTGACATGAACTTTAATCAAAAATGATAGTTATATATTGAAACCATGTACATCGAGTCGTGTATAACACATCATGTGTCAGATTGACAAGATTTAAAATCTTACCCATAACAAATGAATTGAGGTTTTTTTCTATCATTTGGAATCGATCTGAGATTATTTTATCACTTTGGATATGGGATATATGTTTTAAAATAAAATTAAACCTTATTATTTAAAACAAATACATGATTCATACTGGACACATCTTGTCTTGAATTGATGTGTGGTCGATTTCTGCATGTCAAAATTTAATTATGGATTATTTTCCTAATGATTGAAAATAATATGATATCATTTTATTTTATTTTCGTATAAGATATGTGTTTCATACTAAAAAGACCCTTTTTTTGAAAACAAAATCTTTGAGTCCTGTCGACCACATAATTGGACTGATTGATGGGTGTCCAATTCAGACCTACCAAAATGGAATTATGGATCACTGTCCTAATATATGAAAAAAAAATCTCATTTTTTTGATCATATGAAGTGTGTTTTGATATAATGTGTAGGTTTCATAAAATAACTGTCATATATAAATGATAAGTAAATAGACTAAAAAAGTTGATAATATTATAAGAAATTTAACAAAATAAATAGTAAATATTCACATCTTCGTGATTTCTATATACATTTTGACATCAGGTATTCTACACAATCAATTCTAAAACAATTGACTTCCTCCATTTTACAAATCCTTGAGAAATGAATCCAAAATAATATATAAGAATTATTATACTAGTACATTACTTCTCAATTGTATCTCTAAGATCATAGACTATAGTAGATCAAACGTATAATAGGTAATCACATAAAATTCATGTCAAAAAACATTCTAACACCATGTAATTTTTTGAATCATCTCTACAAAAATTTCATTTTCCTTCCAGTATGTTGATTTTCTGAAATCATGGTAGTTCTAGAAAAATAAAGACTAACTAAAAAGAAAGAAATATTTTTAATGAAATTTTAATTACCATCAGAAATTTATTATTTTTGGATTCTAGTCTTTTGATGGTATTTATATATTTTAAAAAAACTTAAATGTAATATCTACAATTTTTGTTGTTATATTGCATCGATAAATACAGAAACTTTAAAAAAAATTACTAATTTTTTAAAAAATATTTTTATGGATAACTATTTCGGTATTCACTTTCATTTGATTCCATTTAATGAAATAAGAATGCATCATATGTTCAGTGATCAGCCTCATACCATAATCAATCCTATATTTATAGATCACCCTAACATAAATAAATTATCATTAAAACACAAACCGAATCATATAATTTGAATTTTATCTATAAAATATTGATGGTAGTTCATTTCCAAATCACAATAGACATAAAGTATTTTCATTTTTATTATATCCTTGCATTGGATCCAAAACAAATATTAGGGGTATCTAAATTAATTGCGATGACCATCCAATTATTCCTAAAAAATACAATAAAATAAGTAATGGAAAAAAATATATTTCATATGATAAAATTTCAGAGCCCTAAATCTGCATTTTATCCGTCAAGAAGAGTTTATATTCTATTATTTTCTTCCTAAACAACTCCATTGGTTCAACTTTTTCCGTATAAATTTCATTCACATATGATGGACATTATTGTGTATCAATGATACATGAATTGATGAATCCAACTCATGATTCAGAGAATTTTTTTTTTATATTGTACGAATATAAACACCTTTAGAAAATATGAAGACTTATTATATTTAATGAGTATTATAGATCATTTTATTGATAGGAGGGTTGTGAAAATTTTCCTCATATATATTCACAACTGAGACTCCCACCTATTCAAATTTAGAATTTCATTTATACTTTCGAGACCAACATCATATGTATGAAATTTCCAAGTATTTCTTATTAATATTTAAATTATGACATATATCCATATTTTAATGAAGTTTTTATAAGAATTTGTAATGTTAAAATATGATATAGTTTAACTGGTAGGGAGAAGGTACTCTTGAAGGGTTCTTTTGTTTTATTGTTCGATTCTCTTGATTTTATAGGTATGAACTTTTTCCCCTTAATTTTATTTATTTATAATATCATACCTATCTTAATAACTTTTTTCATCAACTATAAATGGGTTTTCATTTGAAAAAAAATTAGTAAGGATATACCTCATGTATCTTTATAATATTTTATAGTCATGCTATGGAAGTTATAATAGCATCACTGACTATTATAAAACCGAGATCATCAATAGTAAAATACAATTCAATGATCGATACTTGAGAAACTTCAATCCCCACTCTCATGTGACCTCTTGAGTATTGTTTGTTGTGTAGAATTTATTTCTGGATATTATATCTTGAACCCTCACAAATATGTGGTGCATTTTTATTATAGATGGAAATCACATACAACATCACCCTATATAATTTTAGTAATATAAATTTATCAAATGTTGTTTGATTCACAGTTAGGATAAATACTATTGAAAAAATTTATTACCTTGTGTATGGATTTCAGGTGATGGGAATTATTTTCCTCAAAGCTATTAAGGTAATTTGGCTCTTCATGTGTTGATATTTGTTCCGCATTCAGTTCTCTTTGATGCATTCATATATATTTCTCTGTCAAACTAGACAAGAAAATAATATATTTCAAATCATATATTTTTACCTAAAATCCCTACATCATCTAATATGTATCTTCTTGTGAATTGTTCTTCATGAAATATGTTCATGTGACACTCGAAAACCTAAAACTCTAACATGACTCTATGGTATTGATCGCATCAAAGATACATGAATTTGTTTATATCTAGGTACAAGTACTTTAAATTATTATGTCTAAACTATATGAAGACATTTGAACATAAATTGATATTTTTATGCAATAATATTATAAATCATAAAGATTTAATATTTAATAATTAAACATGTTTCTCATAGTTCATGTGTGATTTCATCAACTAGTTTACCCTATTTTTTTATAGGGGCCTACAACAATAACACATAACATAAAATAGAAATGGTTTTGGATTATGGATTCATCAATCATTGCAAAAACAATGGAACATAAGTTGTTTCATATCACATTAAAATTTTCTTATATATTTAAAATATGAACTGTTTTCTTCTCTTGTGAGGTGTACCTCATCAATGATTTGTGATAGGGGTATATTGGTTTTGATGGACATTTCATATTCTCAAATATCCATTTTTGTTTTGTAAATTATCAATTTTAAATCAAATAATATAAAATAAATACAATCATATAATATATTATATACAAAAATTCACCTATAATGGTTTCTCATCTTGAAGACAGATGAAATAATTCCATGTTTCCTACTTTATAATGTTTTAATACATAACTGGTGTGCGGGGATTTAATTTCCCCATACAATCCCTAAGATGAAGCATCATAAGAGGTGTCCAGAAACCTCTATGGTATTTTATAGTGACAATTAATACATACTTTTCCTGAAAACTATGTCAAATAAATTAAATCTATGAAGGATAATGAAAATAAAATCTATGTTTTATTAGATAAATTTTTGTTATAATAGTGAAATAATATTGTAACATTACCTTAATATATTCACAAAGGGTTTCCTTCATTATATGATGGAAACTTTAGCATCTTAAATTTCATGTAATGAACCTGTTTCATATAATTTTAAAGAATGTAATGAGTTTGCCTGAATATTGGGAGATTTTTAAGACTTTTTGAAATGTTTTGGGGGGGTTTTATATAGGTGAAAATTTTGAGGAAAGTTTGTGGAAACCATAATCCTCTTATATAATCCCTATAACATTGATCCATATGATAAGGGTAATGTTCATGGGTAGGTACATGGTTTTACAAAATAGTGTGTCCACCCAATAGAAACCGTGAGAATTCAGACGGTGGGATTTTTCAAGATTTGTGTACTGTTTCTATAACTATGTGGAGCAACAGTATGATGTGTCCCTTGAGGGAAAAGGTAGTGTATGGTTAGCACATAGTTTTTCCTATCTATGGACAAACTATGTATGGATTAAAAACAATAACATAAATAAGTGGATATTGTTTGGGATTAAGTTCAAACACCTTTATTTTTTCTCCACACCAACACTAATTCATGTATTTTTCTCCCAAAAGGCTATGAAACCTTTGAACGTTAAATATTATGTGATCCAGAGGCATTTTGTGGTACATTGAAGGCTGATTCCCCTACTGTGTCCTCATTTTTTGTATTTTTTCCTAGTTTTCCTTTAATATACTTTAATCCTACACTAAGATTCTTATATCTAGTCCATTGTAGATAAAGATAAGGTGTTTTATTCCAATCATGGTTATTTCTTGCCTTTTGATGTTAGGGTAAGAGATATATGGTGGATTTTGGATATTAAACCCAGTTTTGTGGGAATTTCAATGTCATTATTCATTTTCATCATATTTCTTGAGGTAGGATTCCTCACTATCGACTCCCCTGTTTATAACATGAATGCTTAATTATAATGTGATTTTTTTTCATGAAATTGGTTGTGAAATTTATTTCCAATATTTAATAGAAACCTCATTTTGTGATGACTTTTTATATTGTAAGAAAATATGGATTTTTTTAAAAAGTTCAATTTGATATCATGATTTCAAATTCATTATTTTAAAGTTGTTATTTAGTTTTGATGCATGGAAAAGTGTTTTCAATAATGTTTTTGTATATTTGAATGATTTTTTGGAAAAGTTCATTCAATAAAAGGATTGTTTTGTTATAATGGTTTTCTGTTATGGTAATCAATAAAAGTGTCGTTTATTTAAATGATGGAATTAGTTTGGAAAATTTGTATTGTAATGAATTTATCTTATGATATTAATCATGGATGGAATGGGATAGATTATGTATGTGAAGTAACAAAATCAAAGTGTATGGGTTATGGATGTGAAGATATGATGTAAATGGAAATATGAAGATTGTGTAGTTGTGTATGAGGGTGTGTTTAGCTGTGTGTTATGAAATGGGTAATACCAATTGAATTCATGATATGTTTGGAATGACTTCTTTGGTTTCGTTCCTTGGAATTTGGATCAATTTTGAGGAAATTGTTTTACCATGGAAATTGTTTTTTATTCTAATATAAACTACAATAATTTTATAAAATAAATTGATTTATATTAATGTGATAACATGTTCTATCATGGAATAGTTATTAGGAAAGTCATTTGAGGAAAACCAACTGAGTTTAATTACTCACCCCTTCATTGCCACATTGAGGATTTTTCAAATGTTTTCAATCATGATACTTTTAATGGTAAGGAATTTCAATTATTTATTGGTTCTTCATGATACATGGCATGGAGTAAGATTTAGATCATGGAGTTGGTTTCTTTTTAGTCTTCATGATTTGTTAGTATTTTCCTCTACTATATAATTTTATATTTTTTAGTCTTCCTCTATGGTACTTTTTATAGTTTGTTTGCGAAATCAATGGTATTACTTCCAATTGTTTTACATGATTTTCATGCATCATGTAGTTGTTATTGTTATGGCATGATTGGTTGGGTTGATTTTTCTTCAAAACGGAAAACCATCGCCCACTTGTTAATGAATCCCTTGGTGTTTATTTCCAACATATGGCACCTTGGTGATGTCTCGTAATCCAATGATAAGTCCCCCATCATCTCAAGACAATGTAGGGGGTGTGGAAAATTACATTATTGGTTCCCCAAATCAATATCAATTGCACATTTATTCTTATTGTAACCCCAACATAACTAATAAGAATTAACTTGTCGGTGTGAATAGGTTTTCCTTGTTAATTATTTTCAATAATTAATTTTATAACATTGCTTCATTCCATGATAATTTTAGTCAACAGACTGAAGCTATGTAATTATTTTTTTCTTCAACATGTTTTTGAACCCCATATAATTCTTCAATTTCAGCATAAACCATATATTCTTCCCCAAGATTAGTAACATCATCATGCTTAGAAGTCATTATCAATATAATTAGTTAAAAAAATTATTTATATTTTATTAATGTCGTAGAGAACATGTAATATTTTTTATAAAATCCTAGAATATTGAAAATTATTTAACAATCTCATTGAACACTATTTTTTATTTAAATGATTAATGGTTTTCGATACTAGATTATGAATAAAAATCCATTGTATGTTGTACCATCTGACATAAAATAAATTAAGCACCACGGGACTTCAATGAAATGATTGTGATCTCACAATGAAAGGGTAACCATCAATTGAATTTTCAGTTAAACCGATAGTTGTGATAGTTGGTTTAGTCTCTAGTAGGTAAATTGATTAAATCTTTTTTTTAGATCTGAAACATAAAATACATCAAATTCTCATGATAACATTATAAATGGATTTCACTTATACCCCTAAAAAATGAAATTCAACTTTATTAATCCTACTTCATTATCATTCACTGTACTCATGTTGTTAACCCAGTTGTAATAGTAAATTGGCACATGTACTTGTATATAACCCAACTCGACATTTTTTTATGATGAAAAATATGAAATATTCAAATAAAATGTATTTCTATTCTTTGAACCAAATATATGCATCACTTCCTCCCTAAGTGTAACTCACCTATTTTTCATCATACTACAGCCATTGTATTATTTTTTTATTGAATGTATAACCATTAATTGCATTAACATTTATAAGATATTCCATTTCCATTTATTCCACCATCTAATAATTGAATTAATTCAAAAATTCAATTTGGATTCAAAGATAACTCCTTATAAATATGATCTCAAAATTATCATATAAAATTTTGATTATTTTAATTTGATATCTATCCTTCAACCCTTGACAATTTCAAATGTCTATGAATTTCTTTACAGATTTCAATATATGGATCAATATCTTCACTATTTTTTCGAATATAAAGGTAATATTTCTCCCTCTATATGATGGTAATTGTGACAACATCTCTTTTAGAAATATATTTTCCCATAAGAAGTTTACTGTTATGAGTCTTTTGTAGATTGTAGATACTAACATCCGAAAGGTAATTGGTACAAAATTAAATAGCTTCATCAACATTATACCATTTTTCAATACAACCTTATGGATGACATCAATTTTTATATAACTTTTAAAAATATTAATATATCATTCAATGTGTTACATCCATCTATAATGAATAGTTCCACATAGTATAACCTCAATGACTATGTTAATTGACATGTTCACCATTATATCAAAGAGTTCTAGTGGGAATAACATCTCTAATTTACATAATAAGATAGCAACCCCCATATATATGATTGGAAATTTTTCAAGACTATAAATTTACTGTATATATCTTTGAAAAGGAAGCATATTAAGGTTAATGTAAATAAAAAATTTTATGTAAAATGGAACATAAATATAAGGTCATAAAATCATTCAAAAAAACATGAAATTCATGTTATTTTATTCTGTTTATGTATAAATTAGACATTGACATGACATTATTGGTATTGATGAATACCCCTCTATAACTCATAGACCATTATGGAAAATGATAAATTTACATTTCACTTCACTGGATAGATTTTCTATTTCTAGAGGAAAAAAATTCAACCTTTTACACTTTACTAATGCCAACACATTCCTTATCCCCATGTTAGTCATATCACCTATCATTGGAACCATGTTTTTTAGGAACATTTAGTAACATTCCAAATACAATTTCAAATACATTTTTTCTATAAACATAACATCCAAAAACTGTATAATGTACAAACAATTCTAGTATGGTAATTCATATAAAATTGATCCCTTTTTTCAAAACTAATTTCCAATGGTTTATCAAAAATTGTTTACAAAAAATAGTGTTTATATATTTTACTTTATAAAATATAGATAACCCATTAGTGGATTCAGTTTTGTTACTTTTTCAATATTCCCATAGAATGTTTTCATCCATAATTGGTATATATGTATTCAAGGTAATGTTTATAAAATCCTAAAAAATGGTCTTCGAGGAATTTTTCTACTGAACAGAGTGTGTTTGTTTTTGAAAAATGGGACACCCCAAAATTCCTTTAATTTTATAGCCTGAATAATTTCTCTAAGAAGAAATGTCATTTATCATCAAATATAACATGAACCTCGCTTTTGATTCTTTACATTTATGAGCATCATACATTGTAACACGTATAACCCCCCATCAATTTCAGTTCATCGGTCAATGGATAAAATAGATATCAATATCATTATCAGGTTTTTTTGGTCTAGATATATAAAGAGACAACATAATGTATTTTGACATCATGTATAACCATGGTGGAAGGTTATAATTTACAAACATAACTAGCCTTGTATTGTGAGTACAACTTTCTACACAAAAAGGAGTTATTCCATCTATATTTAAGGAAATATGGAAGTTTCTCAACTAATTTCCAAATTCAGGATACAAATAATAAATTTTCATTCACTGAGGGGAGTCTGCAAGATAATGTTGTTTCCTATATTTAATTATTTTATATGTTCGTTATTTCAATAGTCTCAAGGATTCCTTCTATCTATAAAGTCATCTAAACCATTTAATTATTGGAATGTACCTTATACTTTTCGAAGGACTTGATTCATGTTTCTTTTCTCGATTCATTCCATACATAGAGCCTTTTATGAGTGACTTGTGGCCCTTGTGAAACAATATGCAATCATTTATACACGAATGAATTTTTTATAGATCATTCAAATTTAATGTAGAATTTATTTAGAATATAATATGTTACAATGAATTTCATTTTATTCTTGTATCATATCATTTCAAAGACCAAGTAGTTCTATAAAGATATTGTTTCCACTATCGACTTCCAGCTTTAAAATTATATAACTTTAATACAGATGGAAATTTTCTGCATTTTGTAGAACTATTATACAATTGTATCTTACCAAAACTATTTAACTTCTCAAACATCATTAAAAAATCATGATGTCGATATTCAATTAACATTCCCATTTGTTTCATATGATCTATATCATTATTTTCACTTGTATTCATATCAAATGACCCATAAATTTTAGTAACATCCCAATAAGTGTCCAAATTGATTTTCCCCTTTTTAGTAAAACATTTATAGCTCTAATTTATTCCATGACTTATTAAATGTATTTATAACTCCTTCGGGCTAACGTTTCGAGAATAAAAACAACATAAACATATAAAAATGATTTCATAAGGCTCATAAGAATGCTCTATTGAATTCATGATTATCTCTTTAACTCCATAAATATATACTTTTTCATATGATAGGAATGAATCTATTTTTGAGTAATATAAATCCAATTAGGTTCATAAAATTTTCATTTTTTATAAAAAACAAAATGAATAAACATATAAATTTCATAATGAAAGGAGAAATTTATAGATAATTATAATAATGTGATCCCAACATTTGAATGTTATCAAGGATGATTTATGAAAATTTATGATTTTAACCAAAGGTAACATTAAAAAGAAATAACATGGGGTAAAAATGTGGTTGTTGGTAAAGGGTCTCAATTTAATGTTGTGTGGCATAAAAAGATTATAATTCCAGGGTGGGTTTTGTAATTTTTCTAGTTGGGATTCCAACAAGAGAGAGGTGTTAATATATATTCATTTATTCACTGGTAGTGTGGTGGTCTAGTTGGTGTTTCGTTGACAGTAAAAGTAGATATTTAATTGAGCGAGGATGGTCAAGTGGAATTCATCTATCAGTGGAAAAATTTTATGAATTATTGAAGAGAATATCATGAAAAATAAGTGATCAATCGAAATCATACAGGACATTTCACAGCTGAAAATTACTAGTTAACCCTTGATCATTCATTCCAACAAAATATAAAATTTTACCAACGATAGGTATCATATTCAAGATTAAATGCTTATTATCTCATTTGTTTACATTTATCATGTTTTGATACACTTTTCCTCATAAATAATGTGCTTCCAAATCATTATTTGGTGTATAATTTTAGAATATTTTATTAAGAGTGTTAAAAAATTGATTTCTCACTCAACTAAATCATGTACAGAAATATACTAATCAATAATCACTAATAAAGAGTTTGGGTGAAACATAATTAAATATTTTGTAGGATACATCCATTCTAAATTATAGTTCTTTATTTTCATTTACTTTTTACCAGGATTTATAACTTTGTATATAAATATCATTTATCAGAAAATATAGGGTCATATAATCAAAAAAATTTGAAACGGGTTCATGGATCATTGAATTTCATTACACCAATGGATAAAATTTTTAATGATGACAAAAGTAATGTTCAATTCCATGTTAATCTATTTTTATTTTTATTTTTCTAGACCATGATTTATAATGATACTAACTAATATATTTATACTATAACCCACTAACGAATCCCTATTTTAATAGTAATAGAGTTATCCATCAAATGTATATTTCATAAGTCCTACATTATCAAAAAAAACTCTATTCATTTTTTTTAGAAACACCAAAAATACATTCCATTCATAATCATTCCCAAAAATTCAATTAGAATGGATTTCAAATCATTGAGCTCTATAACATTCTAATTCCACCTCTAAGAGATAGTGAAAACGATATATAAATTTACTATCTCATTTTCTCAATATTATATATTATATTAATTATTTATCCTTTATAAATAATATGAAACATATAGATACCCACACTCCAAATCCATGAAAAAAAATTATCCTAGTCCATCCCTTCTATTTAAGGAAACAATGAAAAAAATGAATATGAAAAATAATTTTCTCAACATCTATATTTACCAAGGAAAATTCATAGCACCATCTGTAAAGAATCGTACCTAATTATCCTAGAGTTGGTTACTACTTTATTAACTTGGAATTTGATACAAGAAATACATCCCAAAGTATATAATTGTTTAGTAGTCCTAATAAACTAGATAAATATTTAATCCATCTGTTACAAAATAATATAATGGAGAAACATAGTGATGGTAAATTCTCTATATCCTCGATCTTATTCTTGATTTCCGTATTCATATCCTAGGGGAAAGAAGAAAATAAGGGTGACCTCATAATCTTATTAAGGGTTATATACAGTGGAATCTATCATGAATCAATAATAAATGAAACTAAATGAACATACAATGAAAAATAACTAAACACACATTCCATTTAATGAACAAGTAAAATATCATGAGAAGATAAAGAATTATCAATATAGAAACTTAAATAAATAAGAACACATTCCATTTAATAAATAAGTTGAATAATAACTGAATCCATATATTATTTAATAAAGAAAATCTCAGGGATAATAGTAATTATATTCTTGATGAAGGAAATGATTAATTATTGGACATCAGGTTCTAAGGAACACAATACCTATAATTTCAAAAACATTTATAAGATGGTTTAAAACTATAGGTAAAATCCTATTTAATTTCACCAATTTATTTTTCTCGTGATACCTACTTTTGCATCAAGGTGCTATATAATTTTGGGGCCCACCCATCACTAAAGGTCCAAATAATTCATCCCGTATCTAAAGATCAATTTAATTCATGAAAAAATTAACTTCATCATCAAATATCATTGTTGATTAAAGGAAATGAATTTAGAAATATTTCTCCATTTAATAAAAATGCATTCAAAGAAAACATTGTATGTAAATTTGGTATTAGGTTTAGGAAATATTCGTATTCACCATAATAGAATATGTATATTTGAGGGATATCCAATGTTAAATGATCAAAAGTAAGTGACTCATTCAATAGACAGTATCATTAAAACCTATAATTTTTTTGAATAAGTAAAATTATGTTTTTTTCATTGATGAATAAATGTACCATAAAAAGAGGAAAAATATATTCTTTACATTGAAATTCAATTATTAAAATAAATTGTGAAAATATGAAGGAAAATATTTTCAATGATAATAACCTAGTAAATTTTTAAAGTAATATTCAAAAAACTATTTCACCCATTTGGTGGAAAAATATACACCTTTAATATATGTTAGGAAATCATTCCTTATGTATTTTGTTTCAGAAAGTTCACAATTTACCTCATTTTGAAAATGACAAAAATATTTTTATCTTCCCATTTTGTAAAAAGTAAAATATTGTTAATATAACATCATAAAATTAAAAGATTATAGTAAATACCATTTTAAAAATTGTTTTTTAAAAAATTTAAATAGAATAGATATATTCCCCAATTGAAACTTAAACATAAATAATTGTGGATAGTTATGATATTGTGCAACGAACCCATACTATAATAGAAACTTTTAACACCTAATCCTCATCAAAGAATCTAATTTATATGTATGTTTATATCCCATAATTTTTATGATGAAAAGAATAAAATAAATTCCTAGGAAGTATATACAACAAGAAAAAATAACTATATATATTATAAGTCATGTGTCCCACATAAATAAAAGTGAGATGAATATCCCTTCCACTTTTCATTTCTTTAGTTGAATGTGATTTGACCTTCTATATAATTTTTTAAGGCATGTTATTGATTTATAAAAGTACCATATTCATATTTTTTATATCAAATATATTTTCTGGTATAATATCTTATCGTCTTTTAATTTATAATATTTTAATATTAATAATGTTTCAGGTATTAACTGCTTCATGTTTTCATGCATGTTTTGTCAATTAATTTCTAATTCATGTGAATGGAAAATATATTCATCATATAAATAATGTAATTAATCATTTAATAAAAAATTTTACAGATTTAATAAATTTTTTATAACCATTACTGAATGTTGGATATGTAAGATTAGTTGCAACGCTTTGTGGATACCGTAGGTTGTACGTACGCTTGAGAGACAATATCATTCCCTTAACAGTAAATGGGTAATAAAATAGATAATATAAAAATTTTAAAGATTTAATATAATGTAATAATTATCATATATATATATTTTATAATTATAACAATTCAAGTAATGCATTTTTGAAAAACAAATTCCACTACTCCATGCAGACAGTATGTCGTACGTACGTACACATGGTGGTTTCATTTTTCGTATGATGGTTAAAATGTAGAATATGTTTTTCACGTAATCATAATAACATATCAGGATATATATATATATATATATATTAAATTGGTTTTAGAATATTTCAAATAAAAACTAAAAATAAACTGAAAGTAGAATAAGAAATAAACATGAAATAGTTAGTAAAAACAATTACCTCTACTACGACAAACTTCCTTTACATCTCATCATAAGGGACCTTTGAGTGGCATATTAGAAGTAATAGTACCTCTATAACCTGGATAAGAATTTCTATAATAGTAATATTTTGCTTTTGGTTGAGAAATATGGATCAAATAGGAGTATATATGGGAAGTAAGGGGTGGCCCTTTCTAATTGACTTAAGGGGCGCTTTTGGAATTTTGCAAAATATTATAATATAATAAAACTATTCTTGGAAATAATGATTTTAAATGTTCTATAAATAAAACATATATGTAATATTATTTCATATATTATTTCATTTTTTCTTTTTAATTATTTTTATGATTTTTAAAAAAATTATATAAAATATTATTTCCAAACAAAATTATTATTTTCAATATTGATACTATTCATTTCTTTGACATTAAAAATAAAAATTCCACAATTACAATTCACAGAAAATATTTTATTACATTCTAAAACCATAATGATAATCAAGATAATTCTTATATCACTTTAAATATCTCAAATAATGTTAATTTTTATTTTTTTAATATCCATTACTCGATTTTTCCCTTAATTAAATAATTACATCAGAATATTTTTGTAAGTTTATTAGAAAATAATTTATCCACTAAAAATTAAAAGTGAATACCCATGATTAAGATAAATCTAATATTTTCCAATATAATATTTATAGTTAAACATATCAGTTTCTTAACCCCATATTTAAAATAATATAGATATTAATAAATAGAGTGTGATTGGTTGGACTTTTCTTGTAATAAAATACTATAAAGGTCATTATATCAGCAAAATAAACATATATTTCCATAAAAAAATATGTGATTATTATGGAAGATATTTACTCATAAAATAATTTAATTTCAAGTATTAGGTTTATTTTTTAGTCTTTATCATTTTATTTTTAAACTAAATTACCTTATTAACCCTTACTCTGGTGGTTAAAATACATTAGATAATTTTATTTTTGAGTAAATATAAAATGGAACTATTTAATAAATTTAGACATACTGATTTAAAATATTGAATCCATTTTTTCAGGGTTCAACTCATAGAAGTGACATAATTTCATTTAATACATATTCTATAAAAAAAATATTTTCTCGAAAAAATAATTTTAAGCCCTAAAATGTACTTATAAAAAAATAAGGTATAAGGGTGATTAATATGTATTTAATAATATTTTATATTATAAAATATTACGTAATTTTCCTTTCATATCAAATTAAAATCATAATGGGAATTTCTAATTTAACTAAAAAGAGTGTTTTATAAACATTTGTATTTTTCATTATTCACTGAAAAAACAATCCTTTCAAAAAAGTCCAAAAAATAAACCCGAGGATAATTTTAATATGATAATTTCAAAAATGAAATTGTTTTTTAATAATACTTGTATAAGATTCATAGATTTATTATAATATTCATTCATGAAAAGAATGAAAACAAATTTTTAAGTAATCACAATTTGGATGAATAAAATGAATTTACTAAAAATCATGTGCTTGTTTGGAAAGCATTAATTAATACATTTACAATGAGTTGGAAAATAATATATTTCATAATATTTTTTATAATATTAGTTTATTTAAATTTAACATCTTGGTAAAAATGATCCCATAATAATAGTTAGTTGTTTTTTAATGATGGTTGTTATGATTCATGTATCCTATAGAACATATTATTCATTCAAAATATTGGGGTGTTATGTTCTCACCCCCTTGAAGAAATTTTTTCCTTACTATTGGAAATTTTTTCAGTAATAAATGTTTTTTCATTTTAAAATTCATTTGTGGAAATCCCACATCTTAAAAAGGTTTCATAAAACTTCATCTTAAAAATACTCAATGGTAAATGTGAACCTCACCACAAAACTAGGTTTCTGAATATGAGAAATTTTGTATGAATTAAAAATATTGAAATAGAAGAGAAAAAGGAAACCAAAGGATTAATAGAGAGTTACATAGAAAATGGTATTTATATATTTAACCATTCATAAGAATAAATCCATGATTGATTAAATATAAATTTATTTCTCATTAAGATAAGTAAATAGAAATGTTTTTATTTTTAAGTTATTTTTCTAAAGTTGACTAATTATTTTACTATCTTCAAAAATCACTTGATAAATTAAAATTACTTCATTATTTATATTAATTAACAAGAATATTATACCTCTTTTCTCCACTCTATTTCCACTTCATTTATCATGCTAGGAAACTGATATCTAGGATGTATTTTCCATTTCCTAAAGAACCATTAATGAATAAATATATGGATAAGTCATTCCTTTGTCCTCTAAATAATTACTAAAAATAAAATGGTTATTATAGGTTATCCAATATGAAAAATTATAGTATATCCTCAAACAATAATATCAAAATTTTAACGGAATTCATTACATGAGTAGTTAACCTTAAGGCTCCTCCAAATACAAAAATCCAAAAAAAAATAGGAATAATGTCACTAAATTCCAAAAAGCTACTTATCATTAATCATTCTTATAATAGATTGTAATTTCACATTCAATTACCTTAATCATATATTCTCCTAAAACATGGTAATAATTTGAATCATGATAAAACCATTGTGAAAAGAAGTCTTCTTCCAATAGTAGACTCACTTCTTATTTTGTAAAATAAAATTTCATATTATCAAATGTGTTTCATATATCCTAAAAATTAATTAAACTACCTCATTAATTACATTATCATTAAACCATTTTAAATGTCTATAATATTCTTCCACCTACTTCCTCAGTGTTTTCCTTTCATTACCCCAAATAAACATAATATCATGAACATATTATGGGTTAAATTTACCTTTTCCATGTATTCTCTAAATATATCACCTTACCACGAGTTACTGATTTTGGTTTTTATAAAATCGAACATATTCTCTCATATTGTTAAATAAATGTTACTAAAATATATTCTTTAAGAATATAATGTATCTTGTAACCATAATATCATTGATAAAATAAAATTATGTCATATTCATTGAATCCAATTTATAAATTACTTTAATTATTCCACTCCAACATTAGTAACAGAAAATGATTGACTTGATCCCTTTTATTTTTCTAATCTATATTCCCACGATTCTAGGGGAATTCATTTTTTTTCACTATATATTTATAATGAAACACTAAACATTTTATTTTTTTGTCTTAACCTTTCATTCAATTTCTCAGTGGGATTTATATCCACACAAGCATCAAACTCCCATTCATTTAAGAAGGTATTTGGGTATTTATTCTCAAAATTTTCACAAGTATGGAACTATTTCATTCCCTTCTTCTCAATATCCATTATTTATTTTCCATTCTATTCTTCTCTTGATTCCCATAAAAGATATAATACTTAGGGAATTAATTATATTTCATTATATCACATAATAATATGTACTCATGTGATGAGAATGTTTGGGTGTCAAATTCCCATGGAAATATTTGTTTAAGACCACCATGTATATGATCATTCATAATTCGTGGATTATATATATTGATATTGTTCTCATTCCATACACTAGGAACAATTTCCAGAAAATTTCATACACTTGATTATATCATAAAATTATGAAAAATAATTTATAATCTAAAAAACTAGGGAAACGTTTCTTGTAAATTAAAATTTTAGGTATACCTAATATTTAAATCATAATCATGGTATATCTGGAAATATTTCCAAATTACATCATAGGGTTTCATTCCCTAATCTACATTTTCTAAAATAAATTTCCAATGGTTTATTTTAATTTTCATCTGAAAAAACTATAAATAACCCAACCCCATTAACATAAATTATTTTCCGATTTATTACATTGGCATAGGAAATAATTAATTGCATAATGAAGGTCCGAATAGTTTAATATTCATGGTAAACAACAAAAATATTTAAGACATGCATTAGAAGATAATTCATATGATAAAACATAGTGAGAGTAATGTGTATCATCCTCAAACTCTTTAATGAATTCATTATTCATTTCTTGGGAAAAATAAAAATAATAATGGAGATCTCAAATGCTTAGTAAGGGTTACACACAGTCGAACCTGTCATGAATGAATAAAAAATGAAACATAATTAATATTGGAAGGTGAATAACTGAACACACATTATATTTAATCAATAACATGACATTAATGAGAATATAAGGAAAACTCAATAAAGAAAGTAAAATAATTGAGCACACTTTCTATTTAATAAATATCTTGTGCACAAACTGAATCCATGGATAGCATCACAATGAAAATTTAATGGATAATAATTTCTAAATTCTTATTAATTGAAATGATTAATTATTAGATTTTATGTTATAGGTAAAATGATACATCTATGGTCAACACCTTTCAAAATATGATTTAAAAATACTCATAGAATAATATTAAATTTTTCCATATTATTTTCCTTATGATATATACTAATGCATTGAGGGGATATATAATTCCACTCCCCATCCATTATTTCAGGTCCAAATAATTCCTCATAGGTCAAATGATCGATTTAATTCATGAATCAATATACCATATAATCAATAATCGTTTTTTATAGGATATAAATTACCAATATATCCCCAATTAATCAAATAACATTCAAAGTAAACACCATATGTATGAATAGTATATGGTTTAGTAAATAATCAAATTAATCATATATGAATTTGGATATTTAATAGGAATTAAATATTAAATGATAAAAAGTAATTAAATGCATATAATTTTGATATAATCATCACATATATCCAGTGGTGATTAATTAATATAAATGGTTGTTTTCCTTGATGAAAAAAGAACCTTAAAAGGAGGGAAAATATATTTTTCACCTTGAAAATCACTTTTTAAAATAAACTGCAGAAATATGATGGAAATTATTTTCGCATAAAATAAACTTGATTACTTATAAAGTAATGTTCGAATAATAAAGGATTCATTATAGTGGTAAAATCTAATCATTCTGTATAAGATTAAAGAATATATTTCTTTTTTATTTTTCCCATAAAAATCACAAAGTATCTCATTTTCAAAATGTGAAAAAAGATTCCATTCAACCAGTTTTTTAAAACTTAAACCATTGTTAAAATGATTTTAAAAAATCATAGGAGTATAGTAAATACCATTTTCAAAACACTTTTTTGAAAACAGATACATGGACGATAAATATTCCCTCATGGATACATAAACATAAACAATCTAGAAGAATTATGAGATTTTAAAATGAACCCTTACCATTTTGCTAACTTTTTAATAATGATACCCATGATAGAAATAAAATTTTTGGGATATCTATATCCAATAATTTTGAGGATAAGAATCATAAATGACATTACTTTTAATTATATACACAACAAAAAAATAAAAAAGTAATGTATATAGCATGTGTCCAATAAAAAAAGTGGGAATAAAATATATTAACTCACACTTTCCATTAGTTGAAATTTCATTAACCAACTATATATTGGATTAAGTGATGTTATTAGTTATAAAATAAACATATTAATATTTAAAATATCATATATAATCGTTTTATAAATCCTTACCACCCATTCAATAATAATATTTCATTATTACAATTATTCAGGTGTAAACTCCTTCATTTATCCATGCATTCATTGTCACGTAAGCTCCGGTCCATGTATATGGGAAATATATTCATCATCTATAGAATTTTATTAATGATATTAGTATAATATTATATTATTTAATACATTTATTTATAACCATTATAAAATTATGGATATGGAAATAAGTCGCATCACTTCGTGGAGACGGTAAGACATATGTATGTCGGGGCAACAATATCCATCCCTTAATAAATAATAGGCAGGGAAATGGATGATATATTAATTTTACAGAATCAATATCAGGTCATAATTATCATATATATCAATTATTTCCATGATTTTATCCATCCAATTAAAGTGGTGATGTAAAAAATAACACTATAGCATAGAGATGAAAAGTTGTATGTGTGCAACGAGAGTGCATTTGTTTTTTATAGGACGGATAAGAGGTAGAATATGATTATATCATAATCATAATAGTATCTCAATATATATGTGATACCATATTTATTAATTTAGTATATAAAAACAAATGAATTGAATGTATAATAAAAATAAGCATGAAATAGTTGGAAAATAAAATTATATCTTCCTCGGTAGACATCCTTTATATTTATTCCTAAGGTATATATGGTTGGTATTTTAGATGGAAAAAACATCTATAATAATGATAAGAATTTTTAAAATAGGAATGTACTTGTTTTGATCAAGATATGTGGATAAATGTGATGTAATGAAGTGAAATAAGGGGTTCCCTTTAATAATTTAGGTGAGGGGTGTTGGAGCAGTAACCAAGAACCAACTACATTGTACATTATTCATTAATAAATAACTTATCAAATCTTGATTTTTATTCTTCGTGACAGTGCATGTGATAGTGTACTAAGGATAGCTACTGCATTAAAGGGTAATAGCGGTTCCCTACTATGATGAGAACCCGGAACATTCACAACATTGTTCTTGAATATATGTTCTATGGTTGGATGATGTTGTTTTAGGGGAAAAAATAATGCAGGACATTAGTGGTGAGGATTCATAAAACATTGATGCACTTTCTAATTGTGTGTGCCCTTGGTAATATCCAGGAGGATATTATGTGAACGAGACCCGCCAGTAGGAAATCCACATTTCATAGTGTCATTGGATATACCTATCTACTAACATGTGTATTGGTCCTTATACTTTATGATTATTATTAATGGGTATCACAACTCATGCAATTAGATGTATTGAAAAAAATGTGAAGACAGACTATTCGCAATGAGGTAGGATGTGTTGGGTGCGTCACAAGTGATATTGCATTATTAGATAATGTGAGAATGGATTTGTCCCATCTGTTCCATAACGTAAGTAGATATCTTAGGCCCTTTGATGGAATTAATATATCCTAAATAAATCCATGTCCATGTTGGGGAAAGGGAATGTTAAATTCCTAAAAGTCAATGAATGAATTACTGAGCACATGGGTTGATGACACTAGAATGCAAACCACTTGATTTGAGGTATCGAGACAAAGGTATTAGATAACATGGTACACATTAGTAAGAGTTGACACATCATTTTTCCATTATATTCTTTCTTTATGGGTGCCTTGGTGGGTTTCTAGATGCTAACCTTAGACTTAAGGCAGGCTCAGCCTATGCCACATATAAAGTGTCCTAGAGGGTTACACACAAAGTGTGTCCAAGTATCTCAGTTAAATATTAATTTGATATGTTAAATAAAGATTATTCTCAATTGTGGTTTAATAATTATTTAGGGATGTCGGATCACATTTATTTTGACACTAGTTATTCGAGAGAATATATTGTGGGAGAAATAATATATTTATTAGTGAGTAATGCAGTGATATTTATTTTAGATATAAATGGCCATTATTTAAGGTATAATAAATCTGGGGGATGATATAAAGAGAAATGGAAAAATAAAAGCACATAGTGTGTAAATTAAATATACACACCATGTATTTTTTTCTAGGAAATTATGAAAAATTAATATATTATTAATTCAAGTACATAATATTAGGTTTAATTCTCTGGGTGCATGTCAGGTAATAATAATATTCAACTATTATTATTAGACATGGGGTATTACTAAGAATTAAATGAAAAGAATAAACTATTTTGGGTAATTAATTCATTTTATTATTCTATATAATTAAAAATATCAATTATATATTTCTTATTATAATAGAAATTTTTTAAGTGGTTGTGCACAATGGATTTCAAAAATCTCTCATGCCAAGAGAGAATTATTTTTCCACCGAGAACGCTCTCAATCTAGGAGACAGGGAGGGAGATCCACCTCCATCAGATCAAGACGATCGAAGGGGGAAATTGTAAGAAAAGGCACATAAATGCTAGCACCTGGAGATCCCTTCAGTGACGTCCAGAGGTACGTGGAGCACATGTGGATCACTGCTATAGGAATCCTACACTTGTATTCCATGACGCAACGATGGATCACATCAGATCATGACCAGAAACATCAACGAAGAAAGAATTCCCTCAACATAATTCTTTTCAATTAATTAAATTAATTATAACCCACATATTATAATCTTATCTATGGTTCTAGGACTCCCCTATTACTTATTCATTCTTCGTTCTATTCTAATGATCTGACATTTTATTATCGTGAGAGATCTCGGATTGATCATTGTTAATGCTAAAATTTATCTTGGGTAAACCCACCAACGTGCTTCAACTGTGCCCGGAAACTACAAGTGGTATAAGAGGGGTCATATTGTTGGTTATGATTACTTTGGTTTATTTTAGTTAATTAATGCATTTAAAAATTTAGTTTTTTCAATTTAAGTTAATCGTTCTTTAAATCTAAACCTCGACATGTATTCCTCCTCTCTCGTTTCTCATTCACCATACATAAACAAATTATTCATTTAATTTTGATTGAAAGAAAATATAGGATCTCATACGGAGGTTCCAAACATTCCAGGCCATACTAGACCAAAATACACGGTGTGTACTCAGAAGTACACATCGTGTATTCGAGGTTCAATACGTCATACTGAACTGTGAAATCATGCCATGTATTGGAGATTTCCTAAGTCATAAATGGAACCGTCTGTTGACCAAGAATAGGTGGCACATAGTTTTCATATTACACGCCATGTGGCCCATGGAACACGGTGTGTAGTCCCCTCGGGTTAGGGTTGGACCGTGTACCCTGTACACGGCTGGCCCTGTTGGAAACCATGTAACGTGGATAATACACGGCATATGTCCAACTGAACAAGCCATTTACTCCGAAAATTTCTGAACTACATAATCATGCAATGTCCCCGGTTGTGTACATTGGATAGAGAGAGAAAAAAAATTACACGCCATTTAGTCAGAACTACATGCTATGTACTGATCCAAATTATGCAGATTTATTAAAATTTATTATTATATTATACAAATCCTTGAGACATGTACCATAGTTCAGGAATAAAGTTGAGGGACAACACGGGATAGGTATTTTATATATATGTGTGTAATTTAACATCCTCATAATGTTCATTTATACTAACTTGGTAGTTATGAACAATAATTCAACATGTTGCCTCCAAGGTACAAGTTACGTACAAAGATAATTTTAAATAAATTTATTTGTTTAAAATTATGATGGATGAGAATATCAAGGAAATTCAGAAAAATGGTTTAAGATAAAATGATTGATTAATTAAATATAATTAATTGATTCGAGTGTGATTTATCTTAATCAATAACGATTAAATAATTTAATGAATGTTTTATTTATCCATTAATATCGTTTCATGTATGGATCATCATGAGCTATACAAAGACCTTTCTATGTTAATGGTTTCTTTTAATTTATTTATTTAATTAACTTTGTTATTCTGTGAGCCTCCACCTATATAATATGTATGGCATGCACGCTTAAGTTTTATTTTATGTAAAACCCCATTTTTACCCCTCAACTACGTGTGAGAAAAATGCATATGTATTTTATGGAGCTCCATAACTAGTGGAGGCTGCCCATTTCAGGAATCAAGGTGAAACCAATCCAAGGAGATAAAAAGGTGGACGGATGGAAAGCTATAAACACGAACCTGAAAGGTTCAAGGTGTTTATCCCCTGGGACATGGGTTAGTTTATCATCATCTAGATAAATGAGCTGATAGAACATGCTAATGATCATACCATTTATTTTATTTCTATCAGTTTCATGGTTTATTTATTGTGGGTGTGTTATCACGATCACACAATTAATTAATTAAACAAGCATGAAAGATGGAACTAAAATAAAACCTACTTATGTGTAAATATTATCTTAGAAATGGTTAATCACTTAAGTATATCCCTCATAATATTAAAAAGCATTTAATCAAATATAATAAATTAGAAATTTAATTATAATGTTAAAATCCCTTAAATAAATATCAAGTCGTTATAGCCTTCCATAAACTTGTTTAAAATTTAACCATATTTCAGAGTGCTTGACCAACCCTAGTTGGGGTGATTTCAATTATCACAGAATTCAAATTCAAGGTCTTGGGTTGACTTGAATTGGTTAGCATCAAGGGTTTACTTCCAAAACAGGACATGTTGTGTCCAAGAGGCAAAGTTTGAGGAAATCCAAAATAAAAGGATTTTAGGATTGGTGGGTCCACTCATAAGATCAAGGAGTTGTGAGTTAATGGAGTAGGAATTTGGAATGCCTACCTAAAACACGTAAAGTTTCTTGAAAAAACTTAGTTGGGGTAATGCGAAGGGGAATATGGATCCTTGAAACTAGAATATTCAAGCAATAGAATATTCTGAATTGAATGGTGAGGGCCATTGGATTTCGATAAAATAGTGGGAGACTAAAAAATATTAATTTTTTTATATGTATTATTTTTATCATAATAGAGTAATAAACCTTTTCTCATCTTAATTTGATGATACATAAAGAAAAATGACTTCAAACGGATCATTTAAAACCATAATCAAAAAGTAAAACCTTCTCACTGGCACCAATTTCCAAGAGTGGCAGAGTCATTTACGCCTCATCCTTCGCCATGAGAAGAAATTGTATGTGCTTGAAGAGCCTATTATAGTTGCGCCTGGGAAAGAGGTAACTAATGAGGAACTGTCTCTCTGTATGAAACATATGGATGATGCCACAGATGCACAAGGTTTCATGCTATTGTCCATGTCTAACGAGATTTTGAAGTAACATGAAAACATGGGTGTGTATAACATGATGTCGCACCACAAGGATATCTACCAAGAGAAGGTGAGATAAGAGAGATTTGAGATCTACAACGCTTTGTTTACATCTAATCTTTGAGAGTCTGTGCCAGCCAGGCCTCATGTAGTCAAGCTTATTGGCTACATTGAACACATTGACATATTAAGGATTAAGTTCAAGGATGAGTTGGGTATATATCTCATCCTATCATCACTGCCCAAGACCTTCTCTTGCTTAATTGTCAACTACAAAATGAGCAACAATGAGAAGAGTCTATAGAGACTTCTGACCTTAATTCACCAGGTAGATAAGGACATGGTGGTAGACAAACCAACAGTTCTTTTGGTGAATAAGAAAAGGAATGATAAGGGAAAAGGGCCAAAGACTTATAAACCGTCCGAAGCCCCCGAGCGTCATCCCTCGAAGAGGGGGAAGATCCAGAGGCTTGGAAAAGAATGGGAGGATGTATGTTTTGCATGTGGAAAGCAAGGCCACTGGAATAGGAACTTTACCCAGAAGCGTGGCGATGCTAAAGGTGCGTTTGTAATCGAGTGTAATCTTTCCATTTCTACACATTCGGTATTAGATATAGCTTGTGGGGATCACATTTGTATTCAAATGATGGAACCAAGTATATTTAGAAATACTTCCAAAGGTGAGGTGGATCTTCGAGATGCCAATGGAATGAAGGTGGCTGCATTATCCAGTGGAGATTACCACATCTCATTGCCGACTGGATGATTTTGGTTTTAAATAACTGTTATTATGTGCCTTGTGTTACCAATAACATAATTTTTTTTATCTTGTTTAGATATGGATGGATTTATTTTTGTGTTTGTAAATACGGGTTTTCTATTAGATAAGAACAACTTATGTTATGGTATGGTGAATTTAAATAATGGTTTGTATGTATTAAAATACGAAAACCAAGTGTTGGGAGTTGATAACGAAAAAGACTCACATGACTAATAAATAACCCAGTTATGGCATCACCGTCTCAATCATTTAAATGAGAAGTGCTTGACAAAGATCTTTCAAGATGGCTATTTAGAATCCACTGAGCTGAAACCACTTGGTAAATGTCACACTTTTTTACAGGGTAAAATATCCAATACACCTTTTGGTGGATTGGGTGAAAGGGCTACAAAGCTTCTAGGATTGGTGCACACGGATGTGTGTAGACCATTTCCAGTAGAAGATAGAGGTGGATATTCTTACTTCATTACGTTTACTGATGATTTGAGTAGATATGTCTATTTCTACTTAATGAGCTATAAGTCAGAAGACTTAGAGAAATTTAATGAATTCAATAATGACGTAGAGAATCATCTTGGTAAGAAGATAAAGAGGCTTCGGTCAGATTGAGGTGTTGAATATATGAACCAAGAGTTCATTGACCTTCTATAGGAGTCTGGGATTCTATCTCATCTCTCTCAACCTAATACACCATATTGGAATGGTGTTAATGAAAGGATAAATCACACCTTGTTGGACAAGGTGAGGTAGATGATGATTCATGCAGATCGTCCATTATCCATTTGCGGATATGCATTACAGACTGCTGCATTCACGTTAATCTGAGTTCCAACCAAGGTGGAAAATGGAATTCCCCCCAAGTTATGGAATAGAAAGAAACCCATTTTTTCACACCCATGTGTATGGGGATGCGTGGAATTTTTTAAGGCACTCTCAGGAGAAAAACTATCACCCCATGGCATGAGGTGTATCTTTATATGATATCCCAATGAAACAAAAGGATATTACCTATATAACCCTTCAGACAAGAAAGTGATTGTCTCCAGGCAAGCCATATTTCTTGAGAAGGAGAACATCCTAAAAAAATATAGTGGTATCAAGATTGACTTCGATGAATTTGATGCTCAAGATATATAGGATTTGGTACATGAACAAGTTCCACAAGTCCCCGTAGAAGAGGTTCCATAAACACAAGTACCGTTTAGGAGCTCAAGAGAGGCAAGGGAACTAGAGAGATTTAGTTTCCTATTCACCGAGGATGGTGAATCATTATTGTTGGAAAATTATGAACCGCTCTCCTACAAGGAAGTAGTAGAAAGCTCAAGAGTTGAATGATGTCTAGAAGCTATGAATTCTGATATGGATTCCTTGTATCAAAACCAGGTCTGCGTTTTGGTCAATGATCCAGTTGATGTAAAGCCTGTTGGATGCAAATGGGTTTGCAAGAGAAAACTAGACATGGAAGGTCAAGTTAGCACCTATTAAGAAAGGCTAGTGGCTAAAGTATTCAAAAAATGTCAATTAATTGTATATGATTAAACCTTCTCCCTTGATTCCCTATTTAAATCCATAAGAGTCATACTTTCTATTGTAACTTACCATGACTACGAGATTTGGAAATTTGATGTCAAAATTGTATTCCTTTATGGGAACCATCATGAAGATGTCTATATAACACAACCAGAAGGTTTTGTGACAACAGGTGAATCCAAACGGGTTTTTAAGATGAAAAAATCCATTTATAGATTAAATCAATCATCTAGGTCATGGAACATTTGATTTGATGAAGCCGTATATGAATTTGTTTTCATTAAGAACCAATGTGAGCCATGTTTTTATAAGTAGTTTAATTGGAATGTGATTGGGATCCTAGTAGTATATGTTGATGACATATTGATTATTTTAAATGATGTACCAATCTTATATTTAGTTAAGGACTGGTTGAACAATTGTTTCTATATGTAGGAATTGGGTGAAGTAGCCAATATTTTAGGGATCAAGAACATTCGTGATTTATCCAAGTGGCTTCATGGACTACGTCAGGGTACATACATTGACCATATACTAATGTGATTTAGTATGGAGCAATCCAAGAGGGTATTGGTTCCAGTGTCACGTGGCCTAAATCATTCTATGAAAATGTGTCCTCATACACAACAAGAGAAATATAGAATGAGTAAGATCTCATATGCTCCAGCTATAGGATCAATAATTTATGCCATGATATGTACTTGGCTTGATGTTTCTTATGCACTAACCTTGGTAGGAAGATATCAAGCATATCTAGGATAATAGCATCGGACTGCTGTTAAGACTATCCTTAAGTATCTAAGAATAACTAAGGATATGTTCCTAGTGTAAAAAGTAGACAATGAGCTTGTTATTAAAGGGTATGTTGATGCTGGTTTTTAGACAGATTAGAATGATCTGAGGTCACAAATCTAGATATTTTTTCTATATCAATGGAGGAGATGTGATCTGGAAATGTTCAAAGCAACAAGTTGTCACAATTTCTACAATGGTGTCCAAATATATATCGACTTCTGATACTGCCAAGGAATCCATCTGGATTCAGAACATTGTCCAGGAGCATGATGGGGTGCATAGAAGTAAAGAACATATCGTTTTGTGTTGTGGTAATACTGCAGCGGTGGATCTTGCAAAAGAACCATGGTCACATGAACAGACAAAGAACATACTCCATAAGTATCATCTTTTTAGAGATTTCAATCAAAGGGGTGAAGTTGTTGGGAGCAGAGTTTCCATAGAAGAGAACGTGGAGGACCCCCTGACTAAAGACCTATCTCAGTAGAAGCATGAATATCATGTGAGATCTAGTGGGTTAAAGGATGTTAGCAGTTGGCTCTAGTCCAAGTGGGAGTCTGGTGGAGTTGGTGGCATAGAACCAACTACTTTGTACTTTATACATTAATAAATACTTTATTCTATCTTGATTTTTCTTCTACATGAGAATGCATGTGATAATGTCTTAAGGATAGTTGTTTCATTAAAGGGTCTTAATGGATCCATGCGATGATGACAACCTGGAAGAGCCACCACACTATTCTTGAATATATGTTATACGGGTGGATGATGTTATTTAAGGGACAAAAATAATACAAGAAATTAGGGGTTATAAATCATAAAACTTTGAGGAACCTTCTCATGGTGTGTGCCCTTGGTAATGTCCAGGAGGATATTATGAGGAAGAGACCTGCCAGTAGGAAATACACATTTTATAGTGTTATTGGATGTTTCTATCTGTTGACGTGTGTATTGTTCCATAGACTTTAAGATTATTATTAATGGGTTTGATAACTCGCGCACTTAGATGTGTTGACGAAAACTGTGATGACACACCATTTTCAGAAAGGTAGGATATGTTGGGTGCATCATGAGTGATATTTCATTCATAGATAACTCAATAAAGGATTTGTCCCTTCTGTTCCATAGAGGAAGCATATATCTCAGGCCCATTGATGGAATTTATGTATCCAAAATAAATCCAATTCCATAGTGAGGAATGGGCTAGTTCAATTCCAATAATTCAAAGAATGAATTATTGAGCACATGGGTTGATGACGCTAGTATGAAACCCACTTGATTTGAGATATCGAGAAAAAGGGATTATATTACACAGTAATCATTCGTATGAGGAGACACGTCATTGCGACATTAACTTCTTTTTCTATGGATGCCTTGGTTTGTTACTAGATGCTAACCATGGACTTAAGAATTCTCCGCCTAATGCCACAGAGAAAGAGGCAAAGAGGGTCACACACTATGTTTGTCCAAGTATCTCAATTGAATATTAATTTAACATGTTAAATAAAGATTATTCTTGATTGTGGTTTTATAATTAATTAAGGATGCCTGATCATTTTTAATTCGACACTAATTATTCAAGAGAATATATTATGGGTGAAATAATGTATTTATTAGAGAGTAATGTAGTGATATTTATTTTAGAAATAATTATTTATTATTCAAGGCCTAATAAATGTGGTGGAGGAAATAATGAAAAATGGAAAAATAAAATTACACTTCGTGTATATTAAATATACACGCGGTGTATTTTTTGGGATTTTTGAGAAATATATATTATTTATTTATTTAGATAATATTAGATATAATTCACTAGGCACATGTTAGGTAATAATAATAGTCAATTGTTATTATTAGAAATGTGGTATTACTATGAATTAAATTAAATGAATAAATGCATTTGGGTAATTACTTCATTTTATTATTCTATTTCATTAAAAATTCTAATTATATATTTCTCATTAGCCTAGCCATTTTTTTGTGGCTATGCACAATGGATTTGAAAAATCTTTTAGGCCAAGAGAGAATTCATTTTCCACCAAGAACGCTCTCATGCTTTGAGAGAGAGTTCTACCTCCACCAGATCAAGGTGATCTAAGGGGGACATCGCAAGAAAAGGCTCTTCCATGCTACCACCTGGAGACATACAGAGATACATGGAGAATGTGTGGATCACCGCTAGATAAATCCTACACTTTTATTCTACGATGCAATTACAGATCACATCAGATCGTGACCGGAAACATCAAAAAAGAAAGGACTCCATTAAGGAAATTCTTGTCAATTAATTAAATTAATTACAACCAACATATGATGATCCTATCTATGGTTCCGGGACTACCCTATTTTTTTTTCTTTATTCTATTCCAAAGATCCAGGGTTTTGTTATTGTGACAGATCTCGGATTGATCATTGTTAACGCTAAAATGAATGTTGGGTAAAACAACCAATTTTATTCCACTACACACTGAACCAACAAGGGGCCCTTTTGGAATTTCAAAAAAAAACAATATAATAAGACTTTCCAAGATCTAAATTCATAAAAATATAATATAAATTAATGTGCGTTTAATTTTAGATAATATATTATCCCGTTTCCTCTTATTTATTATATTTATTGTTTTTAAGTAATTTACTCAAATAATAATCCCATAAAATATCATTATTTTAAATTTTGACACAATTGATTTCATGAACATTAAAAACATAATGAAAACAAGTAAAATTATAAAAAAGAATTCAACTTTATCCTAAAAATGTCATCGTAATAGAGATAATTAATTTTTCACCATAAATATCTCAAATTATGTTACTTTTACTATTTTTATTATCATCTATTTAATATTTTGTAAATTAAATAATTACTACATTAGAATTTTGTAAAAATTTCAATTAATTATTTATTCACTAAAATTTAGAAAAATAAATGAAGAATATAAATAATTTATATGTAAAAATAATACATAAATCTATTCTTATCATTTGTGTAACCCAATGATAAAAATAATATAGTTATTAACAATTATTGTGTGAAACGTTTCACTTTTCTTGATATAAAATCCAATAAAGGTAATAATCACATCCCAATGGCCAGAAAATGAAATATAACCGAATATTGTTTGAGTATGGGTGAAATTTAAAAATTAAATAATATCACGGATTGTATTAGGGTTATTTTATAGTCCTTATCAATTTTTTCTAAACTAAATTACATGATTTACCCTTACTGTGGAAATAAAATTAGAGTAGTTTCTATTTCTGATGACTAAAAATAAAAGGGTCCAATTTATCAAATATGGAACCAGTAATTTCAAATATTGAATCTATATTCTCAAGATTCATATAACATAAGTGGAAATTTATAATTAATTATTAATCCTTAAAAATGAAAAAAAATATTAAAAATTCATTTTTAAGCCAAAAAATGTAATTTTACTAAATTAATGAATATGGATGATCAAAAGTTAATTAATTCAATTTTACATAACTAGATTTTACTTAATTTAATTTAATAAAAAATTACATTCATAAAGGTTATTATTAATATATGTAAAAATAGAGTTTTATAAACATTTATATTTTTCACTATTCACTGGAAAATCAATCCTTTCAGAAAAAAAAATCAGCCTAATATAATTTTAATATGATTATTTATAAAATGAGTTTTTTATAAAATAAAATTTTAATATTTTACATAAATCAATTATAATATTCACTTATAAAAATAATGAATAAAATTTTTTATGAAAACAAATTTTTTGACAATAAAATGACTGCAAAAATCAAGTGATTATTCACAGGCATTAATTAATTAATTAATTAAATATGTGTGGAAATTTAATATATTTCATAATGTTGTAAATATTATTCATTACTAAAAATTTAAGGTCTATTTTATAATTATCACATAATAATATTTAATTGTTCATCTTAGTTGGGTGGTGTGTTTCTTGTGTGCTATCGAACATAGTGTTGTTTTAAAATATTGAGTTGTTGCACCTTCAATCCTTGGAGTCCTATTATAAAAAACTATCAAAATATTATTAAAATATACCTTGGAATTGATATGTCCATTATATAACTATTTACCAGAGTGTAAGGTGAAACTATGATAAATGAAAAAATGATTTTTTGTCCTTAGATAATTGGAAAACCCCATACCCATTCAAATCTATCTAATCATGGTGTAAACCACATATTTTAATATCAGAAATTGTATACCTCAACCCTTATATATTAACATGACCATATCCTAAATACATATAAGAAGACACACGCTAATCCCCTATAATAATACCATTTAATAGGTCTCTCAAATCATAGATAAGTTAATCAAAAACATGTTTATACATTTAAAACAACATTTTATAATTTTTAACTCTAAAAAATAATACAATATTTATTTTAACATATAATGACTATTTCCCAATTTAATCAAGAAATCTATTTAGAAATAAATTTCATAAATTCTGTGAGTATTCATTTTCGTTTTCAAAACCAATTCATTAAATAAACAGTAAAACCCTTTCATAGAAATCACAAAAAAAACAAATAATATTTAATTACTGAACTCTATTTGAATTTGAAGACCATAATAATTTATTCTTCCTTGTAAAATTGTTTCAAATCAAATAATAAAATACTATATTGAGTTTTGAATCTAAATATCCCGAATCGATAATTTTATAAAAGAATAAAATATACCTTAAAATCATACATATAAAAATAGAAATCCCCAAGAAAACATAAAAACATAGTCATTACTCTAATTAAAAATAGTCTAAATCTTAATAATTTTTGGGAACAACTGACTAATAAAAACATTACTGAAATGAAAATTATAAGTTTCATTATTTGATGATAAATCAAATTTTTATTTGATAATTTTAATTTAATTCGGGATTCTATAATATATAAATTAAGAAAATAAGTTTAAATAAAATACAAACTAAATAAGTAGGGTTCCTATTTATTACACGTCAACCCCAAATCATTTAGAAGAGTAATTAATAAACACTTCATATACCATTTATAAATCAATTTTATAAAAAACCGTGAATCATATAGTAATAATTTTTTAGAAAAATAAATATTAATTGAAAAAATATTGATTCTAATACCTCGGGTGAATGGTAAAATATTGAATCTAATATCCCACTATCCTAGATTACTAAATAGTCCATTCAACAAAAAATTTGAGATGGGAAAGGGAGAGGGGGAGGGCTTGCGGGAATGGTTGATTGAGGAAGTGGAAAATTGTGAATGGGTAGGCATCTGAGATCTGCATCAGGATGGTGGGTTGTCATCCCAAGCTAAAAATAGTGAATTTAGGGAGGAAGATGATAAAAATTAATAAATAATATAAGCAAAGAAATATAACGGGGCTTGGACAAGGTAACGACGATAGAGTTGATCGGCGACACTAATAAATGAGAGGGGAGGAGAAATAATAACATACCTTATATTTGAGAGAGATGATTCTTCTAAGAGAAGGTCAAGGGGGAGTAGTGGAGGAGATGAAACTTTTTGAGATATTGAACGGTAGAGGAAAAATCAATTCATTAAGGTTTCTATTTAAAAGATTGGGAAGGTTGTTATTAATGCTTTCAAAAAAGTGCTGATAAAGAGAGGTTTTATCTGCACTAAAATAATTAGTGCTCATAAAAGATATTTTTATCAATGCTAAAGTTTTAGTGTTGTTAAAGACCTATATAATTATTTTGAATAATATAATAAATATTATTAAAAAATTCTATAAAATATTTAATAAATATATATATATATGTATATAATTATAAATATATTAGAAGAATAATAAATATATATGAATAAATATAATTATATTTTGAAATATTTCTATATAATTATAAATATATTCCTATAATTGTATATATTTATATAATTATATATATAATATACATATATATAGTAAATATATTAATCATTTATATATATTTATTATAGTTATAAAATTATTTAAATATATATATTTTTATAATTATAAATATATTATTTTTTGAATAATACATATATAAATATATTTATTTCAAAATAATTATTTAAAAATATATTTTTAACCTTATTAATGAATATATAATATTAAATTCATGAATTTTAAAAATGAGGGAAAATATAACTAAAAATCTATAGACATAAAATATATTAAAAATGGATATGACTTATTAATAATACAAATTATTAAAAAATAAAAAATTGATATATATATATATATATATGAATGGATATTGAAAATATTAAAATTTTGTAAATAAATATGTATAAATAAATATTGGAAAAATATAAAATTAAATAAAAAACTAATTGATAAAACATATTAAACATGAATAAATAATAAGAACTCAAATAATATTAAAAATAAATAAATAAAATTTACTTATTAAAAAATATTATATTATATATATTTCTTACTAAATGAATATATAGAATGAATATTTAAATTTTAATAAATTACATAGATATTAGGAGTGTGTTTTTCTATATAATATTTCATTAATTATATAAATATTTCCATATGTGAAATTAATGTATATATATACAAGTTTGATATATGTTAAATTGGAAAATGACATTATATAATATATAACAAATATTAATGTAAATTTTAAAGATAATAATAATTAAAAAATATATAAAATCAGTATCTGTTATTAATAATTTAGATTATTTTAAAAAATAAAAATGAAAATTTATATATGCGAAAATGAAAATGAATACTTACTAATTATATAAATTACAACCATATTAAAAAATATATGTTAATGAAAAAACATGTATAAATTAATTTTAGAAAACTAATAAAGTTAGGAAAAATATTGAACCATGAAAAAATGAAAATGATTAATTTTCAAAAAAAAATTTAATATATTAAGGAGTAATTATGTATGGAAAAAATGAAAAATGATTTAATTGAAAAAAAATTGAATGGATAAATATTGGAAATACCAATATTATAAACAAAAGAATGTTTACCCTAAAAATTATCAATGAATAATTTATACTAAATAAATGCATGTTAAAAATGAGAAAAAATTAATTATATATATAATAATTAAAATACTATTTTCCAGTAATAAAAATGAATAAATTTATTAATCACTTATTACACTCATTAATAAGTAATATATTATTTATTACTATATATATAATTTAATATATGTTTTATAATATTATTCATTTTTATTAATTATAAATATTATATTAATTATTAATTATATATATAATTAACATACAATTTATTACTATATATTTTTATATATTTAATTTTATAAATTAGACTAAAAAAAATTTGGGGGTTGGCCTAGACTATCCCATGAACAGACATGAATAAATGTTAAAATACAAATGAATAAATATTAACTATGTAAAGAAATTTTTTTTAAAACATTAATATAAAAAAAATATTAGAAAATTTATTAATTAAATTTTTATTAATATATATATATAGTAAAAATAGAATATTAATTATTAATATAGTATATTAAGTATGTGATAAATTTATTAATTTTTGTTGATTATAAATATTATCTTGATTATCTGATTATATATATATATATTATTTTTTTGATTTTTTAATTATTAAATAATATGAAATATTTTTTTACTATATATATATATATATTCTAATAAATTATATATATATATATATAATTTAATAAATTATATATATGTAATTTAATAAATTATATATATGTATATAATTAAATAATTGATAAACTATTTATTAATATATGTCAATATATATTAATATATATATAATAATAATATGAATATATATGTTAATACATATCAATATTTAATATATATATATATATATATATATATGTTTACATATATCAGTATATATTTTTATGTGATAACATTTTTTATATTAATATTTATTTTTATATATAAAATAAGAATTTAGTTATAAATTATGAATAAATATAAATAAATATTTGGAATGATTAAATTAAAAAAAAACATAAAAAAAATTAAAATAAAATAAAATATCTGTATATATATATATTAATATTTTACATATGCATATATATATCAATACATATTTTTTATATTAAATAATAAATTAATATCAATAAAATTGGAATACTCACCCGGCCGTAAAACTGAAGGTCCATCCATTTAGGCAGCCCAGAAGGGATGGTCGATGAGCAGAGAGTGGGCCACAGCCCATGAGGGTCCATGTATGTATGCATGGGCCCATTTATATGAGTATAGAGTGTTTGTAGGAGCTCGTCCCTGTAATAGGAATATGATGTGGTTATATTGAAAAATCATTATAAAAAAGTAGTAACACATCTGTATGTTTGATGTGGGACTCATGTGCATGATCACTATAGTTTTATCGATGTGTTAAATACAGTAGATAAAGATGAAATTTATCAACACCTGAAAATGTGCTTATATAGGTGTGATTTTATCATCTCCTTCTTAACTCTGATAAAAGGTAAACATTATCAACACTTTCTATAATTTTGATAAAAGGATCCCATTATAAACACTTTTCTCCTGTACTGATAATATTTAGCACTGAATAAACCAAAATATGTAAAATTGAGTGTTGTTAATTGTAAATATTATAAAAAATTTAAAACAAATATATGTTAAAATGGAAATAAGTACATATTAATTATATAAATTATATCCATATTAAAATATTATGTTAATAAATAAATATTTATAAATACATAATAAAAACATATAAAATTACAAAAAAATTAAACAATGAAAAATGGAAAATAATTAAATTAAAAAAAATAAAAAAAATAATATTTTTAATGAATAAATAATTATAAAAAGAAAATTTTCAAAAAAAATATTTAAATTTAGTTAACATTATATATTGAATAAAATTATAAAAAAATAATAAACTTAATCAATTACAAACATTAAAGATCATGGGTTGAGATAGCTGCTAAAGGGGATGTAGTGGAGTTATTGGAAACAACTTCTAAAGAATATGGTAGTGGAATTATTGTTGCAGATGAAAATGAGAACAGTTTTGGTAGTCCATATGATTGTGAGATTGTTGTGGAGGATGAAGTGAATAGGGAAATGAGATATTATTGATCTGTGGAGAAGGGAAAATGAATTATTAAACTGGACCAACCTCTAGTTGATCAAATAGGATATTAATTTCCCATTCACAAAAGAAAAAATATTTTTGTGGATTATGAGGTCTTTCAGTTGGTCACTCATAGGAAAGTCAGTTTTCATACATCATTGCAACCTAGACCTGCCCAAACTCATTCTCAAAAAGTTGTGGTTGTCATTAGTCATCAAGATGTTGGCTTTTCTCCCACTATCTGGGGTGATGTCCCAACCAATACAAAGGCTAGAAAAATAGAAAGCACGGATGAAGAAGTTTCCCGTGAGAACATAGTAAGATCCCGAGAAACTAGTTTCACACCTGAAGGGAAGGCGAAAACTAAGAGGGGTTCTACTATGAAACAAGACACTAGTAAATATTTCCTTAGTTTTCCGAAAATTTTAAATTGATCTAATGGTAAGAAAATATTATGTGAGGAATTTGGATACATTCATGGACATTATGGAGTTAAAGGACAAACCTCATGTCAAGTCACTAAGCCTCATGATGAAGAAGAAGAATCACTGAGTATATATGATCAATATGTCACTTGGTAACCTCCTATGTAACGGAAGATATGCATGAACCAGAGAGGATGGGGTCCCTCTAAAGAAAGATGTGGCATGCATAAAAATTTTTATTGTTGAATATTTTTTTGATGGTGTTGTTTGTGATAATTGTTTTTCATTACAAACCATGTTATATTCTTTTCTTCTAAAATTTGTTTTTAGTAATCATTTATTTGGAACCATGTATTTTAAACCCCGGTTTGTGCCTTACCAGGTATATTTCAAGTTGATAGAACAAATGATATTGATAAAACAATATATCTTAATTTGTATATATATTTTTTAATATTAAATATTTTTAATTAAATTAATAAATTATTTTCACTAAATTTATGTCATATAAATTTATATGATTTAAAATTCCTATTTTGTATTATATATTCAATATTTAGATCTATATATGTAAATACTTTTTTGTAAATATTTTAACATTTTTATGATAATAATTATGATATTTGTTGAAATGTAAAGGTATGAAAATTACTTTATACAAATTTTTATGTGTAAATTTAAACTATATATTTTAATATATATATATATATATATGTGGATTATCTAAATTAATTTAATGGACATGTGAAATCACTTTTTAAAAAAAATTAAATTTATATTGATATATTTTTCTCAGTTTAATGTCTGTCTAATTTTTTTTACTGAAAGTACAATGTTTTTGTGAAATCGAGGTATGTCGTCACTTGTGATCCATTTCTCCCCCTCATAAATCATTGTTTTATTTTAATTTTCCCAAATTTTTTTAACATTTGAAATCAATAAAATCTGATTTTCCCTCAATATATATTGTTGATTATCAACCTATTTATATATATATATATCCTAGATAACTTTTTGTTCCCTCTCTCTCTTTCCATTTTGTATTCATTAACTCATTCATCATTATTTATCATTATGATTTAATAGAGCTGATATTTTTACACTATAAAAGCTATGACCAGTTATCTTTTAAGGTGGTGACTATAAATGAAATGTAGATATAGTTTTTTCATCACATATATGGATTTTTAAAACAACAATGAATTTTTAAAACATGTCATTATATTTTTTATTTTATTTTTAGTGACCATTAGATTATCAAATTTAAATATTATTTTCTTTTCAGGAAACCAAAATATGGGAAGTATATTGTGCCAAACATTGAGAGATAAAATTTTAAATCTATCCAATTTTAATTTTTATAAATAGTTATCAATAATTGAAATAGATATCTTTTTTTAAAGCATTTCATTAAAGGGAATATGTTGATCAACTATATGTTGTGTTCTGATAGGCGAGTGGTCTCTCATGGTACCCTTATTAGTGCATGAAATGTTATATTAGGTTCATATAATATTGAATATATTAATGATAACCAATGTTAATAAAATCATGACGATTAATAAACTTATTTATTTCTTTAAAATTATAAACATTAATAATCATACCTGACACTAATATTTTAATCAAAAGTTGAAAATTTTCTATGAAATGGTTTTTACGCTTCAAATTTTTTTAATATTAATAATACTGAATAAAATAGGATAGATATAAATGGAAAATATATGTATACTAATCATATAAAAAATAATTATGATGATGGGTTGAAAGATTTCATCATGTCTGCAAAAGATCACGCATATGACCCTTCTTGAATCATTTTTCCATGTTTACATTTTTTTTAATTCAAGACTAATTAGTATAGAGGATTTTAAAGTACACCTCGACTATCATTAAATTGATCAAAGTTATAAATGTGGGAATGAACCCGAGGAAAAACATAATGTATCTAGTGACCGAGATAAAACTATGTATTATGGATCATCTGATATGATTATAAGTGTTGTAAATAATGGAGAACTTTACTAGGATGTTCTTATAGGTGTGAACAATGATGAAGATGGTATTGAGTAAATTAAAATTATAGTTGAACATTAACATTGTTACTATCCAAAAGTTTTTGGGAAGTTAACCATTTGATTAGATACACCACTATATGCTGATTGTGCTAAATATAAATCATTTTCATCCATATTGATTCTATATAATTTAAAAGTTGTGAATATATGAAATAAATCCATTTTTATGAACTACATACATTCTTGAATGATATTGTCCAATAATATAATGATCTTCCTTAGAGGACATATGAAACTAAAGGAATGATATGTTCGATGGGTAAGATCTCTGAAATAAAACATGTCTATCCATGTGATGGTATACTATTTCGTAAGGATAAAAAATGACTTTAAATTTACCAAAGTTTGGTGATTCTAAATACAAGATAGATTTATTGGCCCCTATGAATATTTTACATCAATTTAAAATAATTACAAGACGTAGGAACCTGTATAGAAGTGAGGATATTTTAGGACAACTATTGTGGCACATAGATACAAGAAATAAATATGGGAAACTTCATCACCCAAAAAAACTCCCCTTAGTGGAATCGAATTAGTCAAATGCATCGTGAATTTATAAATGATCTGATAATACTACATCATACAATATCTATAGATGGAGTGAATCATTTTGGTTTTCAAAGAAGCACTCTCAATACATGAATATTAAATTTTTTGAATTATAACTTTCTACCGTGGGTATGGATAAATTTAAAAAACATTATGTTATCTCTTTTTATATCAGGTCCAAAAGGACTCGGTAATCATATTAATGTTTTTTTGGAACCATTGATCATAGATTTGTAATTGTCATGGGATTCAGGAGTAACATTGTATGATTATTATAGAAATGATTATTTAAAATTAAGAACCATGTTGTATGGGACAATAAATGATTTTCCTTATTAGAGAAATATTTTAGGAATTTCATTAAACGATATCATTGGTGTTCCATTGGTGAATAAGTTACCAAGTAAATTTTGTTTAAAGATTCATCAAAGACTGTGTTTCTTGGACATCATAAATATCTACCTCGGTTACATAAGTACTAATCACAGCTAACACCATTATATGGGAGTTTAGAAGAATATACAACACCACCTAGACTAACATGTGCTCAAACTTTTGAGAAAGTAAAGTATATGGGTACCTATTTTGGTAAACAAATTTCAAAACCCCTTACAAAAACTAATTAGAAAAATAGCATTGTTTTTTAATTACAATACATGAATTATTTATATTTTCGGCATTTTCTGTATGTTATTCATGTTGAAAAAAATGTATATGATCATTTCATTAACTTGATACTAAATAAACCTTCATAAAAATGATATAATTATGGATAGTTTTGACATGATTAATAAGGGAACACAAGATGAGTTGGTTCTAGTGAAGAGTAATAAATAAAATTCTATCCTCCAACTGTTTACATTCATTCTAGGCCAGAGAGATATTAGTTTTCCACTTTCTGAATAATGTAAAGGTTCAATAGGTTTATTCATCGTATAAAAAGAATATTTTTTCAATGACTATTTTAATATTAAATGGTATAAATTTACATGGCTGAATTTTTTGCTGAAAGATATAATGCATGTATCATTACATTTCATTTTTCCTATGAATTTATATCATTAATTAAACTTTCTATGTTTTTTTAAAGCTATATGTAGAAATTTTATAGACCCATATAAATTACCAAATATGAAAATGGAAACTTCTATCATTTTATTTATATTAGAGATGTTTTTATCACCATCATTCTTTGATATAATGATACACTTTATGGATCAATTGGTAAGAGTCATTTGACTATGTGGTGATGTACGTTGTAGATGGATATACCCCATTGAGTTGTATATGAATGTTTTGATAGTGCATTCCAAAATTCAAAGTCATATAGAAGTTTCTATTATAGAGTGATATGTTGTTGAGGATGCCATTGAATTCAGTACAAACTACATATCAGTTGTGGGAGTCATTTTTCTACCAAAATCTCAACACAACATGTGTCTTGTAAGTGATGAAATTTCTGGAATAGAATTTGTTAAAATTACTAGTAAAAATTGAGAGAAGGTCCACCTTTAAATTTTTCCTAATTGTATAGAGGCTTCCCAATTTATTTAAACACACAATGTAATTATTATGCATTTGAATTCATTAAGTGTTGAAGTTTGTCTATCAAATAAACATACTCTATTGTTTATAGGATGGTTTTAAGAACATAATTTCAAGAAGTCGACTAAAAAACTCGATTCAATTTCAGAACGGATTTGATGGCTAGCTAGAGGACCAAGTTTACATTTATTATCTTATAATTGTTTTGTTATTCATGGTTATATGTTATATAAAATTAAACATTATGAACACAATACAATGAAAAATAGTGCAATTACACTCATGGTTTATGTGATGGATGTATATTTTACTAAGGAAATAAATCCAAATTACGAAAATATTTCATAATTTGTCATCATCAAAAAAATATGGGATTTGGATTATAAAACAATAAAACTGTCTATTATTCAATTAAGGTGGGTTGAAAACAATATTGATGATAAATACATGAACTGGGATTCATGTGAGTGGATTTTGATAAATAAGAGTATAAAGATGAATAGTTTATAATGGAATCACATGCAGTTCATTTATTTTATATTTTAGATCCCCTAAACCAAAAGTGTCTAATTAATTTGTTACCATCCAAAACCACTGAATATTAATTTCTCAATTCATATATGGAAACCCATTTCATAGGGATGTCAAAATCATTTCAATGTGGTTCAAATGTATATGGGGTCTTGATAGTTAGAGAATATCATAATGAAGGAATATGGATACTCGATATAGGGGTAAAATCCATTCAAACATTAAAAAAATATAGATTGTAATAATAATTTTATATATTATTTATAATATATATTATCTTGCATTTTTTCTTTATCTATTCAATACTTCATTTACGTAATCAAAATTGAATGTTCATCCACTCCTATAGATAATGAATTATTGACATGTTGATGCTCCCAATACTAAAGAAAAACATGTTTATCAACATGTTAGTGCCCAAATACTTAGGAAAAATTACCTTCTTCACAATACAATTGTACCAATTCAAAGGAAAAACATATTGGGGACGTTGAATCCAAGAAAATGGTAGATAGTTAACACCTTATGTCCTAGAAAAAATAATATCATCATAGCGTGAAATTGTTAGAAAAAAATACTATGGTGTGAAACAAAGGCATCAAATTCAAGGATGGATAAAATGAATGTGTCTAGTCAATTAACCCCAATAAGGCCACATTCAGTAGTGACATTGGGCTCATCACTCGCATGCACCTACTGATTGATGTAGATTCATGAAACAATATAGTCCATGTTCTTAAGACACTAATTTTGGAAGAGAATTGGGTTAATTTATGATATACATCATTTTTTACTGAAATCCAAATAATGCTACGTTGACTTAAACATCATTATACCTTGTATAGTGCACTTATATAAGATAACATCATAATGAAATTTGTTATAATTCTCACCGGAAAGGCTCATAGTGGTTCCTAAAAAATTCTTACAAAGTATCATCTCAACGATGATGGGGGGGGAAATTAACCCACACCCACCATAGATGTATGTACACCTAATAAACCAAAAATTATGTGATTTATTTATTAGTCATTGTGAGGAGACATCTTTTTGTGTACATTTTGAATAGTAATTCATTTCATGAAAATTCATGTAATATTCACTTTGATTAAGAATTGTTAATTTATGAAATATAAATTGAGTGTTGAAAATAAGTAGAAAGAATTAAAACCAATGTACCCCTACCATAATGCAAGGATGGGGTATGCTTCTCTAGAAAATAATTTTATGTATATAAAATCGACTATAATAATTTTATGTGACATGAAATTATAAAATAATTTTGTTCCTCTATTATTATGGAGATCGATGAATCGCTATCAAATTACACAGTCATCCAATTTCATGTGTTTTGTTAGGAGGATCATGTATAAAAATAATGGATACTAATAGATGAAAACAAACAAAAAGTGTGGAAATCTTTTGTAAGTTTGGAATAGTAAAAAAATATTTGAATCGGTAATACATAATAATGATTACTTATTGTAATATATTTTTTATCTAAATTAGACACAATAACCATCATCATTTTTTACCCAAAGAATAGTTAATTTTAGTTACCACGAATTGGCCATAACAGTATGGTCACATTAGAGGTACAGGTTTTGGGGTGTCACCCCAAATATATTTTACAAAAATAAATGAATATGTGGATAAAGAAAAGAAAAGAAAATAGCTACAGGGATGATTATGTACACTATATGAAAAACATAATTTGTAATCAGATTTTTTATAAATTTTTATTGGAAGGAGAAATGATAAGAAACCATAGAATAACAACTATTATGTGAAGATCCCCCCTCCCACTAGCTTTGAAGATAGTCATTCCACTCAAAGATCTATCATAGTAGAGGTAATATATATTGTCATAATTGTTTTTGTGAGATGTGAATTAGGAAAAACCTAATACCTTTCATTTACTTATATTATAAATGGTTAAATAGATTTTTATTTATATCTATAAACACACATCTATCTCCTCATTACAAGGTGTACCATGTAAAATATACATGGATTTATTCTAATGAATGGAAAACATACAATATATAATATGATAGTGGGTATTCATGTGACTCATGATCCAAGAGAAAAGCTAACTATTCCATTTGATGATGAAATTATTCATATAGTTTATCAAGGTACTGTAACATTTATATCAAGGACATTAGATGTTGAAAACATATATTTTAATATGGAGGTGTTCATATAAAAGTTATTTTTTATGAAAATATTTAAGAATTAAGGAAAAATTCTTGAACCTATGGATATTATTACATTAAGAAAAAGTTAGAAGGGTGAAACAAAAGGTCAAATCAAAATCATTTAAGGATCAACCAACCAATAAAAATGATCTTCACAAAGTACTGTTACCCTAACCATTCATCTTCTTCATTTACTAACATTAAAGGTTTATGAATATACCACATTATCATGTAGTGATATGATCGAAATTGATTTTAGAAAATAGATGTATAGAGATGAAATTACAAACTATATTGGTCATGATAATTTAAATAAAATCATCATGCATGAATTTTTAGGGTCCTAGTTTTAAATGTATACGAGAGGTTATTTTTCCTGGTTTGTTTTTCCAATATATGACTTACTATTTCAATTAGTGCTAAATAATATACATAATTATTTGTAGGTGAATATTTCAATATTACTTTAATGGAATCCCATGTGAACCTAAATTTGGACTCATTTGTACTCACATAACTTCTTCATAAGAATACTCATAAGAACCAAATATATAGGATGGATGTGTGTACAAATTGACAACAATGTTTGAATGAAAACTTATAGATTAAATACTCTTCTTGATGCTCATAATGTAACTGTAAAACCCCTCAATTTAATAATATAACATATATTTTCATTCATTTAATTATTTATTTCTTTCTGAGGAAGTATCGGTTACAAATTATATGCAATATGGATATTCTTAATATTTATTTTTTGGTTTCAAAGCATAAATACCCAATAAACCAAACACATGTGATGACGTTTATCATTTTTGAATACAATACTTGTAATATTTTCAATTAAAATTTGTGTTTAAAATTTTAAATTATATTATAATGACTTTTTTTAAGGCAGGGTGGTGTTTAAATATCCTCAAAATCATTGAATGAGGACATTCAATGTGCATAAAGGCCCTATTAACTTCTACATTTGGATATGTATTAAGGAATATATATAATATTTCACTATAAAAACATATATAAAAGAAATAAATTATATTTCACAATTTTTTTGAAGTTACTGAAAGAAACTAATTGAAAATAAGGAGGTTATTATGTTTACAAATTTATGAATGATATCATATAACATTAACAAATGATCATCCTAAAAGATGTGTTTTTTATGACAATTAAAATAAAAACTAAAATTTTTATTAGCCATTTTAATTTATATTTTCTAGTACATCTAGGAAAATCAAAAGTCCTTGTATTCGAAATAGGAAGAAATTTTTTTTAGAAATGAATGGTAATGAAACCTGGTGTCAGAATGTATACACGCATCATGAAGAGGTGGATTCATAATGCTTATTTAGTTTATTTTATATTCATTTTACCTACATTGTAGATAATTTCCTTATAATTAGATCAAATTCAATAGTAAAATTATCTATATGTCATTGTATACATGTACAAATCATCCACACCACAATATAATACGTGGTGTGTTCATATGACTCAAAGTGTGTGTTTTCTGTTTAAAAATGACATTTTTCTTATCAAAACACACATCACATACTCCAAACCATAAAAATACATTCTTATTGTTTTGATAATTCTTGAAAAAAATATAAATATGTCATTTTGATGTGTAGGAATTATCCACACCTTAATCTGATACATATTGTGCCTAATGTGACTCAATGAGTCTATTATTAGGTTAAAATTGATTATATAGTTAAGAAGGCATGTTAGCCACTTGAATCCTAGAAAAAACACTCGTATTATAATGATTCATTAGTAAATAGATTCAATATTAATTTTTTAAGTGTATGAATTAGTGTCACGTCAAACACACACATGATGTGGTCGTTATGACTCAAAGTGCATGTTTTTAGCTTAAATTCTCATTTTATTAAAAAAAGCATGTTTCATACTAAAACCCAATAAAAAAAAGTTTTTATTGAGTTGATAAGTTTTTTAAAATGATCCATAATTTTTTTTAAGAATAAGGAATTAACCTCATGCCAATCTAACACACATTATGACAGATATGACTCAATGTGTGTGTTATCACAATAAAAAGAAATTTTAGTAAAACCCAATATTGACATAATCAAAACCAATAAAACACATTAAGATATATTTGATAATTTAAAAAATTATCCATTAGTGAATTTTTTTGTAGGAATATGAAATGGCTCAATCCAATGCACGGTGTTACTGAGAAGATATTAGGTGTGTCTTTTTATTTAAAATAGAAATTTTTTTAAAAAGATAAGTGACATACTCAAAACTGATAAAACAAATCCATATTGTTTCTATACTTTATGAAAATGATCCATCAATCATTTAGGATGTTTATGAGTGATCTTCACATCAATTAGATCCATGGTGTTTCTAGTATGACTCAAAGTATTAGTTATTTGTTGAAAATTATCATTTTAGTTCAAAAGGTGTGTCACCCACTAAAAACCAATAAAACGAACTCATATTATCTTGATAATTTAGAAAATTTGATCACTTGTCATTTGTGACCTGTAGGAATCAGTATCACTTCAAACTGACACATGATGTAACCAGTTTGACTCAAAGGGAATTTTCCAGTTTAAAATCTCATTTTTTTTAAAAACAATTATGTGGCCTGATCAAAACAAATAAAACACATTGGTAATATTTTTATACTTTAGGAAAATTATCCAAAATTCATTTTTTATGTTTAGGAATTAGCTAAAACTTAATTCGAGGCACAATGTGATGTGTATGACTAGAATAGTGTATTTTTATTTAAATTTGACATTTCAGTGTAAAATAAAATTGTAAACAAAAAACTGTTAAAACACATTAATTTTAATTAAACACATCATAAAAACAGTACATGTTTCAATTTTTACATGTATTAATAAGTCACATGTAAATATGATACACGGTGTTCCCAGTATGACTCAATGTGTTCGTTATTAGTTTAAAATTGAAATTTTAGTACTATACAGCTATTTCTCATTGAATAAAATAAAAAAAATTATCTAATTTCCTTTATAATATATGAAAATGATTCATAATTCCTTTTTTGATGTACAATAATAATTCTCACGTTAAATTAAAATGAAATCTGACTATTATGACTCAAACTATATGATTTCTAATTAAAATGAGATTTTAATAAAAAAACAAGTGATATACTCAAAACATAGAAAATTACTTGATATTGTTTTGATACTTTAAAAAAACAATACATAATTTATCTTTTATGTGTAGAAATCATCTGATCCTCAATTAGGTGAATCGTGTAACCGGTATGGCTCCAAGTGTATTTTTATTTAAAATTTACATTTTAGTAAAAAAGAAATGTGACATATTCAATGCTGAGAAAACCCATTCAGATATTTTTAAGACTTTAGTAAAATGATCCCTAAGTAATTTTTGAGTACATAAATTTTCATCACCTCAATATGATATATAGTTTTTATGTTATGATTCAAAGTGTCTCTTATCAGGTTAAAATTGACATTTTTGTTCCAAACATGTGTCACTCATTGAAAACCAGGAAACCAGACAAGTATTTTCTTGATAGTTTATAAACATAATTAAAAATTTATTTTCAACATACATGAATAAGTCTCACAATATAGCCATACAAAATATGATCGATAAGACTCAAAGTGTGTGTATTTATTTTAAAATAATATTTTAGTAAAAAAATCATACTCAAAACAAATTAAACTTTTTATTATTGTGTTGATACTTTAGTAAAATTATCTATAAGTCATTATTGATGTATAGGTTTTTTCCACAAGTTAATCTGATGCAAATTGTGACTTGAATGACTCAAAGTACATGTTTTTAGTTTTAAATGACAAATTAGTGTAAATAAAAATTTTCATACTCAAAATTGAGAATAAGAATTATTATTATTATGATACTTTAAAAAAAATACCCATATGTTATTTTTGGAATGTGGGAATCAATCTCACATGAATATGACACATGGGAGACAGATATGACTTCAACTGTGTCTTTTTATTAAAAATTGACTTTTTTTTGTAAAAAAGAAAAGTAACATACTCAAATGTAAGAAAATTCATTTAGATCATTTTTATACCTTAGTAAAATAATACATCACTCATTTTTAAATTGTATGGATCTACAACAACTTATTCTGATACATGGTGTTCCATGTATCACTCAAAGTGTCTCTTATCTGTTTAAAAATATCATTTTAGTTAAAAATGTGTGTCACTCACTGAAAATCATGAAAAACAATCAGTTCAACTATATAATTTGGTAAAATGATTCCTAATTTATTTTTTGAGATGTAGGAATCGGTATCATGTCAATACACTACACGGTGTGACCGGTATGACTCAAAGTTTGTATTTTCATTTTAAAAGGACATTGTAATATATAAAACTAGTTACATAATCAAATCCAAGTAAACTCATACGTATTATTTTGATATATTTTTAAAATGGTTTGTAAGTCATTTGTGACATGTAGTAATCATCCCCACCTTAATGTGATACACACTATGACTGGTATAACTCCATATGTGTCTTTTTTTCTAAAATTGACATTTTAGTAAAAAAGATAACCAATGTAATCCAAAAAGAGAAAATTCATTCATATTATTTTGAAACTATTTGAAAAACATCCATATATAATTTTTCTTTTCTAGATATCATCCTCAAATTAATCTGAAACATAGTGTTCCCCATAAGACTCAAAATGTGAATTTTTAGATTAAAATTGTCTTTTTGGATCAAAAAACATGTCAGTCATTGATAACTAAGCAAAAATTCTCTAAGTTTATTTATAATTTATTGAAAATATTCATAATTCATTTTCATTGTGTAAGAAATAGTGTCACATCAAACTGGCACATTGTGTGGCCGGAATGACTAAAAGTGCATGTCTTCAGTTTAAAATGAAATTTTAGTGAAAAAGAAGTGAAATAATCATAACTATGAAAACACATTTTAATTTTTTTGATACATTTGGAAAATAGTCTATATTCCATTTTTTTATGTACGAATTAGCCACACCTCAATCGAATAAACGGTGTGACCGGTATGAATCAAAATCCATGTTTATATATTAAAATGATATTTTAGTAAAAACCACTAGTAACATACCTAGATCTAAGAATATGATTTCTAATTGTTTTTATACTTATAACAATGAACCATAAGTCGTTTTTGAAATTTGGGAATTGGATGCACCTTAATCTAATGAACTGTGTTACTTGTATGACTCTAGCTGTGTCTTATTATTTTAAATTAACATTTTACTAAAAATGAAAAGTGAAATACTCCTGACTAGTGTAAATAATATATATTATTCTTTTACATAAGGAAAATTATGCATATGTTATTTTTTATTTGAAGGAACCATCCAAACCTCAATCTGATACACAGTGTGCATGGGTTGACTGAAACTATTCTTTATCTATTTAGAATTCATATTTTAGTTCAAAATGTGTGCCACTCATCAGAAACAAAGAAAACACATGGGAATTTTTATTTATAATTTAGTGAAACAATTCATAAGTCGTTTTGGATGTGTGGGAATCAGTATCATATCTAACCAACAAACAATGTGAACAGTATGACTCAATGCTCATGCTTTATGTTTAAAATTGAATTTTAGTAAAAAAAGTGACATACTCAAAACTAATCAATCACATTGGGATTGTTTCGATACTTTATGAAAACCATTCAGAAGTCATTATTCATGTGTATGAATAATTTTCACCTCATTATGATGCATGATGTGACCAGTATAACTCCAAGTTTTTTATTTTATTTTAAATTGACTTTTTAGTAAAAATATCTTGTCACATACTAAAAAATGATCAAAATAATTCATATTATTTACAATAATTAGGGAAATAATCCATAATTTATTTTTGACTTATAGGAATCTACCAAAATCAATCCAATATACAGTGTGCTCGATATTACTCAAAGTGTTCATTATTAGTTTAAAATTGGCATTTTATTTCAAAACGTTTGTAGCTCACTAAAAACAATGAAAACATGGTTGTATTTTCTTGATAATTTAGTAAAATGATTCTTATGTCATTTGTGATGTCTAAGAATTAGTCACTCATCAAACTGACACCTGATATGGATGTTCTGACTCGGAGTGAATGTTTTCATTTTAAAATGATACATTACATAAAATTAGGTATATAATCAAAAAAACACATTTTTATTGTTTTGATAAATTGGTAAAATGATACATAAGTCATTTCAGACGTGTACAAATCAATCTCACCTCAATCTAATTCTCGGTGTGACCAATATTACTCAAATCGTGTGGTTTCATTTTTCTAATGACATTAAATTAATTTTTCGGTTCATATTTATGTTTAATTTATTTCTTTGAAGTATTACTTACATAAGAATCATTTTCTTATATGTTTGTATTCTTTTTCTCGAGATGAGATGGTTTTTTTGGAAACTGATACCATGGTCATGATTTTTTGAGATGGGGTCAGGTTTCAATGATAATAAAACAATTATGTTTTTGAATATTTGTTATAATTTTTATTTTCTAATGTAATTATAAAAAACAATGTTTGAAATGTCTATAATATTGAATTCTTTCTAATATTTGTGATGTAATTTTTACTTCTATTAATTTATGAATTTTTCATATCATGTATTAGATGGAATTTTATAATATTTTCTTGTATTTTTTTATACATTACATTTTATTTACAACAACACACAATATCAGTATGGTATGGTCTACATTAGTTCTCACGTGATCTTTACGATTGTACTAGGTAAAACATCTTCTACCCATCCTCCCGCAAATGGGAATGAGGGGGTGAAATTATGATTTGATGTGACAATCAGTGGGAAGTAAACTCCGAGCCACCAAACCACCCTACTTTGGGGTAATTATTCCAAAATTAAGTAATTAATTATATTTAATAATTAACTTATAATATTATTGATTATTTATTTAATTGGTTAATATTAATTAAAAATTAATACATTGTTTTATTTGATTATTTATTAATAGGTATTAATTTTTAGTAATTGATCAATCAATTAAGTAATATTGAAAAAATTAATTAACCATGCGGGTAAGTGCATGTGGACCTCTTTTGATCATTATAATAAAAATAATTGCAATACAACTGCACATGGTGAAAGTGTGTAATAATTTCACCATCAATTAAATCTACTTTATGTTCCTGAAAATTCTTCCCAATGAAGAAAATACCCCCATAATTGAAATCACTTTGCAAAAAGAATAAATTACTCCAAAAAGTCTATCAAGATAAATAGACTCAAATTGAGTTACAATCTACTGATGAAATTTGAAGTAATTCATGATTTCAATATATTTCAGTTGGCCCATATACCATCACCAGGAAAGGTATGTGGATCCGCTAGATAAAGAACCACCAAGTATGCGGAATGATCCACGAACCTCTGGCCTCTCAGGTGATGGCTAGCGAGCAAGGAAGACTATGAACCGGACCTCTGATGGATTCATACACTTGAGGACCGTCCGCGTACCGTGAAACGAACTCACCAGTTCGAGGATGAAGAAATCCAGTAGGGTTTTGTGAACCATTATCGTGAACCAAAGCCTCCGCAAACATGGGTTGAGTGAGTATTCCATGGGTTATGATATTTATTCAATGGGCCTCAAAAATTGTTTTCATGTACCAAATAGATATGATTGCTCTGATTCTCAATAAAAGAAGCATATTAGGAGTAGGGACAAACACACAGAGGGGGAGACATACAATGAGAAGGACAGACGACGAAAGCTTGAGGGAGACTCAGTGGTTGCACTCCGGCTTCCATCTGGTTTCATCGTTGAAACCCAAACTATGAACCACACCCTATGTAGGTACAGCTACACAAAAAACATAAAAATTGATAATTGAATAAAAAAATATAACTGAGAACATAATTGGTGAACTACAAACCAAGGTCTACTCGTGAATGAACTCCCTGTGAATGATGATCCCTCGGACCCTCCATAAATATGGTGCTCCGCATAGTGTACCACTATGCAGATAGAACACGGCGATGCATACTGCACCAGTACACGGATACTATTGAAACATGATCCACAATGAGTTTTGATTTATGTTTGATGGAATCAAGAACCCAAGATTCCAGCAGAGCAATATTATGAATTTTCAAGTAATTTTCTGGTTTCCTTTGGGGCCTAACATTTGGGGCGCTCTCTTGTGGGTAATAGGGTCCACCTACTATTGGTAATGACCATCATATATGAGTACCTATCTTGTTGAGTCCATTGATTCCATCAGGATATATCTATGTGAATCTTGAGATTTGGAAGGGATATATTTCTGTCCTCGAGCAGCCAGCACATTGGACTGGCGTCCGCTAGTTGGAACTGGTAGTTGTTCTTGATCCAGTTCTCAGTATATTGCGGGATATTTGCATATACCCTCCTGGACTAGAGTAGGAATGTATAACTCCTTCTGATTGACTAACTCATTTGGAGAGTGAGTCATTCTATTCGAGGAAACCAGGTCATGGGCCAGATTTCTCACCTTTGTGTGTCGGGGAATCCCACCCCTCAAAGCACTAATTGCATGAGAATCTATATCCTAATGTGTTCCAGGGAATCCCTCCCATCGACCTAAAGATTAGATAGAGTGAAGGTCCTCCCCTTGTTTTCGTCTTCCTGTATGGTCCTCCCGGGGGTATACACTGTAGATATTCTTCTCCTTGTAGTTAGACGTCATGTCATGGTGGTAGTCCTCTCCATGTTGATTGCAATTGAGATGACCCTCCCAATAATGGAAGTTACTGTGAAGTTCCTCCCCATCATAACACCAAGAAACGAAAAGGTTCTCCACTTATTGCAGTACTGCATGAAGCCCCCCCTGATGTACACTACAGAAATTCTCCCTACAGCCAGGTATCATGTCAGGATGGTAGTCCCCGATATGATGATAGTAATTGTGAAGTCCTTACATGCAAGGACATTTGTAGTGAAGGTCCTCCCCTCAGTGACATCAAGTAGAACTGAGGTCCTCCCATTTCTATAGCCCACCCAGATGGTCTTATCTAGGGTATACACCACAAAAACATTTCCCATAGTCGAGCATCAAGTTTCAATAGTATCGCTCACCATTGAAGCACTACTTGCAAAAGTCCTCATCATAATAAAAAATCATGTTGGAAAGAGGGTCATCCCCTAGCCAGAACAAATGTGAGAAATATCTCCTATGTTGAGGCACTCAGAAAGGTGTTAGAAGAATTGGGTACTCCGTACATAATGAGTTATATTAATTCTCAACCATACGATGGCTTAGGCTAACACTCATCCTCCGAGTCACGCTTGTGTTGTTCGCAAATCAATAAGGCCCCCAACAACCCGTTAGTTTGGAATGAAATTATTAAGAAGTAGTCGAGCTGGGCATATCAAGTAGAGGAGCCTCCAGAAGAAAAATATCATGATCTGGTGCTTGTTAGAAGACAAATATCTAGAGATAATATACCAGTGTTGTATTGGCTTATGACCACTTATCACCTCGACATACCAGGATAGATGTCTAGGGAATGTGCACATGACATTTTCCTCAATATATGGATGACTCTTTGTCAGCTGAAAAAAATTCCCTACCCTACAAAGGCTACACAAAACAATTCAACATAGTAGGGGAGCTTCATCATTTAATTAAACTGGAATCTCTCCCATCTATAAGGTAGTCACAATTTGAAAGGCAAAACAAAACCCTTGAACTAGCTTGTCACAGTGCACTACAAAAATTTCATCGCCTCATTTGAAATGCCCTGGCTGTAGTTCACATTTGGGGATGGGGAGAACATGGAGGTCTATACATGACCATATGTCCCATCCTATAGGCCCCATTGGAAATGAAATCATGAAATTTCATCAACTAGAGGCAGCAATCAAATGAACTTCCTACTCATGAAAGATGGGATACTAAACAAAAATCATCCCAGATTAAGTCTCAAAAGAGTCAGGGAATAAGAGATCAAACCATCAAATAACTTCTGAATCAGTAAACTAGGAACATCTATCCAGCATCCCGCCAAAGTTAATCTTACTAGAAATAGGTTTTTGGAAGTCGTTTTTGTGGGCACTTTCAAATTATGTTCAGTTTCGGGTTACTTAGGTGTAACATAGGGGCTGATCAAGGTCGTCTTATAAAGGGGGAAGAAAATTAGAAAAAATTCATAATGATATTATAAAAATAAAATAAAATAGAATAAAAACACTACATAAAATGATAGAGTGCTAATTATCATATTTAAAACTAGCATAACTTTGGTGGAAGAAGATTTCATTCTTTTTAAATGAAGATCGATTAAAAATACACAACAAGAAGATGTTTTTTTAAGACAATATTTAAAAGGTGTAATCAATATAACTCTAGATATTCACTCTATTATTTATCATTATCATTTATATTAACATTCACTTAATTAAAATCCTCAAATTTGATATCCCTTGAACCCAACGGGAGATATGTTAACCACAAAGATGAAGTAACTTAAACCAAAGGATAGCATCGAAACATGCAATCACAACACCCTGCTTTGATTAATGTTATTAGGTTAGCATATGGTAAATGGTAAATTAGATCTCATATCTACTCTATAAATGAGGATTAATTGATTTTAGGGATTTTATTTGAACTCTAAAAATTTATCTCGTCTGGTATTTTATTACCGATTAAGATCGCACTCTCACCATTAACACAACTTCCGACTTCGTGTGTGTTTGTCTCAGTTGTTAAATTGTTTTATTAGTTTAATTTAATTGAAAAAATCAATTAACATATCATATTATGTGAATTATAGTATCTCATTGATTCAAAATAAATTATTGAAGAAGGTTATAGGTACATTGATTACTAAATAGAACTACTCTTTCATGGGCGGTTCCATCATCGTATAAACGTTTTGCATGTGCAAAGGATTAGAATGGGTAGAACCCAATCACGTTTCTAACATTGATTCCTGGCCAATTAGGAAGATTAAGAGAAGAATAAATTTGAAAAAAAATAATTGAATAGAAGAAATAAAATAAGAACAAATATGTTTATTAAACAAACAAAAATATTACAACTTGAAGAAGAAGAAGAAGGCTTCGTCGAAGGGATCCTTGCTTCAAGAGGTACCCTTATTGAAATGGTTTGAGAATTAGAGTAGATCCACTTCTCATATTCCCAAAACATCCCAATGCATATCCCCAACCCCTAAAATTGAGAAATACAATAATTTATAGAGTAGATGGTAGGCTAGGTTAAAAGAGGTTTCAAGTGTGAATGGGGAATATCAGCCAAATATTTTAAGCGAACTTTCACTGCCCATTTGACCTCCAAAACACGTGAACCATTTATTCTTCTAGAAGACTGATTTATGAAAAATTGGGTTAGGGAGATACTCTCAAAACATGGGACAATCCAAGGTCTTATGAATGAGTTATGGCCCACATAAATAACCAATGTTCAATCTAGCAAGTCCCTCCCACCTTTTACTTCAGGGTCCATTTCTTCCAACCAAATGAAATATTTAGCACTAATGTCATGAATAAAAGATGTAGAAAAATAATTTATTAACACTATGACATAATTTTATGTTCAAAAAATTCATATTAAAATATTTATGTGTGGAATAATACAGTGCATTTTAATAGGGTAAAACTGGAATTTTCATCAAATTTCTAAATGAATGATCTAATCCCAAATATTTCATAAATGAACATATTTTGCACAATGTGGGGAAATTATTTCATAGATTATCAATAAAATATTCAACAAAATAGTGTTTTATAAACTCCCCCAAACTTACCCTTTTGCACTCCTGGGAAAAACATTATAACAATTAATCATCAAAATCAAATCAAAACATATTTTAAAACACATATCCTCAAGATCCAACAATTCCACACCAAGAAAAAAAGATATCATGCCTCATACAAACACATTATTTAAAGTTCAAAATTTATATCATTCAATATATTTCAACTTCATTTATCCTCCCATGCACAAAACAATTACCTCACTTGAATTTTCTCTTATCACACAAATGTCAATTTTTAGCAATGTCTTTCTCATCCAAACTCTTACAAGGGTCACCATAGGATTGAAAAATTAATACATCTCCACCTGATGTGATTCAATGACAAATGTTTATCATGAGGTCTTTTTAGGGTTGTTCTTTGGCTTTATGTTGGTAGGATTTAGATGTGAAAAACTCTAAGCCTGAATGAGGAGGGCTTGACTCTTTTTGAAGCAAAATTGAATTAATCTAATTTTCACATTAATATAGTCTCCTCCTCAATCCCCATATAATTGATTCAAGTTCATCACCATTAAAAATAAATGAATTTTCACACCATTAAACATTTCATTAGTAAAAATGTCAATCTTCTCAAACATAATTTTTTTGAAAACTTCAGACTCTCTCTCTCTATTAGAATCTCCAGAAAGGCACAGCTTCAATTATCATGAAAGCTCCAAAAAAAGGAAAAGCATTCAATATAATGATTTTCCTCAGAAAAAAACACATATCATTATAATTTAATTGACCTCCCCAATTATGACATAATGTTGTAGACCAACACAATATAGCTCCCCCCACACATGAGTTCAATTAGATTATGAAATTTCACTTTAAGAGTTGGTTGGATAAGGAAACATTTCTTGTAATGTGGCTAACCTAATAGGATGTTAATGGATTTTAAGGGATACAAGGATTAAATGTTCAAGTTAGGACATTATAAAAAATTATTCCTTAAAATATGGGATTTAATACCAAACAAATGCTTCAATAATTTAAACATAAGTACCTCAAACCCTCTAGTTTTGATAGGAATAAATCAAATTATGGTTAAATCAAGCATGGTTTGGTTCTCCCAAGAATTGAGGTAAATATAAAAAATATGAAAATAATGGTTCAGAATCCTCACAGGATTTTGATTTCAAATATAAAGACCCTGTGATGTGTCATGGGATTCAAAATTCAGTGTACTTTTCATGAAATTACTAACGATTTGAACTTGAAACAATGTAATTTTCAGCATTCATGTAAGCTTGGTTTCATGGGATAAATTTTTTCACTTATTGATATGAATTAAAAAAAATTGTAATGAGAATCCTTTCATCTTAGAAGTTTCAAAAACACCCAAAAAATTGAAAAATAAACCCACTAAATTTAAAAAACACACAATTGTTTTTGAAAATAATTGATAAAATAGAAAAACCTTGAAATTACTAAACTACAAGGTTCCCTCCCCCACAACAAAAATATTGAATTGTCCTCAATGTGAACCAATGAGATGATATATGCACATAAAATGTATAATTTTAAATAATATAAAGAACAACAAAGTGAAAGGTTTAGGAATAGCCTGATATGCTCAAGTGATGATGGGGTCATGCAGTGTGATGAAATCCACTGCATCAGTAGGAAGTCCCTCAATGTATCAATTCAAACATTCCCCATTGACTGTAAAGCTCCTTCCAGTTTCCTCTTATGTGATATAAACTACACCATAAGTAAAATAATTATTCACAATATAAGGACCTAACCATCTGAAATGCAACTTACTAGGCATCATCTTCAGTCGTGAACTGTATAGAAGGACAATCTCTCCAACATGAAACTCCCTTTGTTGGATCATTTTGTCATGAGATTATTTGGATGTTTCCTTATAGATCCTTGAGTTATCATATGGAGACAATTGAATCTCCATAAATTCTTGAATTTGTAGCTTCTTTTGGATTCCAGATAGGCCAAATCAATGTTTCATTTTTTATAGCCTAATAAGGCTGATGCTCGACTTCTACGGGGAGATAACATGCTTTCCCAAAAACAATCCGAAATGGGGACATACCATTGGTTGTCTTAAATGCGATCATATAATCCCACAATGTATTGCTCCAATATTTCCTATTGGGGTGCATGATTTTCTCAAAAAAAATTCAACTCACAATTTGAAACCTCTGCCTGGCCATTTGTTTGGGAGTGGTATGGTGTTGAAATTTTGTGTGTCACCCCATACTTCTGTAGATGTGAAGAAGGATTATGATTGCAGAAGTGTGTACCTTAGTCACTAATGATGGCCTTTGGTACTCCAAACCTGCAAAAAAATCAGCGCTTTGACAAATTCCACAACAACATGATAATTCTTAGTCCTGGTGACCTTAACCTCCATCCATTTACTCGCATAATCCATAGAAACCAAAATTTAACAAAAAAAATGGAACTAGGAAAAGGACCCATAAAATCGATTCCCCATTCATCAAAAATCTCACAGAATAGTATGGGTTGTTGGGGCATCCCATGTCTCCTATAAATGTTGATAGTGTGTTGGAAATGAGACCATGGCTTACAAAACACATGGGCATCATGGAATAAGCTAGTACAATATAATCCAAAGCCCAAAAATTTATTAGCTTTCTGTTAGGTTCCAAAGTGTCCACCACAAGAAAGTGTATGACAAAATTCTAGAACAGACTCAAACTCATGATCAAGAACACGCCTCCTAATAACTTGATCACTACACATGTTCTATAGGTATGGATCCTCCCAAACATAATATCGAGACTCAATTTTTAATTTTTGGACTTGAAGTTTCTTTAAATTTGAAGAGATTTTAGGGGCAACAAGGTAGTTAACTAAATCTTCATACCAAGGATGCGTACCTGAGATGGAATAATGATGCTCATCGGGGAAAGTGTCCTGAAGTGGTACCTGGTCCAAGGTGTCATCCTCTAGATTGTGAGTAAGACTACTGCTGTGGTCTGCCACTTGGTTTTCGACCCCCTCTTTTCATTATCTCAATTTCAAATTTTTGAAGAAGAAGCATACATCGGATTAGCCTCGGCTTTGTATCCGGATTCTTCTATAGTTACCTTAGAGCTGCATGGTCAGAAAAAAAACTACTTTAGGGCCCAATAAATATGAATAGAATTTATATAAAGAAAATATGATAGAAAGTAACTCCTTTTACATGGTTTTGTAGTTTTATTGGGCATAATCTAGTGTTCTTGATGCATAGGAAGTCACATGTGAACTTCTCTCCACCCTCTGAGTTAAGGCAGCTTCAACTACGAAGTTGGAGGCCTCACACATAATCTCAAAATCAATCTCCCACTGTGATGGTTGTATGATTGGTGGAGTGGTTAGACCATTCGTTATCTAATCAATGGAAGTACTGAAAGAATCATCAAACACAAAATTAGAATCCTTTTGAATTAAATGCGACGTAAGAAGAGAAATATTACTAAAATCATTGATGAAAAGTCGATAAAATCTTGCATTCCCTATGAAAGATCTAACATCATGCACACATGATGGATATGGTATGGATGAAATAATGACTATATTAGATCTATCAACCTCTATACCATGTTTTGACACAACATTCCCTAAGACAATGCCCTGTTATACCATGAAATGAATCTTTTGAAAGTTCAAGACCATATTTCTCCAAATACAGTGATTCAACATCTTCCCCAAACTAGAGATTCAATCATCAAATTAATACCCATACATTGTAAAATAATCCATAAATACCTCCTTGTAGTTCTCAATAAAATCTTAAAAAATACTCACCATGCATCTTTGGATGGTACCTAGGGCATTGAACAGTCCAAATGGAATCCTTCGGTTGGAAAACGTACCGAATGGGCCAGTGAATATTGTCTTCTCATGATTATCTAGAGAAATAAGAACCTGAAATTATTCAGAGAATCCATCCATGAACTAGTAGTGTGTTTTCCCATCTAGTCTATCAAGAATATGATTAATAAATGGGAGGGGGAAATGGTCTTTGCAAGCGGACAGATTTAGTTTCCTATAATAAATACACACACGCCAACTATTTTGCACCCTCATTGGAACTAACTCAACTTTTTCATTTTTAACAACTGTACCAACACATTTCATAGGAAAAACCTGAATAGGACACACCCACTGGGAATATGAAATGGGATAGATTATACTTCCCTCAAGAAATTTTTCAACCTCTTTTTTAACAAATTCTAGAAGGGTTGGATTGAGTCTACATTTTGGCTACCTCACTGGTTTATCCCCATCCTCCAAAAGAATCCTATGCTTGAAAATGGAGGGGAAAATACCTGATATATCAGCCAAGGTCCACTTTACTTAATTATTGTTCTCCCTCAAATTATTAAAAAGTTTTTATTCATGTTAAAAAGGAATATTATTAGAAATTATAATAGTTATTCTCATGCCACTCAATAAGTATTATTATTTGAGATTTGGTGGCAATGTCTTGAGCTCCAACGAAGGGGGTGGTGTATGGATTGAGATATTGAAGGAACTGAAATATGTACAGAAATGGCATTAGTATCAAAACAAAAATCATCACAATCTGAAAATAAAGCATCAAGTCCATCAGCATACTCAATATCCATGTCATAGTCTGAGTTTAAATGATCAGAATATGATTCCAATTCAAAATAAAATCTAAGAGAGTCATGTTCATTTGAAATAGGTGTGTAAGTACTCTTAGGAATCAAAATATAACCAATAATCATAATCTTCCTATGCATAGGACAATAAAATTCCATGGGGTTTTTATTTGGTGGTTCAAATTGGGAAATCACAAATGCAGAATGGTCCTCTGAGGGGTACTTCAGGGAGTCAAAGACATTAAATATCACAACTTCATCCCCATACTCCCTAGAAATTGTAACCTCATTGACATTTATGATCGTTTTTTCATTTTTGAGGATTGGTCTACCTAATATAATAATAGAATTAGAACTAACCTGATCATCATCCATGTTAAGAATGTATAGATCACCTGGAAAGATCATGTCTCTTACCCAGACAAGTACATCCCCAAGGACTCCCGCTGGATATTTTGTAGCTCTATTATCCAACTACACCACTAATCTAGTCAGTTTCTGCTCACCAACCTTCAATGAGGAGAATACATAATGAGTCATCACATTTATGGATGCTCCCAAATCACAAAGATCATCATAAAAGTGAAACTCCCCATGTTGCATGATATGGTGAATGTCACTGGATCCTTACACATTTTTGGAATTGATCGAGTTTTTGTAATGAGTTTTGAAACATTCCTTTAAATATTGATAACCTCATTTCCCTTGATCCCTCTTCTATTGGAACAATGTTCTTTTAAGAAATTCGCATTCATTGGTATTTTCTTGATGGGTTCAAGTAGAGGAATGTTGACCTCCACATGCTTGAATGTGTTCAAAACCTCCTTTTTCATTTCTTCTTTAGCCATATTTTTTATTTGTACAAATCTTTTTTGAAATTTAAGGGATTTTGGAGGAACAACATCAATATTTTTCTTACCTTTGTCTTTCTCCATGGATTACTCATCAGTTGGTGTTGATTGGGGCTTTTCTGGAGTTGAGGTGAATCTCGATGGAATGATTGGTGTAGAGGTATCAACTGTTTTCATCCAACTTCTCAATGTGATGGCATTCACATTCCCCTTGGTATTTGGAGTAGTTTGGGAAGGTAAATTTCTAGTGTTATTATTTACCAATTCATATAGGGAAGTGGCAATCTGGATCATTTTTGTCTTCAACTCCAACATCTTCGAACCTTGACTCTTCAACTCATTCAATTGATTATAAAAAAAATTCAAAAGATCATCTATATTAGAATCTAACCTATGTAGGGTATTCCATTGTTGTTGTCTTGTTGAATCTTGGGATTCAAATCTCTTTTGGGGTTGTTGGAAACCCAACTGGTAAGGTGGAAGATTCTAGATGTTTTGTTGAAAAGGTGGCCTTTGTTGTTGTCCAAAGCCATACCTCATGTCTGATTGATCTTTCCAACCTTGGTTGTATGATGGTGAATGTAACAGCCCAAGATTTATAAAAAAATATTCTTTTTAATTTTATTAATGTCTTGTGTTGTACGCTACACCAAAAGGAGCTTGCACAACACACATCCTTGACTTGACTTGCATTACACGCAATCGCGACCTTCCTCGATAGCGTGTGTAGTACGCAATACCGAGTTTCACTAAACAACGATATGCTATAAAAATATTATTAAAACTAGCCGTTATGAATAGTAATAACCACTTTTTGAAATCCAGTAAATCTTATTTTTCAAAATGAACCTTATTTTTGGATTCGGAGTATCAAATTTAGCCTAAGGTGAAATTTTGGTAATTTTCGGATAACTTTCATATTCTGATGAATAATGAAAATTACTAAATTATAATTAAAAACAACTTTTTTAATCAAAATAATTAATAGTGATAAATCATTAATTTGAGTGGTTTTAAAGTATATTTAGAATATATTTTTACAATTTAATACAATGTTGGTCATTGGATGTAATTTCACATTTAAACTAGACATAAACAAGTGTCAATCTTTTGATAGATATTGTTTCTTAAAAACACGCTATTTGTTTTAACAGCGGGATTTAATTATAAAATTAATTAATGCAACTTTTATGTTATGAATTTGGTAAAATAGACTTCATTTTTGAATTCGGAATATGAAATATAGCTTGGGATGAAATTTTGGCATTGTTATGAAAAACATCAATTTTTGATGAATAGTGAAACTACTAAGTGGTAGGTTAAAAACTGAATTTTGCATAAAACTTAATTTTACCGCTTCTCTGAATGGAATTTCAAAAATCCGAGATACACGGTTAATATCAAGGACTAAAATGTGGTTCAATGAAATGAAAATAATTTTTTGGTGAATAGTAACTTTTTACTTTTTTTACCGCGGTTAATAGTAAATAGGGTAACTAAGGGTAAATATGATATTAATATTACCCTAACACATGTCCTAATTCTATTGGAAAAGTGTAATTAGACCAAAAACAAACTTAGGAATAAAATATGACCATTTAGGCCCACTTGGATTAGATTAGGACATTTATTATTAATTTATTTAAAGAAGGGTTAAAATAGTTAAAATCAAAGTTTAATAAGTAAATCATTTTTAATATGGGGTTATACATAAGATAAATTCGACTATAAATATTCATTAGAAAGCTAAAAAGATTTCCTACATGATGGTATTTTATTTGTAATTTTTAGACATCAAATAATATAATTTATTTATGACATAAAAATGATGCAGTAATTATCTTATTAATGAAATATTGACATAATTGATAATATAAATACCAAAATAAATGTAATTTAAGACTTTTTATGAATTACACTAATTTTATAGGTTACTATGATATATTAGTGTTGATTTAATCAACTTGGTTCGAACATATAATTCTGTTATGACTTTCACAAAAATCATATATCAAATAGTGTCAAAATTGACACAAAATAGTTTTTAAATCAAATATTATATTATTAATTGTTATTTTATTCCTAAAAATCTAAGGTTCGGCCAAATGACTTAGATAAGGATATATGTATTAATAATATACAATTTGGGGTTCGTTTGGCATGTTATAGTAAGTTTATTAACCATATAGTGAAAGAAAACAAAAGAAACGGTAAAAGTTAAATTATTTAACTTAGAGTTAAATCTAATTGATAAGGTTAAAATAATACCCTAAACTTGTCTAAATCCTATTGGTTGATAGGATTTCGACCCATCCCCACTTTAGCTTCGAAATAAGACCCTTTGGAACCATTATAAACCGATTTTGACTTTAATATAAAATAATATTTTGAGGTATTCCTAAGGTGCCCCTCTCCTCCCTTATAAAAGGACACCTCCTCCCCCTCCTCCTCACACCAATTTGAGCACTCAAGCTCGGCCAACCCCTGCCAAAATCTCTTCTCCACTTCCCTAGAAACATCCTAGAGGTTCTGGTCTTACTCAAAGACCAATTTTAGTTCCCTAAGAGGAGGTCTCCAAAAGGCGCTTCAAAGAAGAGGTAATTACCGTTACCAATTCTTTCATATTTATTTCTTCTTCCACTTCTTCTTATTAGGTTGTTTCATTATGAAGTAATAACATCAGTATCACTCATATACTGATATGTTATTATAAGTATGAAACAACCCTAATTCACCTTCTATCCATCCTACGGAAAAATGAAATCACCGCGCGTGCGTACGTACGGAATACAGTCTCCACGCCGTGGTGTAATCTATTTTCCACTACCAACTTACATGGATGGGTATAATGGTGTAAAGAATAACTATACATAGTTATTACAACATCATATTGATTCTGATATATTGTATAATCCACTCCAATTCAATTCAATATTTATAGAAATGATATCATCGCTCGTGCGTACGTACGGACTACCGTCTCCACGATGCGATGAGATTCATTCTCCATGTTAACCATTTAAGAATGATTATAATGTATATATAAGAAATAATAATGAAATATATGACATTATAAAGCTACTGGATTTATGTATATATATACATATGTATGTCATCTACTTACTTCCATTTCAAGACAATAAGGAAAGGAAAACGGCGTTCATGCGTACGTACGGACTACCGTCTCCATGAACGGTGTTTTTCATTTTATTTATCTACCTATTATATATATATATACTGAATATATATGATATATAAATCATATTTTATATTTTGGAAGTAAGTAAATCATGATATAAGTAATAATGATGTCAAGAACAACAAGTCAAAACACCTACGATAAATGAAACGATTTTACCCAAAACGCTTCTTTAACATGGAATTTACAAAAGAACGGGTAATATAAAGTCATAAGTGGACCATATATGATATAATAACAATGAATATGATTCTGTAATAAGTCAATAACATGATTTAAATCATTATACAGGAGGTTCAGACACTTACAAAGCAAGTCGGACCTAAGGTAAGGGAAATATCACAATCTCATTTTTATCCGAGATTGTTTATTCGTAAGTATTTACTGGGGTGTATTTTATCATCCACATCCATGTTCCCTCAATATGTAATATTATTTCCATCCACCTACAATTGTTTAAATCCAATTTTACCCTTCTATGAGTTTTTAGTAAAGGATATGAAAGAAATCTTTTTTCGTTTTTCGGACGAGGTACTTTTTGACTTTTCCGACAAAAGTACGAAGAATGTTTTTTTTACTTAAACGGCATGAATGGATTTTTATGGTTTTATAAAGCCTTATTTTCATAAAGCTTCCTACAAAATATTTCAGGACTATTTTTAATAAAATCTCTTTCTTTTAAAATTGCATGATGTTTTGTGAAAAGAAATTGATTTTGAAGAAGAAAGGATATTTTCCTCAAGAATTCATTTCAAGTGTTTTATCAAAATTATTTTCCATCTAAGATAATAAAGGGTTAAGTTTCTATCCATATTTTTACATTGATTTGACTATATTGTGATGGAATTATGTTTATGAATTCCTTTATCTTATATGAATGGTTTTATGATGTCATGTTGTTTAAGAATCCCATTTTTTATTACATGGGTTATGAAATGATGTATGATTTATGATTTTGTGGCACACATAAGAATGGTATCATTATGAGATGGGTGGGACCTATATCTCCCTCCAATGCATTGGGTAAAGATTTTATATCTCATGAGATAGACATGGCTGGAATGGTAGGTTATACCGGTTCAGTGAAACAGGACTGAAACGAGGATTACTCGATTCAGAAAGGGACTTTGTCCACTAAGATAGTCTTGGCAATGAGTCTTGACTAACAAGAAATGATTCTCTATGATTATGTGTGTATGCCACAATGAGTAATGTTTTATGTTATGATTTCATTTCACTACTATGATTTATCCCATGTTATGAAATTATGCTCTCTTTTGCAGGTTAAGATTTCCAAAAATGTTATGTTCTTATAAAAATTATGTGATTGATATTTCCTTTGTTTACCCTTACTGAGCATTTGAGCTCACCCCTTTTATGTATTCTTTTCCCCAGGATATAAATAAAGGTTTTAGGTAAAAAAAAAGGGAAGATCTTTATGGGAGATGTTGAAGATCTTTCACCACGATTAGAAGATTATAGTCCGAGTTTCCAAAGACACTAAACTATTACGGTCCTTGTGTGTGTGTTTTTGTAATGTACTAAGTATTCCGCAAATGTAATGTAATGTCCATGTACGATAAGCTTCGGGTCTCTACAGTTGGTATCAGAGGAAAGGTTTAGTCAACCTTTGGAAACTAGGATGCGAAAACGTTAGTGAGATCCCTAGAGATATTTCTAAGGTATGTCTAGGGATGTCCCTAGGGATAAGTATACGTATAGGTTATAGTAATAGAATTACGCTAACGATCATAGAATTAAACCTATGATGTTGGATATTGAAGGTACTCCCCCTTAATTATGTTGTTTTCCCTAGCATGATTTTTGCCTCTCACACTATTCTTTTTGGGTTTTAGACGATGGCTGGAACCCGAAGGAACCGTGTTGATCAATGCAATGGACAATGCAATGATTGCCCTCCTGAACAAACAAATGTTATGGGAGATGGAGTGCAAAATCTTATTGCTATGCTTACACAAGCTATGAATCATTCTGGACTTCCAAATGAGCAAAGAAGGGAACAATATTCTATTGAGTCCTTCATGAGGCAACGTCCACCTTCTTTCAGTGGGTCTACTGATCCATTAGTTGCTGAACAATGGATTAGTACTACTGAAAAGATATTTTCAGTTCTTCAATGTTCTGAACATGATAAAGTCATCTTAGCAGTATATCGTTTGGAAGGTGAAGCTGATCAATGGTGGAATCTTATCAAGAATACGAGGCCAAGAGATGAAATTGAGTCCATGGAATGGGACGAGTTCAAGAACCTGTTTTCCAGTAAGTACTTCCCTCGTATTCTTCGAACAAAGATGGAGAAAGAGTTTCTTGAACTGAAGCAAAGGGACGATGAATCTGTTGGTACCTATGAAGCAAATTTTACAAGACTTGCAAGGTATGCTTCTGGAATTATCATTCAACCTGAAAGTAAAGTTGATCGATTTTTCAGTGGCTTAAAACCAAGTCTTCGAAGGGCATTAGCCATAAGGGACTTCAATAGTTATGAAGAAATTGTGCGTTGTGCTATCAAGGTAGAAATGGAAGTTGGTGTTACATATCCATCTCATGGTTTTGACAAGAAACGAAAGATGGAGTTCAAGGAGAAATCTCATAATAATGGTGAAAAGAAGATGAATGTTTCCTTATGCACAAAGTGTGGAAAGAAGCATGGTGGAGATTGTCTAAAAGGGACTAGAAAATGTTTTAAGTGTGGAAAAGAAGGTCATCGAGCAGCTGAGTGTCGAAGTAATGGAAAAAGGGTTTCTAATGATGTGAATAAAGCAAACACTGCCGAGAACGCACCGCCAACACTTCAATGCTTCAAGTGCAAGGAAATGGGGCATTATGCTAATAATTGCCCTAATCCAAGGGTTAGTGATGATCAACATGAGCAACCACTGAAGGCAAAGGACAAAGGGAAATCACATGCGATCACTATTGGCAATGTTGAATATGACAACGATGTGGTGGAATGATTAAGTGTTTATGTAATGGGATTCCAAAATAATGTATCATTGAGTATTGCAATATTTATTGATGTGGTATTCAAAGTGATTGAGATATTTTTTGGAAATAAGATGATATGCGCATAATGAAGACGAGAAAATGAAATGTTTAATAGTATTCATGAGCTCATGATTGATATAAGGACTAAGTGATATCATGGTTTGAGTATATAGAATTTTTTGTGGAAACTGTTAACTTTTAACTGCACTCATGTTTTCACTAAGGTATTCAAGAGAATACACGATTAAGGACTTTGAATGTTTGGAATGTGACCAACAAGACATATCTTATGATATGTGGGGATCAACGACAGTATTAAATCTCTGGTAATCGTTGTCACTATATTATGAGAGTGGACTGCAGTATTATAAGCCTAAAGATTAGACTGGATTATGTTGGACATAAGTTAGTATTGTTTAAGGATAGAAGATTTTCGATATTATTGATGGGATGTTATAGTAACGCAGTTTTAGAAAAAGGGACAACCTGCAGGACGGGCGGCAGCCCATCGCTTCGGACAAGGCTGTAGGAATCGAACCCACAACCAAAGTGCGACTGGCCTTTATCGCCTACCACTGACCTACAGGAAGTCCCTGTTTAGTAGAAACTAGTTTTATTATATTAAGAAGTATGATATATGAAGTATAAGTCCATTTTAGGAACCATATGTGATTAATCTCACTATAGATCGACTTATGTATATAATTTTGCTAACCTTTTGTTTGAGACAGATGGAACGACCTGTCATTCTATCACATGATCTGCTAACACTTCACGAATAACAAATTCAACTTCATTTATTTAAGAGATGAAGTGGAAATTGTTAAAGGCACGAACAACAGTGAGATTGTACCAAAATAAAGTAAGTATTCTAATTCAAATTCTTTAACTTTAGGGAAATGATCTTGAAAACCAAAAATGTTGTCCTAGTGATCTTATACCTGATGAATCAGATGGTACCTTAGATCGTCACGAATTTATGGATTTGTGATTACTGGCTTTTCCATAGCCATGTTCTCTACCACTCTTCATCAGAACATGATGGTTAGATTTCTCTTCCATATCCATATTTTCACCTACGTGGAAACCCAGTGATTAGTTTATTTGGGTAATCGTTACATTTCATACTTTAGCCAAGTTTTGGTATTCCCTTTTACGATGTGGGTTTCTATTAAAGAAACTTTCAAATAGTAAACCATTTATAACCCCGACGAATTTCGAGGGCGAAATTCATTTTAAGGGGGGTAGAATGTAACAGCCCAAGATTTTATAAAAAAATATTCTTTTTAATTTTATTAATGTCTTGTGTTGTACGCTACACCAAAAGGAGCTTGCACAACACACATCCTTGACTTGACTTGCATTACACGCAATCGTGACCTTCCTCGATAGCGTGTGTAGTACGCAATACCGAGTTTCACTAAACAACGATATGCTATAAAAATATTATTAAAACTAGCCGTTATGAATAGTAATAACCACTTTTTGAAATCCAGTAAATCTTATTTTTCAAAATGAACCTTATTTTTGGATTCGGAGTATCGAATTTAGCCTAAGGTGAAATTTTGGCACTTTTCGGATAACTTTCATATTCTGATGAATAGTGAAAATTACTAAATTATAATTAAAAACAACTTTTTTAATCAAAATAATTATTAGTGATAAATCATTAATTTGAGTGGTTTTAAAGTATATTTAGAATATATTTTTACAATTTAATACAATGTTGGTCATTGGATGTAATTTCACATTTAAACTAGACATAAACAAGTGTCAATCTTTTGATAGATATTGTTTCTTAAAAACACGCTATTTGTTTTAACAGCGGGATTTAATTATAAAATTAATCAATGCAAATTTTATGTTATGAATTTGGTAAAATAGACTTCATTTTTGAATTCGGAATATGAAATATAGCTTGGGATGAAATTTTGGCATTGTTATGAAAAACATCAATTTTTGATGAATAGTGAAACTACTAAGTGGTAGGTTAAAAACTGAATTTTGCATAAAACTTAATTTTACCGCTTCTGTGAATGGAATTTCAAAAATCCGAGAGACACGGTTAATATCAAGGACTAAAATGTGGTTCAATGAGATGAAACTAATTTTTTGGTGAATAGTAACTTTTTACTTTTTTTACCGCGGTTAATAGTAAATAGGGTAACTAAGGGTAAATATGATATTAATATTACCCTAACACATGTCCTAATTCTATTGGACAAGTGTAATTCGACCAAAAACAAACTTAGGAATAAAATATGACCATTTAGGCCCACTTGGATTAGATTAGGACATTTATTATTATTTTATTTAAAGAAGGGTTAAAATAGTTAAAATCAAAGTTTAATAAGTAAATCATTTTTAATATGGGGTTATACATAAGATAAATTCGACTATAAATATTCATTAGAAAGCTAAAAAGATTTCCTACATGATGGTATTTTATATGTAATTTTTAGACATCAAATAATATAATTTATTTATGACACAAAAATGATGCAGTAATTATCTTATTAATGAAATATTGACATAATTGATAATATAAATACCAAAATAAATGTAATTTAAGACTTTTTATGAATTCCACTAATTTTCTAGGTTACTATGATATATTAGTGTTGATTTAATAAACTTGGTTAGAACATATAATTCTGTTATGACTTTCACAAAAATCATATATCAAATAGTGTCAAAATTGACACAAAATAGTTTTTAAATCAAATATTATATTATTAATTGTTATTTTATTCCTAAAAATCTAAGGTTCGGCCAAATGACTTAGATAAGGATATATGTATTAATAATATACAATTTGGGGTTCGTTTGGCATGTTATAGTAAGTTTATTAACCATATAGTGAAAGAAAACAAAAGACACGGTAAAAGTTAAATTATTTAACTTAGAGTTAAATCTAATTGATAAGGTTAAAATAATACCCTAAACTTGTCTAAATCCTATTGGTTGATAGGATTTCGACCCATCCCCACTTTAGCTTCGAAATAAGACCCTTTGGAACCATTATAAACCGATTTTGACTTTAATATAAAATAATATTTTGAGGTATTTTTAAGGTGCCCCTCTCCTCCCTTATAAAAGGACACCTCCTCCCCCTCCTCCTCACACCAATTTGAGCACTCAAGCTCGGCCAACCCCTGCCAAAATCTCTTCTCCACTTCCCTAGCAACATCCTAGAGGTTCTGGTCTTACTCAAAGATCAATTTTAGTTCCCTAAGAGGAGGTATCCAAAAGGCGCTTCAAAGAAGAGGTAATTACCGTTACCAATTCTTTCATCTTTATTTCTTCTTCCACTTCTTCTTATTAGGTTGTTTCATTATGAAGTAATAACATAAGTATCACTCATATACTGATATGTTATTATAAGTATGAAACAACCCTAATTCACCTTCTATCCATCCTACGGAAAAATGAAATCACCGCGCGTGCGTACGTACGGAATACCGTCTCCACGCCGTGGTGTAATCTATTTTCCACTACCAACTTACATGGATGGGTATAATGGTGTAAAGAATAACTATACATAGTTATTACAACATCATATTGATTCTGATATATTGTATAATCCACTCCAATTCAATTCAATATTTATAGAAATGATATCATCGCTCGTGCGTACGTACGGACTACCGTCTCCAAGATGCGATGAGATTCATTCTCCATGTTAACCATTTAAGAATGATTATAATATATATATAAGAAATAATAATGAAATATATGACATTATAAATCTACTGGATTTATGTATATATATACATATGTATGTCATCTACTTACTTCCATTTCAAGACAATAAGGAAAGGAAAACAGCGTTCATGCGTACGTACGGACTACCGTCTCCATGAAGGGTGTTTTTCATTTTATTTATCTACCTATTATATATATATATACTGAATATATATGATATATAAATCATATTTTATATTCTGGAAGTAAGTAAATCATGATATAAGTAATAATAATGTCAAGAACAACAAGTCAAAACACCTACGATAAATGAAACGATTTTACCCAAAACGCTTCTTTAACATGGAATTTACAAAAGAACGGGTAATATAAAGTCATAAGTGGACCATATATGATATAATAACAATGAATATGATTCTGTAATAAGTCAATAACATGATTTAAATCATTATACAGGAGGTTCAGACACTTACAAAGCAAGTCGGACCTAAGGTAAGGGAAATATCATAATCTCATTTTTATCCGAGATTGTTTATTCGTAAGTATTTACTGGGGTGTATTTTATCATCCACATCCATGTTCCCTCAATATGTAATATTATTTCCATCCACCTACAATTGTTTAAATCCAATTTTACCCTTCTATGAGTTTTTAGTAAAGGATATGAAAGAAATCTTTTTTCGTTTTTCGGACGAGGTACTTTTTGACTTTTCCGACAAAAGTACGAAGAATGTTTTTTTTACTTAAACGGCATGAATGGATTTTTATGGTTTTATAAAGCCTTATTTTCATAAATCTTCCTCCAAAATATTTCAGGACTATTTTTAATAAAATCTCTTTCTTTTAAAATTGCATGATGTTTTGTGAAAAGAAATTGATTTTGAAGAAGAAAGGATATTTTCCTCAAGAATTCATTTCAAGTGTTTTATCAAAATTATTTTCCATCTAAGATAATAAAGGGTTATGTTTCTATCCATATTTTTACATTGATTTGACTATGTTGTGATGGAATTATGTTTATGAATTCCTTTATCTTATATGAATGGTTTTATGATGTCATGTTGTTTAAGAATCCCATTTTTTATTACATGGGTTATGAAATGATGTATGATTTATGATTTTGTGTCACACATAAGAATGGTATCATTATGAGATGGGTGGGACCTATATCTCCCTCCAATGCATTGGGTAAAGATTTTATATCTCATGAGATAGACATGGCTGGAATGGTAGGTTATACCGGTTCAGTGAAACAGGACTGAAACGAGGATTACTCGATTCAGAAAGGGACTTTGTCCACTAAGATAGTCTTGGAAATGAGTCTTGACTAACAAGAAATGATTCTCTATGATTATGTGCGTATGCCACAATGAGTAATGTTTTATGTTATGATTTCATTTCACTACTATGATTTATCCCATGTTATGAAATTATGCTCTCTTTTGCAGGTTAAGATTTCCAAAAATGTTATGTTCTTATGAAAATTATGTGATTGATATTTCCTTTGTTTACCCTTACTGAGCATTTGAGATCACCCCTTTTATGTATTCTTTTCTCCAGGATATAAAGAAAGGTTTTAGGGAAAAAAAAGGGAAGATCTTTATGGGAGATGTTGAAGATCTTTCACCACGATTAGAAGATTATGGTCCGAGTTTCCAAAGACACTAAACTATTACGGTCCTTGTGTGTGTGTTTTTGTAATGTACTAAGTATTCCGCAAATGTAATGTAATGTCCATGTACGATAAGCTTCGGGTCTCTACAGTGAAAACGGATTCAATCTTTTTTTAGGGATATGGTTGTTGTTGTTGTTGATATGGACTCCCAAGAAAAACTGCTGCACAATCATCTGTTTCTTGTAGTTGTGGGAAACATTCAGATGGGTGGCTTGTCTCAGTGAAAACTCCACACGACCTTGAGGGAGGGGGTTGGGATGTCTTTTTAGAAAAATAAATCTGCCTCACCATAGTTGTCAATTCTTCCAACTTGGTATCAATAAAATAAAATTCAAGTGAAAATGGACTTACCTGATGTACTCCCCTGACATGTGGTGTACCTCAATCACTAAATTGTGGGGAGTTTTGGGATATTTTGACAATCAACGCACATGCAGATTCTAGTGTCTTTTCCACCACTGCTCCTCCAGCCACAACATCCACCATTCTTCTCTTCATAGTGTGAGTACTTCATCGATGTACTGGATGAGGATTTTCTCACTGATTTAGTGATGTGGACAGCTACCACACAACTTCTTAACTCACTCTAAGTAATCATACATTGACTCCCCTTGTGCTTTCTTGATGCCAGAGATCTCCTTACAAATGGAAGTGTTCCTTGATTATAGAAAAAATCTCTTCAAAAAAATAGTTTTCAAATCATTCCATCAAGTTAAATCTTCGGGTTGTAAATAATACATCAAATATTTTGCATCTCTGTCAAGCGAGAATGGGAACGATCTTAGTTTGATTTGATCTTCAGAAACATTGCATGGTTTTGAGGTTGAGAAAACCACATTATATCTTTTATTGTATTTATTGGGATCCTTGCCAGAGAGGCCATGAAATTTTGGAAGAAGGTGAATTAATACAGATTTCAGTTCAATGTCTGATTCTAGATTTGGGTATGCAATGCAACTTGATTGATAATTAATATACGGAATAGAAAATTCTTGAATGGTTTTATTAATTTAATTTCCATTATTTTCATCCATTGGTTCTTGTTTTATGTTTTATTTTTAATTTTTTCCAATTTCAATGTTCTGAGAGTGGAGTAATTCTCTATCTGGTTGAATGTTGAAACATCTCGTAGACTGAAAATGTTTGATATGAGATCGATGTCTACGTTCAATATCAAGGTTAAGATATAAAATATTGTTAGGATTTTTTCATGTAATAAATAAAATAAAATAAAATGTGGAATGTGTACCATAGTAATAAAATGAGAAGTTTGAGTTTGTGGTCCAAAAATAAGTATAAGTAAATAAAATAATTATAAAGAATTCATATTCGGTAAAAACTGAGGAAAAAAAGGAAGAAAATAAAATGTAAAATAATATAAATACCTCTAATTAGTTGATATAATTACTTGCCTCCCCGGAAATGGAACTAATTTGAAAGGTGATGTCATAGGTGCCTTCAAATTATGTTATGTTTTTGGATACTTAGGTGTTGTAGAGTGGCTGGCCAAGGTCGTCTCTCATAGGAGGAAGCAAATTAAAACGTCTTGTTAAAATAATTATAAAAATAAAATAAAAAAGATTAGAAAAAAACATGAAATAATGGGGATTCTTTATTGTTTATAAAACTATAAGAATTTTCCTTGAATAATATTTCATTTTTTGGTTTTTATTTTTGAAATTAAGTTAGATTAAAAAGACACAACAACAAGATGTTCTTTAAGGAAATATTTAAAAGGAGTAATCATTATAACTCAACATATTCACTAAATTATTGGTCATTATCATTTAGATTAACATTCACATAATTATAATCCTCTAATTATTTATCACTCGAACCCTATTGGAGTTAACATAACCAAAAATATGAAATTACTTAAACCCTAGGCTAGCTTCGGAAATGCAATCGCAGTACACTACATTGATTGATGTTCTTATGTTAGATTATGGTATGTGGTTTATTAGATCACATATCCAATCAGGAAAAAGGATTAATTGAGTTTATGGATTTTATTAGGACTCTAAAAATATATCTCATGTGGTCTTTTATTACTGATTAAGATCGCACTCTCACAATTTACCCGACTTCTGACCTCATGTGTTTTGGTGTCAATTTTTCAATTGCTTGTTTAGTTTCATTTAAATTAAAAATTCAAGTAATAGGTCATATTAATTGAATTACATTATCTCATTGATTCAAAATAAATGAATTAAGAATGTTATAGGTATACTGATTACTAAAAAGATCAACTCTTCTATGGGCAGTGTAGTCATCGTAGAAACATTTTGAATGTGCCAAGGTTTAGAAAGGGTAGAACCCAATCAAGTTTATACTCTTTATTCCAGCCCAATTATGAAGATTAATAGAAGAAGAAATTTGAAAAAAAAAGATAATAGAAGAAAAAATGAAGAACATAGATGTTTATTAAACAAACAAATGTTTTACAACACATAGAAGAAGAAGAAGAAGAAGGCTTCATCAAAGGGATCCTTGCTTCAAGAGCTACCCTTATTGAAATAGTTGGATAATTGGAGTGGATCTACTTCTACTCCTCTATCAACTTCCCAATTAACATACCTAACCCCTCAAAATGAAAAAACACTAATTTATAGAGTGGGGAGGTGTCTTGGTTTAAAGAGCTTTCAAGTTTGAATGGGGAATCTCGGCCTAATTTTTTAAGATAACTTGTACTGCCCCTTGGACCTCTAAAACATGTGAACCAGATCTTCTTCCACTAGATTTATTTGTTCAAAATAGGGTTTGATATCTCCTCTCAAAATATGGGCCCAATCCAAGTTCTGATGAAGGATTTATGGCCCACATAAAGAACCAATGTCCAATCTGGCCTCTCCATCCCACATTTTCCTTAATGGTACATTTAGTCCAACGAAATGAATGATTTAACTTCAATGTCTTGAATATAAGTTGTATAATATTAAATGAGAAACACTTTAAAAAATATTTATGTTCAAAATTTTCATATTAAAATATTTTTGAGTGAAACACTATAGTGCATTTTAAATGTGTAAAACTTGAATTCTCATTAAATTTTAAAATGAATGATCTAATCCCAAATATTTCATAAATGCTCATATTTAGCACAATGTGGGGAAATTATATCATTTAATATCACTAAAATATAAAAAAATATTATTTTATCAGTTCTCATAACTTCAAAAGACCATAGAATTCATGTAGGCCCAATGTCATACTCAGTTCACACCCACGCGGGAGTACGTGAAATTGAAAGGGTGGTAGTAGTAGCAGTTATCGCTGCAATAAAAGAACAACACCAATCCATAGGGACGGAGGAATTTTTAAATAAAATTTCTCCCACAAGACCAACCAGGCTAGACCATAACACATCAATAGTATAATGGAATCAACCCCATCCCAAAAGGATGGGGGCATTTTTACATCGAATCCCTACACAATGGACGTCTGTTTTCCACCATCTAAGAAGAATGATGGAAAGAGGAGTCACCCGTTCAACCCCTTTTGGGGGTTTGTACCCTCCATGACAAAGGTGTGTTACAGGGTCAGACCATGGATCCCTTTGGGTCATTCTTCACTAAGAAACACAAATAATACCACATAATGGAGGGAGAAAATCCAAAAAAGGATGCAGAATGCCTTCCTACCATTCGACACCATGTACACCACCTCGAATGTGGTATTCCTTAGTGAAGTTGGTAAAATTCAACCCCACTAAGATCAGAATAACTGATGTGGAGGGATAGGATTTGAAAAAGATTGTTCCATCTCAGACACATCCCACTCCGAGCCTGATGGTGTGCACACCCGAAACCAGAGAACGATCCTGCATTTGAGATTCCCTTCAGCTAATCCGTTGCTACCTTCCCTACAAAGCCCTGCCTAGGAGAAAAATAAATCCAAGGTTGTGTATTCCCCACCTCACTATATCCATATTAATTGGTCCCTCAATCTCAAGGAAAGGTTCTCCAATAAGGAGGAATAGATGAAGGATCTCATGCGAAATAATGTCGAGCTTCATCAAGGGAGCTGCCTTGTCGGATCCACCCTGTGGAATGTCAGCAGGTGCTCCCAGAAGAGGTTCCCATGCCACAGGAACTCATTCTAGTGAATGTATCCAAGGTCGTAGGACCATTATATCTAGCCCTAGAAGGATGTGAAGACATACCCCTACTGGGAAGGAATCTAGAATATGTTCAGGTAAACCAAAAAATGATACCTCTCTATGGGTTTCCACCCCATATTCCAATAGCACCGACATGCCCAGCCTTAGCCACTGCCACACCAGCTCAAGAACATGCTCCAATGGATATGCATCAAGGGATCATAAACATCATCGAACAAATAATAGCTTGAATAGAATCTAGGAATGTATTGGCGCTATGATACAACTAGAGCACAAACCCTACCATGAGTGGGTGAGTAATGTTCCACCATCACCAAACTTCAGAAACCCTATATTCCAAGTATTCGATGGCTCTGGGGGCCCATAATAGAATATAATGCACTATGCCTCTTACTGCGACCCAATGATGGGCACTCCAAAGTAGCAAGAAGCAGTAAAACTCAGGTGCTTCGTACGAACCCTATAGGGTTCGAGATTTTATGGTATACAAGAGTGCCATCCAATTCAATCAGAAGCTGGGAGGACCACTGGTGACATTTTATCTTACATTTCAATTAAAAACAACCTAATACGATGATTAGTGACCTCATGAACTACAAGCATCGAGAGAATGAATGAGTCTCATACTTCATTTTTATATGGAAGGCCTTCCATATTCAATGAATCTGCCTCTCGCCCAGGATTAGATGCTCTCCATGTGCATCGATAATCTTTGAGATGAATTGCGAACACCGCTCATCCTGATGAAGTACACAAGTGGGTATAAACACTTCCCATTCACTTCTCAAGGGATAGAAGACTCCTTAAAACTGACTAATCTTATGTCCCAAGTGGTCCCATCAGCCCCTAGGAAAGAAATGAAAAAAGTTGAAGAGACTTTCGTCATGCTTAAGACACCCTTGGCACCTTCTCCAGTTTCGAGGCCGCTACCAAACCATGTGAGACCCCCAGGACACCAACAGCCACCCCCACATCAACAAGATGAGTGATGGGGTTCTAAATGAAATCATTTATAATAACTAAGAAATAATGCTTACTGGTTCTGAGACAACCAGGTCTGCGACTATTTCATAGCTTCTATGACTTGAAATTTACTTTGACTACTAGAGACAAAGCATGTGGATGAATTGTGTCTCTATGACCGTCCAAATTATTTCCCCAATCACCGAATACTATGACACACAATCTAAGAATTATTTCATTTCAAGGATATCCTACACAAGATGGTGGATTCAGGGAATGTCATGTTGGGACCTCCACCCACACAAGAGGTGTTTGTTTCCACATCCAACTCAAGAGAGTAAGAGGAGTGGAAAACAATAACTTGTAAGAAGAAAAAACATGATAGTTTGATGACCCAAAAACCCATCAATCGAGTCCATTGAATCCTCTAGGAATAGTTGAATCAACCAACTATGCCCCCAAAATCTCCTGATAAGACACATCCATCCTCCTCAAACCCACCACCCTCTAAAGTCTAGATGGGTAGAAAGAAAGATCATGAAGATGAGCAGACACAAAATCTGAATTCATTGTTGACACATTCGTACTTTATGCCAACAGACATGGTTTAGTGGGAACCACCCCACCAAACGTTTAAATGTTCATTGACTCGCTAAATGGTTCAATGGGCACCGTCCAACCAAATGGCACCATCAAAAGGATATTGTCAGATAGAAATAGTGACAGATCATGAACTGATCTTAGGCTCCTTCAATTTCATTCACTTGATGGACCCCTTCTTGGATGAAGACTATGGCCATGAACCTAAATTCTCTAAGCCCAAATAGAGAGCTAGGATAAGCAATCACCGAGGCCAGAGGCTTCCTGGAAGGTATGATCATGGAAATAGTCAAATTCCCAGCCACACCACAAGTCAAACCATTAAATTCACCGAAACTCGCGAAAGGACTATCTGGCAGACACAACATGAACCGGAATTCTCTTTCTCCCATGTTGGAAGAAATATATGCCCAATTATAAGGGAATATACCTCAGGGGAAGAAAAAAATACCAAATCCTCCCAGGAATATTTGAAAACTAGTACATAAAATCCTAAAAAAGGCTACAGCGCCACTGGCCCCAGTAACAGAAGTCGAGCCATCCGCGTCGAAATCTCAAACCCCTAAACTGTATGTGAAAGTGAAACCACATGTCGGGAAGCGTAGAACTATATAGAAGATGTATGTTATTCTAAAGTAGATGGATTTTTTACCAACAAATATTTCAATCATGGATTCATTGTGCATATCAACAGATCATAGGGAGGCTCTCATCGATGCCTTTCTAAGTCCACAGGAGTTCAAGGATGATGTAGTAGCTACCAAAGACTATCGAACAAAGACCAGTCCCAAAGAATTTCACATCATCCTCTCCTTCATAGACAGGGATGAAGAATCCATCATTCTAGGGCACATCAAACCCTTATTTCTGTCTGGTAAGATAAATAGAATATATATCAGGAGGATCTTTATAGACCATGACCCTAAAGTTAAACTTCTCCCACTGCAAATGCTTTTCCGGCTGGTCTATGATGAAGAAAGCTTGAAATCCTGCACTATAGCTTTGCTGGGATACGAAAAAAGTGAAAATAAATTTTTGGGATGAATCAACAATAAAACATGGCTTGAAGATCTCATGTGAGATTTTTAGTTCCTCATAGTGGGGCAAAGTATGGCCTTCAAAATCCTGTTAGGGAGGCCATGGCTGCATTAGCATTTTGCAATTCTTTCATCATACCATCAGTGCATCAAATATTTCACCAATGGAAAAAATGGGACCTTTCATGCTAACAAATCCTAGTTTATGTCCTATTAGTAACATTATATTGATGAAAGATTTGATGAATCAGAAAAAAAACATCTTTTGGCTGACGACATTGATTGGATCAACACCCCTATTGGATTTGAAATGGATCGTACCAATCCCCTCCAACAACATGGGGAAGAGTATGTACTAACCATCAACCATGTTGAATGTGTAAGTATGTGTTTGGGTGTAGAATAAGTTGTCTTCATGGTCTCTACTATGACCACCAAGTCTAAAGACACAAAAAAGCGGGATAACTCCCATGCTTTTAGGAAATTCACTATCAATGTTTCTCATGTTCTGTCCTCAGGACATAAAACATCACTTTCCTAACTTACTATGGAAAAAGAAAATTTCTCCCCCAGCATTGGAGAGTTCATCTCAAAAATAATTTCTCTATAAGAAGAGGAAGATTTTGAAGAATAAGTATAAGGGGAAGAAGACCACAAAGACTCCCATCCTGCATTCGAAGAAGGTGTCTCCACCACAATCGATGAACATAGGGAGATAAATATGGGCTCCAAAAATGTCTTGTGGCCCACATTGATCTATGTGGCCATTCCAATCAAAAAACAGGAGGAATATAACTCCTTTATAAAGAAGAATCGAGATGTGTTTTCCAAGAATAACATGGAAATTCAAAAACTCGATACTATGGTCTCCACCCATCATCTGGGCCTACCAGAAGATCACCAGGGCTATAAGAAAGCATCTAGAAGTACCCACCTAGAACATGCTTCCAAAATAGAGGCTGAAGTTGACCATCCGATCAAATCCTACATCAAACAGGAGGTCCAATATCTGATCTGGCTAGAAAATAGAGTTCTTATCAAAAAAAAGAATGAAAAAATTAGAATCTACATTGAAATCAGGGACCTTAATAGTCAATTCAAAAAAATGACTTATCGGTCTTGATCACAGAATTGTTGATCGATGAAATAGCTGGATACAAAGACCTCTCTTTTATAGATGGCTATTATGGATATTATCAAATTCTGATGGTATGAGGAGATGGAAAATCTACCACTTTTAGGTCCTCTTAAATGGTTTTCTTGTTGTAATGTGATTCCATTAGGATAAATGAATGACAGTGCCACATATCAGCATGCCATGCACCACACCTTCAAGCCATTCTTGGGAATGTTCTTCGAGTGTTATGTCGATGACCTGGTAGTTAATTCACGACAGTGCTCAAACCACCAGGATGATCATGATACTGTCTTCAACATGATACAATTGCACAATTTAAAGATGAATCCCCTAAAGTGTGCCTTTGTCGTTACCTAATAAAAATTTTGTGGAATCTTTGTTAGCCATCACGACACCCAATTCGTCCCCAAGAAGAAAAAATATTTCCTTGGGATGTCTCCAACACACAACTTCACTGAGTTAAGAGGACTCTATGGGGAACATCTCCTACATTTAGAGATTCATAGCCTTCCTAGAAGGTAAATGTTTACCAATTACCAGGCTTATGAAAAAAATATTTATATATGAGTGGGATAATTATTTCCAATAAGAATTAAACAATCTCAAAATATACATCCTAATCCTACGGATGTTGATGAACGAAGTTGAGGGGAGGCCACTCATTTTGTACATAGCCACCATGAAACTATCATCAGGAACTATCCTTTCATAGAAGAATGCTATAGGCAGTGAGAATAGCCTCTGTTTTATCAGCTGGACATTAATCGATGCTGAAACACAGTATTTAAAAATTAAAAAGAACTACCTAACAATAATCTTCATAGTACAGAAGATTAGGAATTACCTATAGCACCATGAGGTCCACCTAGTCTCCTGCTACAACTTTCTCAAAAATATCCTCAACTTCCCCAGGTTAAATAGGTTCCTATCACGATGGGTGGCCATTCTACAATAGTTTGGCATACGGTATATACCTCAGGTAGCCATCAATGACCAGGAGTTATTATATTTTCATGCCGAGAACCCCTCAGATGAAACAATACCACTGGATATTGAACTTCTAGATGAAGAAGTTTTTTCTATACAGGAGGACCCCCAGACATGGGAGATTTACATTTGTGGTGCTTCCTAAATCATGATTGGGAAAAGGATAGAGGATCCCAATCTTATAAAAGCGGGGCTGTGATTTATATTAATATCTCCTAAAAGGTCATCTTTCCTTACTCATTCCTGCTACCAGAAGGGTGTGCTATCAATGAAGTGGGATATTAGTTCCTCTTTTTCGGCTTGGAACGACCTCATGATGTGCAAGATAAACACCTAATAATAATGGGTGATTCAGATCTAGTCATCAAATAGGTCAATGGTGACTATACCATTAAGAAAGAGGTATTGGTCCCCTTGATATACCATGTTCGAGGACTGATGAAAGAATTCCCATCAGAACAAATATTAACTTATGTCCCCCATTTACGAAATGCTCAACCAGACAGTTTAGAAAATTTTGCCATTGCCTTAACCAATCCAAAATGGGATGATACAATCATTATTATTGCTCATCGTCAAATGGCCATTCTGTTCATCTAGAGAAATACAGAGGGAATCGATGAAATTATCCCCGTCTCTAATCCTAATAGTCATACCACCGGCTGGATGGCGCCCCTTAAAATGTACCTTCGCAATGGGAAACTCCCACTAGATAGGGCTGGAAGGGATCATGTCTGAAGAATGGATGTCAATTTTGTCATGTACAATGGGTAAACAAAGAAAAGGTCCTCTACAAATGAGTCCTTGATGTAGTCCTTCTCAGGCGCATTGATGGAGAAGAAACTACTATCGTCATGAAAGAAGTGAACATCGCCGCTTGTGGATTGCACCAATTAGCAACCAAGATCTGTCACCAAATTCAATGACATGGGTATTATTATCCCACCATGGTATAGTATTGTGCCATATTAACCATGAAGTTCAATTCCTACCATGTTCATGCTAATTTCATACACCACCCCCTGAAGATACTACATAGAGCTATGTAATCCTGGATATTCAACACCTAGGGGATGGATGTTGTGGAAAAATATCCACCCACAACATCTATACAATTCATGTTCATACCCACAGCGACTGACTTCTTTTCCAATTAGGCCAAATACATACCCCTTAAGGAAGTTAGGGCGAAAAACATCGCCAGCTTAGTGAAAGACAACATCATTACAGGATTTGGTGTCCCTCGTGTTATCTTCACATACAAAGGAACCAAATTCCGCTCTACTGAGTTGTAAAATCTATACTAGGAGTATGAAATTACATCCAATCATTAGTCATGTTACCATGTAGTGGCCAACGGGAAAATGGAGGTTTTCAACAACACTCTATCCAACACACTCCATAAGTTGGTTGATAAGGATAAGAAATAATATCCAGACAATCTATTTCATGCTTTGTGGTCATACTGGATCACAACATTCACTACAACCCAAGAAACCCCATACTCACTAGTATATGGGGAAGAAGCGGTTTTGTCTATCAATATCCAAGTGACATAACTTCGTGTGGTCATTTTTGATCGACTGTCTAGGGATAATCAATCCCAGATATGGTTAGATGAATAGGAGCAACTAGATGATTAATGGTTATTGCACCATTTAAAAATCTACCAAAATCATATTTCACAGGGCTTCAACCAAAAGTTTCTCATTCAATCTTTCCTCAAAGGTGAAATGGTGTTAGTCCTCAAAAACCTGATAATACTCCACAAGAATACGCCAAATCTTTATCCAAAGTGGTAAGGAACAAATTTCATACATAAGGTCTATTCCAAGGCATCATATACCTTGATCTAAATGCACGAACAACTCATCATGACTCCTACAAATGTGATGTTCTTGAAGAAATAATTCACATAATAGAAATACCATGTCAAAGGTCTAAAATCTATGATAATAGACTAAAAGTAAGAGAAATTCCATGTAAAAGTTCTGAGATCTATGACCCTAAACTATGAGTTATAATACCCCCAATGCCAGGGTCCAAACACTGTGACCCTAAACCATGAGTCATCTTCTTGGCCACAATGAGTTATAATACCCTCAATGCCATGGTCCAAAATATATGACCCTAAATAATGATTTTTTGTCCTGGCCACATGATGTTAAACTATATGGTATAATAACAGAAATACCATGTCAAAGGTCTGAACTCTAAGACCATAAACAATGAGTTGCATAAATTCCATGTCAAAGATCTGAGCTCTATGACCTTAATCTATGAGTTATAATACCCCCAATTCCATGGTCTAAACTCTATGACCCAAAACCATGAGTCATTTACCTTTCCACAAGACATTAAACTGTATGGTATTGGTCCATCCAATATGACATTAAACTGAAATCCCATGGTCCAAAATTGAAGAATTTAAAATATGAGTCATCAACATTTCCACATGATGTTAAATAGTAAGGAACTCGTCCCTGAAACATGAAAATAAGCTGTGACTCATCTCCTCACTATAATATATTAAACTACATGACACAAAATGTCATAATCGCATGATAATAAACTAAATAATCTATTACATAACTACATGGGTCTTGATTCATTCCTTCGTAAGATACATAGCGATGCCTCGATCCTCAATTCAGGCCTAGCCCCCATCAAAAAATGTCATTCTCATGCCCCCTATCTATCCATATTGGTATGTAAAACCCTTACCACTCATTTTTTTCTAACATTGAGTATAACTCACGTGATATTAGGATCAATGGCATGGATTCTTTTATGAAATGAAACTATGAAGTAACAATATTGACATGGAAATTGTGCTGGATAGAATGAAAATTCCCCTACACCAAGACTAATCCAAATCAGTACAAGTTACATACAGAATTACATATGGCTTGATTCCTTCCCCTGAGGGATATGTAGCAATGCCTCGACCCTCGATCTTGGCCCAGCCTCACTAGGAACAAAAAAGAAAATTCCCCTATCGTATCCTCAACCTCCCAAAAATAGCAAAAGAAACCATATGTCCACTCCATGTTTCTCACATTGAGTATGACTCACAAGAACATTGGATCAGTGATAAAGATTCGCATATGAAAATAAGTTACAGAGAAGTATGGTGGACCTAGAACCCAATGAATATGAAATGGTAATGTCCCTAAATATGGACTGATCTAGATCATTATAAGGAATGTTAAAAACTATGTACAACATGATTCTTTCCCTTACAGGATATGTAGTCACACCCGGATTTGGAATCCCAGCCCAGCCATCATCCAAAACAAATGAAAAAATACCCTCAAATATCCTGACACATCAAGAAAACATTTTTAGGGAGCATCAATAACAATGCATGGCTGTATTCATGCAATCACATGATATATAGTGACACTCATATTTGGTATCCTAGCCCAACCAACTTAAAAAAATTCCGTTTTTCGCCCATACATAGGTCATATTTGTATAGGGAGCCCGTGAAAGGTCTTATCGCAAGACAATAAATTGTGAAATTTATTAAGAGTTATATATGGCCTAGTCCTTGGTATTATGAGATTATGCACGTTCCCTTCAGTCATGATATGTCAAAATATAATTCTTCCCCTAATAAATATGAGTCAGGCCTATGTGAATGCTCTATGTAGTTCACAGTTAATAATGTTCAGGGTATTCTCACATTCCGAGGCACATCATTCCCATTTTTCAAACTCTGTACTCACGGAAACCAAAGATCCCCATTATCATTCATGTCCATCGGATATGGACGGACAATGTCTTGTAGACACCATTGTTTTAATATGCACATCATTCCCCTGTAGCTCTTAATTTGATTCTGACAAAAAACATCCATTAATCAAAGGGAAACTCATCCCTAGTAGATTCCTCTCTTATCTCAGTATGCCCAAAATATTCTAATCCCCATGTCATCCCTCCCGATTCATGTTTCCCCAGGGACTATAGTTTAAACCTTCTATCATCACTCACGACTAAGGAATGCCAGAACATCCTAATTTCAATTAACCAAAAACTATAAAATATCACTATGATAGTACAATCGCCCTCACTACATAACTCTAAATTTCAAAGCATAAAATCCTTACCACATGACATAAAACTGAAAGGCTAAAATTGTCCTTGTTGTACGATGTTAAGCAGCATAACAGTGGTTTAAGCCCAAAAGATACCTTTAATGTTGATTTTTTTATTCCTATATAATGATACAGAATCCTCATAATCCCTAGTTTCTCACACTGAGAATATATCATGTGAGATGAGGGATTTCGGTGAGAGATCCACCTTGGAATAATGAAAAAATAGTCTAAGAATTTGATCCTAGAAAAATGAACCTATAAGGAATGTCATGATTCTCTCCCCTGAGAGGATCCTCATGTCCTGGCTATGTTACATTAAATGACCGGGTATCCCAAAGATGGAACAAATTCCTTGCCCTATGTATGAGTTAGATCTACACAAGGGACACCCAATTACATGAGTAAATTACATTACAAGTGTCCTAAATATGTCTGGATTAACTACTGCCATATTTTAAACACCATGCTCTGAGTGATCTTGAATCTACATAACCCACCATAGACATTTGGCATGGAAGGCCGGTGTCCTCCAGACACCTTTGTATGACTATACACATCATGCCCCAGTACCTTTGCATATATTTTCAACAAAAATGGTTTTCAATCAATGGAAACTTTGTCCCCAGGAGAGTACTCCCCTATCTCAGTATTCCCAATTTCTTCAAAAACATGTTCCATCCATCCTGATTCAAGGGCCCTCAAAATCATGGTTTACACTATCCTTCTTACATATATCCTCGATATATCGGAATATAAGGGCCTTATTCTTCTATAGTTTCATTTGAGGTTCCTAAAGTTTCCCCATTTGTATGTGTGAAGTTGATTCACATACAAAAAAAGAGTTCTGCCACTCATTTCCAGGTTTCCCTGAGGAAGTTGAGTTAAAATTCCCATTTTGGATGATCTGGTTCACCCCACATCAAATGTCACGTACCTTATTCAAAACATTCCTAATCCTTATAATCCTCAATGGTCATCGGAGATGTAAGTCTAGTGTCTTAATGACACCTCTTATTGACTATTCACATGATTCCCTGATGGCTCTACATATATCTGCCACCAAAATGGTCTTTGATGAATGGAAAATTTGTCCCAATGAGAGTCCTTTATATAATTTTGTATGCTAAAATAAAATTCATGTCCAGTCACACCCCGGATTTTGGAAAACACATAGATAATGGATTATGTATTGTCTTCATTCAATGTTTCCCGAACATAAAAAGGACTCCTAACTGAATAGGCCATTCACCAACTCTCCCTCGTGCAAGTAAGAAATGTGTGGGAATAGTTTCCCACTCAATGATAATACGAATGTACCAAATTTTTTCAGAAAACACTACTCAGTCCATCCACCCAGTGTGGCTCCCAGCTTCAAAATAAATTCAAAATGTTGAAAATCCCACCAAGCCATCGTAAATAGAAGGCCAGTGTCTTACGAACACCTTTTCTTGACTATGCACATTATTCCCCAGTGGATGTGTATATGTCGCCCACCAAAAATTCCATCAGTAAAAGGAAAACTCATCCCTAGGAGAGTCTTTTCCCACCACTATATGCCTAAAACGGCTCCTGAGCTTCAGGAATGTCTAGAATCCACAAATCTGGTGTCAATAATAATAAATATGTCATGTCTCAAGGATATTAAAACATTACTAGACAACGATACTAAATTAGGGCCATGCCCGGTTAATATTGGTCAAAGTTGTTCTACCTAAAACACCAATAATAAATTTTATTGGAAGGAATGTGAGATTCCAATGAATGATAAAACATAATTGCTAAAGGGAAATCCACAAAAAGAACCCTTGGGTAAAATTCAATTATCGATTCTTTAAAAAATACATTCAACCATCAAAAAGGGCATAATGATTTTTAGGTAGAACACCTGAAAATGGAGTCCAATGATAAAGTCAAGTTATACACGCTAATCCCATGTAAAGTAGTCTTAGGAAAAAATTTGGGTAATAATAAAACAATACATAATAGTTCGTGGGGTTTTCTCTAAGACCCTAGAAATAGTCTTACTACACTCGATGAGTCCCACGGATTATGAAAAAATTAGATCACAATTCCATTATTTCAGTTTAATGGTTTCAAGTCATGGTTTAAAATTTTACTTGATTGAAATTCTTTTGACAGGAAAAGTAAAAGAAAGAGATATTTAAAATCCAAATCAATTCCATTATTTTTGACAAAAATGGGGGAACATCCCCAATTTGAAGTATCTCCTTTTGAAAAAATATAGAATAAGAGTACATATCATAATTTGGGATAGAAATACAATAGGTATTGGTTCACCCGATCCATAAAGATGGAAAGTGATTTCCATGGGCAGTCAACAGTCTTCTCCAAAGAATCTATTTTCCCCGGTTTTGGCCATGAACATCAAACGCACCTACTCTAGAATTACTATAAGGTCCTAACCTTTCTTCTGAGTGGCTTCATAATTAGTACTTGAAGAGTCCAGTTGATCCCTCGACCTTGAAATTTGGGACTCGCAGTCCTGAAGCTCTTTTTATTGGGTGTCCACCACATTATGAGCCTTCACCTTCTTGCCTTTGAGATGATGAAATTATTATGAAGCATCTCGGAAGGTTCCCACCTGGTGATAAAAATAATTGAACATGGATAGCTTTTCCTTGTAGGAGGAAAGTTCATCACGTGAAATGATTATCTGATATATGAGGATTTGTAGGTGTCAAAAATCAAATCCTTTGGAACCCATCTCGGTGAATAATCACTAAAAATTGTCACCCTCGTCGGCAAGATTGGCTAAAATTGTCTTCTTGGAAAGGGAACATAACTAGCGCCATGCCTCTTTCTATTCTACCTGGAGCCTCCCCATGGCACCAGTACATTAAACCTCCTCTGCACCACATTCCTATAAGCAGTAAGCATTGAACTAGGAATGGGAAGGGATCCAAGAAAGACCAACCTATTTGAGGGACACTCTTTTCCTTCATATGGTTTAACTACTGGGGCCAGGTATGGAGGATTAGTCGTAGCTTTCATGATGATCGGTGATACTCAGTTGGTGCTAGCCTTATTTAGATCTTGGTAAATATCCACAGTAAGGGAGTTGTCTAAATAACTCCCCTTTAAAATGGGTTCTACTGATGAAACCCCTCTCAAATGATTTTGATGATGGACAGAGCATCTTCTTTCCACAAGGGTTGAAGTATGTGGTTTATCCATTGTGCCTACAGCAAGGACGGTAGTAGAAGTCACAGAAATCGCACTATTCATAGTATAATGATTGTGTAGCATTGTTTTTGGGGTAAGGATCGGGCAGGAAATTATTAAGAGTTTTTGCACCCACTAAATTGGTTATTTCCATATCCCATCGGGGTAACAATCTTCCTAAAGTTGGGTATACCCTAGTGATAGAAAGGTGGGCCCCATTGTGTTTGTAATGATAATATCCCTAGACACACCTTCATGCATCATCAGAAGCCACAATTAGTGGAGAACTACAAGATGATATTATCCACTTACTTGAACAACTAAAAGCAACACAGTCTATTGAAGGCATCCAAATTTCCTAGAAAACTGGTAGGGGAGGTATGGCTCACAAATGACTACTCGGTCTATACAAGCAGTGAGCATCATGTCATGATGGTTGATGAGGTATGAGAATTCCTCAAAGGAGCCTCCCTCTTAACCTCTCAATGAACATTTATGGATAGATCTAGTGAAAACAAGAAACGAGAAGCATCGTTCAATAGCCCAAACACATCAATAACGCTCAGAGTCCTGAAAAGAACATCGGAAATGTTGTGAAGAGGAGGATGAAAGTCAGAATGGTGAACCCATGTTCTATTCTATTATTCATAATAGGGGATGTGTTTCACCATACACCAGTACAAGATTTGGAACGGTCCGCTGAGATGGTGTAGAGGCCTGCCTTCCTATATCTGTCCTAATAATTCATCTAGCCGGGAGAGAGTGGGGAGGTCTAAATTAATGGGTTGAATCTCTTCGAACATAGCTTCCATCATTAAAGTTCAGGCCCGAACCACAGTATATATGTCACAAGATGGGAAGGTACATATGCATAAAAACATGGAAAAGAAACCTTCCTACCTATGTGAAGGTGAAATGTCTGGCCAAAGCTCATATCCCCATGTGGTATATCTCCTTTTCTTCAAGGGTAGCACAATAAGACCTTAGAGTTTACTAGCACTGGCTAGTGGGATGAGTTTGACTATGGCAATCCCTTATCATGGGTTCATTCATCTACAGGAATAAACTTATCCATGCTTCTAATGGGATGAGGGAATGAGCCTCGAGGGGATGATCAAGTGATACCACTTCCATGACTCGTAAGCTTCTTTTCGAAGGAGACATGTGATCGGTGTCATTCCATATGGTGGCTGCCGGGAGAAACTCGCCATATATTTCTCCAAGGATAGGGAGTCACTTAAGTTGGTGTGTATCATATAGGTTGATCCCCACCTCCCCATGCAATAAGTGGAAGGTGTTGGTTCTCAAACACCAACGGCTCAACAGTTCAAGAAGAATTCCACCTGAGGAGAAGAATGAAAATTGAGAAACCGAGGTTTCTTGGTACAAACCCACCGCCTATAGCTGGTCCGGGGACTCCAGACAGGTCTCGGGTACCCAGAATTCCCAGGCTCAATCATTAGAGAAATATCCTCCAGCCCGTATATCCCAATCGGTTCGCCACCCGCCATTAGGATATTCTTTTGAAATTATGATAATGGATGGGTATTCTCAGACATCTTGTCTCATGACACAATCGCAGAACCTGAATTTTCCTTATTTCCATGACAATCCTCTTAGTATGAAGGTGTTCTCCTGAATCGGAGTGGTGATGACTTCTCCAACTGGGGGAATTATGGCACGGTCATTACCTTCAAATGCCTCTAAGAGGTTGAGAGGGATGTCAGGGTCAGGTAATGGAAGAATCACATCCCCAGTAAGGAAAAATTAGTAAAGTGGAAACAGTACGGATAATGGATAAGTTAGGAGCTCTGGTTTCAAGAGGTCCTTTAAGAAGTTGTCACGGGGAATGACATGGGCCCAAAGATGATCATCATTATTCCCCGCCTTGTATTCCCATGTCATAGTCAGTTTTGTGGACTCTGAAGCATCCATTGTAGCCTACACAAGACGATCCAGAAGGTGATGAAAAGTGATTCCAATAAAAAACTGTTGGATAAAGGCTATGGAAGAGTTGATAAAGGACTCAAAATATATCCAAAAAATGCTTTGTGTACGGTTTCTTGAAACAGTATGTGGTAGCCACATCCATCGTACTGCATGATATATGGATGTAGCCCTACCTACAGCTACAGTACGCAGTCGCATTCCACCGCGTACAACATGTTATGCAAACCATCCATGAGGCGTTGGCCAGCATATGATTTGTTAGCGAATAGAAAGGTTCGCAGAAGATGGATATCATGAACCTGGGCCTTTTTTAAGTTCATATTGATAAATTACAGATTATAATTTTTTGTTTGGATTATTAATTGTCAATTTTTGGTCTAGTGATTCATGTTTGGTACGTGGAGAAGCTAGATGTGTAGAATCCTCCTATAAGGAATCCAAATTTTAAGACTTAAAATTCCAAAAAACCATTTGCGGGATCCAAAATATGGTATAAGAACGGTGAAATGGTGAGGATACTAGTTCGCGGAACATACAAAGATTTTCGTGGACAGGTTTTTTTCAAGGAGAATGCTACGCAAGAGTAGAGGAAGCCAGGAAAATCATGATCATTTTTCTCCATGAGAAATGGTAAAAGAGAAATGACATGGACCCCTATATATAGGTGTGGTCCCCTCCTACTCGGTCCATTTGTTCTACCTCAAACCATTTCAGGTCAGAACCACATCTACATCGGAATAGTCCCATTTTTTCCCAAATGGCCACTATTTTGATGGGGGCATTTGTAGGGACATGAAAATTTTTCAAAGAGAAGCAAATACCACCAAAATTGAAAATTCTTTGCATATGGAAGCAAGTACTCTTACATGTCTAGATAGATGAATAGACTCAATTTGAGTTTCAATATTCCGAAGAAACATGAAGGAATTAATGTTTTCAAAACAATTCAAGTGACCCATGTACCATCATCGTGAAAGGTATGTGGACCTACTGGATCGCAAACCCCCCTCCTACACAGAATGATCCGTGAACTGTTCCCCTCACAAGGTGATGGCCAGTGAGCAAGTCAGACCACAAACTGAGCTGCAGATGGATTAATACGCATTAAGAGCAAATGTGTACCATGTCGTGAACTCATTAGTTAGTCGACGAAGAAAACCTATAGGGTTTCGTTAACCATTATCATGAATTAAGGCCTATGAAAACCCCGGTTGACCAAGTCTTACAGGGGTTAGGATATTGCATCAATGGGACTCCAAAAATGGTGTTGCATGCCCAATAGATACTATTACTCTGATGCTCTATAAAAGGAGAACAATATAAGTACGGGAGAAACACACAGAGGGGGAGACTGATAGAGTGATTGAGGGATAATAAAATTTTGAGGGAGACTCATAGGTTTCACTTCGAAATCTTTCTTGTTTCATCAGCGAAGCCCGAACCGCGTACCACTCCCTCCTCCAGTACAACCGTCTGCGAACCATAAAATGTGGGAATTAAACAATAATAATAGAAATGTGAACCTAACTGGTGAATCAAAAACCTCTATTTTCTCACTGATGAACTCTCCATGAATGATGATCCCCGGTACACTCCTTCAATATGGTTCTCCAAGTAGCGTACCATTGTGTGGACTGAACCCGACGCCACATACAACATTAGTACGCTAATGGAACCCAAAGTAGTGTGATGGGCCACATACCACTGTGGAATATGGTTGTATATACCCTTTCATGTGTACCGTATCGGTATGTGGATGACCCCTCTGCCTGCTTACCAGTAAGGTATGTAGAGTCTCTGCCATCTTGCATAAAAAGTCAGTATGTAGAATGGGGTATTTTCTTGTATTGTTTCCCCCCGTTCCAACCACACCCCTCCACTATCATCTAGTCCTCCATGATCCTGACAGTAACATGTACTCCATTATTAGGCCAAAGCCTCATCCAAATCCACTAGACCCATATGATCAGACTATCTAGTGCATCAGTGCGCTGCATTGAGTCTACATAGCCATGGTAAGTGAAGTCATGAAGGTTATCCCCACAACGGTGCAGGCTTCTAGAAAGCCTATGGGTCTACAATCCCACGGTAACATAGAGTCCAACCATGGCATACCGACGCGAACCTCCCTATTCCAGGGATGAATGGAAGTCACATTATTTTCCATTCAATGTGGAATAATGATCAATCGAAGGGGTTATGTTCACTCCTTATTTTGATGTGAACGAAACTCCTCCCCTTGCTCGAACGTGCTCTTGGGCCCTCCCACTGACATAAGTCCCATTTCTTCGTAGGTAGGGCAATGTGAAATTCAATTTCATTCCACATTGAAGGGTTCATTTCACTATGGTCTTTCCCATGGTCACTGAGACCTCTTATGCAGGAGGGCTCTCCCTCCCCCACCAACTAGGGAAGAATATTGTTAATTGTAGAATATTTGACGTCCTCTTATTTATCACACTGAGAATTACTTATGTGGGATTAAAGGTTTGTGAGGATTACAACATCCACATGAATTTGAACTACATGAACTCTGATTCCTAAAAATGAAAGGATATATAGGATACCTACCTGAAGTCTCGAGCTCAACAGTGTTCCCCTACAAAAGGGTCCACCCAACCATGTCTCTCATATGGGCAACCTCCACCCCAAATCCCCACACAATCTGAACTATGTGGGTTCTGATTCCTCGCCTGAGGATACATAGGAAGCCCTTATTAGGGGCATGATCCCAACATAATGTCACCTTATGTCTCCCATTGATGGCGATAAACTCTAGAGCGCCTTATTATATGGTTCAAGTCAGTATCACCTCTGTAGCATCAAATATGTGCATGCCTACAATGATCATGCAAACCATTTTTTGCGCCTGGACACACACTTTAGGAATGGGCCAATGATTCACGAACATATAAACATGACTTAAATCTATAATAGAGTCCCAAAACAGAAAATAATCCTCCCTCTAAAGGGTGCGGTGTGCCTAACCTCACATCCTCCTGTCCAATGGATTCCATAAGTTTCATTGGCTGATCCACCGATCAACGAGCACCTACCTTCGGAATGCAGGTCCATGAATCATGGAGAGGGTCATTGGGCATTCCTAACTTCACGAATAAACCCACTGAAGACCATCTGAGGAAGTTATATCTGAGAGGACAGACTGCACAAGTATTTGACCCTAACGCAATTCCCGCTGGGACCAATAGTTCTGATTGTTAATCCAACATTATTTAAAAGATAATGAATCCAAATTGTTTGAAACAAAAGTAATGGTTAATTAGATGAGAACCCATCTCTATATAAAAATGGGCGGGTGATGATCCTTGTCATACCATTTCTGCACCACCCAGAAATGTGCCACCGCGAAGGTGGAACATCCACAAAGGAGTGGGTTTGGATAAGACTTTTGGTATGATGAAATCAAAAATGATGTAGTCTATGATGACACCAAAAGTTTCCTAAATTTCATTACATCGAGTTATTTTTACCTTATCTTATTTTTCATTGAATCTCAATCTATTTGGAAGAATTTTTCTTGAGAATTAATTCATTATATTTTACTCTTTTTAGAAATTCCAATATTTTCCTTTCCCTCCCTTAGAAAGATACGTCCAATTCTATCAATTCTTCACACCACCTTGGGCCATCTAGCTCAACCCACCCCAAATAATTTATCTTATCAACTACCATATCCACTATGTATAGGTGTTGGTTGTAACGATCCAATGTTTCATGAATGGAAATACCTCTTGATCTAATTAAATGTCTCTTTATGTTTATATAAAATGTCAACTTCTTTGGTTTTATGTCATGAATTTTGACCATTGCTTATATAGTCGTTGAATAGTGACCACATGATTAGTATAAATATAGGGGTTTAACAAATCCAATTTACTCAGAAAAAAGAAACGACGGCCTCATCCAGTAGAATTGCTCCGTACGAAGCCCATTTATTGGAGCTCGGAAAAAGGGTGGCATCTTTGGGCTTCGCTCTTGACCAAGCCCAAGCTGAGCTTCACCATGTCAAGCTCGAAAGGGACCGTCTATGGGAAAAGTGGAAGTTGATAGAGATTACCACTCGAGCGATGTTATTCGAGCCACTCCAAGAGTCTGTCACCATTACACACCTTACCCTTAGGTCATATGCGACTATTTTAAGGGGTTATGTAACAAATCTCTAGTACTATGTTCATGTATATTATTTTTGTATATAAAAATGAAAATACCTCCTTGTCATTTTTGATACATTGTAAATAGTTTTTAAAGTAAAAATAGTGTTTTTAGTTATTATTTAATTAAGAATTCTATTTTATTAAATTGAGGGATTTTTTAATTAAATAATATTTTAATAAAATAATATTTTTATTATTTAATTAATTTTTATGAGTGCAATTTAAATTTTTATTAAGGTTTGGAAGCCATTTCTGTCAAAACCCGTGAATTTTCGATAAATGACGGTTTTTATTTTAATTGTGAAAATTAACATATTTAGTAAATTATTTAGATGAAATAAATGTTATTTCAGGAATCAGGATGTCGAAATTATCCGATAGTGAATTTTTCATAATTTTCTGAGACAGTCAAATTTTTGGGTAAAAAATTAAATACCGTTTAAATATATATTGAGTTTTATGACATCATAATGACCCAATAGTGATGTCATAAAATACTATAAGCTTTATGTTCGGACAATATATGTTTTAACATAAAAATAATGTGATTTTGGGTTTATTTGACTTACTTTTAAAATCATTAATGGACCCCTCAAGACTTATTAAACACCCTGTCTTTAAAAATTAATTTCCATGGGAGGGTGACTCACCTCCACATAAGCAAACCTATTATTTTAAGAAGATCGGACTTTGGCCTTATAAAATATTTTTTTCCTCTTCCCTCTTCCAAAAACCATTGGAAAAAACCATGGGATGGTTTGTGGTTTGGATTAATTTAATATAAGGGGTCCCAAACCTAAATAATAAAGAATTTCCTCACCTGTCCTATATAAACCCACCCAAGCTCCCACTTCCTCCACACTCAAAGCCTTTTTAGTTCATCCAACCTCTTCCCTAATCTCTCTAAAATCCTACCAAGGTTCCCCAAGCTCCCAAGAAGCCTCTCACAAGCCTCTCTCTAGCCTTTGGAAGCACACTTCCAAGTAAGTGTTTTTTCATTCTTTCTCATTTTTGTCCAATTTTATTTTAGTTGTTTTTCCATTTTAATTTCAATTATGAATGTTGGGGTATGGTTTCAGACCTCCCTCATACTTCCCTTTTTATGTTTTAATGATGGGATACCCTTTCTCTCTCATTAAATGCCTCCCATGTACACCCGTTACTCCGAAATTCCGAAAGGAACTTCTCTCTCCTCATTTACATTCAAGCAATACTTTTGTATCATGAATCTAAATTCCATTACCATTGTTGGGACATGTATCTATATGACCTCCATAATGTCCATTACATTTAGATATGATGAGGAACCCCTTTCTCTCTCATCAACATTTTTTTATGAATTCTTATGTCATGCTGTTATGCTGCCGAAATCAAACCGATTTTCTAAGCCAATGCCATTGTGTAGTGAATACCATGACCATTTCTCCATCAAGGGTATTCTCGTTTATGATCATTTACTTGTTGATTATAAATTTTGATGTATTAATTCCACATTCCTTCATCGTAGAATAAATGATTATGTTTTATGAATACATGTTTTATGATCCTTGTGGCACACATATCCATGAAATGAAATGGTTAAGAAGGGTGCACCCTTATAGCACTCCAATGCATTGGGTATAGTATAGTATCATGATATTTCATGTGAAATGAGTGTTTAATCATTATAATTCATGTGCAATGAGGGTTTACTTGTACTTTATGTGCAATAAGGATTTACTCATGCTCCATGTGCAATGAGCCTTGGCTCATGATAATTCCATGTTAAGTGTTGTTGCCACATTTCCATGTTATGATTATCATGATTTATCATGATTTTATGTTCATGTTTCTCTTGTGAGCTATTGATATGCCTAATGTCTAACATTTATTGTACTCCTCATGTTATTCCATTTGTTTTCACCTTAATGGGCTTTATAGATCACCCTTTTCTTATGCATGTCCTCATGTTATCCCATGCAATGCTAAGTATGAGGGAATGTAGTGGTCATGTAAAGAATGTTTTCAATAAAGATGTTGTATTTCATGTTTCAAGTTTTTATGTAATGATCCTAAGCCCCAAAGACAATAAACCTATCGATCATATTTGTTTTATCAAGTAAAGTTTTATGTAATAAATCATGTTTAAGTTTGTATTCAAAACAGGGTTGTCATAGTTAGTATGACAGGATAGGTTTAGTTATTATTGGGATTAGGATTAGAAAACCCTAGTAAAGAATTAGATACAAGACTAAGTACAATAAATGTGTCCCTATGTTTTTGTGAGTATTTAGTAAGTGGGTTATCAAGAAAATACATCCCTGTCTGGATACGAGCAGGTAGAGGCGGCTCTAGCACAGATGTATCCTAGGGGTAAAACCCGAAAACACCGCTTTGAGATAGACTCGAACAAGAACTGGTACACGACAATGGTCCTTGCTTCACTCTTGGTTACGACACTCCCGAGGGATATGCTTTTGTAAATTCACAAGCTTAGTATGAACCCTTATTAAGGGAATAAAAAAATTCCCCTAAGAATATATGATAGAAAGTATATCATGAAAATCCAAGATTAAAGCCTATAGACTCATGAGTTAAGGAAATAAAAGTTTATTTATAAGTCATCAACTTTTGTCTTTGGATTACCCTTTATCAGTTACCCCTAACTTTCCTTTTATTCTAGCCAATGGCCGGTAATAGGAGGACTCGGGCTAACAACCGTTGTGAAGATTTGTGTGATGACTTTACTAATGAGATGCCAAATCCAATGGGAGTGGGAATTACGATATTTTTCACACTTCTCTCTTAGCTAGCTCATGTTTTGAATAGAAACACGGGTCAAGAGGAACGTTTAACCCCCCTAAGAAAGAATAAGTCGCTATCAAGAGCTTCATGAGACAGAGGCCTCCGACATTTAGTGGATCATCTAACCCCACGATCGTTGAACAATGTTTCAACTCCATTGAAAAGGTCTTATCCATCCTTCAATGTTCTGAACAAGACGAGGTTCTCCTAGCGGCTTATCGTATGGAGGGTGAAGATGATCAATGGTGGACGTTGATCGAAAATAAGAAGCCTGAGGAGGAGATCGAGGCATTGGAATGCAATGATATCTAGAAGATGTTTTTCGATAAATATTTTCCATGCACCCTCCGGCTTAAGATGAAAAGGGACTTCCTTTCCCTCAAGAAAAAAGATGAAGAATCTATTGGATCTTAAGAGGAAAAATTCACAATGCTTTCACGTTACGATTTCGGACATGTTGTTACCATTGAATGCAAATTTGACCGCTTATTTGGTGGGTTGAAGCCTAGCCTGCGGAAAGCATTAGCGATCCATGACTTCGACAGCTATGAAGAGATTGTCTGATGTGCCCTCAAGGTCGAAATGGAGATCAGGAAATCAAAGGGGTATCATGGGGACAAGAAGCGTAAGGTGGAATTCAATGTTGGCAGTCCGATGGATAAATCCAATGGTGCTAAGAAGATCCAGAACCCCACTTTCCAAAAGTGCAGAAAGAAGCACCCTGGAAATTACCTTGAGGGAATGAGGAAATGCTTCAAGTGTGGAAGGGAAGGGCACCTAGCTATTAACTGTTGGCAAGAAAGACCCGCGGCTGCGACAGAGGAGAGGAACACTCCGTTCGAACCTCAACGTGTTGTTAAATTCTACAAATGCAAAGAATCAGGTCATTTTGCAAATCAGTACCCTAATCCCAGGTTTTTCGGAGGCAACCAACAACCTCCAAGACAGCAAGGAAGAGCTTTTTCCATCACTTCTGCCAAAGTGAACCCCGAAAATGAAGTGGTGATAGGTACGCTAGTTATTCAGTCAAGAATAGCGAATGTACTTTTTGATTCAGGTTCTACGCATACTTTTATATCTCTAATGTTTAGAAGAACAATCTCAGCACCACCACAAATCAAGGAATTGAAGATGTCGGTGAGTACATCAAATGGGGAAATCATTGCATCCCGTGAGAATAAGTCATCCACTGTTATAATCTATGGATTGAATTTCTTAGAGAACCTCTACATACTCCCTCTGGTGGAATTTTATGCAATTCTTGGAAAGGATTGGGTTTCCTTATATAGAGCCAACATAAATTGTTAGGAGAGAGAAATCAGACTTCATATGGAGAATCGACCCCCAATTCTTTACAAGTGTCAGGAGGGAGATGAATCACCTTTATCTCTATCATCTCAAGCATGGATATTACTGCCCTATGAGCATGCGTATATGGCTCAGATGATTGAGTCCAAGGAAGGCACCATCCTGGAATAAATGCCTATTATGAGGGAATTCGTGGAAGTGTTTCTCGAGGAACTTCCTGGTCTTCCACCTAGAAGAGATGTTGAGTTCTCAATTGAACTTATACCCGGGGCTTTAACAATATCCAAGACTCTATATAGAATGGTTGTTGTAGAGGTTGAAGAGCTGAAGAAACAATTACAGGGGAATCTGGAAAAAGGGTTTATACGCCCAAGTGCTTAACCACGGGGTGGACCAGTCCTCTTTGTCAAGAAGAAGGATGGGTCAATGCGTCTTTGAATTGATTATCATGAACATAACAAAATCACGATAAAAAACAAGTATCCTCTCCCACAAATTGATGACTTGTTCGATTAGTTGCATGGAGCACAATACTTCTCCAAGGTGGACTTGCGGTCAGGATATTATCAAGTAAGGGTGAAGAAGGAAGATATCCCCAAGACTTCTTTTCAGAAAAGATACGGGAACTATGAATTCATAGTAATGCCTTTCGGACTCACCAATGCTCCAAAAATCTTCATGGACTTATTGAATAGGGTCTTTAGATATTACCTCGACAAATTTGTGGTAGTATTTATACATGATATTATAATATACTCCAAAACCAAGGAGTATCATGAGGAGCATTTAAGAATTGTGCTAGAGACTTTGTGCAAGGATAAGCTCTATGAAAAGTACAACAAGTGTGAGTTATGGTTGAACGAGGTATCATTCATGGGCCATATAATCACAAGCAAGGGGATATCTGTGGATCCCTCCAAAATAGATGCAATTGAGGGTCGGATGAGGCCAACATCTGTAATGGATATCCGTAGCTTCTTGGGTTTAGCTTGATATTATCGACGATTTGTGAGGAATTTCTCATGATTGTCCAACCCTCTTACCAAGATAAATCGGGAAGGAGTAAAGATTTCTTGGAGTGATGAATGCGAAGAAATATTCAAGGAGTTGAAAAGGAGTCTTATCACTACGCCCATGCTAACTTTACCCACAAGTGGGGAACCTTTTGTGGTTTTCAGTGATGCTTCGAAAAAGGTCTTAGGCTGTGTGCTGATGCAAAATGATAACGTGAAATCCTATGCCTCAAGCCAGTTGAAAATCCATGAGAGAAACTATCCAACGCATGATCTAGATTTGGCGGCTGTGATCTTTTCCTTGAAAATCTGGCGGCATTATCTCTATAGATAGAAATGTGAGATATATACTGACCACAAGAGTCTTAAATATATATTCACACAGAAAGAGCATAATATGCATAAGAGAATATGGATAGATCTCATCAAGGATTATGACTATTCAATACATTACCACCCTGGGAAAGCGAACAAGGTGGCAGATGCCCTAAGTAGAAAGGACCCAGTGATTCTATCAATGATGAGAATTGAGAAGAATCCAATCTTTTTAGACTTGATGAAGATGGACATGGGAATCATAGAGAAGGGAACATCATCAATCCTTTCAGAAATGATTGCTCAACCCTCTCTTTTGGAAAGGTTAAAGGATGTTCAAAAGTATTATGTGGGAATTCAAGAAAAAGTGGAAGCTATCGAAAAAGGGATATCCTTGGAGTTTAATGCTAATGAAGAAGGAATTGTGCGGTTTGGGAAAAGACTATGTGTTCCATCAAATCTGGAGTTGAAGAAGGAACCTTTAGATGATGTACATGGTTCATATTTCTTTATTCACCCAGGGAGCACAAAGATGTATCGAGATCTCCGAGAAATCTTTTTGTGGGATAATATGAAGAAGGAGATCGCCGAATATACATCAAAGTGCCTAGTGTGTCGGCAAGAAAAGTCGGAGAGGAAGAAGTCTAAGGGGATGATTCAACCAGTGCCCATCCTAGAATGGAAATGGGAGAACATCACCATGGACTTTGTCACTGGACATCCAAGGACATCCAAAGGAAACAATGAAATCTGGGTTTTTGTGGATCGTCTTACAGGGACTGCACACTTCATTTATATTCAGTAGGATTTCTCATTGAATCGAATGGCCCCGATATATATCATGGAAGTGGTAAGGTTGCATGGAGTACCACTATCTATTGTGTTTGTCCGAGATCCATCATTCACCTATAATTTTTGGAAGAGTCTTCAACATGCTCTGAATACTAAACTAAACTTTAGTATATCCTATCATCCTCAAACTGATGGCCAATCCGAGCGGACTATCCAAACACTTGAGGACATGTTGAGAGCCTGCTCAATGGAATTTAAAGGAGGATGGGATCAATATCTTCCTCTGGTTGAGTTCTCTTATAACAATATTTTCCACTCAAGCATCCAATTGGCACCATATGAAGCCCTCTATGAAAAAAGGTGCAGAACACCAGCATGTTGGGATGAGGTCGGTGAACATAAGCTTCTTGGACCAGAAATGGTCGAGGAAATGGTGGAGAATGTGAAAACCAATTAGCAGTATATCAAGGAAACCCAGAGTCGACAGAAGAGTTATGTAGATAATCGTCGACGAGCCCTTGAGTTTAAATATAGAGACATGGTTTTTCTACACATATCTATGTGGAAGAAGGTCATGAGGTTTGGAAATAAAGGGAAGTTGAGGCCAAGGTACATCAGCCTCATCGAGATTCTTTATCGTGTCGAGGTTGTGGCCTATCGACTAGAACTTCCACCTACTATGGCCATATTACATGATGTCTTTCATGTATCCCTCTTAAGGAAGTACATACTGGACCCTTCACATGTACTCTCTTCTGAGGTGGTAGAATTGGAAGATAATATTTCTTATGAGGAGAAACTAGTGAAGATCTTAGATCGCAGAGAAAAACTTCTACGAAATAAGACAATGCCCCTCGTCAAGGTGTTGTGGAGAAACCAAAATTTTGATGAAGCGACTTGGGAATCGGAGGAAATGATGAAGCTAAGTTACCCACATCTGTTTTAGTGTTGGAAAAGGAAAATTTCAAGGGTGAAATATCTTAAGGGGGGAATATTGTAACAACCCAAAGTTTCATTAATGGAAATCCCTCTTGATATAATTAAATGTCTCTTTATGTTTATATAAAATGTCAAATTCTTTGGTTTTATGTTAATAATTTTGACCGTTTCTAATATAGTCGTTGAACAGTGACAACATTATTAGTATAAATATAGGGGTTTAACAAATCCAATTTACTCAGACAAAAGAAGTGATGGCCTTATCCAGTAGAATTTCTCCATACGAAGCCCATTTATCGGAGCTTGGAAAAGAGGTGGCATCCTTGGGCTTCACTCTTGACCAAGCCCAAGATAAGCTTCACCATGTCAAGCTCGAACGGGACCGTCTACGGGAAAAGTGGAAGTTGATAGAGATTATGACTCGATCGATGTTATCCGAGCCACCCCAAGAGTCTGTCACCATCGCACACCTTACCCTTAGGTCTTATGCGGCTGTTTTAAGGGGTTATGTAACAAATTTCTAGTACTATGTTCATGTATATTATTTTTGTATATAATAATGAAAATACCTCCTTGTCATTTTTGATACATTGTAAATAGTTTTTAAAGTAAAAATAGTGTTTTTAGTTATTATTAAATTAAGAATTCTATTTTATTAAATTAAAGTATTTTTGAATTAAATAATATTTTAATAAAATAATATTATTATTATTAAATTAATTTTTATGAATGCAATTATAATTTTTATTAATGTTTGAAAGCAATTTATGTCAAAACCCGTGAATTTTCGATAAATGATAGTTTTTATTTTAAATGTGAAAATTAACATATATAGAAATTTATTTAGATAAAATAAATGTTATTTCTAGAATCAGGAAATCGAAATTATCCAACAGTGAATGTTTCATAATTTTCTGAGACTGTCAAATGTTTGGGTAAAAATTAAATACTGTTTAAATATATAATGTGTTTTATGACATCATAATGACCTAATAGTGATGTAATAAAAAACTATAAGCTTTATGTTCGGCCAATATATGTTTTACCATTAAAATGAAGTGATTTTGGGTTTGTTTTAATTACTTTTCAAATCATTAATGGACCCCTCAAGACTTATTAAACACCTTGCCTTTTTAAATAAATTTCCATGAGAGTGTGACTCACCTACACATAATCAACCCTATTATTTTATGAATTTTGGACTTTGGCCTTATAAAATATTGTTTTCCTCTTCCCTTTTCCAAAAAACATGGGCAAAAACCTTGAGATGGTTTGTGTTTTGGATAAATTTAATATAAGGGGTCCCAAACCTAAATAATAAATAATTCCCTCACCTTTCCTATATAAACCCACCCAAGCTCCCACTTTCTCAACACTCGAAGCCTTTGGAGTTCGTCCAACCTCTACCCTACTATCTCTAGAATCCTCCCAAGGTGCCCCAAGCTCCCAAGAAGCCTCTCACAAGCCTCTCTCTAGCCTTTGGAAGCACACATCCAAGTAAGGGTTTTTTCTTCCTTTCTCATTTTTGTCCAATTTTATATAAGTTGTTTTGCCCTTTTAATTTCAATTATTAATGTTTTGGTATGTTTTATCACCTCCCTCATACTACCCTAGTTATGTTTTAATGATGGGAGACCCTTTCTCTCTCATTAAATGCCTCCCATGTACACCCATTACTATGCTGGAATTCTGAAAAGAACTTCTCTATCCTCTTATACATTCAAGAAATACTTTTGTATCATGAATCTAAATTCCATTAAAATTGTTGTAAAATGTATCTATATGACCACCTTACTGTAAATTACATTTAGATATTATGTGTAACCCCTTTCTCTCTCATCAACCTTTTTTTATGAATTCTTATGTCACGCCGTTACGCTGCCAAAATCGCACCGATTTTCTAATCTAATGTCATTGTGTAGTGAATATCATGCCCATTTCTCCATCAAGGGTATTCACCTTTATGCACATTTACTTGTTGATTATAAAGTTTCATTTATTAATACCACATTCCTTCATCGTGGAATAAATGATTATGTTTTATGAATCCATGTTTTATGATCCATGTGGCACACTTATGCATGAAATGAAATGTTTAAGAAGGGTGCACCCTTATAGCAATCCAATGCATTGGGTAAAGTATAGTATCATGATACGTCATGTGCAATGAGTGTTGACTCATGCTAATTCAAGTGAAACGAGGGTTTACTCGTGCTTTATGTGCAATAAGGATTTACTCATGCTCTATGTGCAATGAGCCTTGGCTCATGCTAATTCCATGTTAAGTGTTGTTGCCACATTTCCATGTTATGATTATCATTCTTTATCATGCCTTTATGTTCATGTTTCTCTTGTTCTCTATTGATATTCCTAATTTCTAACATGTATTGTACTCCTCATTTTATTCCATGTGTTTTCACCTTACTGGGCTTTATAGCTCACCATTTTCTTATGCATGTCCTCGGGTTATCCCATGAAATGCTAAGTATGAGGGAATATAGTGGACATGTAAAGGATGTTTTCAATAAAGATGTTGTATTTCATGTTTCCAGTTTTTATGTAATGATCCTAAGCCCCAAAGACACTAAACCTCTCGATCTTCTTTGTTGTATCAAGTGATGTTTTATGTAATAAATCATGTTTAAATTTGTATTAAAAAGCAGGGTTGTCATATTGGTCTTATCAAAAGGATATTCCAATGGTCCATATAAATGGATCCAAAGGAGTTTTATCAAAGAATATTTTATCATCCATACCAACTTGTTCAAATTTCATTGGTCTTCTTCTTCACCTAAATATTTTATACCCATAACAAAATAATTTCTATAGTATCATAAATATTCTATGATTTTAGAATGATTATGAGACAAATATTTTCAATCTATCTTCCATCCAATGAAAATTGAAAACAAAGCTCTTGTATATGTACGACTTACCATCTCCACATTCTGGTGTAATTCGTTTTTCAACACGCTTTTACTTTGATGGTCATAATGATCAAACTAATGAATATATATGATCTATGTGAAATAATTATTCTTCTATTATTATAATATCATATCTACCTTTTTTATTGAAATCCATTGGAAAACGATAATGTCACTCATGTGTACGTTTGGACTACCACCTTATTGTAGACTAGGCCAATAAAGCATATTTACATGTTTGATTACAAGGAATCTAGCTAGCATACACACCATGTAGCATAATAGGGTTAGCAATGAAAGTAACAAAAATAGGTAGTTATTATAGAAAATCAACTATGTGAAACTAATATCTTGGAGAATTAATTACATACATGACATTTATGCATCGAATATAATATATAGTTCACCAATTCTCACAACTGAGGTACTTGTTGATCAATTCAATGAGTCAAATGGACACATGGTCAGTAGCACACATAGTGTATATACGGTATACTTTTTTTGTGGTTCACATATGAATAATATATTTATACTTCATAGGGTTTCTTAGAATGATGGAAGGAGTGGTACATGGTGTTTAGCTAGCAGGTACACATCATGTTGTCCAATATATGAACACATCAAAGCCCTAGGAAACTAACCTACATACACAGAAACCAATATAAACGGATTTTAACACATATATACATGTAATGAATTCTAATAATTAATGGTATAATTAAATTACATTAAATTAAAAAAAATTATCATTAAAACTATATTTTATAGATTATCAACTGTTGTGTTTGGAAATTTAATGATGGTTTTAAATAATTCCAACTGCTCAATTAATTTAATATAATAAAATAGTTATTATTGGTTATGTTGTTTATTTTCAATGAATTCCATAAATGATATGTATCTAAAAATGAGATCAAATGGTCATTAAGTTGAAAGGGAATTAATTAATTAATAATGAAAATAGGTTTAACTTGAAAATAAATAATGAATAATTAATTATTATCATCCAGTTACATTTTTGTGTACATTGCATGTATGATAATTCCTAATCTTGTAAAAGAACTATATATTTTTTGGATGTTTTAATTTAATTAATATTATGAGTTTTCAATTATTTAAAATTAAATTATGTTTGATGAACTATTTTTCATCTCTACCACTTGTATTATTTAGGACATGTATGTTCATGGATATTTATTTAATCCCCATTTATTGATCCTTTGGTCCCCTTAACATCTTGTGAATTATAAATGATGCCATGAATGAAACATCCCAATTTTCATTGAGGTAGTTCTAGAAGAAACCATAATGAAGATAAGCCAGGTGGTACACTAGTAGATATGTGTAATATTGAAACTCATTCTATGACCGAAAATATGAATTATTCCCCAAGTTAAAAGGATGAATTATTGTACTTATAATAAATCAAACATTATATCATATCATTATTGAGTCATTTGTTTATTTAATTATTTCTATAATTTATTTGGATTATTGGTTCAATACTATGATCACATAAGTAGTTGAATTAATTTGAAAAATGGGATTTAAATAAGTTGATTATGCATGAATTTTTCATCAAATATGTTTAATTAAGTAAATAAAATCCTATTAATATTAACAAGATATGTAAATTATAATAAAATATAAATTTTATAAAAAATAAATTATAATATATCAACTTAATATTATGTTAGACTAAGCCTTGTATTACATTATTTGGAATATAACCATAAAAATAAGTGTTTACATGGCCAAATTCCTGACACATACTTTTATCAATGAATTTTTATGAGGGTTTTGGGTTTAATTAACCAATAATTTATTGAATGTAATGGCCAAAGTATATTCAAAATAAATTGGAGGCAAATTTTGGGGATATCCGTGTTAGTATTTTAGAATTGGGGAATCCACTAAATTGGCCAAGGAGTTAAAACCACATAGTTGGAAACACCACTTAATTGAATACCTTCTTATGGTTTTCTTGCCCAAGGTCTGGATCATTATGAAAATTACTATCAATGATTTCCACTATAATATTCTAGGAACTAAACATTTAGAGCTCAACGGTGATGGATATTGATAATTGATAAAATAGTGGGAGATTTAATAAAATCAATTAATTTATTATTTCTCACAAACAATTTTAATCAGGTAAATTAATAGTCATATGATTTTATTATTGTATAAAATTGAATGAAAAACTAAAAAAAATTAAATAATTTCTTAAAATAAGGTATGTCCTAACAAAGAATTTTTCTTTTAATATGGTACATTAGTTTATAGGATTCATTACTATCTAAAAAATTGTATTATGTTTTGGAATTCAATATTCATGTTCTACCACCCTAGTAAGTGAGTGAAGATGATAATTGTATCCTACCATAGATATGTTGGGGATAATTCTTATGTAAAATGTATTATATTAACACGTTTTTTCGGAGAGACGATGATAAAACATAAATATATTGATTCTTTAACTATAATACCTCATATCCAATCACATGAGAAAAAGAAATAAATGCTTGAAATTGATATGATTTTCAATGGATTATATCAGTGTAAACAGAAAGTTGGTATTATAGCTACTAATAATTCATTCAAAACTCTGGTGTGTATTGATCAGTTTGTGATATTAGGCTTCTACTTAGATAAACAATTACCCATTAATCTTATATTAATATCCATATCACCTAGATTGTCAATAGTTTTTTCAATCCAAGATAAAAAATTGTTTATGTTTTTCATGAAACAATTTTTCATATATTAATATGAAGATAAAGATTGTTTGATTCATATTTCTCCACCCATTTTGGAGAAAATATTGGAATACATGGCTAAAGATCATGTGGATAATCTGAATCCAATACATCCTTAATAGTGTCCTCCGAAGAGATAAAATACTCACAGGAAAAATAATAAACATGAGGATATTTTTTCAATATTGAATTAATGGACACTATAAAATAAATTCCAATCAATTGAAGAAGGAATATGTAACATCTAGAGATATTAAAATGAGACACTATGATAGATAGAAAAACAATATGCCACATCAAGCTTAAATGAACAATTAAAGATTATTATTTAATAAGAAAGTTATCACCTAGTTATTATATTTATTAGTATAAATAGAACTAACTATTTTATGGTTAGACATATTTATATAATTACTTTACATTTATTCAGTAGATATTATTGTCATAATATAAGAACTGGTCCAATTTTACGCACAAAAGTTGTATTTTTTCAAAAAGATAGTTTTCCACCTTTTAATGGAAGAGTTGTTTAAAAAAAATTGTAATAAATTTATAAATATTATTCAAAAAAATAACTTTCCTTTTTAAAATCATATTATCAAGATTTACTCTGGATAATTTTTTTTTATTTTTCTAATAAGTTTCATTTTTTGATGAATACTGAAAAAATATATTATTTTGATTAAAAATTTATTTTCCATCTAAATACTTTATATTAATAAATTATGTTTTAAAATTTTTTGGAATTAACATTAGATCAATTATATATATATAACCAATTTTGGTTATTTGAGTCATTTTTATATTGAATTTAGATATAAAAACTTAGTATGATTTTTATCATTTTAACCATAAAAACTCAAATTTTCACCCCATCTATGGGATTAATGTTATATTAAATTTATAAAATTATGCTTGTAAATTTTAAAAATGAATTTTATATTTGGAATCCTAAATTCCAAATTTATTAAAGTGTTCCCTTTTTATTTTCGGATAGTAGGAATAATAAAATTAATAATTTTTATTAACACGGTTAATGGTAAAAGAGGAAATTTATGTTAAAAATAATTATGATATGGATTAAAAAATTTCATAACTTTTTTTCTGATTTTATTAGATGTGTTAAAGTCAACTAAAATCAAACTTGGCTAGAATTTATGACCTATTGTAGCCACATGGATTACATTAATCTCATTATAGTATTTTATTTTAAGAAACTTCAAACTTGTCACAGTAATGTTTTTAATAAATATAACATTTTTAATATATGGTCATATAGAATATATCTTATACCATAAATATTCTTTGGAATGATAATATATTTATAATCATCAATGTAATTTTTTTTCTTTTTATGGAATAAATAATTATCGTAAAGTCTTGCACAATGATGAGGTTTTAATTTTATAAATAACAAAAATATCAAATAAATGGTATTATAATATAAAAATATATATAATTTGATACATTTAATTTAATCCCCTAATTTTTTAGATTACTTTGATATGTTATTAAAGTAATAAAATATTTTTTTTGAATCTAACTTGACATATTTATTTTTAAAAAATTCAAAGTAATGAATATTGTCAAAATTGACATTAATGATATGTTAAAATAAACATTATATTATTAAATGGTATAAAATTATTAAAAATCATAGATTCATAGGACTGATTAGGATATGTTTTAAAATTTCTTCCATGATTCATATAGGGGTCATTTTTAATTTTATAGTAACTATATTAACCCTCAAATAATAATGGTCCATATAGTAACAGAAAGAGTTAAAGGGGTTAAATGAGAATTAATACCAAAATATAAGGGAATAAATATATTTTAAACAAAAAAATCAATTTTATTCAAAAATAATACACTTCGAGTCATATTGACTACATGCTATATCAAATTCAGGTTCTAACATCCCGGATCTTGATGTTGTTTAAAGGTGCCCTTTATCCTATTGGACACATGACCTCAAGCACATTTCACCAAATGCCAGAGGCTACTGACTAGTAGTGACGGCCTAGGTGTGATAGTGGGGAAAATATACTGTCATAGGCAGAGTGTAACATAACATAATTTCATAATGAATCAATAGTAGAAGTAGTAATACCATCCAACATAATTAAATAGCAGAAGACTAATAATATAAATAACCAGATGTCATATCATACCGATGATGATGATTCATATTGCATGATCTAGGATAACATCCAAAAAAAAGTTATATAGTATTAATAAATGATATAAGTACATGAAATTCACAAAAGACGAAGAAACTCAAAAGCATCGCAATCATCGGCTTGGTCTAATTCTCTCAGGCTCCTAAGCACTATATCAAGTACCTCGAAAACGCCACTTTCCCTTATCGACACCTACAACAATATAATATATCTGCGACCAAAAACACAAACCAAATAGGGTGTGATACAAAATCCAAATAGGAAACCACCAAAATTATATTCAAATCTGTCTGTGAAATTATATAATATGCATGGTACAACAATGAATGTAGTAATCTAGGAAGTACTAAAAAGTAAACAGTTCTTCAAGAACTCGTTTCCATTTAAATTCATTTCATGTTCATAGAAGTTCAATTACATTGAGTTATATAATCCTTGGGACTCGACCTATGCCTAATGATCCTTGTATAAAATTAAGCACAACAAATGTCTCAAAAGACCATCTAAACCAGTGTAAGAGAAGATTGAATCCAAGATAGTGATTTGTCTTGGAAGACCCATGATAAGTCATTCCATATCAATACTCAATTATAATTAAATAAAAATATTAACATATGAGAAACTACCTATATAGAAAATCATTCGCATCCTTCATTGGATTAATGGTTTTCTCTACATTAAAATAAAATTCTCTATGATCTCGACCAATCTATTTGGGGTTAACTCATGACTTAACATGACGTTACCCTCTTGAGTTCATCCTTGGTCTTTTAACTGAGGCCATGGTTCACCCATGGTGTAAGGTGAAATAGTCATATGAGCGTGACCATTCAATTTAATCTGATGCTATGGATCGCCCATTTCTATTTACCCCTTTATCATTTTATATATTTATAAACACATGTAAATTAAACTATTACATGTCTTCAACAAAAATAATTCTTGTGGGAAATTAAACTCACAAAGAGAAAAATTAAATTAAACTATTATATGACTTAACATTTAATAAACTTCATTTTAGGAAACCTATGAAGGTAATTTAAGGCATCACTCATAGGCATCCTAGGTAAAATGTCCATAAATGGTTATTCACAAGAAGCACACCTATGGGGTGTCCCCTAATCAAGGTAAGAAGCTCAATACATGCTTTAAAATCGATAAACATTTATCTAAAAGATAGGTAATAGAAATAGAAAATAGTCATTCACAAAGAAACCATAATAATGGGTGCGTCTCACTCTGGAACATATATTCAACTTCAAAATTATCAAAAGGCTTGAGACCACATACCTCGTACTCATACGACTCTCCTCATCCATCATCGGCCTCTAATTCGACCTAGAATGAAGTAGATTTACAAAAACAAGAGAAAAATCTCAACCCATTATAACTAGATTGAGAGAATAAATCACAAATAATAACTCCATAGAAATTTATATCTCAGTGAAGGGTTTCCAATTCATCTGACAGTGTTCAAACCGGAGTTATGATGAAGAATCGAGAGGAAAAACTTTATTCGGCACTATTGTTCGAGATGCCCATGTGAAGGATATATACATCTGAAAAAACATGAGGCTACTACTTTTTATATCCAAAAAAGAAAATTAAATGGAGTTTACTAGATAATAGATGGAGGGTATATGCCTGATCCTTTTTCTTCTCTCTAATTCCACTTACACATCATACCCAAGACTGCTGACATGACTTATATAGCGTGTACTAACATTACACATTGTGTAACCCCTACTCACATTATGTAATTGGACTAAAACTAGTACATGGAATTTTTCATCATTCTTCTCAATTATAACCCAAAAATAAAAGATACGTACCTGAATAGATGAAACTAGTGATTAAAAATATCACCCCTTAAAGAAATTCGTCCTCGCATTTCCCATCTAGTGGTTATGAAAAAATATCTGCAAACAACAATGGTACCTATGATCGTACATTGGAATCCATCTCCCATATCTCATCCTTCACTCAATAGTGCCACCATAATACCCATACTAAAAAACAAAATGGTCATGGAGAACCTTTGTGCTATGATCCAAAATTCGGATGGGATGCTCCTCAAAAGATGAATCAACCAGTAACTCAAATTCCTCAGGTTGAAAAGGGTGAGACATGTCTAAAAATTAACATCGCAACTGAGAAATGTGGAAGTTGTTGTTCATAGCCCAGTACCTCTATGGTAACTACAACCGGTTGGAAACTGGCCCGACGGTCTCAATAATCTCGAACAGTCAGATGTATCTCGGTGGATGCTTACCCTGACTTCTGATCCTCTTATGTCCAAAACTTAGTGAAACATGTAGGAAAGCATGATCCCATACCTTTAAATCCAAAATCCATCTTCAAGGATCGGATTATGATTTATGACAATACTGTGTAGTATCCATATTCTTCTTAATCAACTACACCAGCTCAGTGGTATCCTGCACAAGACGAGGTTCTAGCATAGCTGCCTCTCCTACCTCCATCCAACACAGTAGTGATCAGAAAGTTCTACCCTATAAATCCTCTAATGGTTCCATATAAATAGTTTCTTGAAGGTTATCATTATAGGTGAACTCAATCAGGGGTATGTGTCTCTCTCAAGAACCCCCGAAATCCATGACGTGTGTCTGAAGCATGTCCTCCAGCACCAAAATCATGCACTATGACGGGACATCTACTTTGGGGTGGTATGTTGTGTTCAGAAGCATCTATGTACCCAGTGAACTCTGAATCCCTTTCCCAAAATGAGAAGTAAACCAGGAATACATATCTAAAATGATTGAAAATGGGACCTTGTGCAGTCTTACAATCTCACGGATGCACAACCTCCCAAGATCATCAACACTGAAGGTTTCCATCATCAGTTGGAAATGTGAAACCTTCATTAGCCTATTTAGATCAACTCACTTGGAATCATTACCGGCACACCTCCACCATCATAAAACCCCACACTTCATACCACTGAGCATTCTAGTGACTCTACCATCATTATTTCCTTTAACTGGGAAAACTTAAACACAACTGAGGTCATAATAGCGTCCTCGAAGAAAAGAATGGTCAAACCCTGATCAACCTCATCAAAACTGTTCATGAAATATTCTCTCTAAGGACATTGTGTGGTTTCAATATTCACCCACCATAAACTATTGGACTGTTCAAACCAGTTCACTTGAAAGATATAGGAACAACATGAAGGATAATGAGTCAAATCATCACTGGATGAATTTTCCCAGAACTTCCCAGTATAGAAGGGCAGCATGTTTCAATAGAAACCAAGAACATTCTCTTAATGCATCACATGCTCACAAAAATATCATTCACTAAATCCCACACCTATCTCTGAGTGAAGTTCCATTTTCAAACCATACCCTAATCATTTAAAGGTTTACACAACATAATTAGTAAAAGTATAATTCCAAATCAATCCCACTTGAATCATTTCCCACTTTTAAAGCATCACATCTAATCCTAACAAGATGTCTGGGATAACTTAATATTAATCAACACGGATACCAAGGAACACACCATGGTGTTCCATAGTCCTCGTCATAGATGAGACTTTGGTGTAAGGCCAAAATTCCACATAAGAACCCCGACAGAACTCATAACTGCATCTACCTGTCGGTCATGTCAATGAAAGCAGCAGGCATCCAGAGTCCATCCCACATGTTCCTACATGGGAACCCAAGTATCACTTAGGATTAACCAAGACTCATCTAAAATCTTGTATCCAGTACACAACACTGAAAGAGATCACAAACTATACAAATAGCTTTCAACTGTATCATGTCATATAATCGAAACTCTCTTAGTGCATCCAGGATGATGTCAATATATTGAACATGGTCATATCTCAAGTAAGAGAACACTAATAGAATAATAGAAAAGGATATGTGAACGAAAAATGGTCAACCTTCTGAAATAAACACTATATCGTTTGTCGACGCATCATCATTTAAATGATCACAATTCCCCTCTTCAGCGGCATTCTGTGATATCTCACACTTAACCACTGAGGTCCTCCTATGATCATTCGTACCTCACAATGTCTATGCACATATCCAACCACAAAAACGTCATTTTTCCTAGAAAAAATAAACAAGAAAAATACTCCCAAGCCTCAAAGGCATTCATATTGAATTGAACATTTATCGAAAGGTCCTATAATGCAATCATTCTACCTAGATGGACACATTTAAATAGAACCCATGTTATGCTCCATGAACCAAGATCACCATAACATATCTCTTGCAATGAAATTTAAAATTCAACTGAATGGCCTGTCAAAATAGTGGTGTCCAAAAAATTCATTTCGAGTAGTGGGACGAACATGGTTCAATAACACTCGTGTCACTCTACTCTATAGAAAACTGAAGAACATACACAACATCTCAATATTAAATTTTTTTATCAAACTCAGAGGCTCGTTATAACATTTAACACTCAATGGATACCATGTATATCAACATATACTACACCGTGTTTATGAGAGAAAATGTCACATTCTAGGAACAATTTATAGGATGTCCACCATTTTCATCCTAGTACAAGATGGCTCATATAGGAACATTCTCAAAATCACATCATCTACACAACCCTTTACATAGACAACAACATACCAAGTCTCTCATTTAGCAATGAAATAGTGGTTAACATGACCTCCTAAGAAGCTAACCATGCCCAAGGAATGTCTAACCAGCTGAACCGAGAATTCCTCAATGCTCGTTCCCATATTAAGGGTCAAGATTCAATAAATCTCGCAACTGAAAATCACATATATCAAAACAAGACAGGTAAAAACCTTTTTCTAAACACTCAACCCTCTACCTTCCCTAGGGATCATGTATAGGTGTTAAACAAATAGATATACTACTAAAATCCCCTGCTAAGACCGTTTCTGGACAAGTTAAATACTAAAAGGAATCTTACATTGGATCCTTAGCTAAAAAGTCGTAGAGGAATCCCACATGGGATAATCAAAAAAACAAAACCAAGGAATCTTATTGTAGGGGTCCTATAATGATAAAACATTGAGGGATAATACAATAGGGATCCTCACAAATGGTACATAGAATTTGGATCCTAAACAGGACTCCTAAGATCAACATATAAACAAGGGAATCCCTGAGGGAATCCTCGATGTAACAGTTCTCACGACCTCACATTCTAGATGGGATCACATTGCATGGTATATTTCATCATAACAATGTTCAAAAAAGATATCTCATAGATCATATCATATCAAAGGTATCATCTTAGTTGGTTTAAACACCCAACACATCATTCACTCCAATTTTCACTCTCATGGGACAACATAAAATGTTAGTTGGAGGAAGAAAATCTCCATTTATATAGATCCCCCAAAACACCCATTAAGAGTCCTCAAAATTCTTAACAGGATTCACCATCACAATCTATGTGGAAAACTATGTTGAATGGACTATTATCGGGTCCAATCTTGACTCTCGGGCCAGAAGGCACAAGAAACACTCAAAGGGATGAAAAGGGGTAGTACATAGCATATCACCATCGATATATAGTGTGTCCTTCTGCCGCTCCACATAGGTATGTACTCTCACCTACCTAGGCATGTAAACCCCCCATATATATGGCATGTAATACTTGTACATGGAATATACCAAACATAGTGTACATACATGTGTCCCTCAATCGGCTTTTTTATTTACCTAGTCATGTCGTGTACTTCTACACGGTGTGATACTTTCCTAAGGAATGGAAATGTAAAACTACATAGTGTGTACCCTAAAGTACACATTGTGCACTATCAAAAACCATCATTTTGTGTTCTCTTCCACATAGTTGGACACACAGACACATACCACATATCATGTACATAGAGTACATGACATGTACTTAAAAAGTTTTTTTCTTCCCAAAAAGAATAACACATGGCGTGTGTTCATAGAACCACATGCCTTTTCCTAGGGGTTTTTTATCAATAAACCCATGTAACATCCACATTTTTCAAAGGTAACCCCAATGTATGACAATGTTTGATCTATGGGGGCCCATACTCCCTAGAAATCAATGTTTGGAATCCACATATAACACATAATACCACAATCCATAACATGATTCTATATAAGGCTGAAACATGGTCCACCATATTCGGACCCAAGAGGTCCCATACACCTTCGGGACCTAATCATAGAATCCATCCATTTAGAACCATTAAATCTTGCAATAAACCTATCATAAAAGTAAGAAAATCTATCATAGTACCTATCAATACAAAATTCATATCTATAAAGGCATCTATCACAATATCATATAATATGTAATGCTCCAAAATGGCCTGTCAATAATGCATGAAATGTTATTTCTAGAAAGATTCTATATGATGCTTGAGATGGTATACCCTCATCTCATCGTTTTGAAATATATAGAACCAAACTAGTATAAATAATAATAGCACAACACAAGTGTTTCACCCACGTGTGAAATAGAATCAATTTTAATATCTCAAAATCAAAAAATAATTTGAAAGTCAATTTGAGGAAATTAGGATTTTCCCTATACGAGGGGTAGATAATCTTGGAAATAGTTTATTACCAAAATAAATTTACTTCCTATCCTTGTATTATATCAATAAATATTTATACAAACAAGAAAAGAAACCATTATTACCAATTTGTAACATCCTAGATTTGATTTCCACTCAAAGGTGCCCCATACCCAATTGGCCACATGTCCTCAACTGCATTTCAAAAAAATCTAGAGGCATATGAAAATTAGTGAGGGCCTAGTTGTGATAGTTGGTAAAATTTTCCATCATTGGAAGAGTATAACACAATGTTATTAAGTAATAAAACCATATCAGAAGCAATAAAACCATCTAACAGAAATAAACAGTGGAAGACTGATAATATAAATAACCAGATGTCATATCAAACCAAGGATGATGTTGCAAATTTCATGCCCTAGTAAAACAACCAAAACAGGTTACACTAAAGCAATACACGATATAATTACCAACAATACAAAAAGTTCAAAAAAACTCAAAAGCATCATAATCCTTATCTTGGTCCCATGATCTACTGCTCCTAAGTAGCCTATCACGTACCTAGAGAAGGGAGCTTACGTTTATAGATACCTAAAACAATATAATCAGTTTTGGACCAAAAACATGACCCAAACATGGTGTGATTTTAATTAATATTAGGCAACCACCCAAGGTCTATTCTAATCTATCAATGAATATATATTACCAGAAGTGTACAATAATGAATTCAGTAAGATAGTAAGTACTCAAAAGTAGACAATCCTTTAAGAACTGGTTTCCATTTATAATCAATTTAATGTTTATAATAGTTCAATTACATTGAATTATATATTTCTCAGGATCCTTCTTAAGCCAGATGATCCTTGAATAAAATAAAGAACAACATATGTCCCAAAAGCCCATCAAACTAGGTGTAAGTGAAGAATGAATCCCTAATTGTGCATTGGCTTGGAAAACACATCATAAATCATTAGATTTCAATATTCATTTATAAGTAAATTTCAACTCATGACAAATAAATAAATACCAATAGTGCCCTTATTTGGAATCCCACGTTAAATTCAACGTTCACATGGAATTTAAATAAATGTTTCTATGAACTTGACCGCTCCATTTTTGAATCACTCATGACATAACATGATGCTACCCTCTTGAGTTCATCCCTGGTATTTAGAATAATTCCATGGTTCACCCAAGGTACAAGGTGTAATTTCATATGATCCTGACCTTTCAATGTAATATATGGCTATGCCTCTCCCATTTCTATTTAAATGTTTGTAATTTTATATATGAAGGAGGATATTTAAATTGAATTATTATGTGGATTTAACATTAATAACTCATCTGGGAAATTCATCTCATGAAAAATACAGGTAAATTAGTCTATTACAAGGATTATAATTTAATCATCTTCATTTTAAGCAACCCAAGAAGGGAGTTTAATGCATGCCTCATTGGTATCCTAGGGAAAACACCCGTAAATGGTCATTCAGGACAAACACACCCCTGGAGTGTCCTTTAATCAAGTTAAACATTCGAAAATCGGCATTAAAACCCTTAATAAATTACCTAAAAACAATAGGCAAGAGAAATATAAAATATTAATTCAAGTTGACACCCTAATAATTGGTGTGCGGCACTTCGACACATATATTCAACTTGAGAATTAGATAATGGCATGTGACCACCTACCTAATACTCATTCAACTCTCCTCATCTTATGGCACCCCTTAATTCGTCCTAAAATTTTCTAGATCTACTAAATATCGTAAATTATTAACCCTCAATGATTTGGTCGACTATAAAATCATGAAAAACATCTCAAGTGGAATCAAGAACTCAGTGAAAGGGTTCCAACGCATCTGACTATGTTCAAATCCGAGTTTGGATGAAGAATTGAGAGGAAAACCTTCCTCTGGTGCTGATGTTCGACAAACCTGGGTGAGGGTTATATCCCTCTGAAAAAATATGAGGTTACATATAATTGTTTCAAAAAAGAAAACTACACCTCATGTAATAGAAAATACATGGTGTTCATATGTCTGATCCTTATTTTTCACCCGACTTCATCTTATGCATCATACCTAGGTCCTCCGACATGACTCACATGGCATGTACTGGGTTTATAGAGTGTGTAACCCCTAGTCACATCGTGTCATAAGCCTACAGCCAATAATAATCCTATTTTATGCCTTTTTTCAAATACAAACTGAATAGAAATGATATGTACCTGAAAGGAAGAACTGGATTCTTATAAGGTGCGACTAATTTTTAGATGTCACAAATGACTTATGGATTGATGATATAAAGTATCAAAAAAATATGAATGTTTTATCTTAGTTTTGATTATGTGATCTGTGTTTAGAACTAAAGTATAAATATTAAACTAAAAACATATACTTCATGTCATACAAGTAACACCATGTATTAGATTGATCTACAGTTGATTCCTACAAGACACACAATTTTTGATTTTCTAAAAAGTAGGTTCTCTTGATTTATCTTACATAAATGGTGATAATAATCACTCACCATTTATGTGAACAAATTCAAGAGAACAAGATTTTGCGAATAAAAAGCCATAAACCATCACACCATTTATTATTCACAATCAAGTGTTATCTATTTGAAAAATTACTAAATAAGTAATAGGAAGTCACTTTTTAATAATGTTTTTATACATTCTTGACATATTTCCCTATCACTAAAATCATAGTTTTAGACTTGATGTTTAGTCTCTAATGAGAATGGGGAGCTTCGGGCATGTTACTATCTTTGACAAGATCCGTCGAGTTTAAGCCTCCATTATAAATCACTATATGAAATGGGTCAAATTATAATATATTCATTATGATCCTAATTCTACACATCCCGAATGTATCTATAAGGTCTTATCCCACACTAGATCAAAAACATAACATGTAATCTCCTTTTTTTCAAAAAAACATTCTGACACCATGTACTCAATCAACTCATCTCTAAATATATTTACTTATACTATTCAATATATAATTTGTTGGCCATGTTGGTAATAATAATAAAATATAGAATGAAAAAAAATAACAAAAAAATTAATGAATTTTTAGTTGCAATAGGAAATTATCTATTTGGGGATCCTATTATTAATATAGTATATGATATATTTCGTCTATTTTTAAATTTTATATCAATAATCATTGTTGTTATTTTTGTTTGAACACTAAAGAAACATTAACCAAAATAATATCTTTGAGATATATTTTGATCGTTAAATATTACTATATACCTAAATATATGTCCATATGAATAAATTCATATGCTTCTTATGTCAATTCACTGACCTCATACCTTGATTTAGCCTATATCTGTCAATATCCTTACTATAAAAAAATATCAATATAACACAAACTAGAAATATATATAATATTTATTTTTGTGAATTTATAATTCACAATAGAAATCATGCATATTCAGTTTGATGAAATCCATTCATTGGATTAAAGAAATAAAAATTTTGGGTTTCCAAATTGATTCTAATGAGAATCTAGTGCTTCCTAAAAAAACAAATATGTAATGAAAAAAATAAAAATATATTATATAAGATTATATTTTAGTGTTATACCCCTACATTATAGGAATCAAGAATATTTTATCATCTATTAATTTTTATCTCAAATTCATCTCTTAGTGTATCTTTTTATATTCAATTTATTTTAATTCTAAATAATGTTGACACATATAAATGATTCATGTATTAATGAGTATAAATCATGTTTAATAGTGTTTTAACTTTATATATAAGTAATATATATGCATGTAGAAAATATTAATAGTTATTAAATATAATTAATATAGTATATCAATTTTTGGATAGACAGATTATGAAAATATACCCCATGTATGTATTCATAACATAGCCTCACAGCCATTAATACTTGATAATATGATTTATACTCTCCAAACTAACCTTGTGTATAATTAATTAACTAAATATTGCATCCTAATATTGAATGTATGGAATATTTCCATTTTTGAATGTTGTGTATACATGGACTAGTAATGCTAATATATACAGTCATGGAACTAGAGGGGAGACTGTACTCTTGGAAGGTCCTTTTGATTTCATAATTGATTTCCTGGATTTTCTTTATTAGACATTCTATTTTAGCATAGTTTTATCTATCTGTAATTGCATACCTTATTTCATACTTTCTTCATCAACATTTAATGGTTTTTTCATTTAAAATATCTATTAAGGAATTACCTAATGTATCTATATACAATAAAATGAAAATTCTATGAAAGTTCCAACAACATTATTGACTATGGTAATATCTATATAATTATGTGGGATAGGACACTCTACACTCAGGTCATGAGATATATAAATCCCCTCTCTCGTGTAATCTATTATTTGAGTTCATTGTTATATATCATGTCTATTGATATATTATATGTCGTAACCCTCATAATGAGGTAACCTGTGGGTGGTAATAGATATAAATCACATAAAACACCACCCAAAATAATTTTAATAAAACAAATTCATCAAATATTATTTATTCAAATTTAGGATAAAGATTAATAAAAAATAGATTAACTCGTGTAAGGTATGTGGTTGAGGGGAACATATTTCCTCAAAGCTGTTGGGGTTATTTCCCACTTTATGTACTGATATTTGTTTCATTTTTTGTTTTCATTGATCCTTTCACATATATTATTCCACCAAAAAGTACCATAGAATAATATATTTCAATTATTATATATATTCTTTTAGTCCTCTTATTATCTCATATGTATCTCCTTCAGACTTCTTCTTCTTGGAACATGTTAGACGTGACACTCAAAAACCTACACCTCTAATGTGACCTTGTGGTTCTTGTTGATTTAAATATAATTAATGTTATTTTCCTTCATTTATAATCAATGTTGATTCTTCTATCTAAATAGTATAAAAAACATACCAAAATAAATAGCTATTTTTATGTAAAACTATTATACATCATAACAAATTACTATTATTTAATGCATGCACATGATTCCCAAAATGATTTTGTGTTTTAATAAACGAGTTTACACTCTTTATTTTCATGGGCTTCCTTCCATAGAAAATGACATGGGATATAAGTGGAATTGGCTTTTGATTCATCCATATATATATATATTGGAACATATGTTGTTCCATATCACATAAAACATTTATTGTATATTTAAAATACAAAAAATTTTCTTTTCCAGTGAAGTGTACCACATCATTACTTTATGATATGTGTATATAAGTTCTTATAAAAATTGCCTATTTCCACCACTCCTTTTTTTATAAATTGAATTTTTTGAATCAATGTGGATAAAATAAAAAATCATAAATAAAATATTATTTTCCACATTGAACCTGAAATGATTTTTATCCTTGGAACCGGATATGTAAATCACATCGACCACAACAATAACTCAACTATTTTGTATCATACTAAATTAATCTTGTTCCTTTATAGAGAATGTATAAACATTAATTAAAAAACCAGTGTAATATATAACATTTAGATTTTGTTTATTGGATATCCATAAAATTAATATTAAATTTGAATTCTTATTTTTAGATATCCCCAAATAAATATGATCTCTGACCAATCCTATAAATTATTAATTTTGTATATTAGATATCCATCCCCCATCATTTTATTGGTGGAAATGTATACGAATTATTTTTTGGTCTTCTACATATGAATAAACCGCTACATGTTTATGTAAAATGTAATGGTGTGATTACTCTCACTCAGTGATGGTAATTGTAACAATATATATTTCAGAAGTACATTATCTCATAAGGAGTCCACTATGAAGAGACTTTGGGAGATTGATGCTATCAATGTCAGATAGGTAATTAATAATTCAAAAGAATCTCCAAAAACATATCATTCTTCAAAAAAACTCTTGATTGACTTCTATTCTTCATGTACCATTTCAAAATATTCATATATCGTTCAATGGTGTGCATTGATCAGTAATGTATACGACCACATATTTGAACCTATCTTACCAATTGAACAATTTGGTAGACCATTATATCAAAAACTAATGGTGTGAAGAACATATCTAATTCACATAAAATGAAATTAATATCTTTATTCATGATTGGAAACTTTGTTGGGTCTATAAATTTACTACATAAAGATTTTAAAAAGAAGTTGAGTCTAGTTAATGTATGTCATATATTTTTAGATAGAATATAATACCAATAAACAAGAATCAAATATTGCATCAAAACATGATAGTCATGTTATTTAAGACCCTATAACATCAAATTCATCATTGACATGATATTCCTAATACTTGATCAATACCACTATGAAACTTCAAAAAAATTAAGGAAATTGAAAATTTTAAACTTTTTTTTATGGATAGAGTGTTTGAAGCGGGAGGAAGAAAATTCCTCCATTCACCATTCATCAGTGCTAACTCTTCCTTTATCCCCGTCTAAATCAAGTCCTTTATATCCTTTCTTCCATAATTTTTTAAGAACATTTAATAAATTCACAACAAAAAATCCAATATATTTTCTTCTACATTCACGAAATCAGGAAAAGTTTAGACAAACAAACTATTCCATTATAATAATTCAATGAAATTTGATCTATTTTTTCAACATAATATTGTAATGTTCTGAAAATAGTTTTATCAAAAATAGGGTCAACATATTTTACATTATCAAATTTATGATCACATGTTAGTGGAGATAGTGTTTTATGCTATTTTGTATTCCCATTGAATTATTTCATCAGGGATCAGTATTTATGTCATTGAGGTAAAAATTTCAGGTTTCCTAAAAACAATGCATTTGAGGAATGACTCTACTGAATTGAGTGCATGAGTTATTCATAAAGAGGGCACCCAAACATTCCTTTAATGTTGTTTATGAATCAATTTTCATAAGTAGGAAAGTCATTTATCACACCATAAAACATGGATCTCAATTTGAATTATTCACTTCTTTGAGAATCTGACAAAGTAACTCTTGTATACCCAATCAATTTAAAATATTCATAAACACCAATAACAGTACTGAGTTGTTTTGGTCCCAATATAGGTAGAGACAACATAATTTATTTTTGATTCGTGAATAACCATTGTATAATCTTCTAATTATTTTTACATAAAAATCTATGGATTTTTAGTACTACGATTTACACCATATAGATTTATTTCATCAGTAGATAATGAAATATGGTGGTCTTAGCGCTCCTTTCCAAATTCAAGATACTCATAATAAATTTTATTCTACTATGGAGAGTCTACTAGGTGATGTATTTTACCATATTTAATTCATTTATATCCATGGAATGTCATTTATCTAGTGGTTTCATGATATCAATATAGTCTTATAAATCATGGTATGATAGGAAAGGACCATACAGATTTCGATGGAATTGATTCTTATTTCATGCAATGATTAATACCACTGTTAGGTAATTTTTTGAGAGAATCATGGTCCTTGAGAATAAATATAAAATTATTTGGATAGTCAAGTATTTTTTCAATGATCTTTCCCATTAAACCAAGATCTCAGTTAGTTTCATATATTCGACAAGGAAGCTCGTTTTATTCTAGTACCATGTCATTCAAGAGAACGATTAGTTTTATAAATCTTGTGTTCCCCAATCCAAGTCTATATATTAAATTATATAACACCAATATTAATGAAAATATGGTATATTTAGTATAACCAAAATACAGTGGACTCTTATAATGACTCTTTACCTTATCAAAAAACTTTGGACAATAACAATGGTTGTCTTCATTTGACATTCCCATTTCATTCATATTCCAACCTATGAATTTTACACATATTATTACATGATTTTAGGCCATTTTAAACATCATATTACACACCAAGTGTCGTAAAGTCTAGTGTTTTGGAATATTACGTACATAATTAAAAAATCATAAAATAACATTTATTTAATATTGAAATTTAACTCTTAAAATTAATTGTTTCCATACGTCTACATCGGATAACCTAGGAATAACATGAAAAAAGGTATGAGCTATAAATATATATAAGGGAATAATCATACGAATAATGCTTTAGCACATTGGTTATAAGGAATGACATAGTGATATAAAAATTATTAGAACACAATTGAATATACGAGGTCATAACATATAAAATATGGGATCATATAAACATGCAATCATAGTAATGTTTAAAAAACATAAAACATGACTTTAGGATGAGTCAATGATTATTTATAATCTAGGAGCATGTTTCAAGGCTAAACACTATGACCATTTCACATAGAGCACAAGTCAAGGCTAACAGCCAAGACTATGGCACATAACGTGTCATGAGGCTAAACGTCAACCAATTCATTAGAGATATATCTAGGCACACCCATCATAAAAGGTTCATGAATAAGTTTTCCACATAAATATCCATACATATGTAATCAATAAAACACATAAGGGTTTCTTATGGTAACAATTGTGTATCATAATCTTGTCAAAATGCATAACAGAAGGGAATATCACAATGGGGTCCATGAAAAAAATAGGATTTAAATAATACATGGACATTAAAAAGTTAAAATAGACATATATCATGATCATCTATTTCAAACTGAAGTGATGAAATTTTTTAAATTGTATATAATAATATTTAGAATAAAAACATGTTAGTGAGGTTTGATGAAAATATTAAAGAGATTTTAAACCAGAATATGGAATAATATTTTATATAAAACCAGAGGTAAAAAAAAGGGATTTAACAATATAAAATAGTAATTATAGAAAAACCATTTTTTGTTTAAACATATTTTCTATCATACTTTAAAATAGGGAAAACATCGGGAAGTTCCAATAAATCAGGCTTGCTTATCGAGAAGAATTTAGTAGAAAACTGTTTAAAAGCATGTTTATCCATGAAATGAAGAATGAATGGATCATGATACATGATTTTTGGAACATATAAAAAACATTTATAATATTTAAATAATAATAACATAGAATTCCATTTTGGAAAAAAGATAGAAATAAATTCTCGAAGGAAAAAATAGAGGATCGTGTAGAATCCCTTACCTTAAGTCTGAAGGTGTTATTCACATGATCATAATGTACAAGATAATAAAATTAGATTCATTATTTTATAATATCATAACCTATTTTACATTTAATTTATTTATTATAACTGTATTATGTTTATTTATTCCCTTTTTGATGAGTTATGGTGTTCAATTTTATCATTCTGAAGTGCTTGTTTTCTTAATTTTCACGATCGGTTCACTGGTATAAGAGAATAGAAGATCATGTAAAATGGGAATGATTTTCCAAAAGTGTAATAATATTATATTAATGAACATCCAAAAGTTAAAAAGTTTACTTAATTCATTATTATTATATTTTATGATGATAAATCATTAAATAAAACGTTAATGATAATCGCTTTGATTAATTTGGTGGTTTCTCGATCACAACGAAATAATTTTTCCTTATAAATTAGTATCAACGTTACAAAGGGTCCAATAATGTTAAATAAGATATAATTCATATATTATAATCTGTTTTAACCATAAAAATGGTTTTGTTCCCAGCCTTTAAGGCAATAATAAAAATTTAAAACTTGTCATCCTTGAATGTGATAAATTAACACATCTCGCATAGTGTTTTCATTTTTAATAAAAATGGAGGGGGAAAGGGAGAAGATGATGAATCATTACATTAGAATAAAAAGAATATATTTTATTTAATTCAATGTAGTTATCAAACCATTTAGATGAGTGTAGGTGAGGGGAGAAAAGAAATGAAAGGAACTTGAAAAGAAAATAAGAGAAATGAAAAAGTGAAATTTACCTATTGAATTTTTCTTCCTTTAGAGCATCTTTAGGGAATATGTTTTGGAATTTTTATTAGACCAAGATCTCATATAATTGTGGGATGGTTCTTGGGAAGATATTGGTATATTATTTGGTCTAGGAACAAGGATTGAGAGGTTTGGCGAGAAGAGGTGGTGGGGGTGGTTTTTATGGTGGCAGAGAGAGGACTTTTCTCAATATTTAATTAGTTGTTTATTATTTTCCACAAGAAAAGAATGATTTCTGGTTAAACTATAATTAGATAATTATATTTTTAACCAAAGGTGCTTACATCATCCAAGACTCATTTAATATTGTATTTAACTTATAGTGTATATATACTATAAATTATTGTATTTTAGTTTTCACCAAAAATCCATGTATTTTAGAAAAATATCAAAAATTCACCCCAAACATTTTTCAACATGTATAAGATAGAAATGAACTCCATTTTTTGGAAATAAATTTTTGTATATGCTAAATCTTATTTTTAATTCAAATCATAATTTATGTGAAAAATAAAAATATTTAAATTAAAACTACTTTTCAAATACTTTCAAAAATTATTTAAGGTCTCATAATATTATAATATAATCATAATAAATGAAAATAATATTTTATGAAAACATTTTAAAAAAATAATAATTATTTTAATTTATTTAATAAATCATAATACTATAATTAAATATGCATGAGTTGCAAATAAACAAAAACTAAATTAATAATATTTATTTACGTACACTATGTTATAGTTATATCATATTGATACATAAAAGAATTTTAAATTTTATTTATACATTCATTTGTGTGGTTACTATTACATTGGTCGGCTTACTATTCATAACAGTCACATAACAATTCTAAAGGGCAATATACTATTTCATATCTATGAGTTTCATTACTTCTAGAGATACCTTTTATTTAACAAATTATTTATTTATACAATTTACTTTGTGTTAAATATGTAATATTATGTGATTATAATATAAGAAGAGAATTTACACTGATAAAAATTTGGTTCATTACATTCTTTCCCACTTAAGAAATTTCACCCTCTAATATTCATTTTACATTTTAATTTGCAAACAAGTGTCAGTACTTTTTCTTCATAGCTTCCTCATGTTCCTGTGTTACCTCTTCATAAAAATGATTCTTCCATATCCCATTGAGAAGGTGTGTACTCATGTTTCATATAAAATTATCTCTATGATCAAAGATCTTCAATGGATACTCCTCGAAAGAAGATCATTCTCCAACTATGTAACAACCCAAACAATTATTAATAAAAATTCCACTTGATCTAATAAAATGTCTTATTACATAAAATGTTAATATAAAATTTTCACATTCTTTTTTTATGTTCTTGGATTTTAAAATACCATTAAGAGTTGTGATTTTTGCTAATAGAGTCGTTGAACACTGATCACATGATATGTATAAATATAGTACTTTATAAAATCAAATTTACTTATAAAAAAGAAGAAATGCCCTCATCGAAACGAAATAATCCATACGAACCCCATTTTTTGGATCTTGGAAAATAGGTGGCATCACTGGGATTCACTCTTGACCAAACCCAAGTTGAGCTTCAATAAGTTAAACTTGAGAGGAACCGCCTACAGGAGAAGTGAATGTTAATGGAGATTACCACCTGAGAGATGTTATCTGAGCCTCCCTAAGAGTCTTTCAACATATAACATTTTACCCTTAGGTCTTATGTAGGTTATATAAGGGTTAATATAATAGGACCCTAGCACATGGACTATGTTCATTATTTTTTATAGAATAATTAATATACATTCATTTCATTAGTGCTACTTTGTAAATATTTTTTAAAGTAAAAAAATTATCTTTTAGTTAATATTAAATTATGAAATCTACTTTAATGAATTAATCTATTCTTTAATTAAATAATATTTTTATACAATATTATTACTAAATTTCATTTAAAATATAAATTATTGTATAATTATTATTAATACACTTGTAATTTTTATTATGGATTGAAATTTGTTTTTGTTAAAAGCCCTTGAATTTTCGATAACTATCACTTTTAATTTTAAATGTAGAAATTAACATATTTATAAAATTATTTATATAAAATTATTATTAATTTTGGAATCTGGATGTTGAAATTATCCAACAGTGAATTTTTCATAATTGTTTGAGATCGTGGAATTTTTGGGTAAAAATTAAATATCGTTTAAATATATAATGTGTTTTATGACATCAGGATGACCCAATAGTGATGTAATAATATACTATAAAAATTATTTTCTGAATATATATGTATTACCTTTAATATAATGTTATTTTAGGTTTATTTGATTTATTTTACAAATCATTAGTTGACTCTTCTAGACTTAAAAACATTTTATCATTTTGAAATGATTTCCTGGAGAGTGTGACACACCTCCACATAAGAAAGCCTAATATTTTAAGATGATAAAAAATTGGACTTATAAAACAATGTTTTCCACTACCATTTGGAAAATATTATAGGAAAAACTCATGGGTCGGTTTTTTGTTTTGATTAGTTTAATGTGAGGTGTCAAAAACCTAAGTAATAATGAATTCCCTCTCTTATCTTATATAAGACAACCCATGATCTCACTTATTCTTCACTAAAAACCTTTTTATATTGACCAAACTCTGACACCCTCTCCCTTTAATCCCCTTAAGACACTCCAATCTCTCAAGAATCCTCTCTCAAGACTCTCCCAAGCCTTTGGGATCACACTTCAAAGTAAGCAGTTAATTCCTTTCTCATTTTTGTCCAAAATTCATTATGTTGTTATACCCTTTTGTTTTCCTTTAAAAATGATGTTGTATGATTTAAAACATCCCCCATACTTCTCTCCTCCTTAATGAATGATTATAGACCTCTTTCTCTCTCATTAATGCCTCCCATGTACACCTGTTACCATCCCGAAATTTCGTAAGGAATTTCACTCTCATCATTTACATTCAATAAATTATTTTGTGTTATGAATATAAATTCCATTAAATATGTTGGTAAATGTTTCTGTATTACCCACATACCTTATATTTCATGTATATATGATGAGACACCCATTTCTCTCTCATCAACCATTTTTATGAATTCTTATGTCAAGTCGTTATACTGCCGAAATTGCATAGAGATTTTTCACACCAACGTCATTGTGTAGTGAATAGAATTCCCATTTCTCTATCGAGGGTATTCACCATTATGAAGATTTAATTTTTGATTATAGTGTTTCATGTATGAATTTTACAGTACATTATCATGGAATTAATTATTATGTTTAATGAATCCATATTTTATTATCCATGTGGCACACTTATGCATGAAATGAAATGATTAAGAAGGGTGTTCCATGATAACGCTCTAATGTATTGGGTAAATATCAGTATCACGATACATCAATTAAAATGAGGTTTTACACATGATAATTCATGTCAAATGAGTGTTTACTCATGACCCATGTGCAATTGGCCTTGGATCAAGCTAATATCATGTTAAATGTTGTTGCCACATTTCCATGTTATGATAATCATGCAATGTCATTCATTTATGTTCATGTTTCTCTTATTCTCCACTGATATTCTTATTACCTAAAATTTACTATACTTATCATGTTATGAATTTTTTATACCTTACTGGTATTTATAGATCACCCTTTTCTTATGCATATCCTTAGGTTATCCCATGCAATGCTAAGTGAAAAAAAAGTGTGTCGTCATGTAAAAGATTATTTCCATAAAGATGTGTATTTCATGTTTTATGCTTTCAAGAAATGATCTTAATACCAAAATACACTAGACCATTCGATCTTCTATGTTGTATAAATGATTATTTTTTTTTATAAATTATGTTTATGTGTGAAATAAAAGTCCAGGGTTTTTATTGTAGGAATTTGAGGATAGGTTTAGTTATTTTTGAGATTTGGATTATAAAACCCTACTGAAAGATGTAGAGATAAGACCATTTATCATAAAAACATCCCTAAATTTTAGTGAGTACTGAGTAAGTGGTTTATCAAGAAAATACATTGATGTATGAGTATGATTAGGTAGAGGTGGCTCTGGCACAAATGTATCTAGGGGTAATACACAAAACACCACTTTGAACTAGACTCAAACGGGAACTGGTGCACAACAACAGGATTTGAGGAACTCTTGATTATGACACTCCTAGGGGATATGCATTGGTAAATTCATAAGATTAGTAAGAATAATTATTAATGGAATATAAAAATTCCACTAAAAATATACATTGGGATGTAGATCACGGATAAGATAGATTGAAGCCTATAAATTCATAAGTTAAGGAAATAAAATTAATTTATAAGTCTTTTTTTGTCGTTTCATTTCCCTTTATGTGTTACCCCTAACATTCCTTTTATTCTAGCCAATGGCCAGTATTAGGAGGACTCGGGCAAACAATCTATGTGAAGATCAATGTAATGACTCTTCTTACGAGATTTCAAATCTAATGGTAGAAGGAATCACGAACTTTGTCATGATACTCTCTTATCTTACTCGAGGTATGAATAGAAACATAGGTCAAGAAGAATATTCAACCCCCTATGAATGAACAAGTCACAATAGAGAGCTTCATGAGACAAAGGCCTCACAATTCTAATGAATCATTTGATCCCTCAGTCATCAAACAATGGATCAACTCCATAGAGAATATCTTATCAATCCTTCAATGTTTGAAATAAGAGAAGGTTCTTATAGCTACTTATCTTTTGGAGGGAGAAGCTGATCAGGGGGGAAGTTGATCAAAAATATTAAGCCTGAGGGGGAGATCGGGGCATTTGAATGGAATGATTTTCATAAAATGTTTTTTGAAAAATATTTTCCTCGCACCCTCTGATATAATATGGAAATTGACCTCAATTCCCTCATTAAAAAAGATGAAGAATCCATTGGATCCTACGATTAAAACATAACAAGGATTGCATGATACCTCTCCAGCTTTGTCGTTACCCCCAAATTCAGGGTTTCCTTCTTCTTTGGTGGGCGGTAACCTAGCCTACAAAATTCTATGGTGATCTATCACATCGATGGCTATGAGGAAATAGTCTGATGGGCCCTCAAAGTCAAAATGGAGATCTAAAAATATTAGGGTTATCATGGGGATAATAAGAATATGGTGGACTTTAATTTTGTCAATTCAATTGATAAATCCAATAGTGATATGAAAATCAAGCACCTTACATGCCAATGTTTTAAAAATAATCACCCTATAAATTTCCCTAAGGGGTTGAGGAAATGAGTTAGGTGTGGAAGAAAGGTCTACGAGACATTAAATTTTGACAAGAAAACCCACAGATGCGATAAAGGAGTGGAAGGCTCCATTTGACCCTTAACGTGTAGTTCATTTCTTCAACTCCAAAGAACCATGGCAATTTGAAAATCAGTTCCCTAAGACAAGGGTTTTGGGAGGCAACCAAAAACCTCTAAGGAGTAAAGGGATAGATTTTTCCATCACTACCACTAATGTGAACCCCAACAATGAACTAGTTGCAGGTATGCTAGTTATTCATTCAATAATAGCGAAAATACTTTTGTATTCTGGTTCTATGCTTTCTTTTATATACTGAATGTTTAGTAGAACAATCACAGCACCACCAAAAATCATGGAAGTAAAGATGATGGTGAGAATAGAAAATGGGGAAATCATTGCACCACATGAATATAATTCCGCCTCTGTCATAATTTTTGGATTGAACTTCCCGTTGAACCTCGTCATACTCTGTCTTCTGTAATTTGATGCAATTCCTCGATTGTATTGGATTTCTTTATGTATTTCCAACATAACTTGTTTTGAGAGGGAAATCACCATCCATATGGTGAATCAGCCCCTGATTCAGTACAAGTTCTAGGTAGAGGATGAATCTAATTTAGAAACCTCATCTCAAGCATGGAAATTATTTCCCTCTTAGAATGTGTATTTTTCTCATATGATTGATTCTATGGAAGAAATCATCCTTGAAGACATGCCTATTGTGAGTGAATTCACTGAGGTTTTTTTAAAGGAAATTACTCATCTTCCTTCTAAAAGACATGTTTAATTCTCTCTTGGTGTCATACTTAGGGAATTTCTAATATTCAATACTCAGTATAGAATGGATTTCGTGGATCTTTAGGAGCTGAAATAACAATTACAGGATAATCTAAGTAAAATTGTTTATTTTCATAAGTGCTTCACCATAGAGTGCACCAGTCCTCTTCCTCAAGAAGAATGATTGGTCAATGCACCTTTGCATTAATTATCCTGATCTCAACAAAATCAAAATAATAAAAAATATCATATTCCACAAATTGAGGACTTGTTCGATCAGTTATGTAGAGCACAATACTTCTCCAAGGTGGATTTGTAGTCGGGATATTACCAAGGGTGATGAAGGAGGGTATCACCAAGGCTACTTTTTGAACAAATTACGGGCACTATGAATTCTTAGTAATGCCTTTTGGTCTCAGTAATTCACCAGAAATATTCATGGACTTAATGAATAGAGTCTTTAGATATTACCTAGTCATATTTGAGGTAGTATTTATATATGATATTATAATATACTCCAAAACCAATGAGGATCATGTAGAACATCTAAGAACTGTAATAGAGGCCATGATAAAGCGGAAGATCTATTCAAAGTATAGAGAGTGTGATTTATGGTTGAAGGAAGTATCATTCATGGGTTATAGCATCACAAGCAATGGGATATCAAGGGATCCCTCCAAGATAGTTGCAATTTAGGGATGTCTGAGGCCAAAATCGTTAGTGGATATCTATATCTTCTAAAGGATTGCTGGATATTATTGCTGATTTGTGAGAAATTTTACATGATTTTCCAACCCTCTTACCAAGCTAACTCAGAAGGGTTTAATGTTTTCCTAGAGTGATGAATATTAAGAGAGCTTCAACAAGTTAAAAAGGAGGCTTATCAAAGTTCTTGTGCTCACATTACCAAAAGGTATAGATCGTTTTGTGGTATTTAGTGATGCCTCGAATAATGGCTTGGCCTTCATGTTCATGTAAAATAAAAAAGCCATTTCCTATGATTCGTGGAAATTTAATGTTCATTAGAAAAACTATTTAACACATGATCCGGATTTTTCTACAGTATTCTTCGCTTTAAAAATTTGTCAAAATTAATTATTTGGGGTGAAGTGTAAAAAATATATGGAATAAAAAATCCCCAAGTATATATTCAAAAAAATAGTTTAACATGCAACAATAATGATGGTTAGAGATAATCAGAGACAGTCAATGCTCAATCCATTACCACCTTGGGAAAGTGAACAAGGTGGAGGGTTTTATAAGTAAAAAGGACCTAAAAATTATGTCATTGATGAGAATTTAAAAGGATACAATAGTCATGGATTTTATGAAGATAAACATGTAAAAAATAAATAAGGGAACATCATCAATCCTTTCACAAATGATTTCCCAACCATTTCTTTTGGAAAGGTTAAAGGAAGCTCAAAAGGATGATGTGGGATTTTAAAAGAATGTGATAACTATCAAAAAAGGGAAATCCATGGGGTTCAATGTTAATTAAGAAGAAGCTATGACATTTGGATCAAGACTATGTGTTCCATCAAATCTAGAGTTAAAGAAAGAAATTTTGGATGATGAACATAGTTCAAATTTCATTGTTCACTCAGGAAACACAAAGATGTATCAAGATCTCCAAGAGCATTATTGGTGGGATAACATGAAGAAAGAAATATTTGAGTATATATCAAAGTACCTAGTATGTCATCAAGTGAAAGATGAGAGGAATAATTCTAATTGGATGATGAAACCTTTACCCATACCATCTTAGAAATTAGAGAACAGCACCATGGACTTTGTCACCAGACATCAAAATACATCCAAACCAAACAATTCTATCCTGGTTTTTGGGGATTATCTTACAAGGATTACACACTTCATTATAATTTTGGAGGATTTCTCATTGGATAAACTGGCATGGATATACATCAGAGATGTGGTAAGTATTCATGGAGTAACACTATCAATTGTATTTGATCGAGATCCATGATTCACCACAATGTTTTGGAAGAGCCTTCAACATGAATTGAATTCTGATTTTAACATCAGTATATCTTATAATCATCAAACTGATGGCCACTCTGAGAGGACAATCCAAAAACTTGAGGACTTGTTGAGAGAATTCTTAATGGACTTTAAAGGAGTATAGGATGAACATCTTCCTCTAGTTGAGTTCTCTGACAATAACAGTTTCCATTCAAGCATACAAATGGGTCATTATGATGCCCTATATGGGAAGAGTTGCAGAACACTGACATACTGTGATGAAGATGGGGAGAGGACTCTCCTAGGTCCAGAAATGGTCGAAGAAATGGTGGAGAAGATTAAGACTATCCAGTAGAACATTTAAACTACTCAGATTCAACAAGAGAGCTATGATAATAATCATCGACGGGACATAGAATTTGATGTGGGAGATATGGTATTCCTCCACATATCATCGTGGAAGTGAGTTATGAGATTTGGGAATAAGTGAAGGCTTAGTCTAAGGTACATCATCTCTTTTGAGATTCCTGATGGCATTGGAGGAGTAGAGTATTGACTAGAACTCCCACAAAATCTATCTTAAGTACATGATTTATTCAATGTATCACTCTTGAAGAAGTATATACCTTAACCATCACATGTACTCAATCAAGAGGTGGTACCATTAGAGAATGAATTATCCTATGAAGAGAATCGACTGAAGATCATAGGTCATAGGGACAAAGTTATTTGAAATAAGACAGGGCCCCTCATCAAGGTGTTGTGGTGAAACTAAATGTTAGAAGAAGAAATGTGGGAATCAGAGGAAATGATGAAGCAGAGTTACCCGCATCAATTTTAGTGAGGGAAAAGGATATTTTGAGGGAGAAATTTCATAAGGGTGGATGATTGTAATGAGCCAAAATTTTACTAATGAAAATTCATCTTGATCTAATTAAATTTCATAGTATGCAAAATGGTTATATAAAATATTCACTTCCATGGTTTTTTGTTTTTGGATATTAAAATACCATTCTGAATTGTGACTGTTGTTGATATATCCATTGAACATTGATCACATGATTATTATAAATATAGTTCTTTAACATATCCTGTTTACATAGAGAAAAGATTTTATGGCCTCATTCAATATAATATCTCCGTACGAAGCCCGTTTTTTTGGAGCTTGGGAATGAGGTGACATCACTAGACTTTTCTATTGACCAAGCCAAATATGAGCATCAACACGTTAAGCATGAACAGAAATTCCTATGATATAAGTGGAAGTTAATAGATATTTCCAACAGAGTGATGTTTTCTAAGCCTCTTCAAGAGTCTATCACAATCACACACCTTACCCTTTGGTGTTACGTGGGTGTTATAAGGGGTTATGTAAGAAGACCCAAGAACTGTGACTATGTTGATTGTTTTTGTGTATAATAAATAATATACATTGATTTTATTATTGTTACTTCGTAAATAATTCTTAAAGCATAAATGGTATTTATTTAGTTAATATTCAATTAAGATATCTATTTTAATTAATTAAGGGTTTTTTGAATTAAATAACATTTTAATAAAATATTTTTACAAAATTACTTTTAAAATAAAAATTATCACATAATTTATGTGAATACAATTGTAATTTTTGTTAAGGTTTGAAAGCTGTTTTTGTTAAAACCCATGAATTTTTTTATAAATATTAGTTTTTATTTTAATAGTAACAAAATAAAATCTTTAGAGAATTATTTAGATAAATTTAATATTATTTTTGGAATCAGGATGTCAAAATTATAGAAAGGTGAATTTTTCATAATTTTATGAGACATCCGAATTTTTGGGTAAACGTTAAATATCGTTTAAATATATAATGTGTTTTATGACATTCTAATGACCCAAGAGTGAAGTAACAAAATACTATAAACATTATGTTCATCTAATATATGTTTTAAGTTTAAAATTATGAGATTTTAGGTTTATTTTATTTATTTTTTATAGCCTTAGTGGACCCTCTAAGACTTATAAAACATTTTTTCATTTAAAAATGACTTCCTTGAGAGTGTGACTCTCTTCCACCTAAGATAGCATAATATTTTATGATTTTCTTCCAATAGAATTATAAAATAATGTTTTCCATTCCCATTATGAAAAACACATGGGCAAAAACCACAGGTTTTTTTGTGTTTTTGATTAGTTTAATGTGTGGTGTCAAAAACATAAATAATAATGAACTACACAATGACTTTGTCTTGGAAAATCGTAGTGCAATTTCAGCAGCATAAATTCATGGCATAAGAATTAATAAAAATGGTTGAGGAGAGAGAAAGGAGTGTATCATATTATGTACATGAAATGGAAATTAAGGGGGTCATATAAAAACTTGTCCCAAAATATGTAAGGGAATTTATATTCTTATCTCATAATAGTTTCTTGAATGTAAATGATGAGACAGAAATTCCATACGGAATTTCAACATGGAAACAGGTGTACATGGGATGAATTAATGATAGAAAAATAGGTATCTAACTGTTGAAATATAAGGAGGGAATTGTGGGGTATGTTCAAAAGTATACCCCATCATTTGTAATTGAAAACATAGGGGTATTACATGAAAATTAAATTTTCACAAAAATGAGAAAGGATGAAATTGCTTACTTGGATGTGTGTTCCCAAAGGATAGGGAGACACTTGAGAGAAGATTCTTGGGGGATTGGGGAGACTTTAGTGGATTATAGAGAGTGGTGGGGAATGGGTTGTTCAATCTCTAAAGGTTTTGAGAGAAGAGGAAGTGGGATATTAGGTGGGACTATATAGGAAAAGAGATAGAATACCATGCCCATTTCTATATCAAGGGTGTTCGCCTTTATGCACATTTAATTATAGATTATAGAGTTTAATGTATAAATTCCACGTTCCTTTATCATGGAATAAATGATTATGTTTAATGAATCCATGTTATATGATCCATGTGGCACACTTATGCATGAAAATAAATGATTAAGAAGGGGGTGCCCTGATAGTGCTCTAATTCATTGGGTATATATTAGTATCATGATAAGTCAATTAAAATGAGGGTTTACTCATGCTAATTAAACATTAATGAGGGTTTACTCATGACACATGTTCAATGGGCCTTGTATAATTCTAATATCATGTTAAATGTTGTTTCCACATTTCCATGTTTTGATAATCACTCTATATCATGCATTTATGTTCATGTTTCTCTTATGCTCCATTGATAAATCTATTGCATAGAATGAAATTTATTCTTCATGTTATGCCTTTCATTCCCCCTTACTGGGCTTTATTTCCCACCCTTTTCTTATACATTTCTTCATGTTATCCAATGCAATGCTATGTACAACGGAATGTGTGTGGTCATGTTGATGAATGTTTCCATAATGATGTGTATTTCATATATTAAGTTTTCATGAAATGATCCTAAGCACCAAATACACTAGACCTTTCGATATTATATAATGTATCATGTGAATATTTTATGTAATAAATTATTTATAATTTTAAATTAAAAGATCAGGTTTGTTATAAATTGTACCTCCTTTAAAGTCAATTCTTTTGAAGGATGTAGTATGTACTTCATTAAGAGGGATACCTTGAATACATCATGTACTTTTGACATGGATGGAGGAAGTGCTAGTCAAAATTCTACTGATCTGACATGATCTAGGATATCGAAAGGGATGATATACCTAGGATATATATTTCTATTCTTCCCAAATCTCACAACCTTCTTCCATAGAGATATTATGAGGAATACCATGTCTCTAAATTTGAATTCAAGTTCTCGTCGACTATTGTCTGCATAGCTATTTAGTCAACTTTGGGATACATTGACATGTTGTTGAATGGTTTTCACATTATACACTATTTATTTAACCATTTTAGGTCTTATACACTTACTCTCATTGACTTCACCCTATCATGTCATTGTTCTACACCTTTCCCATAAAGGGCTTCATATGGAGCCATTTGGATGCTATAGTGGAAAATAGTTTTTTGGAGAATTCAACCATTGGAATATGTTGGTCCCATTATGCTTTAAATTTCATAGAACACACTCTAAACATTTCTTCCAATGTATGAATATTTCTCTCATGTTGGACATCAGTTTGAGGATGATTGACCGTATTTAAGTTTAGTCCAGTGCTTAGAGAATGTTGAATAATTTTTTAGAACTTCGAGGTGAATCTTGGATATTTATCAGATACAATAGACGCTGGAACTCCATATATACTTACAACCTCTATAATATATATCTGTGAACGATTACCCAATGAGATGTCCTCTCTAATTTCTATAATGTGAGATATCTTTGTAATATGATCCATACTGAACCATATAGCATTGTTTCCTCTAGATTACTTTGGAAGTCTAGTGAAAAGGTACATGTTAATGTTCTACCAATTCCTTGTTTGTATGGGTAGTGGTTTCATAATCTCATTATATTTCTACCTTTAATCCTTAACATGCTTTTATACCAGAAATCTTCATGTATACTCAGCAATCTACTTCTTCATATTGTCCCACCAATCACTCGCCTAGAGATCTCAATACATCTTTGTGCTTCTTGGGTGAATAGAGATGGTTGGGCTATGTGTTCCTTTTATAAGATCCTTCTTTCTCAATGGATCATATGATACACATAATCATTACCCAAACCATACAAATCTGTTCTTTTCGATCATTAAGTCATATGATTTCCCATTTCTGATAGCTTCCACCATTTTCTAAATTTCCAAATCATTTCATTGAGCATCCATTATTTTATCTAGGAGGGATGGTTGAGAAATAATTTGAGAATGGATTGATGATGTTCCTCCCATAATGATTCTCATGTCCTACCATTGTAATTATAAGAAGACTATATTCTTCTCAATTCACATCATTGATAAAGATGCAGGATCCTTTCTATTTGAGAATCTTCCACCTTATATTCATTATAGGGAGAGTAGTGGATTAAGAATTCATTATCCTTGATGATAAATAACCATCTTTGTTGGAAAATTTTAATCTATTTCAAGGATAATATATATTTGAGACTCTTGTGATTAGTATATATCTCACAATGATCCCCATATAGATAAATATGCTCAATTTTCAACGCAAAGATAACATCTTCCAAGTCTAGATCTATAGTGGTATAGTTTTTCTCATGTATTTTCAACTGACATGATGCTTAGGATATCACTTTATCATTTTTCATAATCACATAACCTAATACCTTCTTTTAAGAATCATTTTAAACCATAAAGAGTTCCCCACTTTTTGGGAGTGTGAGTACTAGCGTAGTTATAAGCCTCTTTTGATCTCCTTAAATCTTTCCTCACATTCTTGAGTCTCGATGAACTTCAATCCCTTCTGTATAATCTTGGTCATTGAGATTGAAAATTAGGAGAATTTTTTCACAAATAATAGATAATACTAGGATAGACCCAGAAAGCTATGGATCTCCATTACAGATGCTGGCCTTGTCCACTCTTTGATTGCCTTTTTCTTGGAAGGGTCCACAAATATTCCTTTTCAAGTGATAACATGCCCCAAGAATGATAATGTTTTCATTTATATGTCACATTAACTATAATTTATATAATTTTCTCCCTTCACGGTGTCATCATCACAGTATTCAAACTCTCATAATTTTCCTCCTTCCACTAAGAGTATATCATAATATCCTCAATAAAGAATAAAAATAATTTGTCAGTGCAATATATATAGAATCTATTCATTAAATCTATGAATATTTCTAGATTATTATTGAGTTTTAGGGGAATAACTTTGAACTCATAGTTTACATACATCGTTGGAAAGGTATTCTTGGGAATATCTTCAATCCTCACTTTTAATTGGTGATATCCCAACTAGAGGTCCACCTTAGAGAAATAACTAGCCCCATGAAGCTGTTAAAAGAAGTCACACAACTAGAGAATTTTGCTATATTCAGAGTCCTATAGACATGATTTTCTGAAACTATTGTAATATATTTTTCTACGAACGCTGTTGCCATATTTTTACATAAAATTGTGGCTAGATGGTATACTTTCGAAGGCTATAGCCATGGTTTTCACTAAAGTATGGATAGATTATTTTGTTTCAAGATCAATAGCCATTGTTTAGTATACCATGGTTATAGGATCATTTTACAGGGGATATAGTCATATTTTGGGTAAAACCATGTCTATAGAGACTTTTCCAAAGGGCTATAGCCACAATTTTTTAAAGTGTGGCTAAAGGATTTTTTCCATGGGCTACAGCCACGATTTTGTTAAAACTATGGATATATATATTTTTTCATGGTATATAGCCACGGTTTGTGTAAAAATATTGCTATATATTTTTTTCATTTTATATCACCACAGTTCCTCAAAACCATGACTATAGGTCTCACACCCTTGTGCAGGAAAATATTAACCCACAAAAAAATGTCAGGAAGGGTAATATCCACTATTTATATGATATAGCTATGATTTTTAATAATATATATAACAATATATATAAATATATATTTATATATACCCAAATGCATCTGTGGTGTAGTGGAATTGAGGATGGTGCACATAGTTGAGGTATAGGGATCGAATCTGGTCAGCTGAATATTATTTTTGTGCTATTTCCATTGTTTATTTGGGATATAGACATGTTGAAAATCGTGGATATATCCTAGTTTCCATGGTGTACTACCGTGGCTATAGTCCAACTACCAAGAGGGGCCGATATGGGGATATATCCATGCCAATATGTTCCACGGAGAGCTGGAATCGTGGCTATAACCCTATTTTCTAGTAATGACATCTATTAGTGGAAGTTGATACTTTTTCATTATCATAATTTTATTGAGCTCATGATAATTAATGTCAATACACATTAATCTATCCTTATTCTTAATAAAGGGGACTGGTGTTCCTCATGGTGAATCACTCAAGCTTATAAAACACTTCCCTAGATTCTCATGTAATAGATTCCTCAGCTCTAGAGTGCCCATTCTACAGGGTGTCTTTGATATGGCTATGGATCTAGGAATAATTTCAATTAAGAACATAAGATCTCAATCAGTAGGAAGGCTGGGGAATTTTTTTAGCAATAAATCAGTTTAATCCCTTATGATGGGAAGGTATTCGATCATGATTCTATCATTTTTCTCAACCATTTGGGCATGATTTGCTTACTCAAAAGAACATTATCCACAATTTAGATGATGATTCTGAAGTAGATTTATCTTCTTCCTTACACTTGTATTGGATTATAGGATGATATGGCGTGTGAAAACTGACCTCTGTTTCCCGACAATTAATTTTGGATTTATATAATCATAGCTAATCTAGGTCAAAAAGAGTATTGAACTCCACTAGAGGAAGTACAAAAATATTTGTTGTGAGGTTCGACCCTCCATAATTTTCCAAGGATGAGTTATAAATTAGGGATGTAATAACTTCCCCATTCTCTATTATCATAGATAACTCAACCTCCATATTTGGAGTTTGTTACTTAATAGTTCTACCAAATTTTCATGATATGATAGAATGTGTAGAGCCAAGATAAAATTGTACATTCTCTATTCTAGAATGAATAACTAGTGTACAAATCACATCATTTTTTTCTGGTTACACCTCATAAGTAGTGATAACTTAAGACCTTCCTTGTTGCCTTGGATGTTTTTTATTATTGTTTCTGATAACCCTTGGTTTAGAGAAATTGTTTGCATAATCCTTATGTTCCTTGTAGTTGTAACAATGCACTACAGGCTGAGTTTTGATATGAATAATCCTTTATTTTTATTCATTAGTGGGAGTCATTATATCTCTTCGATAATTATTATCCAGATAACCCATTCTTCTATATTAGAATCAATTCCCAGTTCCATTTAGATAGATTCTATGATTCTTTTTCCCACAATTTTCACACATGGGATGTTTGATCTTCTTTCCATCATGTGATTTATTTTCTGAACAACCCTTATTATACTCCATTTTCCTCTTTTTTCACTAGGCCCATTAGACCGTTAGAGAGTCTCTAATCTCCATTTCATCCTTGAGGTACCAAAGGACAATATTATCATAAATATCGATGTCATTAATCTCCAACACTTATTGTAGACTCGGCTTTAGTCTACTAAAGAAGTGATACACCTTTCATTCGGTGTTCATGAAAATGTTGGAGGGGCACCTTGTAAGATGTGTGAAGTCTTCTTAATACTATTTTATAGAATCATCTTATTAATGAATTGGTTTGAGGAATTATTTTTTCATATTAAGATAGTGGGTTCAAGGAAAATATTTATTGAAAAATATTTTCTTGAAATATTCTCATTCCATGGAATCAATTTCCTCTATGGACATTGTGTTCTTGATCAGTGTCAACCACAGATAAACTTCACTAGAAAAACGATAGACCGCCCGTATAAAATTTAATTTTTTTGAGAACTGGAGGACAATTAATATATTTTCAATAGATTTAATCCACTATTCCAAGAGGATGGGATCATATGATATACTAAACATGGGAGGCCTTTACCACAAGAAGTATTCGATGAGAACATTATCTTTCCTTGGAGGAGGAGGGTCTTCCATGTGATTCAAGATAGTATTCTTAAATTAATGTAGTTATCAAACCATTTTTATGAGGATATGGGAGGTGAGAAAATAAAATAAAGGAACTTGAAAACAAAATAAAAGAAACGAAAAGAGAAATTTACCTCTTGAATTAATATTCCCTGGGAGCCTCTTTAGGTAAGAGGTTTCATTATTTTTATGATACCAATACCTTCCTGACATTTTGGGAGGGGGTTTGGATGATATAATTTCAGAATAAGGACAAGGAACAAGGCTCGAGAGGTGTTAGGAGAAGAGGTGGTGAGGGGTGGTTTTTATAGTGGATAAGGTGAGATTTTTTTCAACATTTAATTCCTTAGTTTATTATTTTTCTCAAGAAAATAAAAAGTTTTAATTATATAGTAATTAGATCATGTGTATTTTAAAAAAAAGTTTCTAAAATAATTCATAACTCTTTGAATAGTTCATTTAAATTTTAATGTATATATACTGTAAATTACTATAATTTACTATTCATGAAAAATTCAAGTATTTCAAAAAAGTCCGAAACATTCTACCCAACCATTTGTCAACATTTAGAATCAAATAAGGAACTCAATTTTATGAAAAAAGGTTTTTAAATAAGATAAATTTAGTTTTTAATTAAAATCATAATTTACTTGAAATATGCAAATTTTAAAATAAAAACTATTTTTCTAACACTTGGAAAAATTAATTATGGTCTCGTAAAATTATATTATAGTCATAATACAGTAAAATAATATTTTGTGAAAAAAAATTAGGGAATAAAATCTTATTTTAATATATATAATTAATAATAATCTTTTATATCAATAAACATGACTTAAAAAAATACAAACACTAAATTAATAAAATTTATTGACTTATACTATGATATAATTATATCAAATTAACACTTATTTGATGTATAAGTGTTTTCATACTTTCATTTTTGAGGTTAATATTACAATGTCTAGTATACAATTCATAAGGGTCACCTTACTATTCTAAAGGATAATTAACTATTTCATCAGTAAGTATTCATTAACATCTAGAGACACATTTTATTACCTTCCTTATATATTTATAAAGTTTTTATTGTGTTCCATATGTAATATTATGTTATTATACTATAATAAGGGAATTTAAATTGGTAAAACATGGGGTCGTTACATTCTATACACTATACATCATCATTTGCAGTGGTATTAATATCAAATGATCTATATATTATTGTATCATCCCAACCATCATGAGCATTTGGATTATTTTCATGTTTTTTTCATTATTTATTGCTTTTATTTCCTCCTTTAAAAATCAAATATTATTCTAACTATTTTAGAATATTTTTTCATGATTAATAATAATATAATCAAAGACAAAGGATTTGAGAAGGATCGAATGCAAGATCCTTTAAAATCATGATGAACTCTTTAACTCCATCCTAATAATATTTTTTCATTCTATTGGTGACAATATATTTAAAATTCATATAAATCCGTTTAGATAAATAAAACATACATTTTGTAACAAAAATAAATTAAGAAAAATAAGATATTTATAAAAAATAGAAAAAATTATAAATACATCATCTAAGGGGAACCCAACATTTGAAATTTATTAGTTATTATTCATAATAATTTATTATGTTAAAAATTGTTACATTAAAATAAAAAAACATGGGGTTAACGTGTGGTTGTTTTATTAGGTTCTAAATTTGATGTTTTGTTGGAAAAAAATGAAGTAATTATATGATGGTTTCTGTAAAAAGTTTTTTTTAGAGTACAAAAAGAGGGAGGAAATTATTTTTATTCATTAATTCACATGTTATGTGGTGGGTTAGTTGGTGTTTCAGTGATAGGGTTCTTATAAACTAATTTTTATTATCTTTTATTAGATGGTGACATAATAATCTTTAATAGAAGTGAAAATGGTTCCCAGAGAGATTACCCGAATGCCTCATCTCAAAATAATGATTAATGTATAATCCCAACTACATGGGATCACATAAAAACAAAACTCAACACTAGTGGAACCAATATAGTTAATTAACATTAGAGAAATTTCATAGTGGAAATCGAGAGTGATGTTTAAATAGGGTGTAAGTATATATGAATGTTTTAAGTTGGGTCAAGAGGGGAACGAAACTACTATGACTGAACATTTATAGAAATGGGGCACTATTAATGAAAAATAAGGTGTATTAACCTAATTAATATTTATATAAAACATTATATTTTGTCAACTCACTTTTTTTATCTTTCTCACAATATGGAATTTTTTAAATCAACATGTGGTTAGCAATATGGGTTAAAAAATGCATATCATAGATTTTTATAGAAATTAAAATATTAAATGGATTGAGGTTATTTTTACAATTAGAGGAAGAAAATGGGAAAATTTTATTTTAATCCATGATATCAAGAAGGATTCATGGAACTTCGATTATTCACACTTAATTTTAAGGTTTGATCCAAGTCCTTTCTCCAAAATAACCTCATGATGTGAAAAGAGTAAGAATGTTTGGGTGAAAAAAATATATCAGTGTTCAAATATCACGTATAATTAATTCGGAGATATCTGATATGATTAGACATACAAAATCCAAAAATATTAATGTAAATGAAATCATACATTAAATTTTTCCACTGAAAATTATAAGTCACCCAAACATAAAATCAAAAGAAAATAGTGAGGCTATGAAGAATCAAGTGGACTGAAAGAAATGTGTGTTTTTTTGGTGAAATAGGTGATAGATAATGGATTTTTTATCCTAGGACCATGTTTTTTATCTTATATTACTTTTATATTAAATGTACATGATATTAATAAATCTTATTATTATATATTGTTCATCGCTCTGCATGACTCTAATGTAATAATTTCAAAGAGTATATGTCACATTGATAATGTCATAGCATTTACCCTCTAGAGAGATATCCTTGAAGTGTAATGAAGATATTAATATATGATGTTCTGTAGTTGGATAACATTCTATGATGGCACACAAAATTCATTGAATGTGATGTGTGAGTACTCATATGTGGAAAAGGCTGCATCTCATGATGTTCTCACTTGGTAATATCCAAGATGGGAGATTATGAAAATAGGCCTGCTGGTAGAAATTCAACATTTTTTGTGTCCCAAGATATTACTATATGTGAGGAAGTGTAATAGTCTTTATAATTTAATATGATCATTAATTCATGTCATAACATGCACACTTATATTTTCTGATGAAAACTATCACATCATATATTAGTAGGATGTATGGTATGTTTGGTGTGGTATGAATGGCATGTTATTAATAGATAGGTCAGGGAAGGATTTTCCCATCAATATTTAAAGAATCTAATATCATGGTAATTTAATTAGAAAATAATCATCGAAAACAATTCCATGCCATGGTTTAATAATGATTTTATTTCAAATAGTAAAATAAATATGAATCAATCATATAGGTTGGTGAAACATATGTTCATTCTTCTTGATGAGATATTGTTATAGAGGTATTATATTATATAGTGAGAATTTGTATGTGGTTTTCATCATTGTGATATTATGTTATTCCATTTGGTTTCCTTGACCTATTTCTATATAGTAATCATGGACATTAGGTAAGCCCCCATAATTTCAATGAGAAATAATGTTATAGGGTCACATGATAATTGTTTAAGATGATCTCAATTAAAATCTATTTTAATTTAATTAAATGAATAAATATTCTTCTCAAGACTGAGGGATAATTTTATTCAAGTTTTATCAATCTCAAATGATTATTGATAAATGAATTCTTAAAATTAAATATTTATTTATGAGTTCAATATGTTCTAGAAGAATTCTAACTGACCAAGAATGAGTGCACTAGAAAATATTAATTAACAAGATGGTAAAATAATATTATTTGAAGTTTATGTTATTGTGTACAACATAATAATAATAATAATATTATTATTATATGGAATGATATTTAATAAGAATTATTATATTAATTATGGGGTCATCAAGAATTATATAATTATTTTATCTTAAACTCTATCTCGATAAATATACCATTATGTGGAATCCAAAAATAAATATGATTGAGAATCGTTGCAAAAAATGAAACTATATCTTGACTACTACTTTCTATCTTTCTCTTAAGAATGAGAAATGAAAGATAGATCCCTTCATTATAGAAGGTTGAGTGATCAACATGAACAATGCTTTAAAATCAACTCACTATGATAATACCCATAGATTGAAAAGCATTTCTCTGAGATCAAAGGGGCAAGTTTGGATAACCAAAAGAGTTATTCTATCAATGGAACCTAATATTGTAATAAAAATAGTATGAAATGGTATTTTTAGATGATCTTAATCTATATTGAATTAATATTTCTCATATCAGGTATTCATTTATTCCAACATTAAATAAATTAATTACAAATTTTACATGTATGATCCATGCTTGGGGTTTCAAGTTATAATATATTTTAATATATTTTAATATATCTCCAACCAAAACATGCTTCTGTTGTTCCAAACGAAAAATAGTGGTATCAAAGGGGTCATGATTAAAGTTATAATTGTTTATTTGATAGTTGATCCATATGTAATAATCTTTGAATTTTAATTTCATATCTTTTGGTCATTAATCCATTTTGAATAAAAATGTTTTCTACATATTAGTCATGTTCATTCAGTATTTAATTTTCATAATGGTTTAATAAAAATTTATTAATGACTGGAGATTCCGTTTGGAACATCAAAATTATTAGATGGTAGGATAGGGTTACACGGTGTGTAGTCACAGTACACGTTGTATACCCTAGCACACTACACCTGGGAATGTCATGGGTTATAGGAAAATACATGTATTTATTACATGTGGTGTATACTGCATCATAAACATCCACCTTAGAACATGGTTTTTAGAGGACCCGGAATGTATATGGTGTACACATCATGTAGTCTTCAATGTTTAGTGTTGGAAATTTTCTAATCGATGTTTTCATTTTAAATAATAAAATTGAGTGAGAATTTTTATCTAGATTATTTATGATATATATGATTTGTATACAATGTATATGGTGTCCAGTTTATCAATTCATACTTTCAAGATACACACTGAGTCCTCGATCTTGTTATCAGGACACAAGGCATTAGAGATACATGACATGAAGCTAGTAGCACACAACATGTAGTATCTCACTAAGAACATTTTAAGTATTTTGGGAGGTTTCATTTCCATGTAGCTTTCAGACCACATGGTGTGTAGCTGGAATGTACTTGTTGTATTATCCCACAAAGATACACGTCAAATACCCATGTGAGTATCTCAGGAACACATCCAACAGATACATGGAATATAGCTGGCTTGTATACACTATGTAGTTTGAATGTGTCGACATACTAAATCCCCAAGAATCTAACTCAGATACACGATAACCAAGATACATAGCTTATATCTAGATTGTACACTCATTTTTTCTCCAAATTACTAGATGAATTAAAATTATATTTAATTGAAATTTAAGCACTAAAACATTAATTACTTGATTGGAACTTTTATCTGTAAGATAATTAATTTGGGTTTTAAGAAATTTTAAATGCTCAATTAATTTATTATAATAAATCTGTAACAATATATTTTTATATTTATTTTCTATTAAATCATTTTATGATGGTTATATATAAGAGGATTCAAATGGTCATTAAAATGAAAGTTAATAAATTGATTATATAATTAACCAACTAATTCAACCACAATTATCTTAATAATATAGAAGAAATTGATAGATGGATGCTAGCCATTTACTTTGTGTGTACATTGCATGTATGATCATTCCTGAGATAGACCAAGACCAGTGTATGTGTGGGAATTTTTTAATT